>WOAB01000290.1:1200000-1942500 GCA_027886185.1 Rheum nobile | reverse complement strand
AAATTATTATTTTATACTGTTTAAGTAATTGCAATAACATTTTACATGTGACATGGTGCAACAACAATAATTATTCCGTTGCAGGGAACGCATTGTCCATCAGAAATTCAATGTCCTGCTTACAACTTACGAATATTTGATGAACAAGCATGATCGTCCCAAACTCAGCAAAGTACATTGGCATTATATTATTATCGATGAAGGTCATCGCATAAAGAATGCTTCTTGCAAATTGAATGCAGACTTGAAGCATTATCATAGTTCGCACAGATTACTTTTGACTGGAACACCTTTACAGGTGACTGATTATTTACTTCCTTGGATTCCTATTTCGGGTACACCTATTTGCTAACCTGGCCGCCTCTACTGTGCAGAATAATCTCGAGGAGTTATGGGCATTACTAAATTTTCTGTTGCCAAACATTTTTAACTCTTCGGAGGACTTCTCTCAGTGGTTCAACAAACCATTTGAGAGTAATGGTGATAATTCCTTAGATGAGGTAGTAATAGCAGCTAAGTTCAGTGTTTTGTGTATGCGTTCTCCCCTATATATTTGTAAATTGAATTTTCAGTGTTGCCCAAATGTCTCAAGTTGGCTGTGTTATTCATGTTTAGATATTGCTTTCCGAGGAGGAAAATCTCTTGATCATTAACCGTCTTCATCAAGTTCTTCGGCCATTTGTTCTTCGGAGGCTGAAACACAAGGTTGTGATTGGTTCTTTCTTCTCTCTACTGATCCATCATATACTCTAATCGTTTTCACGATGGACATTCTCTTTGTTTGTTGTGTTGTTTGTTTGTATTGTTCCACTAAAAGTGAATTTGTTCTTTATGATCTGTCATTTTGTCAACATCCTAACAACGTTACGAAATTTGGTGATATATCTTGATGAAAAATGTGAATGGTTTAGAAAATGTCTATTTGATTTCCTCTTTTGGAGAACACTGCTTTTTTTAAATGAAGGACTATTTGGCTCCATTGGAACTGATGGACTATTTGGGTCTTGCGAAGGTGGCTAGTCCTGCCTTCTTTGTCAAGATCTTGGGTTCCATTGCGAAGTTGACAAGCTTTTACTTATCCTGAGAGTTCGGATACTTCTAGAGACAAGATAGTAGAGCTATGAGATTCCATCATCGAGGTGTTTGGAAAGAAATTGACACTTCACTAGCCTTTGTTTATTTTTTCAAATCAAAGGCAGGGCATTTGACATTCATGAACATTGTGTTGGCCTATGATTCATTTAACAAATTTTGAATGTATTTTTTTTTTTTTGGGGACTTTAAATATCACTCTATAATACAGACTCTGCAGTGTAGACCTTGCATGAAAATTGTTTTCGAGTCCAGCACTTCATGAATAATTTTCACACTTCATGGGTTTTTATAGCCTAAAGATGAAAAATATCCTACAAAGGACAATATGTTCCCTTGAGAGAAAGAAGCCTAGGAGTCTGCTTTTATTTCATTGCTATGTAAAAGAGTTCACTCTTTTTGTACCATAAACGGGCCACTAATGGCAAGGGATAAGATCAAACAAGACATTTAGTGACACAAATTTCTGTAATCTCTGTAAAAAAACATGCATATTGTTGGCTGTAAGCTCTCATATATGCCCAATTGTTTTCGGTTATCTGCAATAGACTTTCCAATATATGGTGGAAGCAATTTTGATAACTCTCATTTTGAAAGCATATGACGTTCTGATGTAAAGAACGGTCTCTGTTATGCCTTCTAACATGCAACAAATAGTTAGTGTTGGTTTCTGAAAACAATTGGCTTTAGGGAGTACCTATATATGTTACACATTTACCTTTTCCTTACGTGATTTTCAGGTAGATGGATTTTGATTTTCTTAGTATATTATATTCGTCACATGCTACATCCTGAATCTGTGTCTTCTTTTCAAATCATTTAGAAGATGTGATGTCACATTTCCAACTAGCAAGTGCAACTTTTGCACAGGTCTACTGGATCAAGGTTTTGTCTCGATGTTCTCTTGTTGAAGTTTGCTTAGCAGATTTTTTTTTATGATCTGTGACCGTGACTAGTAAATTTACAATTTACAATGGACCTTTAAGCTTGTGATCGAGTAATTTGGTGAAGATGGAGCTTGTATAAGTATGAGTATGTGATGAAGGTCCTGGTTGTTGCTGGCCTGAGTTTCCGTCTTTGTTATCTTTTTCTTTAATGTTTTGTTTTCTCATCTTAAAGGCTGATACACTACGTAAATTTGTTGTTTAAGATCAATTTTCGACCTACAATGCATTTTATAGTTATCTTGTAAAGAACACTTTTATCTGAATGTTTCATGTCATGTGTGGTCTGACATGGTCTCTAGGTTGAGAATCAATTGCCTGAGAAGATTGAAAGACTTGTAAGATGTGAAGCTTCTGCGTACCAGAAACTTCTGATGAAGAGGGTTGAAGAGAATCTTGGTTCACTTGTAAACTCAAAGGTTGCATGTAAATATTATGTCATTACATTTTTAGATGAGGATATCTGCTGTAGCTTCAATATGGCCAACTACAAATTTATTATTTTAGCGCTCTGCTTAAACTTTTTAAATGATTGTTTTTTCAGGCTCGCGCTGTCCACAACTCTGTTATGGAACTCCGCAATATCTGCAATCATCCGTATCTCAGCCAGCTACATGTGGATGAGGCTTGTGCTTTCTTTTGCTACCTTTTTGTTAATAAATGATATGCTAGTTCTGGACTGAACAAAGGATAAATTACTGTTAAAATCGCCTACTTGTACATTTCATTTTCTTTGTCTGGTTGTGTGCATGTGTATACAGGCATTATGTTGTCATCTCATCTGTAGCTAAATAAAGCATATAGGTTCCTTTTACCTGTAGTTTTCTTCATATCATTCCGACCTTGTTTTCAGTGCATAAATCCATCCTAAAAGCATATGAGATGCATGCATGCTGACCTGTATTTTCTAATTACTAAAATTAAAAGTGTTGCAACCCTTGTAATATTTGGAGTACTTCTTTTATTTTAGGTTGATACATTGATTCCAAAACATTATCTGCCACCGATAGTTAGACTTTGTGGGAAGCTGGAAATGCTTGATCGGTTGCTGCCCAAACTTAAGGCAACAAATCACCGGGTAATGGTTTAACATTTTGGCATTGTTAAGTATTATTTCTGTGTAGTCTATTTAAATTCTTTCAAATTGAAAAGCATTGCAATAAAATCTTGGACCATATAAGATGTTATAGTTTTATGGTCCACCTTTTATCAATTACCAATTACCAATTACCATAGCATTGTTATCTAGAGAATGCTTTCCTTAATCAGCTCCTTTGGTGCTTGAGGGAAAATTCTGCCTTCAGAATGGGTAACAGAATTTAAAATGCAGATTAGCAGTGACCAGTGTATCATGACCTGATGACCATCTGTATAGCTACTGTATTTTGTTCCTTTTTAGACTTTGCATTGTATTTGAACATTTTTGCATTGCAGGTTCTGTTGTTCTCTACAATGACCCGGCTTCTTGATGTTATGGAGGAGTATATTGCATGGAAAAAGTACCATTATCTTAGGTTGGATGGGCATACATCAGGGCTGGAACGTGGTGCCCTCATTGAGCAGTTCAACCAACCAGACTCGCCATATTTTATTTTCTTGCTAAGGTACTAATTGATTTGTTTCTTTCATGGATTAGTTGGTGCAATTTAATTGATTCGGCTTTGGACCATTAGCGACGTGATGATTTAAGGATCTTAGTTTTCAACCTACTACTTTATAGTTCTGCTCTGACCATAATTATATGCCACTTTGACTTGGGAAGTAGTGGAAATCTACGCAACATTTGGATATCGATCTATTCAATATGATCATTTGTGGAACTTGGGAAGTAGTGGTGTGTTTGTTGGTATATCTGTTATCTTCTTTTCTCAATGATGCTATACTAATGAATAAGATATCTTTTATTTATTGTATCAGCATACGTGCTGGAGGTGTAGGAGTGAACCTTCAAGCTGCTGATACTGTGATCATATTTGACACGGATTGGAATCCTCAGGCAATTGCCTGTGCCTTTGTTTCTAATTTACTTTCAATTCGGTAAACTTTTTCATACTTTTTTGCTAGGTTACTCAACTGTTTGATATTTTTTTGCTAGGTTGATTTGCAAGCACAAGCAAGGGCTCATAGGATTGGTCAGAAAAAAGATGTGCTTGTTCTTCGACTTGAAACAGTTAGTATTTTCTACTGTACAGATATTATAATTTCTCTGTAGTCTGTTACTTTGTTACATCAGGGTCTCAAGATTCTTATTCTGGGATATTTATTTCTTCATATGTTTCTGTACACGGTGTTGGATCAGTTGTATAAAATTGAATGGATAAAATTTATAGTGATTCTTATCATCATCCCTCCTTCATCCTCCACTTTTCTCTTTTCAACATTGCATTTTAGATTATATCCTGTTCTGTTCATATCTCATTGATTTTTCTGCTTTTAATTTACTCTGGGAATATGGTTAATGTAGAGTTTTCATACAAACCTATTCGATGTCTTTTTATCCCAAGACTTCCACAAGTGCATGTGTTCAATAAAAAAAGTTCGAACCTTATTTTCAATAACTGACATTTGGCCATCCAAAATAGAGAGGGTATCCATGCAACATGACTGTTAGTTTCTGCTGTCAAGGTGTCAACATGATGAGGAATCTAACTTGGAACTTGTTAGATTAGTGGAGGGGGATAAATCTTAAACAAAATTATGATAACAATGTAATGAATTTGAAGCTTATAAAGATAAGCTGATAAGCTATAGTAGAAGATGTATGCTGTTTTCATGAATTTTATTGTGATCTGAAGTTAAACAACACTCTTGCTTGAAGGTCAATACTGTGGAGGAACAAGTGAGAGCTTCAGCGGAGCACAAGCTGGGTGTAGCAAATCAAAGTATTACTGCTGGGTTTTTCGACAATAATACAAGGTAACTTGAAAAGAGATCCAGGCTATTTTTTCTGGTAAGAAATTTTAGCTTCTTACAGTTATATAAACTCTAGCTGGTAATGTGTTTGTTCCTCAGTGCCGAGGACAGAAGGGAATACTTGGAGGCCCTTCTTCGGGAGAGTAAGAAAGAGGAATCTCCTCCTGTGTTAAATGATGATGCTTTGAATGATCTCTTAGCACGAAGGTATACATTAAGATGTAGAAACCCTTTTTGCTCATAATTTATGAATAAATCTATCATACATTGCATCTGGTCTCTGCTGCAGAGTGCACTCAGCTAGATTATCACGGGCCTCATACATTGCATCATGGCTTCAATACTGATTTTTCTTGATAGGCTTTCTAGGATTGTTTGAGTTCCCCCCCTCTACTATCTCTTTGATTTTCATTTAATAGACTCTTATCTGTTATCCATTGCAGTGAGCCTGAGATTGATGTGTTTGAATCAATTGACCAAAAAAGACGCGAAGAAGAGATGGTAAATATATACGTGGTTCTCTAGATAGTTTTCCCTTGAACTTTATTATCTTTAGTAATATTCATCGCAATTAACTTTATCCTTAACTTGCTACCTCGTATTTCACTAGGCAACATGGAAGAGGCTGACGATGGAGAAGGGAACTGACGATTCTCAGTTCATACCTCCTCTTCCTTCTCGTCTTGTAACTGATGATGATCTAAAAGCATTTTATGAAGCAATGAAGAGATATGAAGTGTCAGCTGTTGGATCAGCATCTGATGTTGGGATGAAGAGGAAGGCTGGATCAATTGGGAGCTTTGATACTCAGCAGTATGGTAGGGGAAAACGGGCAAGAGAGGTTGGTCTAACAAGCCCATGTTGTTACAAGAGTGTTAAATTTCTTGATCATATTTCCTGTGTTTTCTTACGTTTAGTTTGGGTGTAAACTATATAGGTGCGTTCCTATGAAGAACAGTGGACTGAAGAAGAATTTGAAAAAATGTGTCAGAATGAGTCTCTGGAAACTCTCAAATTGAAAGAAGAGCAGATAGATCCCCAGTTGCGGGTGGAAGTTAGCGTTGTTGCTAGTGAAACAGAACCACCTGTGCAGATTCAGCAAGCTCTGCCGCCTTCATCAGGAGATTCATCAGCCATAGTCAAGAATGATGTCACTCCACCAGTTAAACGGGGCCGTGGGAGGCCCAGAAGACTACCAGTTTCAAGTCCTGCATCTGTGCCAAGTCCTACTGGACCTGTTAAACCTGATACAAATCTGCAGAAAGTAAGCAATCTTGTGCCTGTCATCATCGGTTCTTCACATGATCCTGCTGTCTCCAAAGATACAAGTTCTGCAGGCATTACTTCAAGATCAGATGCAACACCTTTCTCAGGTGTGAGTACTTTACCTGGTAGCTCTACCACTGCTCGACCCAAAGTGCAAAATCAAAAAGGACAAGCTGGTGCAGAGCCAGTTCAGCGTAGGGGAAGGAAACCTGGTCGCCTTTCATCCACTTTTTCTGCCAGTGTATATTTTCAAGAAACGCAACCTTCTGAACAATTCGTTAAACAAGTATCTGTAGATAGTGGTTCTGCTACTGCAGGTCTCCCATCTCCTTCAGCAAAAAGCAAACAGAAGGTCTTGCAGGATCCATTTGCATTTGTTGCTGAAACTTCTGCTGGCTCTTCTACTCCACTGACTCTCCGTGGAAATGCAGGAGATGTTGCTGTTGAAACTGGTCCCAGCACTTCGCATTGTGCTACTGCTGTTGCTACTATCCTTACAGGTAATGAAGTTTCCACTCCAAGCGGTCTAGAAAACATGCCTGGTAGAAGGCAAAGCCAAAGATCCCAGAGTGGTGGGGGACCTGTCCGTCGTAGGGGGAGAAGGCCTAAAATAGCTGCAACTACTGTTGACGTTCCTTCAACTCAGCATCCCAATTCAAATGAGTCTAATATATATTTACAGGCCAGTGTACCTCAATCGATGAAATTCCTTGCAGCACCACCGGGAAGTGTCAACTCGGGTGTGGGATCACAGGAAAATGCATCTGTATCATTACATAATGTAAGTGTAGGTTTTGTGCCTACGATTCCTGCTGCTTCACAACCATATTCCGTTACAGCTCTGAGCAGTCATACTGAAGTGCCTTGTACACCAGCTTCTTTGAAATCTGAAGGACAGAATCAAAAAGTCCCAGCTGGAGAAAGTGCACCACGTCGAAGGGGAAGGAAAAAGGGAAGTTCATTAGTAGCTGGTTCAATTAACTTAGCTAGTCAGGATAACTCACATAACCTCTCAGAAAATATTCTCAAAAACTCAGAGGACAAAGGTTTTGCTACTACTAGTCAAGGGAAAGATGAAATGCAGTCTCCTACTTTGGTTAGTCCTGACTCAAGGCCAGAGGCTGAACATGGTGTTTCTTCCAAACTTAGTGATGCTGCAAATTCCTTGGGAAAAGGTGCTATAGAAGCAAATAAGTCTGATAGAAATGTAGAAGTAAGCAATGTTAGACTGACCAAGGAGGTTCAGATGTCAAGCTCGCTAGTAGAACTTCCACCCACTGGAAGCACCACTGTCATGGTTTTGGCTTTAAAAACATCTGCTTTGACTACTGATAAGGAGGATGCTAAACCAGAGGTTGATGCTGAGCGCACTATATCTCAGCCTGAGGTTATTATTGCTTCTAGAACTGAATCTACTGGTCATTCAGATGAAGACTTGACTGCACCTCCTGGATTTGACAACCCCCATGCTTACGTTACTGATACTACAGTAGTTGCAGTGCCATTGCCAAGTCAAGATGGTAAAGGTAAAGAAGGTGATGTTGCTGCAAATAGGACACATCAAAAGGAAACCAGGGCTTCAGCTGGCTCTGACCAGAATCAGATGGATCCTGTCAAGATTTTGGAAGAAGACTCTGCACCTCCTGGTTTTGAAACTGGTGATACACGTACTTCGTCAACCAGAGCAGCAAGGTCCTCTGAGGCTTCTGAACCTCCTCCAGGATTTGGCGAGGACTCATTACCACCGGGTTTTGGTATTGCTCAAGCTCACCCTACAGAGGCTGGAAGTGAAAATATTGTCTCGAGTGGAATTAGTGTGGTCCTAAGTAAAACTGGAGTCATTCAAAGCCCTGTGCAGGACCAAACGACTACTGAAGACCCTAAAGATCAGAGTTCAAGTGAGGAAGGAAATGAAGGTCACCCACTTCTGCAAACAGAAACTTTTGATGGCCATTTGGACATGTGTGGAAAAGAAGCGCTTGAAGATTGCGCTGACAGAGATAATGGAACTACTGTTTGTAATCTTTCAGCTGACAGAGATAGAGAAAGCATTTTTTCGGAAACAATGAATGCAAGCATTAGAAAGAGCAGTGAGAGAAACACAGAAAAGATGGAGATTTTGCAGAAGAATGACAATTATTGTGGACAAGATGATGTCAGAACTGGCATTGATGTTGATGCTGGTCCAGACTCTGCAATATCTAAACAGAAAATCATTGTTAAGCCAAGCTTGGAATCCTCTTCAAGAGATGGGATCAAAACACAGTCTAGTAGTAACATTATGATTGATGGTAGTAGAGAGGACAGAGATCCTCTAAAGAAACTGTTAGATGCCACTGAGGCGCATGCTTCCTATAGTCGTTCTCCTGTTAATTTAGAGGCCGAGGTTGAGCAGGGAAGCAATAATAGTGCAAATTTGGTGGGGAGTTTGGCAGAATCGAGGCAACCAACCACTGAAACCTCAATTGCTGGCCATAACCCAGTGATGTCTGGTAATGTTGTTTTGCATGATGAAAGGAAGGATGGAAATGATGAGCTTACTGGTACTGCTAAGTAAAGAACCATTTTTCACTCAAAGTTGGATTCTTACTGATTGCAAATCCACGTAAAGTTTTCATATTTTATTCAGTAAAGTACTAAAGTTGGTCAGCTTTTGGCTTCGCGGTTCAAAATTGCTATCTTTAATCACTATCTGATGTAACTAACTTCACTAATTTAAAATTTTCTCATAATAAAACTGTCCCTATTTTTTATATGTTCAATTTCCTCCCTCATCGTTAGTATATTGCTCTCTGTTGAATAAAATACTTTAATTCTCTGACACAAAAGCTGATAGTTGTATTTTTCTTGTAAATTGTGTTGCTGGCTGTCTTTTTCCTAGTCTACTTTAGATATAATTATTCATCTGCAGAAAGTAAGCAATCCTGTCTTTTTCCTTTGTTTTATTACCAGGCTTATTAATGACAACCACCATCAACCCTCCCTTCTCTCTTTCCCTATGAAAACCTCCAGAAACTACCTCTAATGCCTTTCTCCTCCTTTGATGTGTGTCTCAGTTAACCAAGGATTAGAGGAAATTAAATGAGATATTTTATTTTCATTGTGGGGTTTGGGGGGATGAGGATGAAGGAATAGGATTTTCCCGCAGATAAGAAACCTTAACGTTTTTATTATTTATATTAATCAAAATTCCCATTTAATGATGATGGTTGTATTGGACTTCAATCAATATGAGACCCCCTCCAAGGCTTTTGGTTGGACAGACTGTAAACTGGAGCCCTTGTGGTTTTTAGTAGTTTTCAGTTTCACAGTAGATCTTGAGTGTAAAATGATGAAGATTGGGTTCTGGGAGAAGTAATTTTAGAAATACAAATGGCAAGGTAAGCCATTGTAAAATTGAAGGAAGAAGGCAGTTTTTATAAAATGGAAAATTTAAACAACATGATTAAAACTGCATGCTGTAAATCTATGAATTGGTATTTTTTTGTATTTATTTTTTCATGATGTAATAAGGGCTAAATTTGGCATTGAGAAATGGAGACTACAATTCAACTATAAAACATTTTGGACAGACTATACTAATAGTATGGTCTCCAGTTTCAACAGTACTGGTTTCAATGTACAATTTGTAGCATTTGACCTTCTGAACTATTTAATAAATTTTAGACTCAAGTTCAATTTATAGAGATCTTTACTTGTTTTAGGTTCACATTGCACTGTTGTCTGATACATATTTTTGTAAATGCTTTCAGCTGTATGTTGGAAATTTTTGGGTAACTTGAAAAACTATTGTCCGAAGGTTTGAGTATGGTTGACTAATCTATCTCTTGTGAACTACTATCACAGGAGTTGATGATTGGGAAAGTAAAACTTATGCCGAGAGCAGTGCACAAACAAGAGAGCTTTCTGAGAAAACAGACAGCATTGTAGCAGCTGTTGTGAAGGATGATGGTAATTATGACACAATAGAGCATGCTGACAATGTTCCCAATATAGCAGAGCCGATGCAGCGGCCAACTGAAAGTATATTGGCTCAAGCTGAGGCTTCTTTATCTCTGAATATTGTAGATTTGGATGAAGGTGGCAGAGACACTTTGAGCTCCATAAAAAATGCAGCGAAACATATTCACCCAGCTATGCAGAACTTAACAGATGTTAACAGTTCCTGTACTGACTCTATTATTCATGACGAGAAGCAGTCTGTTGAACTACCTGATACTAGTCTTTGTTCTGTTCTATCAAGTGATCTTTCTGTTTCAGCTTCAAAGGATGTTATTGGCAGTATCCAAAGTGATGTTTGTGCTGCCTCTACCACAGATGTTGAAGTATATATGCATGTTGTTGAAGAGAATAGCAATGTTGTGGAGACCAGGCTATTCAGCGTTGAAGAGGATAAACCTCAGCAAGAGAAACCATCAGAGAGCTTTGGAGGCCTAAAGCAGCTTGAAGGAATAAGTGAAGATATTGGTGAAACTTGTCAAAGACAGGATTATTCAACTGAAATGGATACTGATGCTAATGACACTGTTGCTGACACCAGTAAAGTTTTGGATATTTCTGGTAGTATGACACCTCAAATTTGCACCAATGCAACCAATTCCAGTCAAACATCAGATGCTGCTGCAACTTCAATGCCTGAAATCCAGAATGAAGGAAGTTTGTCTGGTCCATCTTTGGCAGGAAATGTGGAGAAATGTACACACAAGTTGGAAGCTCCTCCTAGCATCCCCTGTACATGCCAAAAGGGTGAAGCACATAGTGGAAAACATTATGATGCTAATGATGCAAGAAGTTTGTATGTTGAAGCTTCTGGGGCTGCACATCAGTTAGGTCTGGTATCAAATGCTGAGGAATCTCATGGTATGTAATACATGGGGGGCTTTCACTTCAGTTAGATTTGAGCAGATTCCTCTGGTTCTTCTGCCAGAGTTCTTTGCTTTGGTTGTGTTATGTTGTGCTAACTCATGCTACGTGCTCATTGTTCTTATATGTTAACTAAGTAACTTATTTAAGTGTCTTCTTCTCAGGGACTTGTGTTGTAAAGCAAGAAGTATTTTGTGAGAAAATGTCTCGAAATGTTTCTAGTCCTACTGAGGGACATATCGGGTCTTCTGATGCTAGGGATGTCTTGGCATTGGCATCCAAGCTGGACATTTCTGAAGATATATTGCTGAACCAGTGAATGAAAAGGCGCACTCCAGGCGCGCCTAGGCGTGCCCGGCCCTGGCCAGCGCCTGGCTAGCCTCAGGCGTGCCCAGAGTGGCTGGGCGCACCTCAGGCGCGCCTTGGAGTCAGGATAGCGCCTCTCAGTTTTCCAGCAGTTTCTTCTGATATTTTGATATCTTTGTTATTTTTTTTATAAAAAAAAGATTTCGTGATATATCCAAATAACTGATTTCCTTATTTATCTCAAGTAGTCTTTTCTCTCCCTTAATTACTCCAAAAAATCAAACGTTTATTATCTTCCTCCTATGCCATTCCAGTGCTACTTGTAATCTTTTCTTTCCCTCTATAAACCCCTAAAACACTTCCCAAAATAAAAAATCGTCTCTTTCCCCCCTCTGCTGGTTCCTCTGTTTTGCAGTCTCTTCTTCCATCCACTCTTTGAGCTTTATGCTTTCAGTTTCCTTACTTTATATGCTTTAAAATTGGTTTTCTTATCCTTTAAACTTATTTTCCTAATTGTTTACTAGTTTAGACTTGATTTTATAACATTATAAAGCTTTAAACTTCCTTTTATTTCATAATAAACATATTTTTATGATTTTATAGCATTCTGCCACTGAACTTAGTCCTTTTCTACAATAGTGTGGCTAGGCGCACGCCTAGGCTCCCGGGAGCCCCAGCGCCTGAGTGCGCCTAGCGCTTTTTTAATCACTGAGCTGAACTATTTTCAGTGTTGTAATAGAAGTAATATGATGTTTATGCAGAATTTGTGAGGGGGTTTAAATATCATGTCTTGATTCGTACTGTACTATGTACAAGCTGAAATGACCTGTCAATCTGTATTTTCTGCTCTTTTTTTTTTTGTTTTAATAAACTGAATGCTCTTTGTTTTAAAGCTTGTTTAGAGCCTGTTTCTTCTGTCGATGAAGCTTATTCTGAAAAGTCACATGACAAATCTGATGCTGATATAGCTATAGCGCCAAAATTGGATAAATATCAGGGTATGTGCCAAACTTATGGTTCTTCTATAATGAAATTATGGAGCAGATCTGTTACTTCTAGGAGTTTTTCATTTAGAATAAGTTGTCTTGCATATAAAGGGATCACTTTATGAATGCATTTTCTATATATATGATTAAAAATGTTCTCTCTAAACCGTGAAAGAATAAGTTTTGACCTTTAAATAGTAATGCAAATCAAGCTTCTTCCACAGAGCCTGATGTGGGAGTTGATGAGCGTTGCAAAACCATCAATGAAGTTGGTAATTGTTCCACTGCATTTAACAGTGATGCTTCTGAAGCTCATGCTGAATCAGTCGAAAAGTACAAGGAAAAACAGCCGCAGGGTATGGCATGCTCAATATTTTTTGTATTAGAAAAGTTGACATTTCTGAGCTGCATGTCTTCTGGTTTCCTTTGGTGTTTATAGTTTAAAATGGTGAAGTTATTAGATTTGAGTTCAAGATTAGAAGTATTCTTCTTCTGCAGGCCCTGGTGCTCCAGAGGAAGAAGAGCAACGTAAAAAAGAAGCACATGGTCATGATGATATTATTGCTTCGTCTGTTTGTTTGGATGCTTTTGAATCAGTTTCGTCGGCCAAGTTGGAGCAATCTCAAGGTATGATCCCAATCCTGCTTTTTGATGCCGAAGAGCTAAATGCTATACGCTTATATTATTAATTGACAGCAGTACATCAAGTTTAGTATATGGTTTATGCACATGTATGATGCATGTCTAACCTAAGTCGTTCTTGAGTTGGTTAGCAGAAATTAGGGGGTGGCGAAAATCAAAACCACTTCTATATTTGATAAGGTCATTTGTTATATTTTTTAAAACTATTTTACTCTAGTGATGTACGTGATAGAAATAAACGGGTAACTCCACATTACACTTCGAACACTATATTTATCTTAAAGAGAAATGTACTTCACTTAAGAGTGAATCCATTCAGGAACCTCGGATGTTCCAAAGGCTGGGAGCCCCACTAATTTCACAGAAAGAATTGCCGGGAGCTCACCTTCTGAGACTAACTTGGAGGGGTGTATACTCTCTGAAACTGATGATCGGAAGCTTAAAGTTGACTCTGAAATACAACACAATGTCGAACATGAAGCTTCAGCAGGTGATAACAGTTCCCCTCAGGCTCCCAAAAGTGGAAAAGAATCCCAGAAGCTAACTGTTGCTACTCAATTAGATTCTACTTCCACAATCTCAGGCAGTGAAGCCCTGAATGTTGAAACTGATCCTGAAATGTTACCTGATGCTGATCTCGGAGTTTCTAAAGGTGAGATTGATTCCCCTCTAGATACTGGCGACCAAGCGGATTGTCAGAGGCCAAGTGATACTGCTGATCGAGAGGCTGTATCTATCATCTCAGATGCTGCCGTTCAGAAGGACCAAATGGATCCTGAGATACCTCCTGTTGCTGATTATGGAGCTGCCAAAGAGAAAATTGATTCTCCTCTAGGTTCTGAAATGCAAGAGGAATCAAAAGGACAGATGTATCAGGAGATTGAAGAACAAGATGTATCTTCAGGTCCAGTTGCTAAAGTCACTTGCACCATCTTAGGCTCTGAGATCGAGAAGCACGAAGCTGATCCTGACATACTACCTGATGCCGAACTTTTTGCTCCAGAAAAAAGAAGTTGACGCGTCCAATGATCCTGATGAGCATGGGCCGCAAAAGATATCTATTGTTGTGCAACCGGAGGATCCTTGCGACACTGAAGTCTCTATGGAAGAAGCTGATCTTGAAATACTACGTGAAGAGCAGGAGCAATCTCAGAAAAAAGAGGTTTTTGTGGGTGAAATTTCTAATGATATGCCCACAGCTTCTTGTGCCTCCATTGGAGCTGAAATGCTTCTTGATACTAATTTCCAAGCTGCCAAAGCTGAGATTGATTCTTCTCAGAATAGTGAAGACAAAAGTGAGCTCCTGGAGTTTGCAATTGGAGCAGAAGTGAAGGCTTCTGGTACAGATTCAACAGCTGAATATCACGAAACGGAAATGAACTCTGAAAGACTAGTTGATACGCATGCTCAATCTTTGAATGAAACCAGTTTTAGGGATGAGATGGAGGCCGGTTGCATTATTACAGAAATTGAAGGCGAGAAGAATGACACCCCTTCTGAAGTACCTGCTACAGAAATTGAAGCCGAGAAGAATGAAACCTTTCCTGAAGTACCTGCTACAGAAATTGAAGGCGAGAAGCATGAAACCCCTTCTGAAGTACCTTCGATAGATATTGAAGGAGAGAAGCATGAAACCCCTTATGAAGTACCTACTACAGACATTGAAGCCGAGAAGAATGGAACCCTTTCTGAAGTACATGCTGAATCTGGAGCTGGAGTTATAAAAGATGAAGTTGGGTCCAAGGGGCCAACATTTGTTTCCCAAGCACAAGAAACTTTCACCATCTCAGAAATGGAATGCCAGAAGAGTGAAACCGCTGCTGAAGCCGGAATTTCAAGAGGTGACGTTGGTTCCCCTCAGACGGCTGAAGACCACTTTGGGCCCCCGAAGCCAATGCTTGATGCTCAACCAGATTCTGCTTCTCTGGATTCAAAATCTATAGGACTTGCCGATGTATATGCTGATGCTGAATGTTCAAAAGATGAGATTGGTGCCCCTCAGACTCCTGGATATGAAGATGGGTCTCGGAACCGTAAATCTGGGGCTCTAACAGAGGCTGCCGCTCTAGTTTCAGAGATTGAGTGCAAGAAGAATGAAAGCAGTGTGGACGTGGGTGTTTCAAAAGATGAAGTTGGCAAGTCTCAGGCTTGCCAACATGATGAGGAATCTTGGAGATCAATAATTGAGGCTCTACTCGAAGCTGCTTCTAAAGTGCTGGAAACTGAACGGCTGAAAAATGAATATGGCCCATCAGCTGATTGTGATAGCAGAGCTCCAAAGCATTAACCTGGTGCTTCAAAAGAGGAATCCAAGAAGACGATAATTGGGGACAGTGAATGTAGGGAAAATAAAGATAATGAATCAGGTGACGGTGGAGCCCCAAAACATGAAGTTGGTGGTTTGCAACCTCTTGATATACACCCGATGCCAACAACTCCAGCCTCTGAAATCGAATGCCATAAGAATGAAGACAATGCTCACGCAGGTGATAAACCTGGGAAACCAACAAAACATGAAGTTGGTGATTCTCAGTCTTCTGCGATTTTGGTTGATGCCAAGGCCTCAGTAGATGAGGAGAATGCTCCCCGGTCTCCCCAAGACTGAAAAACTTAACTTGCCTAATGTTTGCTGTACATAAATTCAGGGGAAAGGCTATGCTTATGTAACTCCAGATTTCTTAGTTATGTTTATATATATATAATGCAACATGGTCCAGTGCGATCAGTTATACGTGATAGATACTGGCATATTGCTTACATGAAAAGAGGGATCCTCCCTCTCTTAATTAAAAATTGTCATTTTAAATTTTGACAACTATTAAGAATTACAATCTAAAATAAAAAATTGTCATTTTAGATTTTGACACAATTATTAAGAATTGCAATCAATTTAGATTTTGATACAACTATTAAGAATTATAACCATTATACACGATTTCTATTTCACGCACGCATGAAATTGCTATTTCATGCATTGTTTCGTCCGTCATGGATCATGTGCATCCGTCCGTCACGGACCATGTGCATCCGTCCGTGACGGATGGATCACTTTGGTCCGTCACGGACGAATGCACATGGTCCGTCACGGACGAATGCACATGGTCCGTGACGTACGAAGTAAACAACCAGAAAATTGAATGTTACTTGTCCTCACCTAACAACATTAACTATCCCGTCATATCTTATCAATATTACGGCCAAAATTAAACCCTAAATCTCTCCATCACTCTTCTCTTTCCCTCTCACAACACATCTTCCATTCATCTCCAAGAGTTTTTTTTCATGGCAAATGAAGATGATTTTTCCAACTTCAATGGTGGATAAGATATTTCAAAGGGTTATCATTACAATGAGGTATGTTTTTTAAGCTTTTACTTTACATGTTAGTAAAAGTTAAGAATTTTTATGATTCTTTCTTGTGAATGTATATGTTTGAGTTGTTCTTACCCCAAAACAAACACTTTCTTAAGATAATTTCAATAGTTGTGACTATATGTTCATAAAAACTTCATCTTTGATTAAGTTGTACTAAAAAGTTGTAGAATTTGTGTGCAAAACTGTATGTTTGATTGTTTGGTCTTTGTTATATTGAGTGCAAAACTGCAAAACTTCATGTTTGTTCGGCGATTGTTTTTTGAAAGAAAAACAGTCCGTGATGGATGGACTTGTTCCATCCGTCACGGATGAATGTCATTCATCTGTCACGTATGGATGAACTTCATACGTGACGGATGGGGTGCTACCATCTGTGACGGATGGAATGTGTCTATTCGTCACGGATGGATGTGTTTAACAGAAACTGGATTCTTACATGCTTCTATGCTAACTTGTTGTTTTTACTTCAATAGGAGAACAATATCGTGAACAACAGTATTAACAATCTGTCCCTGAATGATGTGTGTGACATACCGACATGGCACCACTGTCCTTCTCACTTGGGTTGTTCGGCGAACCTATGGCGCCTCAACAACCTCATATGCCGGGATTAGATTGTTTTGCTCGTAGTGGAATTCCGTCCGTAAGGTGGCAGGCTCCACCTAAGTATGGGTTTCCGGCATTACACACACAGCCGCAATTTTATTATCCTACACCTGAAGAAGTGATTGTTTCGGAAGATTATTCAGAGAAGTTTACCACATGTGAAGTATTCGGTTCCAGAGATGATGCAATTAAATGGGCTAGACAGATTGCCTTTGATAATCACTTCTGCATCACTATTGGTCGGGATAGAAACTTTGGTGGAGAAAGCCTTCGGAAGTCATGACTGTTGTGTGAAAAAGCGGGAATTTACATTCCTAAAGATGAAAACAGAGTAAGGCAAAGAACATGGAGCAAAAAATGTGATTGTCCATTCAGATTGTTGTGTCAAGAAAAACCGAGAGACTCATATACAATCAAGGTAGTTGTTGGAACCCACAACCATGTCATTGGTGATGATTTGTACGGGCATGCATTAGCTGGCAGGATGACACCTGAGCAGAAGAAGTTGTGTAAGGTCATGACAGAAAATCATAGTAAACCATCAAAGATTGCAACAACACTTAACCAGGACCTGAACAACTGCACTAAAATGAAGCAAGTGTACAATGAAGTGTACAATGTCCGACATAATGGGATGGAAGGAAGAACCGTGGTCCAAGAGTTCCTCCATAAGTGCAAGGAGAAGAACTACTTTATGGAGTATAGGTTGGATCCAACGACGAATATGATCGCCGACATTTTCTTTGCCAGTCCAGATTCCATGAAACTCCTAAAGGCATTTCCGTACGTCCTTTTGCTAAACTCCACATACAGCACTAACATGTTAGTTTAACACATCTACATGTTACATATACTTGTTGATATGTTTATTAATTATGCATGACACATCTTCTTGTGCAGGTATGACTTGTCTTTTCTTGAAATAATAGGAGTCACGTCTACATGGAAGAACTATAATGTGGCGGGGGCGTTTCTACAGCATGAGACAGAAGACAACTACGTGTGGGCCGCACAACAACTTCTTAAAATATGCATAAAGTGTCAAGTAACACCGACATGCCTAGTGACAGATCGTGAAAAGGCCTTGATTAATGCGTTAGATAGACTCTTTACAAGTGCCAATTCTATCCTCTGTAGGCGCCATGTGAAGAAGAACATAGAGGACAATGCTAGGAAGGAGATGAAGGATAAAAGCTTGGGTACAAGGTTTGCAAATGCATACTATAATTTATTCAAGCAAACAACTATACCCGAGTACGAGATGGAGTTGCGTAGAATTCAGTCGGAATGGAGGGTTTGGCCACGTCTGAATCAGTATGTAAGAAACAGCTGGCTGATTTCGTATAGGGAAAGACTTGTGTCAGCTTGGACAGATACTGTTTTCACGCTTGGAACATCAACGACAAACATGTTAGTGTATTGTCTAATCTGTACTGCATTCTCATTTGATATATTTTGGGGGCTTTCTGTTATCTGCATACCTTTCTGTTTCTGTTTCTGTTATCTGCATAAGTGGTTCGTCACGTATGGATGCACATCTTACGTGACAGACGAAAGTTTCTCGTCCGTCACGTGTGGATGGAATCCACATGTGACAGACGAAAGAGTTTCATCTGTCACGTATGAAGAGCAACCATACGTGACGTACAGATTATGCAGATAACAGAAAGGTCTCGTATGATCAAACTTTAAACTCTTTTGTACTAAATATAGGGTTGAAGGAGCACACTCTAGTTTGAAAGGTTTCTTGACTACTCCACATGGCAGTCTAGACACAATATTCGGTCAATATCATTCAAAGATGGGTAACCAAGTGAAGGAAATCAAGGGGACCTTCAACGAGAGTGCACAGAACATGATGATGCTTGTGACAGGGGCTGATGTTTTCAAGCTGTTGAAGGACAAAATATCTAAGGTTGCACTTGACCGCTTGACTGAGGAATACAGAAAAGGGGAAAATCCATTTTATGACAGTACCTGCACATGCCAGATGAGGGTGAGAGATGCATTGCCGTGTGTGCATGACATCGCTAGATATGTGACGAGTTCAATCCCTATTAAGCCTTCAACGTTGCATCCGTTTTGGAGACGATTGAGTTTGTCAGAAGTGCAAGACGAAGGTGAGGTTGAGGTGAAGCGCAAAGTCGCGAGATCTTTGATGGATCAATTTTATACGGATCAGTTCCCTAATCTGTCAGCAGATGATCAAGAAAAATGTGTCTCGCGGCTTTACGTGGTGGGTGGTATAAACGCTACTTTCTTGCCTTTGCAAGCGGTTCCACATCATCCCAGGGGAGCTAAGCTTAAGACGATATGCATTTGCCATGTTCAGAAGGAGAGTCATTTTATTTCGGTATGGTTCTAATCATTTAATAATTTTTTATTGATTATTTAAACCCATTAACTAGGCAAGTGAATACGTTCTCCATTCTTTTGTAGATGGCCCTATCAGAGGCGTCACCGTTGCCTCAAGTATTTCTCATGTGAGAGCATGCACATGATGCCTCTGTTGTTTATTTGTATGATCCATTCACTACTCAGCTGATGGCGTTCAGACCTTCTTCCAGAAGAAAGAGACGAGGTCGCAAGCCGACTTAAATATTATTGTAATCGCACAATGTAAAGATATTGTAAACCCAACTTAATACTCTATTTTATGTATGGTTTTTTTAGAAGTATAACTTTTTTTACGTAACCCCGAATTGGTTTTTTTAGAAGTCAACTATAAATTTCAGCGCGTTTGGACCAGGGAATCAAACATTATGGCAATTCCAAAATCGTGTCACAGTTCTGTAAAGTTGCACGAATTGCAACAAACCGTGCTCCCTTAATGAGACGTAGATTTAGCTTATGCAAAGAGGCATGGTTTATGACAATATGTACGTGACGAACGGAATGCAACCGGCCGTGACGGACGAAACCAAACCATGCATGACAGACACCACTATGTGCCACCCGTGACGGACCACTATGTGTCACCCGTGACGGACCACTATGTTCCACCCGTGACAGACCACTATGTTCCACCCGTGACGGACCACTATGTGTATGAACCATAAGATTGTTTCTTTATAAGAACAATACAAAATGATCATCAACCTAGAAGACAATACAAATTGTTCATTATACTAGTTTAGCGTTTGAAGAAATTAGAAAAAATTAGCACACAATACAGAAAACAATACAAATTGATCATAAACTTAGAAAAAATTAGAGAAAAGATATGACACTGCTTTAGCGTTTGAAGAAATTAGGGTAGTCTCTGGTGAACATTCGCTTCATATGATATCTCTGATTTGCTAAAATTGCTTGCTCCCTACAAAGGTTGATAGTACATAAACAACATGTATTCACTTGCCTAGATGTACATCATTTAGTAGATTGAAGTTATACCTACGACGACGACGACGACGACAACGACAACAACAACAACAACAACAACAACAACAACAACAACAACAACAACAACAACAACAACAACAACAACAACAACAACAACAACAACAACAACAACAACAACAACAAGATCCGTCCGTGACGGATCGACAGGTTCCCTTCGACAGAAAATTCAACCCCTTCGACAGAAAATTCAACCACTACAACCACATCATTTCGAACAACATTTGTTCAGATCCAAGAAATTTTTCAGTTTCAAACAACATTTATACAAGTAAAATTCAACATTGAACACTTAAGCCCTAAAACCTAATTCATCAAAAAAATTCAAATAACATTCAATAATTTCAAAACCATTAAACCAAGCCAAAAACAATGATAGATTTAACTAACCTGGTTCGTAATGGAGGAATTAGATTCGTACGTGACGGATGGGAAGCAAGCCGCGCGGATGGAATGGAGGAGAGAGCGAGAGGGTTCGAGGTTGGTGTTTGGGGTGAAATGAGGAAGGGGACGAAGTTGCTGCTTTTAAGGGCAACAACTTCGTCCGTGACGGATGAATTCTATCCGTCTGTGACGCATAGATGTGTGATGTTGTTGTTTCGGGCCAGATCGCACCATGGAGATTCATCGTCTAGGCTTCATTTCCATAGTTGCTCATGCATGTGCTGAAACGTGAGATTTTCTCGCTCCTATAAAAGAAGATGTTAGATACAAAAATAAATAGGGAAATAATTTAATAACAACATCAAATTTTGATAACTTACGTTGCCTTGCTAAATAAAGTATGTTGTATGAGCTGTGAAGCTAAAAAGCATGTATGGATTCTCTGGACCTCCCGCTACAGGTCCTACCAACTTTGGATCGATAGCATCCCCTCCACGGCCTCCAGCCTGTCTACACTGTCTAGCATGCCTAGGCTGTCTAGAAGCAGTTGGTTCCTCAACGCTAGGCTGTTGAACGAGCCAAACACCTTGCCCACTCATATCTCCCGACCACATAGGAACGTGCCAACCACTAGGCTGTTGAACAGGTACAGGAGGTACATACCATGTAGGATCCTATAAAACAAATTATTAGAAATAATATTAAATAATGTAATAGTTTAATTAAGTAAGCATATATATAGTTACTTACCACATCCTGGTTAACTGTCTAGTATATGGATGGATCGTTAAACGACATGTTGTTCAATGGCGGGTCTGCATATACCGGTATGGTCGGTTCATTTACCGTACTCAGTCCTGCTTCGTCGCCTTTTTTTATTTTTTTTCTTCGAAAGTTGCCTTCTTCGATATACGATGTCCTCATGTTCTTGTTCTTGTCCTTGTCCCTCACAGACAACGTTCCACCCTCGATGACAGACAGATCTTGTCTGGTTATCCATCTGTAACAGGAAAATATAACACTTTAGAAGCAACTATGTCATCCAAAGAAAAAAAAACACTTTAGAAGCAACTATGTCATAGGAAATTATGAATCATATCACTCATGTTGTTTATTCGTGATCATATCTTGTACCATAATATAAATCACTATATGTATCAAAGACAAATGTTATTTTGTAATTTTTTTGTTATAAAATAAAATAAAATGAACTCCTGTCATTATTTATGAGGTATGAGATCTACAATTTGTTGGTCTTAGGATACCTAGCCTGCTAGTTCCAGCAAGTTTAGCCAAGTTCCAACAAAACAACAACAACTGCTAATACCACATCAGCAACAGCTAGATCCGTCCGTGACGGATCAAGCATATCCGTCCATCACAGATCAAGCAGATCCGTCCGTCACGGATGGGTCGCTCATCATCTTCCCCAACCAAAAATGGCGAGATCGAACACTAAAACCTAATCTAATCCATGTGCAAATCCAGATTCAAAACCGACAATGTTCCATTCAAACATGTTCAAATCCAACATTAAACACTTAATCATGTAAACCCTAAAACCTAACTCATCAAAAAATTGCAAACAAATTCAATAATTTCAACACCATTAAACTAGGCCAAGAACAAGTAAAGATGTAACTAACCTGATGGATCGTAATGGACGAATTCGATTGATATGTGACAGATCGGAAAGGAAGAGAGCCTTAAAGACGAAGTTGCTGAAAGAAGGAACAAACGGACGAGAGAAAGTTTAGGGTGAAAGTGACGGACGAGACGAAGTTGCTGTATTTATATACAACAACTTCGTCCATGACGAATGAGTGCCATTCGTCCGTGACGAGCGAAACGTATCCGTCTGTGACGGACAAACATGTTTCGTCCGTCACAAACGAACTAGGACGCCAAATAGAAATTTTTCTGGGGCGTGAAATAGCAACGACCTATTTTTATCCAATCAACAAATATAATTTGTATAAAAAGAGTTAAAAATCCATTTTTTAATAATATACCTTAGAACTAAATTGTATAAAAAATCCATTACTAGTAATTGCATAAAAAGAGTTAATAATATACCAACAATTATTACCTAAATTTCAAAAATAACATATTTTTTCTTAATAAGAAATATGAGTTAAAATGGCAATTTGGAACGGATAGGGACGAACCCACATGGTGCCCAGTGCGGGTTGTTCCCCCCACTGAAATTTTAAAAAAAAATGTTATATGGAAAAAAGGTAAGTTATTAACAAAAAATGCTTATGGTCTAGTGATAAGTTCTTGCATTTAGTATAACAAGGTAAGTGGTTCAAATCTTGTGGACATTACTTTTCCTTCTTCTTCTCTCTTTTTATTTTTTTAACAACCCCTGATACTATCCCCTTTGTTTTCCTCTTTCATTCATTTTTTTGTGTTGTATAGTATTGTTAATTATACACTTTATTTTTATTAGATGAATTAGCAAAATATAGGCCTCCACCATATTTGCATTACATCCTTAGTCCATAAATCTAGGAATTAGCACTCCATGCCTAATTTTTATTACATGAGTACCTATTTAGGGGTAAAACGGTCTAAAACAATTGCATCAATGCCCAAATTCCCTATTTTCGGATTTTAGGAAAAAGATAAATTTCTTTATCAATTTTCCTTTTCTTTTGGTTGTTTTGGGAATATAAAATGATTTTATAACAAATTTTTTTCTATTTACCTTTTTGTTTTACTATGGTGAAATTATAATAAGATAAAATAAATAGATATTTAATAATTTCCTATAATTAATTAACTTTTTTTGTTAAAAAGACTAAGGAGCAAAGTTATTACCCCCCAAACCGTTTCCTTTCCCCCCAACTTTCCTCCAAAAGCTTCTTCTTCTTCACCATTAACTCTCATCTTTCAGCAACTTCTCTCCATTGTTGCAACTTCTAGTTTCTTCCACCGATATTCGCCGCCCTCCACTTCTTCTGATTCTCCCATCTCCGAACTGAACCTCCATTGTTGCAACCTCTAAACCTCCCTCCTTGTAAAACCCCCCTAGAAAATGGCATTACTTAGAGGCGGTCAAGAATCGAGCCCAATGAAGAGTGAAGAGAAAAGGAAGAGAAAAGAAGACGACAACCAGGATCGAAAGAAGAAGAAGCAGATAGACAAAGTGCATGTGAAGACGAAAAAATCTTCTGACAAGGAGAAACCCATAGCCAAAAAGTCTGGGAAGGGCAGGTTGATTAGCCCAAAAGTGAAAACAGTAAAGGCGAAAAACCCCATATTCTTCAAAGGGGATGTAAGTTTTCTACATTTTGTCCTGTCAGGTTTCGAAAATGGTTCAATTTGTATATTTTTTGTTTGTTTATGAGATTCTTCAAAGGGGATGTGAGATTTCTATATTATGTCCTGTCAGGCTTCACAAATGGTTCAATTTGTATATTTTTTGTTTATGAGATTTTTCATTTGGTTTGCAGATTAGGTACAATTATTACATAGGGAAACCATTCTACGGAAGAATCAACATTAAGCCCTCGTTTGGTTCGTACTACACTTCCCATGAAGTTGAACTTTCCTAGGAAGTACATTTATTTCATGCGTTTGGTTCAAATATAAAACGTGAGAATTTACTTCCCATGAAGTTGCAATTCCTCCAAATCAAATGAATTGCACTTACCTTGAAGAAGTAGGTAAGATATACTTCATGCGTTTCAAATTGGAAATATTATTACTTCCTATGTTAACATAAAAACAACAATTTTGAACCAAACATGATTTCACAATTTCCAGCAATTTACAATTCCTAGAAAGTAGCTAAATTTCCAAGAACTTAATTTCTCACGTTCAACCAAACAAGGGGTAATTACAGGGTGCACTTTGTTCGTGAGATTGAAAACAAGTTGACACCTGTAGATTGTCAACGGGGGTTTTGGATGGCCCGTTTGGAAAAGTAATGAAAATGTTATAGCAGGTATCATTTTCTTCACAGACATTGCATGCAGTTCTATTCAAGCAACTTGAAACAAAAAAGAAGTGGGAGTCTTGGTATGAGGTGGCAGGAAAAGAGTTGAGGTTTTCGATCAAGGAGTTTGGTCTCATCACTAGACTAAATTGTGGGAAAATTCCATTTGTGGATACTAAAGGTGATGGGCTAGTAATGGAGCGATTTTTTGGTAGTCCAGGTGGTTCTAAGACGACAGTACAAGATGTTTACAACAGATTCAAAGAACATCGTGAGTTGGACAATTACAAAAAGGATGTTGTCATTGTTCTTGATAGTTGAGGGTCTGTTGTTGGGAGGGATAAGAAGAGATTGGTGAAGCCGCTGCATGTTAAGTTGTTGGAGAATATGGATAAGTTTTGGAATTATCCATAGGGAAGGGTTTCTTATGAAGAACTTCACAAGTCATTGACCACATCACTGCCCAAAAGAATGCAAACAGTAGAGAAGGCAAAGCTACTCTCCAACCTACCAAGAATTCCATATTCCATTCAAGGCATGCCAGTTGTGTTTCAGGTATTTGTATTATGCAATTTTAATGGTTCAAATATGAATTACTGAGTTCTATGGTGTCTGGATGGAGTGGTACTCATAGTGAAACAACAAATGTGTTTTCTTTGCATCATAGTTGTATACTTTATGTTGTAGTGTGACCAGATGTTTGAATAGCGGGTGACTAGATGTTTGTTTGTTTTGAAGGGTGCATTTACAGAATATCATGGTGCATAATAACAAATGTGATGTTATTTGTTGTATGATTGAAACAACATACTAGTTTTCCATCATAGTTTTATGTGCATTCCGGTCAGGTTTTCGGTTACATGGTGACCTGATTTAAAATATAGGGTGACAATATATAATGATTTAATGTATCATAGTTTTATGTGCATTCCATTTCCCTGCATTTTTTGTATGGTTTGAGGTTTTGCTAATACACAAACCGTTGTTATTATAGATATGGGTATGAGAAGTTATGCCAACAGTTGGTATCCAATTTGCATCAATGTTGAGAAAATTTGCAATTCCTTGAGGTATTCGTTGGTTTTCAGATGAACTCCCTAAACATGGAGTCTTGGAGTTGGCTTTGGCTGATCCTACAAATGTGGTTAAGCCCCTTCTTATTACTGATGAAGATGAGGTGGATATTTTGTCTGACTGCTACTATGCTGATGAAAATGATGACCGGTATTTTGACAATATTGTGAAGGAAGCAATTTAGGGTTTGAAAAAGAAAGGAAAGGGGAAGAAGCAAGGAAAAGATAAGGCGAGACTGAGTAATGCATTTGTGCATTCATCAGAGGTGACACGTGTTGTAAGTGAGATGTTCAAAATGATGAAGAGTATGGAAAAATGAGTGCTTGAGAGGATGTGAAGACTGAAAAAGAGGGTATCAAACCATGAGGAGGTGCCTAAGCGTAAGAGTAAGGGGAAATAAAGGATGTAGAGTAAGGGGAAAAAGATTGAAGAAGATGAGGAGGATTTTGAATCCTATGATGAGTCTGATGAGTATGAGGAGGAAGTTTATAAGGATAACCAGGAAACAGATGATGATGAGGTAGAGGATGAGGATGTACAAGAGGAGGTTGAGGATGAGGAAGTTGAGGATGATGATAATGGTGATGATGATGATGATGAAGATGGTGATGAGGGTAATGAAAATGAAAAACTTCAGCAGGGTGGTGATAAAGAGGTAGAGGTTGAAAGTAAAGAGGATGAGGATGTGGGGGAGGAGGATGAAGAGGATGAGGAGGAGAAGGATGATGATGAGGAGGATGAGGTTGAGGAGGAGAAGGTAAAGGATGAGATTGAGGTTGAGGAGGAGAAGGTAGAGGCTGAAGCAAAGATAAAGAGGTATGAAATATGATCCTCTCAAAATTTCCATTTATGTCTTTGATAGTTTTATTTGTACCATGGTGACGGGATTTTGAGTCGTCTCTGTCCGGATTGGAGATTATATCTTATACAATTTTATTAGTGCCATAGTGACAGGATTTGTAGTCGTGTATGTCAGGATTTTGACATGATTATTATGATTGCAGGATAATTCTATTGAGGGTAACGATGACCATAGGTTGGTCTTGTATGCTGAAGGTGGGAATGTATCACCAATGAGATTGGATGAAGCATTTGAGAATATTGCCAAAGATGATGAAGATGATGTTGAGGGTCTTTACCAGTAATGGGCATTGTTCAAGACCTAAATCAAAAGGCTAGCGATGGCGAGAAGGACCAGGATCTTGTTGACGAGGGTGATCAACAATAAGAGGGTGAAAGTGAGAGAATTATTACTAATGATCTTGAAGATGCTCCATAGGAGGAGGTTACCCAGCAAGAGGTTATCCAGCAGCAGGAGGGTCTTGAAGTGCTAACCACATCGGCCATAGAGGTGGCCGCTGATGTGGCTGATGTACCCACTGATGAGGCTGATGTACCCGTTGAAGGAAATGTTACAGAGGATGTCAAGAGGACAAAGGATGTCAATGGGAAATCCAAAAGGAAACGGAGGCAACTCTCCCATTGAAGAGGGTCCTTCCTAGTCGTATCATGAAGTCATCCTCCAAAAAGCTAACACCTTACACAAATGAGAAAAAGGGTAAAAATCTGAAGAAGATAACCAAGAATTCATAGGTGAAGGAGATGACTTCTTTGCTGCAATGGATGGATGATGAAAGGTTAGTATCTCACAAATTTAATTATGTTGATCTATCTCATGGATTTAATTATGCCTTCATTCTTTTTCAGCTCTGAGCCAAGAGTTGGACTCCTTGGTGAATCGATGGACAAGGACTGTTTTCGGCTATTATTGGAACCAAAAGCTTGGTTGGGTGATGGTCTAAGTTATTTAGTTATGATGTCAAATTAGTTAACTGTTGGGATTTGTTGCAATGTCTGACATGATAATTTTTAGTTTTTGAAGCAAATGGATGAAATTTGTTGTTATATACGTAAGGCACTTAAGGAGAACCCTGCAGTCAAACATAAGGCCATAGTATTGGATGTTTTCTGGTCTGAAGATTATAAAGATGCATTGAAATACTATGTCAAACATCAAATTGTTCCACATGCAACTGAACGTGCAATTGAATACTTTAGGGGAGATAGGCCTGGATTGTATGGGTCCAGTTGGGATGATGTGGACTTCATTTATGCCCCCTATAACCTCGAAAATGAACATTGGGTAGCTCTACAGATCGATCTGCAACAATGAAAGATAAATGTATATGATTGTAATATGAATTTGAACAGAAACGTGGAGGTAGAGAGCATGGTGTTTGGGGTGAGCAAGACTCTTCCTCACTTCATCAGCCAGTACTCGCCACTTGCCCAGAAATTTGCACATCGGGGTACTGAGGAGTTTCAATTTTCCAGAATTCAAGAAGTAGAGCAGAACAAGCGCGGGTCAGTCAAAATATCATTACCCTATGTCTACGAGGGGACCAATTTTTTTATATACTTCATCTAACTAACTTTGATGCATTTTTTGTTCCTAGTGGTGAGTGTGGGGTGTACACTCTGAAACACATAGAGATGCTCAATACTGGTTGGACAAATATTAACGTTGTGGCATAAAAATTTATTGACAGCTTTAGGAAGGATATGGCTCACAGCGTGTTTGACGGGGTGTGGAGATAGAACATAAGGAACCCCGAGGTTAAAGTGGATGTTTGGTTTGGATAATTTTATTGAGGTCGAACATGTTGTTCGAAAACATTAGGTTCTTTGTGGTTTTGATGACAATTGTTTGGATTGGATTAATTTTATGGACATATTGTAAGCCTTAGCTTACGCACAATGTTATAATTTTATGGACGTATTGTAAGCCTTAGTTTATGAAAACTTGAACAAAAAGCATACGTGACACGCTTACATAAATGGCATGACAGGATACGTTCCAGTTAAGGTCTAGTTAAATGGCAGTTATGTGCCAATTTACCGACAATCGTTTTAAATGGCAGTTATGGAAGTTAAATGGCTTAAATCGTAGTTGTATAAAAAAATATACATTGACTTTATAATATACATATATTATAAAGTAGTCAGCATGACAGGATGAGTGTAAGAGGGATGTGGGATGTCTGTTAATTTCGAAATATCATTGACTTTTGCTTTTATATAGAGTATTTAAAGTACTAACATAGGGGGGGTTCTCTGATATGTAAGAAGATAAGTAAATCCCTGACAGGATATCTAAAGTTATAATTAACCCTTGACCAAGAAAAAATTATAATTAACCCTTAACCAAGAAAAAAGTTATAATTAACCTTACTAACTCCTCTTTACCAGAGTAAATAAAATGTCATAAATTATCTCTAACTGCCAACCAACTCCTCTTTACAATTAACCCTACTAACTCCACATTTCCTCATCTACAACTCTTCCAACATCTTCCTAATCTACACAACTCCACATTTCCTCCTCTTCCTTCTTTCCCATGGATGAACAGCCGACACAATATAGGGTGTACACCACAGTCCATACCAGCGGGAGAATATATCGTCCCTACGAGGGGATAAATGGAAAGCGCCTCCACCCACGTGTACGAGGGTCGCATTTATGAAAATTGGTCACCAATGGCTGAAAGGGTGCCAACTTTATAATTTTAACAACCGTGAACGGGATACCGCCTACTTCTTTGAAGTAGTACCCCCGCATGGTAGCCCTCGTACCTTAAGGGCCTGAAGGAGATGTGTCTATGTAATATTTAGTATCTTATTTAGTACTTTAGTGTATTGACTATCTAATGTCACGTAGTATTTAGTACTTTATGGTAATATTGACGTTGTATTTTTTTACTTTATGAATCATGTTATGTATTTTCGTTTTATATAATATAGTACTTTATGATAATATGCATAATATTTAGAACATGTAAAAGAAAATATCAAATTGGGATCAATTCAAACCAAACACATAAAACAAACTAGTCGATAAGATCATTTCAAACCATATTAAAGATGACATGACAGATGCGTGAGCATGCCAGGACTTGTTACATTTACGTATTATAACTCATAAAAAATATAAAGTACTGACATACAGGAATCTTACAAGAGCATAATATTCAGTCGGATTTGACAAGAGCATACTAGGATGTTCATGACAGGATGCCACGATGACTTTAGCTTTTTTTAGTGCAAAATATTCAGTCGGATTTAACAAGAGCATACAGTACTGACATACGAGAATCTACGACCCTAACATGATATCTAAAGAAACCGCCATAAATTACCCCTAAACTGCCAACCAACTCCATTTCACTCCTCTTTTATATACCTCCTCTTAGCCACATTTCCTCAACTACAACTCTTCCAAACATCTTCTTAATCTACACAACTCTTATTCATCTACTACTCTTCCTTTCTACATCATTCATGGCACAACATAGGGTGTACACCACGGTCCATACCGACGGGAGAATTGTCCCTAAGAGGGGACACATGGCAACCACCTCCACCCACGCTACGAGGGTGGCATTTTTGAAAACTGGGCACCGATGTCAAACATGGTAAGAGACATATGGTTGCTCCTTGGGCAACTTTACAGTTTTAACAATTGTGAACGGGACGCCGCCTACTTCTTTGAAGTAGTACCCTCGCACGGTGGCCCTCGTACCTTGAGGGCCTTGTAGAACCGCGGAGACGCCGCCGCCCTTGCCAACCTCGATAGGCCAGTTGCTTTCATTAATATATATCGTGACCGGAGAGGTCGGCGACATGCTTCACTCACACGCCCTCCCAGCCTCAGCCATGTCCTCCGTATGAGAAGTGTAGTGACATTACAATGTCACTTAATATGTGTAATATTTAGTATTTTATGATGCATTTTATGTTATTTCGTTTTATGTAATATATAAATGTATTTTGTGGTTATGCTAGAACAATGATAGGCTATCATTCTGATCTTTTCAATGATACAACTAATATTACCCTAACAGGAAAAGTGTTATGCCCTGACAAGGTACATATTGACCAACGACATGATAATCTTACTACAATAATTACATTGAATAAAGAGCGAAAACCATATTGAACCTGACAAGATAGTTATTAAACTATGACAGGATATTGCGAAAACTAAAGTGCTAAAACTAAGGAAGTGACTAAGTGTTAAGAATATTATGTACTTTCAACATCAAGCTGACCGAAATTTATGATTTTTCTTTGAAATTTTAAAATTAGGGGTACAAGCGCGAAAAATGTTTCTTTCAAAACAAATAAAGTTCACATTTACTTTCCAGTTAATGCCCCCGACTGACCTCTCACGCGACGCTTCTATCCACTCCCGACATTCTTCAGTTTGGGTTTGTTTGAAGCTGAACGACAATCCTTCAGGTACGTTTTCTTTACCTCTTCCATTTGTTCTTCTTTTTCATCAATCTAAAATTTAACATCTATGTGTAACTAGTTTTAGGGTTTTGTAAAATTTCACAACTAAACCCCTAAAAGATTTAGGATTTTGCTTTGAAATTAAGGCTTTTCGCTCCTCATTCTTCTTCACCTAGCATATCTAGGGGCTTGTTTTATTGGGGTTAGTTTTTTCGAATTTGTCGTTGCTGTAAATCATGAACTTCTTCGATTTCTTTAGCTAGTATTGGGGATTGTGGGTTTTAATGTGTGAATCGATATGTATCTTGTCATGATCTAGAGTAGTTGTTGTTTAATTACAGGAATGTCGGACTCTGAAAGTGACATGAATGATTTTAGTCTCCCACAGCAAAATTCCTTTCGGTCTGACCCTGGATTGCCAAGAGAGGTGTTAGAGACACTAACTAATTTCAGTGTGTCATCTCGTTGCATGCTATCTGATGACCTAAGGGTGACTTATGTCATATCCACTCGTTTTTTGTTAGCTACTTTGCCAATTACTTGAATTATTAACCGAAATGGTATTCTCAAATGTAGGCCCTTGAGGACGAGTTCAGGGAGGAAATAGTTGAGGATGAGTTCAAGGAGGAAATGGCTTTATTGTAGGAAAGCCCGGTTGCTTACTTTAGGCATCAGACAGTTACCGAGAATGTTAATGGCGACTTGTCGGAGAGGTTGTATGGCTTAACAATCGCGCATCTGTTGGTTTGCTTGGAACGAGACGATCTAAGAAGGTTCAAGCGGGTTGCGATACCTCTGTTGGTTATCCTAGTTATTTTGATTATTTTGATTTTGCTTGGTATAGTGGCTTATAAGTTGTAAGAAGATGGAACCAAGGATGCCATTTTCAAACTTTATTCATTGTACTAGCTACGCATAGATGTTTGGCATTTTGTATGGTGACTAAGCTCAATGGAAAAGACAAGTATTATCATTTCAATTATTCTTTTTTTCTTCCTATTTTAATCATTCTCTTCTTCCTCTTATGTGATCTGGACTGCCACTCATGTTGGTTGGTAGGATTATTTCAAACCATATTGAACTTGTCATGATATATATGGAATCATGACAGGATTGTGTCATAATAATTTAACCTAAACTAGTCCATATTGAACCTATCAGGATATAAATGGAAACACAACAGGATTTTGTTAATTCAACCAATTCGACCTCTGGGTTTGGATCTCTTACTACACATATTCGAACCACACAAATTACATCATATCGACCGTGACTTGCTTCTGTCTTCAAATAAAAGAAAGTTCACAAGAAAAGAAAGTTCATAAGCAAATTACATTAACTAGGTTCAAAAGTACCACAATAGGAAGCAGAAAGAAAAGCATACAAATGAGGATGGGGAAACTAATCTAGTTGGATGATAACGGGTCTCGGACGTAGCCAAACATTACCATTCCAGTGAAGGTCCCTAAGATCCTCACTACCGACAATGACATTGTCGTAGTTGAATGCCGAGAAACTGATTTCATACCTACTAATCTCCGGGTGTCATAGAATAGTTACATACCACCATCCGTCTCGAGCCCATAGGTCTACGTGTTGGCCAATCTCGAAATGGTTTTGTGTTCTATAAGAAGGTATGAGGCGCAACAACCTCCATGGGACATCTTCAAGGAAACTGGAGCGGTCGTTGTGCATCATTGTTTCATATTGGACACGGTAAAATCTTACCACTGGTAAGACTAACGTTATCCTGGTAGTGTGATATGAACCGAGCAAGCCATGTTCGGCTCCTATGACTTCAACTTGTTCCTCTAAATGATATTGTTTAGCCATTTTTGAAATCTAAACACATATAATAGTAAGACAATGTAAGGCAATAAAAGTATATATTGTGGTGGAATAAAAACATACAAAAGTATATAAGACAATGTTATATATTGACAAAACATATGAGAACTCTTACTGGATTTGTAAATCTTTGTCGGCTCCTTTGGCACTTTTCTTAGCAATTCCAAATATAGTGGGTGCAATTGTGTGTGAGTTGTTCTTAAATGGAAATGTCCACAACAATATATATTCTCGACCAAGGCAATTACTCGATTGTGTAACTTGTCCTATGCATGGGTAAAAATTCTTAAGTTACCATGTGAATACTAAAGGACAACAAACCTCTAGACTAGCTTCCATAGTACAACACAAAAGTAGAATAATTGGAAGTGAAGACTAGACATGGTCAGTTCACGTGAAGCACAAAAGAAGAAGCAAGAATTGGTAGTGAAGACTAGACATGGTCAGTTCTCGTGAAGCACAAAAGAAGAAGCATCTTCTTAGAAGAGTTCACATTAGGCAGTCTGCAACAATAAAGAAGACTTGGTGAGTTGTGTTATGAAGTCATTGTTTGTATTTTAGCTAGCAATTGAAAGCATGCAAAACTTAGGTTCACGTGAATAGAGAGGCATGTCCAACAAAAGCATGCAAAACTTATATTCCCTTTCTTATCTATATACTACTACTAAAGCCGCAATTATCTCTCCTACGTGTCGTTCATTTAAGTATGTCAAGTCATCAAATAATTATGTATATTTACCTATTTACCCTTATTATATATACAATTTATTTTATTCTTTATTTATACAAATTTCCTAAATTACCACCCCAAAATATTTTCCATTGTACATGATAATTCTGCACTTACCAAAAACATTATTATCATACTTAATTAGTGTAATATCCCTCATTTTATAAGGGTATTTTGGAATTTTTCCAACTCCCGTATTACAAGTCGGATTAATTTCAGAGAAGTTCAGACATTCGGTAATATGTTTGATCTCTGTAATATTTTTCTGAGTAATATAAAATATAGTTGACGTATTTTCGGGGTTAAATAGTCGTTCGTGTATGAATATATTTAACCCGGGGTTAAGAAGATTAATCCAAAGTCAAAACGGTAAAAAAGGGTGAAGAATGGCCTTGGCCGCACCACCGCACCCAACGGCCACGCCACCGCACCCCGCGGTGCAAGCCATCTTCGTCGCGATAAGATTTCTGAAAATCTTATCCTTGGACGAGCAAGTTGCTCCACTTGTTGTTCCCTTGTTCCCAGCTGGTCTCCTTGCTTGTCCCCTCTGAGGAAGCTCACTGATGGGCTATAAAAGGGGGTTGAATTCAGAAGTCAAAGGGCTCTTCACCTTCCTCCTCTGTTTTCTCCTCTGAATTTCTCCATTGTTGTTCAAGCTTTTGAGCTTGGTGTGAGAAGGTGATCGAGATACCTTTGAGTGATAAAAAGGTACTCCTAAGTGGTATTCAAAGGCCTAAGGTGTTGGGAGATCAAACCAAGAACGAATCAAAGTCGAACGAATTGATTTGGGTGAGTTCTCCATCGAAAATTTGTCACGACCTTCGCCACTATAACCTGGCCGCACCCGCGGCAGAGGCTCCACCGCACCCGCGGCGAGCCTTGTCCGAGTGTGTGTTCTTGGGTGTGTGGTCTTGGGCGAGGCTTGGCTCCTTCGATTCTTTTCATATTCTTTTATATTCATATATGTGGATATTGAATCTAACTTAGGGTCTCGTTATGGGTCGTTTCTTAGGGATTTATAATCCAAGATCTGTCCCAGTTTCGGACCCAGGAACTCGTCGTCTCTAAGCTTTGCTTAAGCTTCTGTGGATCTAAGGCAAGTGGCGGTTCGCTCTTGCTCATCATTCCATATTTCCATTAATTATCAATTGTTAGTTGTTAATTAATTTGGGATGATTTACTGTTTGCGTTGGGAACAGTTTTGCTAAATGATATGATTAAAATGAGATATTATAATAGGTTGTATATCTGTTAGAACAACGCTATTATATATATATATGTGATTAAAACATGATATTATACTAGGTTGTATATCTGTTAGAACAACGCTATTATAAATATATGTTTTTGATGTTGGCTATGATGGCTGTGATGTGGATTATTACTGTGTTGAACTATTTTGTTAGCACTAGTAGTTAGGAACGTTGGACTCGTTGAGGTCCAGTCATTTCTTGATAATTATGGTGGAGAGGGTAGCGGAAACCCTCAAGCCAACAGTGGATCATGATCGTCCTCTATCCGAGTATAGAGGTGGTGCACTTAGCTAGTGTCACAAACGTTGGGAAGGATTCTCGTCGATATATGTCCCTCATGACGAAACATATATCTAAAAGCTTATAATGTGATGTGTGTTTTGGAATTAAATGAGATAAGTGCCGTTGTCGCACATAATTAATATACCCTTGGGCGAGTAGTGCAGCTAGGCAATAGTGCAGCTAGGAAATCTCGTCTTGACTTTGATTAGAGTAACGTTCTCTTTTCAATCTGGATTCGCTTTAAGCGGTGAGGTTGGTCGTGAACCGAAACATCAAGTCGTTTTTGAACGCTTGTGTGATTATTAATGTTCCCCAACATTTGTCATGTTTCCGATAAGGCTCATTTCGTTGGAGTCTTCTTTTGGGATTGATTGCTGTGAGACTCGGTTTCCAGAATCTTCTCTTGATCATGCCTTTTCATATATTCAGTAGAAGTATGGTGGTTGACTATCGTTATCGGTTGTGATTCGAGAAGCGATGAGTCTAACCTAATACAACTACTTCGAACCACTCTGCTTTATATCCTTGCGTAGTCTTTCATTAGACTAACCAACTGAAATTGTTCTCTGCATGGTTGGCTGGTGTCATCCGTTCGATTCGGCACATCAGATAAGTTGTCGTCCTGTGAAGGCTAAAACGACTATGAAGGCAAACGGTGTTTTTGACCAGTTTATTCAGGTTAAGATCTTTGGCGGGTGATCATTGCGATCAAGACCCTTTTGTTGTTTATTTAAAGTCTTTCGCTGTGTTAAATATATTTGTATTAAGTCTTCTGCTGTATTTGGAATTTTGTTGAAATTCCGAGACTTTGGTTTAAATGTAAGTTATGGTACTTTGTATCATAACTGTTGTTCGATGATTTATTTCAACTGGAAAAGCCTTGGGTGACATCGGACAGTACGTCTGAGGTCATTGGCGGTAATGCCTTTCCAAGGGAATATTTGGGGGTGTTACAATTAGTGTCCATAATATAATATGTACGTTAATGGTCCATAAACTCCATTATAAAGATATGTATATATTATAGACAGATGGTTCGTAAATAGTTAACGTTATAAGGTTTATCCACCAACATATATATAATTATGCATTTACCGAAAATATTATTATCATACTTAATTAGTGTTCATGATTTAATAAGGGTGAATAGATTTATGCACTTACCAAAAACATTATTATCATACTTAATTAGTGTTCATGATTTAATAAGGGTGAATAGATTGTCTGTAAACTCCATTATAAAGAATACAATATACAGTTTTATTTTAGTGCAGTTTTATTTTTAATAATTATATAAAATTCCTAATTTATATTTTCTTCTATTAATATAAATTCTCACATCTATCTTCAATTTTCATCATATAACATACCTTATAAATTATTTCAATCAAGAATTATCTTTTCGATACATCATGTTATTTTTCTATATAATTCTCTTTTATATTTTACATACTATACACAAATTTCAATTTATTCTTAAAATATATGACCATATCCGTGCAAGGCACGGTGACACATGCTAGTTTAAGTTATATTAGAAGAATATAGTCCAATACTCATTTTGTTATTAAGTTTGGTTAATAAGTTTGAAACACATAGGTTTTACACACTATTAGCTTTTGCACAACTAATAATCCATTGGTTATTGAAACACTTATTAATTCTTAACCACAAAGACATAGGATATGCATTCACGTGATAGTGGAGGATGCAACTTTGTTGATCTAACATGTGAATGGCGGGCTTTGTTGGATTATGAATTGGTGGTTGTCTTCACATGGAAGACAGTGCACGGACCGTGCACCTCAACCAAGAGCACCAAAGTTAAGGTGCACGGTCCGTGCACCTTAACTAAGCATTCCATCCAGTTGAGTTCGTCCATGCATAAACCGTCCACTATAGCACACGGTTCGTGCACTTTGTCTGGATCCCAGAATCACATCATCGGTATCCTACATATAGGACCCAACACATTCCGCAACTCGAGTATGCACTCCGCACACTCGATGTTAACGAACCAAGTCTCATGAATACGATCACTTACCAACTTTGTTAGTTATACAATACGAAGGAAACATAGATGTTACACAATACGGTTTTACATTCGAAACTTTTTGTGTATGTTCCCATAAACATAGACGTTGCATGTAGACGTTACACAATACGGCTATACATACGGTTAGTCCTATAAATATAGATCTTCCATCCCAATCTAAAGTTACACAACATACTTAAAGATACACATACATTATTATAGATCATCAACATAATTTAAGCTAAACAACATAATTTGGATGACATAAAGTAAAAGAGTCGAGCAAACAACTCCTTATGCGTAGAAGAGCTGAGCACAAAACTTCTTCATGGTGGGATTCATCGTGTCGTATGCGTAGTAGAGCTGAGCACACAACTCCTTTATATTGGGATTCATCGTCTTAACATGAAACATGAGGAATCTTGCGTCCACCTAAAAGAAATGCATTCACAGCTACGGAAAATTACTAAATGCATTTGTTAAGATCACAATAATCTTCGATCTAGATTAAGATTACTCACTGTTAATTTTTTGTCCCGCCAATCGTCATCTCGCATTATAGCATCAGTGATGCCATCACACTCAACATCGCATACCATTTAAGGCTCTTCCATAGATTCCATTTTTTCTTCAAACTTTCGAATTTGTTCTTCAACATACTAATAGTAGCATCTCGGCCCGTAGCACGATTAAAATCATCCTTTATTATATCCCATGACTAACAATCGGATGCCCTATATCGAACTACATATTGTATGCACACCTCGACCAAAGCTTGATTGTCATCATCAGTCCAAGTCCAAAAAAGTCCTCGTTGCTCCTATGCACAAACAACAATGTTTTTTAAAACATAAAAAATGCACTTTAGTACATGTACAAGACATACAAAATATTCACTTCGTATGAGTTAGTAGCCTATTCACAAGTATCATGAATAAACACGTGACATTTATCTAAAAACTAGAGGTAGAAATTTTACCAAACATTCTTCTACTAGTATGCTTGTATGTTGTAAAGTAGAGATGTCTTACTGCCTTACTTGTGGGTTTGATGGAATACAAATGGATGAAAGGCCTTATATATAGAGAGAGAAGGCCGAGAGCTTGTGACATTTTCTACATAGGCTTGTTCTTTTTTTTGTGAATGTCTCTTGTCATATCAAATTCAGAATAAAGTATAATCTGTATAAATTATAAATACCAAGATTATAAAATATTGATAACAGGAATTTGTCGTGCTAATTCTTACTATGCAAAATATCCAAACAAACCTTAAACCGTAGTCCTAGGTAAGTAAAGGTCGAGTCCACAGGGAGACAAAGTATATCTTAATATGCAATTTGTATGTCAATCCAAAGTAACCAAAGGGGGGTTTTGTATGTTTTAATGAATCTAAGCATGCAAAAGTAAACAAACTAAAAGTTGATGAATTCAGTGATGGGAAAAACACTTAGTCAAACAACATCCACTATTCGTATGACAAGTTGATCCTAGATACTCATTCAAAATCTCATGCAATGGAAATTTCAATTCCTTTTCAGATATAACTAATAGCACAACCAGATACTATTAGCACTAACTAATTAAACAACCCTGAAACTATCAAGATTCAGTTTAACAATAGCTTTACGGATAGGAATATAGTTGGATACAATTCTAGCATAAAACAACCAGCTTTTATCCTAGAATGTAAATCAGTTCTCTTCTGCATAAGACTAGTGTGATACCCCGTAATTCTGTAAGGATTATTTTGGGAATTTTTGGAATTTTCCCGAACACCCGTTTAGTACGTCGGATTTAATTCAGAAAGTTGGAGGCATTCTGTGATGTGCTCTGTATCAGTAATATTTTTCTCAGTGAAATAAAATACAGACGACGTACTTTGGATTTTAATACTCGTTCGTGTACGATTATTTTTATCCCGGTTTAAGACGACGTCGTCCAAAAGCTAAGGAGGGCGAAGCCACGGTGGTGGCGACCGTCGTAGTTAAGGCAGCGCCCGCCGTTAAGGGCTCGAGGCAAATAGTAGCCTCGTCTTCTAGCTGGGCGCGACAACCAGAAAATGGCGCCCGTCGCGCTTTTGCGGCGCCCGCCGTAAGTGCCCGCCGCAGGGTATTTGCAAGGCGGCGACCAAGGGAATTACGGCGCCCGCCGTTTCCTAGTGGGTTAGTTCTTCATAGCAAAGTACGTAAAATGAAAAGTGAAATTAGGGTTCGAGAATTATTAGGGAGGCCAAGCTCCCTTCTAACCCTTAAATACTAAAAGGAAATAAAGTCTAAATTAACCTAAAACAAAAATATTAAAACATAATAAAATAATCCAAAATAAAACAATTAAGGAAAACGGGCTCGGTGGGCTTCTGACAGCGGCGGCGGTCGCCGTAGAGAAGGCGGCGTGCGCCGTAATCACGGCGGTCGCCAGCTTTAAACGACGGTCGCCGGATCAATGCCGTAGCCATGGTCGCTGGGAGGGCTTTGGCGGCGGTCGCCGTGAAGCCATTTCTTCAGTGTCTTCGTCTCTTCAGCTCCGAATGCTCCCAAAGCCTCCAAAAGTGTGTCTTCAGCACCTCCTCGCCAATACTTCATAACTCCTTGGCGTCTTCTACTGGTGGCTTCATCCTCAGTGTTTCCTATGATCTCCAAAACAGCTCAAACACCTCTAAAAACACCAACTTCGCCCCCAAACGCCATACACATGAATGTGTCTAAATATACCCGAATGGCACCAATAAACCTTCTAATGACTCTTAGTTAAGCCCTACAAAGTAGTGCTTATCAAACTCCTCCATGCTTAGACCTTTGCTCGTCCGCAAGTAAACTAATAAAGAGCCTACTCCTCCAATGCAGCATCCAAGGTCTCAGGAAGCATATCCTCCAACTAAGAGTCACCTAACCCATGCCAAGCTCCTGGCACCAATCTCATTTACAACACATCAACACTCAACAAGCTTAAGGGGCAAGCAGAGTATTTCCCCCAAGCTAAACCCGGACATCCAATAGTGTGAGTAACCTCTAATCCTAGCCTCCATCTATTGCTCCTTATGTCTCCCAGAGTGACCTACCCGACAATCCTTCTTTGACTCCTCTTCTTATGACGCCTCGCCAAGAATAATGAAAAATCCTAAAATCACTCTTCTTCTTTTTCGCTCATTTTGCCAAGGCGCCCTTTCGGGTTTTCACCAAGCCACTCATTTTATTTTCCAATAGATGTACTCACATAAGCTCACGTCACTCTTGACCACATATTACCCCAGCCTAATGCTGGTCCAAGCCACCTGCTTATTATCTAGGCCGCCCTTTCGAGTTTTTGACCTATCCCAGGATTTCAATGATAGCCTTTTTTTCAAATTTTTGGCTTTTTCTCTTTATTCATTTTTCTCCTCAACGACGTAGCAAGAATAGAACTCTCCCCCATGCTTAAACATTGCATTGTCCTCAATGTAATGAAAGACAAAAAAAAATAGAAGCACAGGGAAAAGCAAAAAAATTAACTCACAATGTCGCCGAGCTGGCTTGGACACTTCCTTTGTTGCTGGCGGTCTTCTCAATAAACGTCCATGTCTCGGGTGTCGGCATCAACGCCATAATCTTCATCTACCGTGCAACCATAGGGAACCACTGTGGTGAATAGTGGTATGGCAGGTATGTAATACCCCATAATTTTTAGTAAGGATATTTGGGTAATTTTCCAAACCTTCGTTCAAATTAATTATTTCGCTTTCAGTGGAGTTTGGATTTTCCATAACATCCATGATATCCGAAATAATTCCTTGAGTGGTATAAAATACATTCGATGTATTTTCGGAAATTAGAATATTTGTTTGGATACAAACATATAATTTCCGGGGTTTAAAACCCATACCAAAGCCAATTCCCTTAAACTTTGCCACGAACTCCCCCCTGTGTAAGATTTGTCAGGGGCACTTGTCGAGAGGTCGGTTGGGCACGCCTCCTCTGGGATGACAAGGATGATCCTCCTTGGGGCTATTTATAGAGCCCGATCTGCAGGCAGCTCAGACACACACCTCCCCTCTCCGATCTCCCCTGTTTCGACCTCATCACGCCGGCGACGGAGCTCTCCCGTTCGTCCTCCTCCTTGCCTCCGCTTGCTCCCCGGTGTCGTCATATCTCCCGGCGTCGAGACGGCGGAAGCTCAGCGAGCCAAGCTGCTGCTCCCCTGTTTCCCGTTCGCTGGTGTCGTGGTCCCATTCCCTGTTTCGCCACCGAGCCCCTGTGCTCCGCCGAGCTGCTGTGTTGGAGAGCCGCTGCTGGCTGCTGCCCTCCCCGGCATCGTGACGCCCATCCTAACGGCGAGAGCAAGGTGGACGACGAAGTCCCGACGAGCTCCTTCTCCTTCCCGGCGTGTCCATGGTGGAAGCCGAGCTCCCTGTTGCTGTGTGTTGTTGTTGAATTGTTAAAGACGATTTAACAATAGGCAAGTGGACCCCCCCCCCCCCCTTGCTTTGTTTCGGTATTGGGCCTAGAAGCCCAATTCATTTCCAGTCCAGATTTAACCCGAAATTATTCGAGCGGTATAATTTCGACTCCCTTTCATCCGTATCTGTCTTTAGGAAAATTCAATCAATATTCTTATGATTTAAGATCATAATAATTTATTGAATTTAATTCCTTAAGTTCGTCCAGGCAAATTAATTGATAATTAATTAATTTTTTAGTTAGAACGTGATTCGATGGATCGCGTGTGGACTCGTAATCTGTTGGAGATATATGAAGCTTAGGCCATATCCTCGGAAATGATATAATCAGTAGTCGTCTCGTCTAGATTCATCGCCGAATCTACTCCAGGCAAGTGGCGGTTTGCTCTTGCTCATCGTTCCATATTTACATTAATTATCAGTTGTTTATCTGAGTAATTAATTTGGAATGATTGATGTGTTTGTCTGGAATTGGTTTTATAAACTGTTTTGGAAAATCATATAATAGGTTGTATATCTGTTAGAACGACGCTATTATCTGTGATCGCCTTTCGGGTATTTATGTGGATTTATCCTATACTGTGGTTGTGTTGTAACTGTAAGTTAGCACGAATATTTGTAGGAACGCCTGGATCCTGAGAGTTTCATGCGCGTTCCTTTATAACTGTAAGGGCGATGAAGACCCAACGATTGTTGAAGTTTGAACTCAGTGAGGTTCATTCTTGTAAAGGGCGAGCAAGACCCTGCGATAGTAGAAGTTTGGACTCTGTGAGGTTCATTCTTTCGATATAGATTCAGAGGTTTGGACTCGGTAAGGTTCATTCCTTAGATATGGGTCCTGCGTGACAGGGACATATATTAAAAGCTTTTAATGTGTTAATCGTTTTCGAATTAAATAAGATAAGGTGCCCGAGAGCACTTAATTAATATATTTTTGGCGAGTAGTACAACTAAGTAAATAGTGCAGCTAGGAAAGCTCGTCTTGACTTTTGATCAGAGTACGTTCTCTTTCCAATCTGGATTCGCTGTAAGCGATGAGGTTGGTCGTGAACCGAAACATCTTAGTCAGTTTTTAAATCATCGTTATGTGGTTCTGTAAGATCCAGACTTGAATGTAGTACGTTCTCCTTCCGATCTGGATTCACTGTAAGCGGTGAGGTTGGTTGTGAGCCGAAGCATCTCAGTCAGCTTTTAATCGCCGTTGTTTGATTCTTTAAATGTTCCAGACTTGTCATATTTCCTTAAGACTCAATCTCTTGGAGTCTCTTTCGGGTCGGTCTCTGTGGAGATTCAGTCTTCCAGAGTCGTCTCTTTTGCATATCTCTTGTTGTATTCCAGTAGGAGTGTGAAGGTTGACTATCATACTCGGTTATTATTCGAGGGATGATGAGTTTAAACCTAGCACGACTACTTCGAACCTTCTGCTTTGGTCACTTGCTAGTCTATTCAGTAGACTAACCCACGGTATTTTTGTTATCTACATCGTCATGGTTGGTGTCGTCCGTCCGTTTTGACACATCAGATAGGTTGCAGGATCCATGAAGGCTAGAACGACTATGAAGATGAACGGTGTTTTGACAATGTTTTAATCAGGCTACGATCTTTGGGCGTTGACTACTGAAGTCAATACTCTTGTAAATTATTTTAAGTCTTCCGCTGTATTGTAATAACTCTGTATTTTGTCGCATTTGGAATTGTGTTGAAATTCCGCGACTATGTTTTAAATGAGAGTTATGGTAATTTTGTATCATAATTGTTCTTTATGAATTGTGTTTCAATGGTAAAACCTGGGGTGGCTTCGGTGTGGAAACCGAGGTCACTGGCGGTAATACCTTTCCAAATGGGTTACGATTTGGGGGTGTTACAGATTTGGTATCAGAGCTAAAGTTTGTTTTTAAAACAGGTTGGGTATTTTGAAAGGTTTTATCCTTCTAAAATTATTTCCCGTTTTGAACTGGAAAATGTTTTTCAAACGAATTTGAAATAAATACCGTTCATAGTCGTGCCTTCTTTAGTCTGATATGAGAGGTATGGGAGTTACCTCTGTATCTAGAAAGACTGATTTCTTCTTGTTGTTGTAAGACATAGGTGTTTGTCTATTCTTTTGAAAGGACTCGAAAGGTGCCGAGATGATTCTATCATCTCTAGCAAGGTTAAATTTCCCTGTTTCTCAGAGATATTTCGAGGTTGGAGGACCTAGTAGTTCCCTCGAAGGTATCAAGTATGTGCTTCCTGGTAGTACTAATATTCTAGTGCTGTAATCTCCGAGTAATTTGGTGTGAATGCTCGGGAGATTTGTGTAGATGAATCTTGTGCTCTCTGTTCATAATTCATCTATAGAATTACCAAGTTGATCTATTCTAAGTGATTTTATTACATTGATATACGGGATAATTAAGGAATCACTCTTAGGAGTTTTGATGTCTAAGTATGATGTCATAGTCGTTGACATTCATTGTTGAGAAAACGAATACGGAGGATGAATGCTCGATGCAGTCGGGATTTGCATCCGTATGAGAATTCGTGGGTTGAACCTAAGGTAGAGTTCGTTGAGCCATTAAGGTAGGCCAACGAAATATTGTAATAACGACGTTTAAATGGAAGCGATTTCCAAGGGAACTCTAAGGAAAATCCCGAGGAAGATCCTAAGGAAGATCCTCAAGGAGAGGAAAATCCTAGGGGAGATCCCGAGGAAAATCCTCAGAAGAAGGAAGATCCGGAGGAAGATCCTCGAGAGGAGGAAGATCCTGCGGAAGATCCTTAGAAGGAGGAAGATCCAGAGGAAAACCCTGAGGAAGATCCTCGAGAGGGGGAAGATCCGAGGGAAGATCCGGAGGGAACTTCCGATGAGAACCCGGAGGAAGACCTCGTAAGGCAAGGCTAGAAGAGTCTGATGCCTAAAGTGTTCATTTATGAGTATCTTTTAGGAAATAAGGATATTGGGAGAAGTTATGGAAATATTTGTTTCTTCTTGAGACATCATATTCCTAGTATTTGGAGGTATAGGTTATGTGGAGTTAATAAGATTAAGAGTTATATGTCACTTGTGTACTTGGGATTTTTGTCCCATTAGAAGTATATAGAGGTGGACTAGTGTAAAGTCCGGAATGTCTAGTTGTGGAATCATGCTGTAGGCATTATTAGTGTGGATAAAGTGTTGTGAAGGAATAAGTTGATTAAGGGAATAGTTCAATAAGAACTCGTTTTCCCTATTGCAATCTTGAGTAGGACTGTGAAATCCGGAATTATGATGGTCGGGTTCATAAGTAAGTATGACCCATGTAGGACCACTGGTTAAAGTTTTTGGAAAAGCCAAGTGTACGAAATCATAGGTATCCTTTGGGGATATCTATTTGAGATTTGTTTGAGGTAATATAAGGAAATGATGCGATTAAGTCTTGGATGGATAGTAGATTGCGTGATGAATATAAGGATTTTAAATTAGAAATAAGTCATTTAAGACAGTACGAGTCGTTGGACTCGATAAGTGGAATTTCCAGAGGATGAAGAGTTATGACTCTTGGGAATTGTCTAAGATTGACATCTTGTGAGTATGTCATCTATAAGGCTTATGATATCACTCTCTTGGAGGAGATAGGAGTAATATCTTATGTGATACGTTTCGAGGAACGTAGGAATAAGATATTGTGATTATTCTTGAATCTTAAAGGAGTTAAGTTAGGAATTGTTTAAATAGATGTGTTAAATTATTCTTGTAAGGATTTTAAGTTAGAGATGGCGTAAGGCCAGTCTTACTTTAAGATAAATGATGAGATTGTATAAAGTACCATTAAGGGAATTAAGGAAGTTATGATTCGAGGTTACTAAGATTTAATATATGAGTTGTAAGAAGTTAATGTATAAACCTTGGGTTTGTCTATAAAGAGATTGGAGGAGAAATGTGTGTTCTCCTATTGAAGGTGCATTAATATCGTTATGATAATTTTGGGAGACCATTATTATAAGGTAAACATGATCTTGTGGAGTTAGTAAGAATTATTACATGGTATGTTATATGGAGATAAGGTTGTATGATGATGTTATGATTAAGGATATTAAGTTCAGATAGTAAAGTTGATGTTGAGGCAGGTTCCTCATTAGTTTAATGCAAGTTTCGGGGTCGAAACTTTTCTTAAGGGGGTAGTAATGTAATACCCCATAATTTTTAGTAAGGATATTTGGGTAATTTTCCCAACCTTCGTTCAAATTAATTATTTCGCTTTCAGTGGAGTTTGGATTTTCCGTAACATCCATGATATCTGAAATAATTCCTTGAGTGGTATAAAATACATTCGATGTATTTTCGGAAATTAGAATATTTGTTTGGATACAAACATATAATTTCCGGGGTTTAAAACCCATACCAAAGCCAATTCCCTTAAACTTTGCCACGAACCCCCCCTGTGTAAGATTTGTCAGGGGCACCTGTCGAGAGGTCGGTTGGGGATGCCTCCTCTGGGATGACAAGGATGATCCTCCTTGGGGCTATTTATAGAGCCCGATCTGCAGGCAGCTCAGACACACACCTCTCCCTCTCCAATCTCCCCTGTTTCGACCTCATCACGCCGGCGACGGAGCTCTCCCGTTCGTCCTCCTCCTTGCCTCCGCTTGCTCCCCGGTGTCGTCATATCTCCCGGCGTCGAGACGGCGGAAGCTCAGCGAGCCAAGCTGCTGCTCCCCTGTTTCTCGTTCGCTGGTGTCGTGGTCCCATTCCCTGTTTCGCCACCGAGCCCCTGTGCTCCGCCGAGCTGCTGTGTTGGAGAGCCGCTGCTGGCTGCTGCCCTCCCCGGCGTCGTGACGCCCATCCTGACGGCGAGAGCAAGGTGGACGGCGAAGTCCCGGCGAGCTCCTTCTCCTTCCCGGCGTGTCCATGGTGGAAGCCGAGCTCCCTGTTGCTGTGTGTTGTTGTTGAATTGTTGAAGACGATTGAACAGTAGGCAAGTGGACCCCCCCCCTCGCTTTGTTTCGGTATTGGGCCGAGAAGCCCAATTCGTTTCCAGTCCAGATTTAACCCGAAATTATTCGAGCGGTATAATTTCGACTATCTTTCATCCGTATCTGTCTTTAGGAAAATTCAATCAATATTCTTATGATTTAAGATCATAAGAATTTATTGAATTTAATTCCTTAAGTTCGTCCAGGCAAATTAATTGATAATTAATTAATTTGTTAGTTAGAACGTGATTCGCTGGATCGCGTGTGGACTCGTAATCTGTTGGAGCTATCTGAAGCTTAGGCCATATCCTCGGAAATGATATAATCAGTAGTCGTCTCGTCTAGATTCATCACCGAATCTACTCCAGGTAAGTGGCGGTTCGCTCTTGCTCATCGTTCCATATTTACATTAATTATCAGTTGTTTATCTGAGTAATTAATTTGGAATGATTGCTGTGTTTTTCTGGAATTGGTTTTATAAACTGTTTTGGGAAATCATATAATAGGTTGTATATCTGTTAGAACGACGCTATTATCTGTGATCGCCTTCCGGGCATTTATGTGGATTTATCCTGTACTGTGGTTGTGTTGTAACTGTAAGTTAGCACGAGTATTTGTAGGAACGCATGGATCCTGAGAGTTCCATGCGCGTTCCTTTATAACTGTAAGGGCGATGAAGACCCAACGATTGTTGAAGTTTGAACTCAGTGAGGTTCATTCTTTTAAAGGGCGAGCAAGACCCTGCGATAGTAGAAGTTTGGACTCTGTGAGGTTCATTCTTTCGATATAGATTCAGAGGTTTGGACTCGGTGAGGTTCATTCCTTAGATATGGGTCCTGCGTGACAGGGACATATATTAAAAGCTTTTAATGTGTTAATCGTTTTCGAATTAAATAAGATAAGGTGCCCGAGAGCACTTAATTAATATACCTTTGGCGAGTAGTGCAGCTAAGTAAATAGTGCAGCTAGGAAAGCTCGTCTTGACTTTTGATCAGAGTACGTTCTCTTTCCAATCTGGATTCCCTGTAAGCGATGAGGTTGGTCGTGAACTGAAATATCTTAGTCAGTTTTTAAATCATCGTTATGTGGTTCTGTAAGATCCAGACTTGAATGTAGTACGTTCTCCTTCCGATCTGGATTCGCTGTAAGCGGTGAGGTTGGTTGTGAGCCGAAGCATCTCAGTCAGCTTTTAATCGCTGTTGTTTGATTCTTTAAATGTTTCAGACTTGTCATATTTCCTTAAGACTCAATCTCTTGGAGTCTCTTTCGGGTCGGTCTCTGTGGAGATTCAGTCTTCCAGAGTCGTCTCTTCTGCATATCTCTTGTTGTATTCCAGTAGGAGTGTGAAGGTTGACTATCATACTCGGTTATTATTCGAGGGATGATGAGTTTAAACCTAGCACGACTACTTCGAACCTTCTGCTTTGGTCACTTGCTAGTCTATTCAGTAGACTAACCCACGGTATTTTTGTTATCTGCATCGTCATGGTTGGTGTCGTCCGTCCGTTTCGACACATCAGATAGGTTGCAGGATCCATGAAGGCTAGAACGACTATGAAGATGAACGGTGTTTTGACAATGTTTTAATCAGGCTACGATCTTTGGGCATTGACTACTGAAGTCAATACTCTTGTAAATTATTTTAAGTCTTCCGCTGTATTGTAATAACTCTGTATTTTATCGCATTTGGAATTGTGTTGAAATTCTGCGACTATGTTTTAAATAAGAGTTATGGTAATTTTGTATCATAATTGTTCTTTATGAATTGTGTTTCAATGGTAAAGCTTGGGGTGGCTTCGGTGTGGAAACCGAGGTCACTGGCGGTAATACATTTCCAAATGGGTTACGATTTGGGGGTATTACAAGGTATGGCGGGGTTGCACGGCCTTCAACGAACACAAAAATGGGGCCCAGATGTAATCGTGGTGTGGGCTCTAGTGTTCCTCCTCCTCAGCTGCCAATTATAGGGCCATCATCCCCGGCAACGGCGCCAATTTGATAACAAGAATTTGTCGTGCTAATTCCTACTATGCAAAATATCCAAACAAACCTTAAACTGTAGTCCTAGGTAAGTAAAGGTCGAGTCCACAGAGAGACAAAGTCTATCTTAATATGCAATTTGTATGTCAATCCAAAGTAACCAAAGGGGGATTTTGTATGTTTTAATGAATCTAAGCATGCAAAAGTAAACAAACTAAAAGTTGATGAATTCAGTGATGGGAAAAGCACTTAGTCAAACAACATCCACTATTCGTATGACAAGTTGATCCTAGATACTCATTCAAAATCTCATGCAATGGAAATTCCAATTCCTTTTCAGATATAACTAATAGCACAACCAGATACTATTAGCACTAACTAATTAAACAATCCTGAAACTATCAAGATTCAGTTTAACAGTAGCTTTACGGATAGGAATATAGTTGGATACAATTCTAGCATAAAACAACCAGCTTTTATCCTAGAATGTAAATCAGTTCTCTTCTGCATAAGACTAGCACAACCAGATACTAGTACGATGCAGTTGCTACTCTGAAATAGATATGCTCAACCAGTAACAATCTAAATCTAGTAATAGATCAATAACAACAAACCCTAGTTGATCAGACTAGAAATTATCAATATCAATCATAAGAACGAGAATCTCACAACTGAATCAAAACGAAAGCTTCAGCGTCTGACTAAGCCAGGGAGGCTTAGTTCTTCATAGCAAAGTACGTAGAATGAAAAGTGAAATTAGGGTTCGAGAATTATTAGGGAGGCCAAGCTCCCTTCTAACCCTTAAATACTAAAAGGAAATAAAGTCTAAATTAACCTAAAACGAAAATATTAAAATGTAATAAAATAATCCAAAATAAAACAATTAAGGAAAACAGGCTCGGTGGGCTTCTGACAGCGGCGGCGGTCGCCGTAGAGAAGGCGGTGGGCGCCGTAATCGCGGCGGTTGCCGGATCAATGTCATAGCCATGGTCGCTGGGAGGGCTTTGGCGGCGGTCGCTGCCTCCTCTGCGGCGGTCGTCGTGAAGCCATTTCTTCAGTGTCTTCGTCTCTTCAGCTCCGAATGCTCCCAAAGCCTCCAAAAGTGTGTCTTCAGCACCTCCTCGCCAATACTTCATAACTCCTTGGCGTCTTCTACTGGTGGCTTCATCCTCAGTGTTTCCTATGATCTCCAAAACAGCTCAAACACCTCCAAAAACACCAACTTCGCCCCCAAACGCCATACACATGAATGTGTCTAAATATACCCGAATGGCACCAATAAACCTTCTAATGACTCTTAGTTAAGCCCTACAAAGTAGTGTTTATCAAATATATATGCAAAGATGCTTACAATGTATACCAATATAATAAAACAATCATACATCACAAGAAATTATACATAAACATAAATACAAAATAAAAGAACCATCAAAGTTATTGCAACCAACATACTTAAGGTCTCGGCCATTAGTATAATAGCCATCTAACATAAACTTTACAATACATAATACAGTCGAATAACTAAAATTTATCAGACAAAGTACCATACAATACATGCTCCTACAAATGCTTTGAGGGAAATGACTTAAGGTGTATAGTGTAGCAAAATGATCACCCAAATTGTTAACAAAGGTGATGCCCCGAACATTTCTCCTAAACCTAGATCAATTACATAATGGCATAATGGATGATAACATATATAATAACCACTATGAGGAGAATAGTAACAACCCAACCATAATATAACCTCCTCATTGAAGCATCAGAGAGCTCCATGTTTGCAGCGAGGAGGGTGTCATGGTGTAACGCTAGCTGGACGTTTGAAGTTGCTAGTGTAGATACATGATCAACTAGTTCTTAGTTCTCATCATCTAGATGCTCTTCTTGTTGCACATACTCTTCTTGTAGTTGACTGCTAAGTTGTTCATGTCTAATCTTGTCATTGTTAACATCCAATTGAAGCTCCGCCACATGGATCTGAGTTCTCTGGCAATTTGTTGCATCAAGCGTACCCGCGGGAGGTTTTCAACTCCATTGATAAGCTCATCAAACCTTGAGACATCATATTCCTACACATATGGTTTTGATACACTTTATTTAAGATGAATAACCTAATGCATAAGTACATGAAAATAGACAACAAAACTAACCTTTTACTACTATACATATAACTTAGAGGTTAATGTTACTATCTGAATCTCAAATGTTTTAGAAATATAAAGGTGGATGGTTGACGCACACAGTTGCATCAAGTTTGGATACACTCTCCCTCAAAGCACATAAGCAACCTTAAAAAAAAACATCAACATCTATATAACTTTTTGTTTCTTATAAATATAACAACATCCTCCCTCAAAGCATATAAGAACAGAGTATAAAAAACACATGATAGGTGCTTGGAAGCCTACTAATATGAAATTGGTATGATCAATCACAACACACGAGTATAAAGGGTTTACCTGCCACCATTAAAGCTCATCGGGTATGATGTCATTGGAGCTATTGGGGCTGTAATCAGTCAATGTTTCTAGCACCTCTCTTGGGAGCCCACCATCATACTCCTCTTCATATGCCACATTATCTACTCCACTGTCAGAAGTAGCCATTGCTGCATAGAGAAGAAGTTGGATGGATAAGATGCTGCAAAGTAAGGATACTTGAATCTTGTTGCTCCTATCAAAGTTTTGCAATTCTACTAGTGGGCCAAAAAATTCAAGTGCATGGAATTTTTTTATATATTTGCTTTCATTGAATTTTAGCATAATTTTCTCCCAATGGATACTTGAATCTTGTTGCTCCTAAATTATAGCATACACTCTAACTGAATTAGCACATTTTTATTCATGTTTGTTTTGGTAAAGCTGCATTAGCTAACAATTCTAGCATCATTGAATTTTTTGGTTAATCTTGTTGATTCTCAAATCAACACCCACAAAACACAAAAATTTCAACAAACCACAACCAACCATAACCAACCATTACCCACATGGCAAGCCATATAACCAAACCACAATTCCCCAATCATACATGCAAAAGAAATAAATAATCTACTTGCACTAAAAGGTATAAAAGCATAACCTCAAGGAGAGTTAAAAAATAGAAGGGATGATCACATATCCCATCCCAAAGAAGTATTAAAGTCACCAACTTGACAGAATTAAAATGTAATTCTCACCAACAAATTACTATATTCCTTTGTATTTCACACATAAAACCTACAAGGAGTAACATTGTTTTGTAACTTTCTTTTCAAACATAAAAATCGTGCCAAGAAAAAGCACCGATCTTTTACCAACTTCTCTTCCTTCTCAACGGGTAGAATCATCAATAACATATATATTTTTGCCTTCACTGGAAGCTATCAAATGTTTCGTTTAACAAAGGCATCAATTGTACAGAACATACAAGTTTGAGAGATTCTATGCTACCTCAATGCATTTTATGGAGAAGTCTGCATTAACATACATATACAAAATATATTTGTGTTGCAAAAGTAACCTTTTTAGATTAAAAAATACCAACATATTAGTTTATAATTATCACCGATAAAACACAAACATGGAAATTCATTAACAACCATAACCATCCACAATTCCCACTTCAAAACAAGACAAACAAACACAAGCATTTCATCAAACACCTAAAGTGCACAAACACTCATAAACATTAACACTCGGACTGAAATTAGGCTTTTCAAATTTCACACTAAGAACACTAAATGCAATTAAAAAATTGGGGGTTTTGAAGAACTGAATTAGGGTTTCAAGTGGGTCAAAATTGGGGGTTTTCAAGTGAAATTTCATACTAATAACATTGAATCAAGATTAACATATACTAATAACACTAAAATTTCATACTCAGATTAACAGTTGTAAAAATTGGGGGTTTAAGTACTGAAATTAGGGTTTGAGTACGCATCAAAATTGGGGGTTTAGTACTGATTCCATCAAAAGTTAGTAACTTTGAGACAATTAGGCACTTACCTGACTTGTTGACCAATTACTTCAACTTGCACTTCAATCTGGAAGAGCAATTTAATAACATTAGCTTCGAAAAAAACACAAATTAAGCTTCGAAAAAAATGGAATAGAAGCTTACATGGGGATATAATAATTGAGCTTGGGATCGAGAGTGAGATTTTAGGGGCAAAATAGAGAATTTCTTCCACTTTAACTCGCGGAGCTGCTCACCGGGGGGGAGGGGTAGGGTGAGCAAATGGAGGTGAGGGAGATGAAATGGCCATAATCCTCCACTCCACTCCCTTCCATTACCTTCAACTTCCTCCCACTTCTTGGAAACGATGAGCCGAACGAGCCATTTGTTACGGTGAGAGAGATGAAGTTCATCCTTCCACTCAGAAATGACGAGTCGAATGGGCCCTAAATAGAGAGCATAAAAATCTATATAAACAATTGTTTAAAATATATTTAAATCCTACTTTTCATTAATCACAATAATGAATACAAAATTATAAATGTTGTTGCTTAAATGTTTTTAGCTTCATCATATTAGTAGTGAAATTCTTTTTTGTCATTTATGGCCTAATAAGCAATTCTATCTAGCCAATACATTCTAAAATATTTTTTACCAAATGATCAAGTGTATGGATGAGTAATACCCACAACCTTCACCCAAATACTACAAAACCTAAAGTTATCACTTACGTACATATTATCATGACAATGAAATAATTATCGTTTAAAGTTTTCTTGATAGAGTGTCGAGATTAATATGTAACTTTTTCCTTCCCTTATTAACTATGTTATAGTATGATACTATTCATGTCAAATTTGGATAACATAATTTTTTTGTTTGACTAAGATCATATCACGTTGGAAGTAATATAAATAATATTTTATATAGAAAAAAAAAAGCAAAAGCTTTAGAAAACGAAAAATTAAAAATAACAAACTTTTATGCAAATATAATAGGCCAAATTCAAATCTATCACTATAAAATAAGTTTATTTTGATGTTAAAAAATCCTGGTACATGACACGGACAAATACGACCAGTATAATATAAAACTAGCTTAGTTTTTGTGTCATGGACGGGGCAAGGGTAAAGTTTTATTTCAAGTTTGTAATAATTAAAACATATCGATTTCACAATTTTAAAAATATGATTTTTAATCTAATTAGTGACAATATAAATAAAATTAAGATAAATATGTTAATATTTCAAAATCTCCACTAATAATCAATTAATAACAATCAATGTAATTTTGTACATACATAATATATTGAATCATGTCATACACCGAGAAATAATAGAATTAAAAAAATTGAATAAAATGTGACTAATTAAATGGAAAATTTTAAAAGAGAATATTCAAAATATACCTAATATATTCTATCTAAATATGAAAATTGGGATCAAATGTGAATAATCTATATGTTGAAAAGGAAATCAAGATTATATCTAAAATATATATAATAATAATAGGAAAAAAATTATTTAGTGATGTGACATGATGTGGAGTAGACATGTGAAAACAAATGACGTATTTTAATGTCAAGACGAAAAGTGATCTTAGTTAGGTTTTACTTTAGTATTTTATAGTAGATTATACATCAAAGCTTCAAAGCAATCAAATAAACGAATAACATTGTAAATTTAGAAATAGGTGTGACAAATATTTAAAAAATATGATATATGGCTGTTGCTATTTAACGCCTCGGGCGTTTTGTTGTTTAACGCTCTGGCTCATTCGTCACGGACGAAACACATCCGTCTGTGACGAATGAATGAGTGTCGTCCGTGATAGACGGATGCCTTTCATCTGTCACAAACGGATTTGCTGGGTATTAAAACAACAACTTCGGCTTTGCTCCCATTCGTTCTTCAAAACACAACATTTCGACAGCAACTCTCTTCCGTCCACGCTCTCTTCCAACGCCGAGGCCTAGTTGATCCATCACGTATCAACCGAATTCGTCCATTACGATCCGTGAGGTTAGTTAAGTCTTTACTTGTTTTTGTCTTAGTTTAATGGTGTGTTGAAATTATTGAGTTTGTTTGCAAATTTTTGATGAGTTAGGTTTTAGGATTTGCATGATTAAGTGTTTAATGTTGGATTTGAACATGTTTGAATGTTGTTTGAAATAGAGAAATGTTGGTTTTGAATCTGGATTTGCAGATGGGTTAGATTAGGTTTTGGGTTGTTCGATCTCAGCATTTTTGGTTGGGGAAGAAGCTCAGCCCCGTCCGCGACAGACATATCTGCTTGATCCGTCACGGACGGATCTGCAGTGTTCCTTCTCGTGTTGTAAATATTGAGTTTAGGGTTTGTTATCCGAGTTGATGAAAATTTTATTTCATCTTTTTGAACTGAAATTGATGGATATTGAGCTGGTAATTTTGTTGGATTGAATGTGTTGATTATTGTGTCGGATTTTTAATAATATATGATTATCATGCTAATTGATGGAACTAATGTTTCTTTTAATGTGTTGTTTTTTCCAGTTACATATGGATAACCAGACAAGATCTGCCCATCATCGAAGGTGGAACAATGTCCGTGAGGGACAAGAACAAGAGGACATCGTATACCGAAGAAGGCAACCTTCGAAGAAAAAATCTTTAAAAGGCGATGGAGCGGGACCGAGTACGGTACATGAACCGGTATATTCAGACCCACCATTGAACACCATGCCGTTTAACGATCCACCTATATACCAGAATGTTAACCCGGATGTGGTAAGTAACTATATATATGCTTAGTTAATTAAACTATTGCATTATTTAATATTGTTTCTAATAATTTGTTTTATAGGATCCAACATGGTATTTACCTCCTGTACCAGAACAACCTAGTGGTTGGCCCATGTGGTCAGGAGATATGAGTGGGGAAAGTGTTTGGCCCGCTCAACAACCTAGCTTTGAGGAACCGACGGAGAAATCGGTTGCTTTTGTGTCTAGGCAGGGTAGACAACGTAGACAGGCTGGAGGTCAGGATGTCATCGATCCGAAGTTGGCAGGACCTGTAGCGGGAGGTCTAGAGAACCCAGACATGTTGTTTAGCTTCACAACCCACACATCATACTTCATTTATCAAGGCATCGTAAGTTATCAAAACTTGATGTTGTTATTAAATTATTTCCCTATTTATTTTTGTATCTAACATATTTTTTTTATAGGAGTGAGAAACTCTCACGTTTCAGCACATGCATGAGCAACTAAGGAAATAGAGGATAGACGATCACTCTCCATGGTGCGATCTTCCCCGAAACAGCGGCATCACACATTTACAGGACCTGATCTACACTTATGTAGATCAGATTTTGATTTCTGCATTTATGGAGCGATGACAGTCAGAGACCAATTCATTTCATATGCCATTTGGAGAGATGACGATCACTCTGCTGGATGTCTACATGATTTTGGGCCTCAAGATTGATGGGGATGGAATGGGACTTCCTCTCCAGGATCGCATTAAGGGAAAAAATGAATTGTTCAATGAACAAGTGCTGAGGGCAATGGAGTTCTTTTCCTTGACACCCGAAATGGATGCACGTGGGCTCACTGTAGACAACTTGAAAAATCATTGCTTGAACACAGAGCTGGATGATGAGAGGATCGCATCGGGTTATCTGTTGTACCTTATGGGATCGACCCTCTTTCCCGACAAGTTCCAACACATGTTGCCCATGCCTAATCTGACCTACGTGAGTGACGTTCATGCTACTCGCAATCTTTCTTGGGGTTCTGGCACGTTGGCATTCATGTATCGTTCATTGGGCGAGTTTTCACGCCATGAATATCGTTAGATGTCGACCTCCTACACATTTTTGTTGGTAAGAATTGTATTGCATATTATTTTTATATTATTTAATTAAATTTAAGGTATAGGTTGATATGTTTGTAAAAACATATTTATGTACATGCTTGGATCTATTTGTACTTCCCTAGCTAGCTTTCGTCCTGCACAAAATCCATGCTTCCAGGACAATGTGCCGTATGCAAGGCGATGAAACCCGGTGCAAACTTGTAGTAGGCAGAGAAGAAACTACAGGGATGACCTAGATTTAATGCAACCTTGGCATGTAAGTATCATATGATGTGGTTTATGTCTCATATTAAAGTATTACAATTATGTGAAGGTACTTACAGTTATGTTAATTGCATCCAATTTTGTATAGGTTGACTGACAGCCCTATGGCTATGTTAATTACAGTATGCCAGAGTTGGCTCATGCCTTCTTTCATGGGGTCATCTCATTTTTTAGAATCACATAGCCATATATGCCTGATCGCGTAGCGAGGCAGTTTGGACGTGAACAACGGATTCCCCGACCGGTTATAGAGCCCATCAAAGATGTCAGACATCCCAGCATCATGAGTTATATAGTACAGTATGACCCTGCTTCAAACTGGAGTTGGGATGCAAGAAGTGAGCACTCCATCTGGATCGAACATATAGGCCCTCCTCCTTTAAATGGATTTGAGTTTAGTGCAAACTACATGGATTGGTACATACCTCGTACACACCCATGTGTCAGGCCTCAGGATGCAAGCATCAGAGATCCTATCCAGGTAAAAATATGTGTTGTATATTTGTTTTTAATTTACATATACAATTCAAGCTTTACCTTAGTTATTTTTTCCGTATTTATGTAGTGCATTGGACAAACTTTGCATCGTCTCAACCCATTCCATGATGCGGAGGAAGAGCAATTCTACAACATGTGCGAGGCTGTCTGGCATTGCATTCAAGACTTTAGACCCTTTGCACACCGCAATGATGAGGAGGACGACGAAGAGGAAGATGCATAGGTTGCCTCAATTAGTTTGGACGTCTTTGCTTGTTTGATGTTTTCATTTGTAACCCGGATGTGGATGCTTTTAAGTTTGTTGAGAGTTTGAATGAAACATTTGTATTCGGAAACTTGTTTGATATTTTCATGTCTTCATAAATCTCTAATGGAACTCCAAAAACACGTAGTGGTCGAAATGAAATTTATACCGTCCTAAAATAAAAGCTAGAGAGAGTGGCAAAAAGAGGCAGAAGAGAATTACAGAAGCTAAATCCTATACCGTCCTAAAATAAATCCTCTAAAGCTATAGAGAGTGGAAAAAAGAGGCTTCTGTAATTCTGCACAGTTTGTGACCAACCGTGTAGAATTACATAAGCTATATAATGACAAACCTTTCCAAAGGCTCTGTCCGTGACGTACCAAAGTGCTATGTCCGTGACGGACAGAAACGTTTGGTCCATATGGAAAGATTTGGTCCGTGACGGATGAGTCACTTCCGCCTGTCACGAATGAGTCATGGGGGTTTACACTTGAGCGAATAGCTTCTGTAAAGTGGCACAGTTGGTGACACGGTTTGTCATAAACCCTGCCACTTTACAAAAGCTAAATCCTTGTCCAAACGCCCTGAAATATGGAGGGGTTATAGTTGACATCTTTTACTTTAATCTGGCATTAAAATCACTCAATTCGGCGTTATGTAGAAAAAGTTATACTTCTCCAAAGACGGGACATAAAACATAGATCTCTTGGCGAGTACAGTAGGATCCAAAGACGGGACATAAAACATGGATCATAGGATTACAATGTGCGAGTACAATAGCATTTAAGTCGGCTTACGACCTCGTCTCTTTCTTATGGAAGAAGGTTCGTACGCCATCAGGTGAGGACTGAATGGATCATACAGACAAGCAGCAGAGGCATCATGTGCATGCTCTCACAAGACAAATACTGGCGGCATGGTGACTCCTCTGATATGGCCATCTATAAAAGAATGGAGAACGTACTCAGTTGCCTAGTTCATGGGTTCAAATAATAAATATAAAATGATTAGTACCATACTGAAATGAAATGACTCTTCTTCTCAATATGGCAGATGCATATCGTCTTAAGCTTAACACCTCTGGGATGATGTGGAACCTCTTGCAAAGGCAAGAAAGTAGCGTTTAGACCACCCATCACGACAACTGCACAATTGAATACAGAAGCGACCAGATAACCCATATCTAGAAGCACCATCCAAGTCTTCTCTAGGGTCATCCCAAAGTCAAACCATATAAGCTGTTGTAGTACTTTTTCCAACGTCGTCTCAAAGAGGCAAGTCTTAGCATACAATTCCCAAATTTCTTTCACCTTGTCAATCATGGCTTGCCAGACGATCCTCCATTGTTCCTGTCCGATGCCTATTTGATCTGCAACGGCTCTGTATCCACAGTTTCCATCACCAACAATATCAAAGTAACTGTTCAAGTGTTCGTGCATACACGACGAAACTATACCCTTATACGGCTCAAAGTCTTTAATGAAGGACTGTGGAGACAGATAAGATGGTGGAAACATTTGAATCACTGGTTTCTTGGGAGCTCTAACCTGAGATGGCCTCAAAGGAGTGGTAGGAGCTTTAGGGTTTGGTGAAGGTGTACTAGTGGGCTTTGGTGGCCTAACTCATTGCTTCTTAGGAGGAGTCTCTTCCATATCTTTGTTTGTGTACTCCCATGAAGAAGGATGTCTTTTAGTGGTATCTTTGTTTGGAGCTCCCATTGGCCGTCCCTTATGCCTCACAATAGCTGGCTCTTGCAGACTGGTCCCCTCGGGGCGAGCGATGTCATAAAGTCGCGAGACACATTTTTCTTGATCATCTGCTGACAGATTGGGGAACTGATCCGTATAAAATTGATCCATCAAAGATCTCGCGACTCTGCGCTTCACATCAGCCTCATCTTCGTCTTGCACTTCTAACAAACTCAATCGTCTCCAAAACGGATGCAACGCTGAAGGCTTAATAGAGATTGAACTCGACACATTTCTAGTGATGTCATGCACACACAACAATTCATCTCTCACCCTCATCTGGCATCTGCAGATCTTGTCACAAAATGGATTTTCCCCTTTTCTGTATTCCTCTGTCAAGCGGTCAAGTGCAACCTTAGATACTTTATACTTCAACCGCTTGAAAACATCAACTCTTGTGACAAGAGTCATCATGTTTTATACACTCTCGTTAAAGGTCCCCTTGATGTCCTTTACTTGGTTATCCATCTTTGAATGATATTGACCGAATATCGTGTCTAGACTACCATGTGGAGTAGTCAAGAAGTCTTTCAAACTAGAGTGTGCTCCTTCAACCCTATAGTTAGTACAAAATGCAGTGAAAATTTAGCAAGTGACGGACAATTTATGAAGAGAACAGAATGCAGTGAAAATAGAATGCAATACATATTGGACAATGCACTAACTTGTTTGTTGTTGAAGTTCCAAGCATGAAAACAATATATGTCCAAGCTGACACGAGTCTTTCCCTATACAGGATCAACCAGCTGTTTCTTACATATTGAGTCAGACGTGGCCAAGCCCTCCATTCCGACTCAATTTTGCGCAACTCCATCTCGTACTCGGGTATAATTGTTTTCTTGAATAGATTATAGTATGCATTTGCAAACCTTGTACCTAAGATTTTATCCTTCATCTCCTTCTTAGCATGGTCCTCTATGTTCTTCTTCACATGGCGCCTACAGAGGATAGACTTTGCACTTGGAAAGAGTCTATCTAACGCATTTATCAAGGCCTTTTCACGATCTGTCACTAGGCATGTAGGTGTTACTTGACACTTTTTATACATTTCAAAAAGTCGATGTGCGGCCCACACGTTCTTTCTCACGCTGTAGAAATGCCCCCGCCACATTGTAGTTCTTCCATGTAGACGTGACTCCTATAATTTCGAGAAAAGGCAAGTCATACCTGCACAAGTAGACATGTCATTGCATAATGAATAAACATATCAACAAATAGATATAGCATATAGATGTGTTATACTAACATGTTTGTGCTGTATGTGGAGTCTAACAAAATGACGTACGGAAATGCCTTTAGGAGTTTCATGGAGTCTGGACTGGCAAAGAAAATGTCGGCGATCTTATTGGTCGTTGGATCCGACCTATACTCCATGAAGTAGTTGTTCTCCTTACACTTATGGAAGAACTCCTAGACCACAGTTCTTCCTTCCATCCCACTATGTCGGACCTTGTACACTTGCTTCATTTTAGTGCAGTTGTTTGGGTCCTGGTTCAGTGTTGTTGCAATCTTGGATGGTTTATTATGATTTTCTGTCATGGACTTACACAACTTCTTCTGCTCAGGTGTCATCCTCCCAGCGAATGCATGCCCGTACAAGTCATCACCAATGACATGATTATGAGTTCCAACAACTACCTTGATCTTCCATGAATCTCTCAGTTGTTCTTGACACAATAATCTGAATGGGCACCCACATTTTTTGCTCATTGTTCTTTCCCTTAATCTGTTTTCATCTTTAGGAATGTAAGTTCCCGTTTTTTCACAAGCCACCTGTGTCTTCCGAAGGCTTCCTCCATCAAGGTTTCTATCCCGACCAATAGTGAGGCATAAGTGATTATCAAACGCAATTTGTCTAGCCCATTTAATTGCATCTTCTCTGGAGCCGAACACTTCACTCGTGGTAAACCTCTCTGAATAGTCTTCGGAAACAATTACTTCTTCTCTAGTAGGAAATTTGAACTGCCTCTGTGTGTGTAATGTCGGGAACCCAAACTTAGGTGGAGCCTGCCACCTTATGGATGGAATTCCACTAAGAGCTAAACTATCCATCAACGGTATATGGGGTTGTTCAGGCGCACAACTTTCGCCGAACAACCCGAGTGAAAAGGACGGTGGTGACATGTCCCATTCATTCAGGGAGAAATTATTAATACCGTTGTTCACCTCCTATTGAAGCAAAAAAACAAAAAAACAAGTTAGCATAAAAACAAGTTTCTGTAAAAAAAAAAAACTTGTTCGTCACGTATGGATTCATTCCATACGTCACGGGTGGATGTTTTCGTCCGTCACGTATGGAATACATCCATGCGTGATGGACGGAAGGAATTCGTCTGTGACGTATGGAATGAATCCATACGTGACATACAGATTTGTGTTCAAAAAACAATTACCCAACGAAGTTTTGTACTTGCAACGATCTAGTAAAATCTCCTATTGCAGTTTTATACACAATATCTCCTACTTTTTAGTATAACATAATCAAAGATGAAGTTTTTATGAATATATATTAACAACTATTGACAAGAAAGAACCATAAAATTCTTAACTACCACTAACTTCAACTAACATGTAAAGTAACAACTCAAACATATAGTCATTCATAAGAAAGAACCATAAAATAAACATTCACAACTAATTGACAAGAAATAACCATAAAATTCTTACTAGTTTTTATGAACATATAGTATGAACTAATTACCTTAAGAAAGTGTTTGTTTATTCAAAGAACAACTCACAAATATAAACTTCTACAAGATAGAAACATAAAATTCTTAACTTTTACTAACATGTAAAGTAAAAACTTAAAAAACATACCTCATTGTCATGATAATCTCTTGAAATATCTTCTCCACCATTGAAGTTGAAAAAATCATCTTGATTTGCCATGGAAAAGATTCAAAGTAATGGAAGAGAGTGTTGTGGGATGGAAATGAATGAGTGATTGAGGTTTAGGGTTTAGTTTGGCCGTAATATGGTTGAGTATGACGGGGTAGTTAATGTTATTAGGTGTGGACATGTAACATTCAATGTTTATGGTTGTTAACCTCGTCCGTGACAAATCAATGACATTCGTCCGTGACGGATGTCATTGGTCTGTCACGGATGAAACAGGGCGTGAAATAGCAATTTCACCCGGGCGCTAAATAGAAATCGGGTTAAAATATGACAAGTATAATTTAATAAATTATGGTTATAATATAGCACAATATTTCATAATATTTAACTTCCTATATTTTCATAATTATCACTCATATGCTTCCATAATTGTTTATATAGATTTCCACATACATATAAATATTGATAATCATAATATATATATATATGTATTTTGGAAGTATAATTATAGAGTGTAAAAATACTTTACAATATATATTATATTTTATGATATAAGAATTATATAATATCAAAATGAAATGGAAATGACATGTATATATATACATTAATGTGTTGATATTTGATTGAAAACAAACCGTCAATTCATATCATGGATTTATAAATGTGTACAGATATAGTCATTTTCCATTTTTATTAATAGCGAACCGATAAAACAACTCTTGGTGTTGAAATACTTTCTAGACAATAATCTCGTAGTTCGATTAACAATAAACAATCACTAGTGTAATACCCGTGTCTTGTACGAAATTTGTTTAGTTTTTCTTACACTTGTAAAAATATTTAATTTTAATTATCTATGAGTCAATTGTTCAATATATATTCGATGTTATTTTTTTTAAAGAGATACGAAACTCTTCATAACTTTATTAATAATAAAATTTGGCTAAGTAGTATTTCAAATAGGGAGAGCCACATCCCTTACATCAATAATACTAAAACAATGAAACATAAAAAAAATGTTCATCTAATACATGACAATGAAACGCTAAACATAAAATTCGGCAATATGTTTCAAATTGCTACAAATTATCAAAAACTTCCTTATATTTATTAGAATAATATTTATAGTAAAGTTCATATTATATTATATTTATTAGAATAATATGTCAAAAAATTGAATTCAATTTTTTGTTAAGCAAACTGTACATGAATTTAAAATTGTAATTAAATAAGATATATTTTTTTCTAACCTGATTCAATTAGCGGTGTTCCATCCCGCTTATGCTTTATCACATTCATTCTGAATTTCCTTCTTTGGCGAGCTAATTTGTGCATGAAAATGAATTTTTACTATTACTAATTATTAAATCACTTATTTCATACCAATTTTAAATATACCATTACCTTGTTTCACGTTTTGCAGATTATTTTGTTCTGTAAGCATGACATTGTGCAATTGAACTGCAAATAAATAGTTATATCATACTCTACTTATTAATGATATTAACACAACATAAATATTCATACTTAATAAAATGGATAGTAAGGAAAAAAATGTGGTACCATAGTTTTCTTTGCCTTGAACACTAATAGGTAAAACTGAATTATGAACATTTTGATCACTTTTGTCGTGCAAAGTCGTTGGTGTAATATTATGGTTGCCTACAAAAATAGATGGATGTTTTTACATATTTAGGTTTAAGAAAACAATATTAAAGAACAATTATATATTGGTATAGTTATAAACATAAGTGTATTGATTTTGAACGTACTAATCATTTTCGCGATCATGAAATTAAAATAGTTTTGAAATATTGAACATCAAACAATATTACAATATATATGACCAAATCGAAGTAAATAGATACTTTATAGCATAACAATTACTAACCATTTGAAATGTCGGACAGGGGAATACAGTCATTAACAACAGAATTGTTACTAACTCCATGAATAGAACATGCATAATTAGTATGTAGATTAAAGTTTATATTTCAGTTTATCAGCAAATATTATAAAACTATTGAATGCAATTTATTAACCCGATCGATTTGAATGTGTTCGTTGTCGTTTCTCTCTAATAGCATTCAATCTCAACGTTCTGTTATGTCGGGTTAATTCGTCCATAACAAAATCACTCAGACAAACTAAGATATATTAAAAGTTAATTGTCTCTTCGCATTTAAATCTAATATCATAAAATCTCAACATTATATTATTTTGGTTTAATAGATATATAAAATAGTCAGTGAAAAATTTTACATATATATTGCAAAGAAAAAATATACAAACTTAAATGTTAATATAATAGTATAATTACATATAAACAATGTAAACAACTTAAAAAAATTATAAATATTAATGATTTATTTAAATATTATTAACAATTTTAAATTTAAAATGGACTAATGGGCCCATGTTTAACTATATGAAATTTACATGATTTAATGGGCTTGAAGGCCAAATTAAATACAATCAGTTAATCCAGTTGCAGCGAAGACAAAATCAATACAAAGCTCAAGCCCTACAACTTCAAAAAAAAAAATGAAACACTGAATAGAATGGCCCAAGCCCAATCTTTTATGAAATTCGGCCAATTTCAACACTGAAACAAACCCTAATCCTCCGAAACTATTCTTTCTCTACTCCGCCGTTTCATTTCGCTCTATCTTTTCTTGAAGTTTCCTTTCTCTTCTCTTTTCTGCAACGTTGAAAAAAAAATTATTTCCTCTTTCAATCTTTCCAGTTCAATCGCATGTTTCTTTCCAATTTCAAAAATCAAATTTACTTTTTCTATAAATATCGTCCAAGCATTCGCAACATAAAGCAATATTCATGGGCCTTGAGGCCTATGAATATTGCTTTAAAAATCAAACAAATATATTTACGGGTCAATATGTATATATAAAGAGTTTAATACAACACAATTTATTTCGTTCGTAACACAGTCTCTAAATCTGATATATATTCGAAATAAAATCAATAAATATAATACTAAATTAATATTGGATATTATAAAAAAACATAAATACATGCAATAAAATAAAAATAAGTGACATCTAAATATATCATTACCAAAAACATTATATTAATTTCATGATTTACGTTAAAGTATTGTGAAATTGGAAGCTCTCTGCAACACTCTTTACCAAAATTAAGTTATACTATGTATATGATTAGTACAAGTGTTTGTGCTAATTTTTAATTCTGTATTTTTTTTATATATAAAAAACATATTTAGGTAAAATTGTTATTACCTTAATAATTCTCCAGTCAAAAATTTATTACCTTAATACTTCTCGAGTCAAAAAATTATTTTTCAACACATAGGTTATTTCTCTTTCATACTCACTAAAGCTTTTTTTATGCTTCACGTCTTTATATAACTATATATTTTCTTGATATCAGTTGAAATTTCTATAGGATTATGGCTCAAATCAGACGGACTTGGATAGCTGCTGATATTGTTTCTCATACATAATTTACGTTATAAATTTACTGAAATAGATATAGTTTCAAACCATAATTAAAGTCAAATTATCACCTAAGTTATAATATAATAAAATTTCTTATACTTGCATACTATTTTACACTTAATAAATTACATGATAATTCATTATAACATAATATAAGAAAGTTTCCTTATTTAATGATAAGTGATATATTCAATTTTAATTAGGCTAATGATCATAAATTAAATAATTTCATACCAAAATTAATTTATATGGTACGTGCATATAAATATGTACGGTGGATGAACTCTATATTGTGAACTAATATAGATTTATTTTATTTGTACATATATCTTTGATTATTTGATCATATTATATAATGTAATCTTCCCATATTGATTATGACCAATATTATAAGATTATTTCCTTTTATAATGGTAAGTGCAATCTTTATTATGTACGTTGGTGGATGTGGATGAGCCGTATAACTTACATATATATGTTATACGGTTAATACATGGTAATATATTATGTTTAAAATTAGCAGAAAAAATCATTATTTACGTTTTTGAAATATTTTGTACGATCTAGAATATTGTTTACCAAATAAATTTTGACAAAAATAACGTTTTAGATCTTATCTTCACGATTGGAAAAGATAAACAAATATTCTGGCAGATCTTTATTCAAGGGAAAAATGGGGCAAAACCCGAGAAAAAAGGATTGGCTGCCACGTGGACAAAATTTTGTGAGAACGCCATGTGGCAAAAATAAAACGGTGCATTCTTGGAGTGCCATGTGGCTTAATAGGGCTTTGCGTTTAGTAGTTATATAGTAGATTAAGAATCCAACTTACACGGAGATGAACAACCCATTCCTAGCCTTCACGGATAATATTATTATCTTCATTAAAGCGAGTCATGGAGCATGCTAAACACTCTCCCATTCCTAGCCTCCACGGGTAATATTATTAGATTCAGAATAAAAACCCTAGAAAATTTTGAACCGCCGCTTCGGCCTCTCACCACAGCCATAGCCTCCAAGCTCGATACCCTGAACAATGAAGGTTCCACCCTTCGAAACAATTCCGACCAAGATTCTGGTCTCATCCTTCGCGAGCTCAAGAGAAATCGAAAGAACTGCTTTCACGGCGAAGAGATTTGGGCCCTTCTCTTCCTCCAGATTGGCGACGGAGCTTGTCTTCTGCTGAGCATCTTGTCTCCCGGAGGGCCCTTGAACCTACTTCACAGTGGTGAACCCGAAGCCGCGTCCCCGATTACAAACCCAAGCGCCGAGAGGCCTAAGTTCCGCCTCCAGATCTGGCGAAGACGGGGCGCCCCTCCTCGCGTCAGTGAGGCCGGTGGCTTTTTCTGGTGCCCGACTCCCTCTCGGAGGTCTTCGTCGCCTCCGATCTCATCTCCGGGCGTCGACAGAGTTTGCCCCCGGGAGCCGGTTTGGGACCCGGGCGTGTTGGAGTTTCGGACTGAGAACTGCGGAGCTCCTGTTGGTCGTCAGAAGCTCTCCGGTGGTCATACGCTCATCTCCTTCCGACCGGGGAGTATCCTGGTTTCCCCTTCTCCGTGGGAAGAGACCCACGTCTTCCTCTCGCCCCGATTCCAGTATTCCAGGTTTTGCCATTCTGACCATTTCCTCTATTTGCTTCTCTTTTCTTCCTTTCCTCGGTCTTCTGTCTTTACTGTGATGTGCTCCTGTATGTTTGCCTCTGTTCTTTTCCCCCTTGCTGTTGCTTTTGTTTTATTCTTTGAAACCGTTGAACCTCAGAAGCCCGTTTTTGTTGCTTTGTTGATACTCGTTTATTCTAGGCCTACTACTACTCTTGGTTGGTGTTTCCTATGGTTGCTCCTTCTTGTGTGTGTAGTTTGTCTGACTAATGGTATCTCTAGCACATATACTACGGAGAAAAAATCATACTTTGTACCAATTATCCTGAACAATAATGAGGTTAACCCTCAAACTGTGAACAAATCCTTTTTGGAACCCCCTGAGGTAAACCCTCAAATTTGTCTTGAGACTCACAGTCTCTATTCTACTGATGTGGAGCTCTGGAAATGCACAAAAACTACTGAATTTATTACTCACTTGGTGTGGGTTTTGATTAATTTCTTTCAGTTTTCTGGATTTTGGAGCTCTAGAACTGAACTGGATGGATATATTGGAGATCAGATTCAGGAAAGTGGTTGTAGGAGCAAAGAAAGACTATTACCAAAAAGGAACCAACATCTTCTGAACAAATTTTGGAGTTCAACCTCCACGAACAAATGGATTCTGAACAAACTACTTTTGCTTTTTGATTGTTTGAAAAATAAGAGATTTTCTCTTGTTGTTTCCCCTCAAACTGCTGCAGCAGTAGTGATCAAGTGTACAATTGAAACCCGAATCCGAACTGTGTATACTCGGACTTGGATTTTAAGTGATCTGCACTTAGTCTTCTCTAGCGAAAATTCTATGTCCATGAAAAAATTTAACACGTTCAGGAACTGGTCTATTTACCTTTGCATAAACAAGAGCAATCTTTGCAATAAAGAATGGAGAAAGTTTCTGTATTACTATACTTACAATTATCCTTTGAACAACCTTCCCTGGAAACGAATCTCTGTGAGAATGGGAATATGGCATGACCTGCCCCTAAAGAGCTGAATGTCCATTGCCTCCAGGCCTCTCTGTTGGACTAAATGTGGCTTTAAGCACATCAAATTACAAATTATAACCATTGAACAAAATACAGGGAACAAATGTAGACTTGTAAATCTTTACCATGCGAGTTTAAATGCGCCTCTCAACGAGACTAATGAAATCACAATACCAAACTTACACAAGTTGAAGTCCCCTAGAAGTCCTTTGATATGGGGCAAAGTCAAAACTGGTTTTTTATGAAGATTACAACCTGGAATTGCCGTGGTATCGGGAAGAAAACCTTTTGGATGAATGTTGAATCCTTCTGAAAAATCGAACGTATTCAATTATTTGCACTCTTTGAAACTAGAACAAATAAAGAACCAAGTGAAAACGTTTGGAGAAAAGCAGGCTTTGATCAACTTTACTGTATCCCGGCTACGGGATTCTCGGGTGGTATTTGTGTCATGTGGAAGACATACCAACTTACAAATGAAATCCTTGAAATTGATCAAATCGATACGAGGTTTATCTCGGTCAAATACACTAATCAAATCTCGAACAAGAAACTTATGTTAATCCTTACTTATGCTCCTCCGAATGAGGCTGGAAAAAATGTATTCTGGAATGGTCTCACCTCCTTTATTAAAAATTGCTCCCTTCTGTGCATTGTTATGGGAGATCTGAACGAAATTCAAGACCCATCTGAGAAATTAGGCGGTTTATTACCACCATTGACCAAATTCGCAAGATTACGTCATTTTAAAAATGAATGTGAACTACTATATACCCCTATTCAAGGAAATGGCTACACCTGGCGAAAAAACATTACAGAAATTGATAACATATATGAAAAACTAGATAGGATACTCATCCATCACTAGATCCTTCAATGATACTCGAATATCTGTACCAAACATTTTGCTTTTACAAGCTCAGACCACTGTCCCATCTCTATTGATTTGGACTCAGAAACACCCTTTAAAAATCAGCCTTTCAAATTTGAGAATGTCTGGATGACCAGAAAGGATTTCAGAAATGTTGTAAAACAAGCCTAGAGAACTAACTATTATGGATCAAGATTATATAATCTGGTATCCAAAACAAAATTATTAAAGAAACATGCAAAGATCTGGAACAAAAGCACTTTCGATAATGTTTTTACTCAATTACAAAACATAGAAAAACAACTTTCTGAAATCCAAACCGAGATTTGTAATTCCCCTACAAGTGACCTTATTAAGAAAGAAATTAGAATCATGGAAAAAAAGGAAAAAACTCCTCTGTTTCCAAAAAATCTACTGAAACCAAAGAGCAAAAGTTAAACACATTAAATTCAATGACACAAACACAAGCTATTTTCACAAAATAGCAAGTGGAAGAAGAAACAGGAAAATCATTAAAGAAATCAAAACACAAGAAGGAACTAGCATTATTGGTGAAGAAAACATTAGATCGGAAATCAGAAATGATTTCATCAAAAGATTCAGAAGCGAAAATATGAACCAAAGACTTTTTCAAGACAATCTGGAACTAATTCAATCTGAAATCTCTGACGAAGACAATCTAGAACTAATCAAGAATGTAACAAATGAAGAAATAAAAAAGGTTGTCTTTAACATTGGCTCGAACAAATCTCCGGGTCCAGATGGTATGACAGCAGAATTCTACCAAAAATATTAGGATATTGTAGACCCCTCTGTTATTCAAGTTGTTAAAAGTTTTTTCCCCTCCGGAAAACTGCTCAAACAGGTTAAACACACATTCATCTCCTTAATACCAAAATGTGATAATCTGAACTCCACCAACCACTATAGACCCATTAGTCTATGCTCCACAATTTACAAAATAATCTCAAAGATCTTAACAACAAGACTTAAGGGAACCATGGAAAAATTAATTCATCCCCTACAAGGTGCATTTGTTGCAAACAGGGCAATTCAAGATAATATCCTAATTGCCCATGAGATCTTTCACTCCTTCAAATTGAAAAAAGGATCTGAAGGTTTCATTACGCTTAAATTAGACATGGAAAAAGCATATGACAGAATTGAATGGAATTTCATTCTCAAAACTATGGAGAAATATGGATTCCATGAAAAATTTATCAATTGGATAAGAGAATGCATAACCACAATCTCCTTCTCGGTGATTGTAAACAACGGACCGACATAAATTTTCAAACCGACAAGAGGACTCCGGCAGGGTGACCCCCTTTCCTATTTATTTTGGGATCGGAAATCCTTGCTAAAAAGCTACAAAAAGCCTCTGAAAGACCTCGTAATCCTTTGGGATTCCAAATCACTCATCAAGGATCAAGAATCCCTTTCCTAGCCTTTGCTGATGATATTATGATCTTCTCAAAAGCTAAACAAGAGCACTGTAAAGAAATAAAAGACATTATCGATGACTACTGTAAAATCTCAGGACAAAAAGTGAATTTTTACAAATCGGCGTTTCAAGTCACTAAAAAAGTTATCAATCAAAAGAAAATAGCTATACAAGGCATCCTCACCGTTACAAATATGATATCCCTTGATAAATACCTTGGGTGTCCTATTATTAATGGAAGAGTCAACTCGAATACGTTATCGGATCTTCTACTCAATACACAACAACAACTTGCAAAATGGAAAGCAAACTCTCTATCTCAAGCAGGCAGAACAACTCTGATCACAACCAACATGGCTTCTAGACCAAACTTTCTTATGCAAATCTTTATGCTACCTTCACACACACACACACACACACTGAGCTTGACAAGCTAAACATATCCTTTTTTTGGAACAAAGATAGCTCCTATAAGCCTCTCACAGGCTGGGAAAAGATTTGTAAACCAACACAACAAGGAGGCCTTGACCTGAGAAATTCTAAGGATATGAACAAAGCCCTACAATTCAAATTGCTATGGAAAATCTTAGCAGAACCAAGCAACTATTGGGTTAGAGTTATTACTGAAAAATACCTGAAAACAGTCCATATCTTTCACTACGAGAAAAAAAGAAATTGTTCTTGGCAATGGTCCAAAATGATTGAACTCATTGATGAATTCAAGTATGGACTAATCTGGCAAGTTGGTAATGGCAAAACAATCAAATTCTGGCTTGATAATTGGTTTTCCAGATCCCCGTTGAGTGACTCCATAAACACACAAGTTACCTTGAACAAAGATGCTACGGTAGCCGATTTTATGCTACCAAATAAAACCTGGAATAAGAACCTAATAGAATAATACTTACCCTATGACTTAGTAACAAAGATTACATCAATCCCAATTCCGCTGAATGATATTCATGATAGAATGTATTGGGAAGCCAGCAAGAATGGTTGGTTTTCTACAAACTTTGCCATGGAGCTAATTAATAGAAACAAAAGATACACTGCGTATGACGCGTCCTGGATCTGGAAACTGGACACTTACCCCAAAGTTAAAAACTTTGTTTAGAAAATACTGAAAAACGGTTTACCAACAAAATCAAGACTAACAGAAAAAGGGGTTGCAATCCCCCAGGGATGCATCAGATGCAATGCGCAATTGGAGGATTTGAATCATCTCCTATTCCATTGTAACCATACCAAGAAAACAATAGAGAAAATGAACCACTCCACATATGGTATTATTACTTCCATAAACATAGCAAATAAAAAAATCAATGAAATAATTGATGAAATTCGACAAAAAACCGATCGCTTACAGTTTATAGAATTATTGGTTTCTTGGTGGGGAATCTGGTTCTATAGAAACCAACAAAGCTTTGGAAACCCAAATAATGATGCCAACCACATCAAGGATGTTCTGATTTATATCAAACAACAAATTGAGAACCGGAATAAGATGAAAATATGGAATCCTGACTGCCTAGCAGACGACAGACCTAAACCTCATAGAACAAATAACTTTAGACGACCAATACAAAAATGGAAAAAACCTCTAGATAAAATTATTAAAATTAATACTAACGGATCAACAAAAATGAATGGTGAATCTAGCTTTGGCTACATTTTCCGGAACAACAAAGGTGAACCTATTTTTATCTTCGGGGATAAATGTGGTACCTCAACCCCCTTAAAAACGGAAACGCTTGCGGTAAGAAATACCTGGTAAAGGCATATATGAATTAGGCATTACCGACATACAGCTTGAATGCGATAACCTGACCGTTGTGAATGTCCTGAACCAAATCTGGCACTGTTCTGGCACTGTCCATGGGATATTGAAATGATTATTTCTGATATCCTGTGTATTCTACAACTCTTCTCTTTAGTGCAGATTTCTCATGTCTTCCGGGAAACAAACGTGGCAGCCGACTTCATCGCTAAGGAGGTCAAACTTAGTTCCTTGGAAGATATTCGAACTAGTTTAGAATTTGTAATTCTCATCCGAAAGGATGCTATAGACTGAGAAACCGACTCTTTTGTGGTTTCCAGTCTAATTCTTACTTAATAAAAAAAAACAATCAATAATTATTATGAGATTTCGGGTCAAAAAGTGAATTTCATAAATATACATTTCAAGCTAAAAAATTATATCACATAGTCTTCACACTACAGTAGAAAATTTACTAGGACTACGAGATTTACGAGGACTTCATAATACGATGGCTCTAGATAAATACTTTGGTTGTCCAGTCATTTATGGACGAGCAAATCAACAAACATTTGAAGATCTCATTACAAAGACAAAAAAACAAGTCTCTAAGGCTTCGTTCGGTAGGTCTTAAAAAAGAGACTTACGTGTCTTATTCCAAAAAATAAGCTCACGGGGCTTATCTTCCTCCTCTTTCGCGTTCGATGACATGAGAGCTTATCAGTGCTTAAGAGGTCTGATCTGGACTGAAATCCGAGGAAAATTTTCAGCCTCGATGGGATGCTTATGGGACTTATCTACGAGGGCTTATGAATTTCATTTCCAGATTGCCCCTCATCACTCGACATCGATGCAAAGGAAAAAATGGGGTCTGCTCTTCCTTCCTCATCGCCAAGGGCCAAATCGTTGCTCGTTGCTGCTCGTAAGTTCATCTCGTTGCTGCTCGTAAGGTGTTCTTCCCCAACCCATCTCGCAAATCAGGTATCGTTTTCTTCATCTTCCTCGCCTAGATCTGGAATTTCCCCAACCCATCTTGTTCTTCCAAATACTAACATCTTCCTCCCTTTTCGCTCAGATCTGCGCTCACATCTGTGTTCTTCCTCCTCGCTAGGGTTTTTAGACGGATTTTGTTCTTGCGAGTCTAAAATCCGAAGTAATCACCCACCGACGCTCTACCCAGATCTGGAATTTTGAGGTGGTCTTCCCAACTCAGAAGTAATCCGAAGTAATCACAACTTTGAGGTGTTCTTCCCCAACCCAGATCTGGAATTTGTAATTTTTTTTACATTCAGCTTGCGGAAGGAAGTGGCAGTGGCAGGCCATCAGAGAATTTCAATTTCCCACTGCCAAGACAGACTTTGATATATTCGTTAACATTTGATGAGTTTCGAAACAGCCTTGGGAAGGAATTTGGGTCCTTAAACATGGATGAGCTGATGAAAAGCATCTGGACTGCTAAAGAGACACAAAATATGGCCTCAACATGATACCCTTCAGATTTTTTTAATAAGGACAAATTTGTTATTTTTATATAAAATTAAGTTTTAATAAGTCATTTATATCGAACAGTCATTTATGCTTCAGACTTTACATTCAGCTTCAGTCACAGTATAATTCAGCACACACCTTATTTTTTTTCAATAAGCTTCAACACAGTTCAACCCCTACTTCAACTTCAGCCCTAATAAGTCTCAGTCATACTGAACAGACCCTAAGTGGAAAGTTAACTCTATCTCCCAACAAGGATGATTTGTCATAATTAAATGCAACTTAGCAGCAAAATCAAACTACATAATGTAAAGTTTTATGCTACCAGCTAACCTTCATTGGACCTTAGGTCATATTAATAAGGATTTTTTCTGAAATAAGGAAAATCGTTATAGTCCGTTAATTCAATGAGATGAAATATGTAAATCACAAAAAGCGGGTGGCTTGGGAATCCGTAAGACTGCATATGTGAATACGACACTTCATCTTAAACTAATATGGAAAATAATTGTTGAACCATACATTATACGAGTACAAATAGTTGTTGTTGTTGAGTTGAAAAAAAAGATAATGAGTCAAGTATAAGAGCCTCTTCTACCCATCCAGTATATTATCCTTTTTTTTTCACCCACTTTTATTCAATAATAATAATTCGAGTGCTTATTTTTGATAATTAAAATTTTGAATGACTTTTCATCATATAACTATTTATCTTTTTTTTCTTCATGCAAATAGGGAACGTAAAGTTCTATGAAAAAATGATAATTTAATGTATTTTGTTTATATTTATGATATCTTTATTATAATTTATATCTGTCTTTTATATTATCTTTTTATTTTGATTTACTAAGATGATGTTTACTTTATTTTAAAAAACCCTTTTCGATACATTTTGCCCTCCAATATTTTGTGGACCAAATTAGCCAAATTTTGAATTTTGACAAGGGAGGGAAGAGAAACCATTACGGCCTCACGCGATTTTCGTGGCGATATCGAGATAATTCACAAAAGAAGGGCAGTTGTGGAATTTACAGAAGACAAGTACCCCTAAACTTCAGATAAATTACCGTTTAGGGCGTGTGTGGGTGTTTTTGGTAGAAAAAGACCTAAGTACTAAAGCAAAGGGGAAATTGAAGAAATGAAGTTGCGCCCCCTTCAATTTGTTCACTGGATTCCCGTTGCCGCGAATTGAATCGCAGCTTCCCTCTAACTGTTCTTGTTTTTCCTCTTGGAGGTGGCTTTGGTAAGTCCTTCAAACTCCGATTCCCCGTTTCCAGTTTTGCATTTCTCAGTTTCACATGCCTCTCTCTCTTTTTGCTCTCATCGGATGATTTTGTCGCAGTTAAACCTGAGATTACAGTTTGGTATTCGATGTTGTTAGGGTTCTCAATTCCAGTTTTCCTTTTTGACATTTTTGCTGCTTAAACAGCTTCTTCTCAGTTGCGGCGACAGGTTTTTCTTAGGAAGCAGTTGCCGATTTCGTTACTTGAGGTATATTCACCATGACTTGCATGTATGTATCACTCTCCAGTTTCATTTCTTGAGAGTTCTTCATCAGTTGCCTCCCTCTCTTTCTTTCTTTTTAGAAAAATTGTGCCTATCAAATTTTGTTTCTATGTATTTTTACTCGCACTTCCTTGTTTGCTGAATGTGTGCTATATATGTGCAAATTTGGCTTGTCTCTCTCTCGCATACTTGAACGAGGACAGTTTGATGAGTAAGCAACTAAACTTCAGGGAAAAAGATAAAGGTAACAGTAGGATTATATAATGAATGAATGAATGAATCATATGGTTGTAAACCTAGACATATTTTGTCTAAATGATGATTATATAAATAGATGATATCATGATAGGCATGTGAACCTAGAATACTTCATACACTCCAGCAGTTTATACTCTTCCATTTGATTTCTTTTGTTCTATCACTTATATGGATTCAGCATGGGGGTGCGTAGTGGGGGCTGGTTCATGTGTGAATCTTAAGCTTATTTTTGGACTTTGAAAATTTACTACTATGTGCAGCGTATGTAGATTCGTAAACTGACTGTGGGGAGATTTAAAGGGCTTGGAAAGTGGATTACAATTGTGCCTTGCCCTTTGGTGTTTGAGGTACTGTGCTTACTTTATCAGCTCATTGCATTTAGTTTCTTTCAATGTAACAAAGCAATCAAACTTTTCTGCAAATTGTGTATAAGGGATGGAGTGCAACAAGGAAGAGGCCATCAGGGCCAAGGAAATTGCACAGAAGAAGATGGAAAACAAGGATTTTGCTGGGGCTCATAAGATTGCAATCAAATCCCAACGACTTTATCCTGACCTGGAGAATATTAGCCAGATTATCTGTGTGTGTGATGTGCACTGCTCTGCTGAAAACAAAAAACTGGGTAATGAAAGGGACTGGTATGACATCCTTAAGGTTGAGCAGTCTGCAGATGAAGTGTCGATTAAGAAGCAGTACCGCAAGTTCGCCCTTCTTCTTCATCCTGATAAGAACAAATTTTCCGGTGCTGAAGCTGCCTTTATGTTAATAGGAGAAGCTCAGAAAGTACTACTCGATAAAGAAAAACGTTCCTTATTTGACGCAAGATATAGAAGATTCTGTCAATATACAGCCCCAAATCCTCCTCCTCAGGAAAATAAAAATGCAAAACCTCCTTCTGGTCAGAACAATGTGACAAAGAATGGCAGCTCACATGTAAAAAAGCAACCACAACAACAAACTCAGCCTGGGGTTTCTAGTGGAGCAGAAACGTTCTGGACTGTCTGCCCTTTCTGTTCTGTTAGGTATCGGTATTACAAGATTTCCCTTAACAAGAATCTTATATGTCAAAGTTGCAAGAAGGGATTCGTTGCCTATGATATATGTGTTAAATCGACTCCTCCAGGGAGTGATGCAAATCAAACCAATACATGTGCTCAAGAAGGAGTTTTTAATCAAGGGGCAAGCTCCAGTGCTTCTAAAGGTAGATTTCAAGCGAATTCTGGCCAACAGCCATCAGGGAGTAATGCAAATCAAGCTTCTGCTTGTGCTCGAGGAGGAGTCTCTAATCTAGGTGGGAGTTGTAGTACTTCTAATGGTAGGTTTCAAGGTAATCCTGGCCAACAGAAGTCAGGAGTAGATTCATTTGCAAAGTCTGGGCTGAGTCCACAGGTTGGCAGGTCTAACAAAACCAATGAGCTCAATACAGGTGGCAACAGAGCCAGTTCTGGGGGATTTAATCATTCAAAAACGAACATTGGTAAGAGAGACAAGAAGCAAACAGTTGTTGAAAAAGAAGGTGTTACAGTTGGTAAGAAACAGAAGAAGCAAGCATCTGCTGAAAAAGCAGGTGATACAGTTGGTAAGAGAGAGAAAAAGGAAGTACCAGACTCTTCTGCAAAGTCCGGGGGAAGTTTTCAGTCTAAAGGCAGCACTGGCAGCAAAGACACAGCTGTTGAAAAAGGTGGTGGTGTAAGTGCAGGTTCCAGATGTGGAGGTGATATTAATCGCCAACCGTCTTCTCAGTCAAAAAGGCGTGTTTCTTACACTGATATTGGAACTGGTGATGAGACTCTGAACTCATCAAAACGGTTCAAAGGTAATGCTCAATCGTCTTCTCCCTCAAGGAAAAGTCCTCCAAAAGTAGGGTCAACTAATATCACAAAGCCACCTGATTTTGCTGATGAAATTGATAAAAGTGCAAAGGACAAGCCTAATGAAAATCATTATGTGAAAGAGAGTGACCTCCAAAGGAGCTGCAAAGTTGACAACTCAGATTCAAGTTTAAATGCTTCGCCGAAGATACAGGTGGAGGAAGTTCCTGATTCTGATTTCAATGATTTCGAACAGATTAGGAAAGAAAGTAATTTCAAAGTTAATCAGATATGGGCAGCTTATGATACAGTAGATGCAATGCCTAGATTCTACGCTCATATCAAGAGAGTTTTCTCGTCTGGGTTCAAGCTGCGGATAACTTGGTTAGAGCCAGACCCTGATGAAAAGGATGCACTTTGTTGGGCTAATAATGATTTGCCCTTTTCCTGTGGAAAATTTATTCATGGAAACTCTGAAATTACAGAAGATCTTCTTATGTTCTCTCAGCCCATGAGCTGGGAAAAGGGAGGTGGGAAAGGTTCTATCAAGATATACCCCAAGAAGGATGAGACATGGGCACTTTTTAGGGACTGGCATATGGATTGGATGTCCAATCCACACAGTAGGAAGTTTGAATATGAGTTTGTTGAAATACTTTCTGACTATGATGAAAGTATTGGCATACGTGTTGCAGTTTTGGGCAAGTTAAAGGGTTTTTCTTGTCTTTTTTGTCGGAAAGGCAGAGATGAGATACACATACCACCTCGTGAGTATCTTAGGTTTTCTCATAGAGTTCCATCTTATAGGATGACTGGTAAGGAAAGAGAAGGTGTCCCAAGGGGCTCTTTTGAACTAGATCCTGCTTCTATACCCCTCAACCTTGAAGAGATTCCCTTCCCTGAAGAAATGAAGTTAGGGAAGGCAACTGGTCATTCTTCAATCTTTGGTTCTGAATCGCAAGGTGGAAATCCAGGTGTTTTGGTCAAGGAAAAGGAATCAGGAGTCCAAAATGACCAGACGAACATCCATGACAAGCTTCAAAGTACTTGTAATGATGTTGCTGAGCACCTGACAACTGAAGCTTCCACCCTGGAAGCATGTGAACTTCCGGAACCTGAGTTTTTCAATTTTGATGCTACCAGGGTTCTGGGCAGGTTTCAGGTTGGTCAGGTTTGGGCTTTGTACAGTGATACAGATGGTTTGCCCAAGTACTATGGTCAGATTAAGAAAGTTTGTCAGGATTCACCATTGAAGCTGCGAATTGCATGGCTTGACGCCTTTTCACGTTCAAATGATTTGAATATGTGGAGAAACAAGGAGATGCCTATCTGTTGTGGGAAATTCAGGATAAAAAACCCCAAGCTTCAGTGTTATATCGATTCATCTCCATTCTCTCATCAGTTAAGGGCGGAGACGCTCAAGGTGAATGTGTTTGAAATATATCCCCAAAAAGGCGAGATTTGGGCCTTGTACAAGAACTGGAATGTGGATATGACACCCTCTGACCTAGAGAACTGTGATTACGATATTGTGGAAATTCTTGAGGGGAGCATTAAGAGTTCACACACAAAAGTCTTAATTTTAGAGCATGTTCCTGGTTACAACTCTGTCTTCAAGGCCAAAATGAGCGGGAGCTCTTTGTCCACCATGGAAATTCCCTACAACGAACTGCTGAGGTTCTCGCACCAGATTCCTGCTCATGACTTGACTGAAGAGAAAGATGGTAGCTTGAGAGGCTTCAAAGAGCTTGATCCTTCAGCTCTTCCAGCATCCTTCTTTTTGCCGAAAGTGAGGTAGCCACCATTTACCCATTATCATCTATGACTTGGACAAATATTTCTATGTGTATGAAAAAATTCAAGCTAGACAAGCCTGGTCGTATCTCAGTTGCTTTTATTTTCTTACCTGAAGCACTCGTGGATTGCATCAATGTCAGTGGTCTCTGCATATGATTAAGGGTACCTGAACCCGTATCCTAGAATGTAGCGAAGAATGGTGTTTTTCAGTGTCATTTTTGGAACTTCTGCAACTTATTGACTGAGCCCATGACAGATTGTTAGCTGCTCTATTTCAGGTGGAGGCCGTCCTAGAACGACACCTTCTTTTGTTTTAAACATGTAAAGTCTTGGATGATCTTTTAGTCTAGAGTTTGGCAGGTTGGTAAATCCTCAGTAATATGCAGATTGGGCCCAGTAGTGCCAGATCATCTTTGAGTATGTGGATAATTCTGTTTCCTTTTGGGTGCTAATCTGTATGTTCCCATGCTTTCGGCTCTTCTCCCTTTCACCTTTGCAACCTTAAATGTGTGGCGGATTAAGTACCTTAGCTGCTAGATTCCGGTTGCTGGGGGCTGCGGCTTCTGTTCAAGACCATGAACAGAGCGATATATAACCCCTCCTATGATGCCAACAAAATATGCTATTTCCTGTCAATGGTAAAGGGTTAGTAAGGTATTCTTCAAGATCGTAATAAAGAAATATAGTGAGATACATGTAGGAACTGACTTGACCATGATCACAGAGAAACAGACGAGCGTACGTTTTGGCGATACGAACTTACGGAATTTAACCGCAACTCACAAGCGTTAGTTGTTTGCAATTGATGGTTGTGTTTCACGAATTTATGAAGTTCGTTACCTTTGGTGACAAGATATTCATTAGTGACAAGTGACAAGCTGCAAACCTTGCGTAAAAGTTTTTTGTTTTGTAATAACTTCGGATTAGATAGGTAAAATTATATAATCATCAATATATATTTAAAAGTTGGCTTTGTGTCCATTTAAATGTTCTCCTTCAAGCACTCATTACTGAAATTAAAACAATTGTTAACCCTATAGCATGGGCCACCGGCTGCTACCTGATATGGGCCAACCGGATTAGCATTTTGGGCCCAGTAAGATTATCACAGTTATATCAGAGGCCCATATGCTACACATCCATTTGCTTAAACTGCTACTCCTTCTCCCACGCAGGTTACAACGCCCGACCTTTCTTCTCCATTGTCTTTACTTTCAATATCTTTTAAACTTTATGCGATTACAGGGGAAAATTACAAGGCTCATCACATGCCCTAAAACTCCTTCCTCTTCTAGGGTTTGCGTAATCTGGCGAATCCGGAGCAAGGAGGATTTTTCTTCTCCTTTCAGATTTATAAAATTATGAAGAAAAGTGTGTAGTTTTTCTCCACCGCAACGACTCCGCAGCCCCTCCTTCCCCTCCGCCATTGTCACTCTCCCTACGCGCCGCCTCTCGCCTCGAATCTAGCTCTTCCCTCCACCAAGCTCACCGCTCGCTCCTTCGTTTCTTCTTCTTCTTCTTCATCTTTTTCCTCCCCGTCCACCTCCGTCACCGAAGATGAAGGTTCTCCTCTTCCAAATCCTCCTCCCGCCGCTGAAATCGGCGTCGTAGCTCCGGATTCCGATGTTCGATCCCTGAGGTATACTTAACCTATTCTCCTCACTCTCTAGCGGCTTAGATTTGTTCTTTCGATAAAATTTGGCCGTTCAATTATCTGATTCTGGTCAAAATTAAAGGCGCTCCATCTGAAAACGCCCGGATTTTGCCTATGGAAAGCTAGGGTTCTTGAATTTTAGGGGCTAACTTAGACGATTGTAAAATCTGAATGACCGAACGTTTTTTGCATCTCCAGGAATTGAAGTTCTGTTATATTTGATTGAGAGATGGATCTACTAAAACAGTTAAATATGATAATGCTGTAGTGTACAGTATTGCTCTGCATCTATTCTGCAGATTGATGAGAAATTGATATGTATTGTGCAGTGGCTGCAAGGCTTGTGGGAGAGAGGAGGTTAAAAGTGGCTGTAATGGTGAGGGAAGGATTCAAGGAGGAATTGCCACGATTCCAGGTTTCGGTTGGTGGCCGATAAAGGCTTATAGGCCGTATCCTGGATTTTTGGCGTCTGGAGGAAGGTACAAAAGGCAAGGCCAAAGCATGGATGAAGTTGTCTCTGGAGCCGGTAAGGGACGAGCTTCCACCATGATAAACGAGTCATAGACGACGAGTCTGTACCAAGGTAATATAAATCTTGATTCTAATTGTGGGGAAAATTATCCTTGAAGTTGGAAGTTTCTATGTTAATGACTTCTTCATATTTGCTTGCAGACATCTGTGAACATGACCCATTAATAAATGGGTCTTTCTTTTCAAGAGATACGATAACGAGTAATGGTTTCTCTTAGGTTTGTGGTTTGATAAATGAGTTGTTACTAAATTACTCCGTATGTAGAGAGAGTTATGTTGTTTTGATGATGCAGATGAGTTGAGAATGGTTGTAAAAGAGATTATATGTGATGATGAGAAAGAGCGTCACAAGTATCAGCAAGGTACTTTCAGATTTATATTTAAAGATATGGTGGCAAATATCATGCTTTCTGGTGACTTATTTTGCTTCTAACTTCTGAAATGACACCAAGAATCAGTCTTGAATGATGCCAATGCAATCTGTTTTATGTTGTGGACTTGTGGTAATGTGGTTTGCATGCATATTAGTCGTCTGAGCTTTTGCACCGTTTTATCCTAGGTAAGCATTGTAATGGAACAAATGATTTGCCTCCTCCATGCATGTGGGTTACCTATGGAAGATGTTGACTTCATCAATTCTGATGGAAAGACTATGAACAAGCTCCTGATGGAGGTTGGATTTCAGCACTCCTTCACTAGTTTGTGTTAATTTATTTCGTACTAAATTCTCTTTTTGCTCTACTTCGATTCAGCACTAACAACTAACATGAAGTGTACTTGGTGCATGCAAATCCTCACATGACACTTTTTACTGGCAGCTCTAGGGTTGCAGAGAAGTTGGCTGTTGACCTCAAAGGTCGTATCAAGTTAGAAGATGCAGGATTCGATTGGAAGGTCCTTGGGCCTGATGTTCAAGAGGTGGACTATGTTGCCTGGGTCTGTGATGAAGATGCTTATGCTTGCAGTGGCCAGAAGTGCTCTGCACAATCTTTGCTTTTCATGCATGAGGCAAGTTATTTGAATGTTCTCCTAAATCTTAATTCTGTTTTGCTGTTGGATTCTTTGAAAGAGTAGAGACAGGATAATTAGCTACTTGTGGTTCTTTCAAGAGACTAGAAAATGACTTCATGACTATGTTTGTGGTTCTTATGGTAATTAGTAGCACTTATCAATGCCTAAAAAAAAATTCGAGGGTAAGAAATTTTCGATTACCATTCAGGGTAAGAAATTCGAGGCAGATTTGATCTGTATTGACATGGCTCTATACGACATTATTCTCGGTATGGATTGGCTGACACGTCATGGGGCGGTAATCGACTTTAGTACAAGAACTGTGACGATGTCATTTGGGGACCAGAGCATGTGCAAATTTAAGGATCAGAATGACGCTGATAACGACAGGCTTATCAATGCGATGACTGCGTTTAAGCTACTTCGACAGGGTTGTGTCAGGTACCTTTGCTATCTGGATTCGCCCATGAAAGATGAACCAACAATTCTTGATATTCCTGTGATTCGTGAATTTTCTGATATTTTTCCGGAAGAGATTCCTGGATTACCCCCGCATCGTGTCGTGGAATTTTCTATTGATCTAGAACCGAGTACTGCGCCGATCTCGAAGGTACCGTACCGGATGACTCCTGCTGAGATGCAAGAGTTAAAGAAGCAATTAGAGGATCTTCTCGACAACGGTTATATAAGACCGAGTGCATCGCCTTGGGGTGCTCCGGTCTTGTTTGTCAAGAAGAAGGATGGATCGTTTCGACTTTGTATCGACTATCGTGAGTTGAATAAAGTCACGATCAAGAACAAATATCCTTTGCCAAGGATTGATGATCTGTTGTATCAGTTGCATGGAGCTAAAGTCTTTTCCAAGATCGATCTGAGATCTGGTTATCATCAGCTCAGAATTCGTGAGGAAGATATTTCGAGGACTGCATTCCGGACGAGGTATGGTCACTACGAGTTCGTAGTCATGCCATTCGGACTTACCAACGCTCCAGCGGTCTTTATGGACTTAATGAATCGATGTTTTCACCAGTACTTGGATAAGTTCGTGGTGGTTTTCATCGATGACATTTTGATTTATTCTCTGAATGAGGAAGTTCACGAGGAACACCTTTGGATTGTGTTGTCAATCCTTAGACAAAATGAGTTGTACGCTAAATTGTCTAAGTGCGATTTTTGGATCAGGGAAGTGGCTTTCTTAGGCCATGTGATCAATGAGAAGGGGGTAATGGTTGATCCCCAAAAGATTGAAGCAGTAGCTAACTGGAAGCGGTCTCAGAATGTGAAGGAGGTGCGCATTTTCCTTGGACTTACCGGATATTATAGACGGTTTGTAGATGGATTTTCTAAGATCGCTCTACCTATGACTGGTCTACTTCGCAAGGTCCACAAGAAGTTTGTCTGGAATGACAAGTGCGAGGTTAGTTTTCAGAAATTGAAGCAATGTCTGACCTCCGCACCAGCGCTAACGCTACCAGACGGAACTGATGATTATGCAGTCTATAGTGATGATTCGAAGAGTGGTTTAGGATGCGTGTTGATGCAAAGAGGCAAGGTTATTGCTTACGCGTCAAGGCAGCTGAAAACCTATGAAGAAAACTATCCGACGCATGATCTGGAGTTAGCGGCGGTAGTGTTTGCCCTGAAGATTTGGAGACATTATCTCTATGGCGTGAGATGCCAAGTCTTAACCGACCACAAGAGTCTCAAGTATGTATTCACTCAGAAAGAGTTGAACATGAGACAACGTCGTTGGTTAGAACTACTCAAGGACTATGATCTCGAATTACTGTATCATCCGGGCAATGCTAATATAGTAGCCGATGCATTGAGCCGGAAGACATCACATGAGACCATAGTGGCTTTACTCGTTGCTCAAACCAAGCTGAACCAAGAGTCATGCGAGATTGAAATCTTGTACGATCAAAGTCGAGGATACCTGAATATGCTTGAAATCCAAGCTACACTTCTTGATCAGATCAGGGAAAACAGGTTGATGACGTGATCTTGGTGAAGCTGTGTGATGAAGTGATGAATGGGAAGACTCTCGATTTTGTGATCCAAGAGGATGGATCACTTTGGTTTCAAAACCGAATTTGTGTGCCTGACGTTGATGGTCTTCGCCCATTGGTAATGAGAGAAGCCCATTCGTCAACCTACTCTGTACATCCAGGCTCTAGCAAAATGTACAAGGACCTCCGGAAGAATTTCTGGTGGCCCAACATGAAATGGGATGTAGCATAATTTGTGGCAAAATGCTTGACTTGTCAGAAAGTCAAGATAGAGCACCGCAGACCAGGTGGTGAATTGCTACCTTTTCCAGTTCCAGAATGGAAATGGGAAGATATCGCAATGGATTTCGTCACAGGATTACCCAAGACTAAGAGTCAGAAAGATGCTATTTGGGTTATCATTGACAGGCTCACGAAGAGTGCTCACTTCGTGGCTATCAAGTCAACGTGGGGAACCCAGAGGTTAGCAGAAGTGTTTTTACACGAGGTTATCCATTTGCATGGTACTCCAAAGACCATTGTATCGGATCGTGATGGCCGATTCATGTCAAGGTTCTGGAAGGAACTCCACAAGGCCATGGGAACTGAATTGAGATTCAGCACTGCATTTCATCTTCAAACGGATGGACAGTCTGAGAGGACTATCCAGACTCTAGAGGATATGTTGAGAGCATGTGTACTCGATCGTCCGACTAGCTAGGAGGACAGCCTGAGTCTAATCGAGTTCACATATAACAATAGCTGGCATGCTACTATCAAGATGGCTCCATTCGAAGCTTTGTATGGTCGCAAATGCAGATCTCCGATTTGTTGGGATGAGAACGCCGACAAGATTCTTCTCGGACCAGAATTGATCGAGAGAACTGCTTCAGATATTGCCTTAATAAGACAAAGGATGTTGACAGCGCAAAGTCGATAGAAGTCTTACACTGATCCAAAGCGTAGGAATGTCGAGTTTGAGGTTGGTGAAAAGGTCTTTGTCAGAGTATCGCCATCTAAGGGCGTGTTCAGATTTGGTAAGCGTGGGAAACTTAACCCTCGCTACGTGGGACCATTTGAAATTCTTGATAGAGTGGGATCTCTAGCGTACCGTTTGACATTGCCGCCATCGGCACATCTAGTGCATAATGTGTTCCACGTATCCTTGTTGAGGAAATACGTGCTAGATGAATCTCATGTGCCGAGTTATGAAGACATCAAGATTCAGGCAAATGGTACCTACGAAGAGATACCTGTGCGTATTCTAGAGCGCCGTGTGAAGCAATTGCGCAACAAGGTGGTACCGTTGGTACGGATTCTGTGGTCCAAGTCAGGAACCGAAGAGGTTACTTGGGAGACTTGGGAAACTGAGGAGGATATGCTTAGACGCTTTCCCGAGTTGTTTTTGACCTAAGTTTCGGGGTCGAAACTTCTTTTAAGGGGGAGGTAATGTAATATCCCTCATTTTGTAAGGATAATTTTGAATTTTCTTATGACCATATTACAAGTCAGATTAAATTCAGAGAAGTACGGACATTCTGTGCAATGTGCGACCTCTGTAATATTTTTTCTGAGTAATATAAAATACAGTTAAGGTATCTTTGGGTTAAAAGGGTCGTTCGTGTACGAATATATTTAACTCGGAGTTAAGAATATTTTTACCCCTTGGTAAAAACGACAAAACGGGTCAAAGGGGGCAAAATTGGCCTTGACCGCACCCTTGCCGCACCCTGCCGCACCCGCGGCTAAGGCCAATGCCAGTGGCGGTCACGAGTCGGCCACCGCACCCCCACCGCACCCTGGCCACACCCCGCGGTGAGGCGCTGTCGCTTCGCAACTCGGCAGCAGAACCTAGCCTTGGTGACTCACCTAGGCTACGCCTGATTGTCGGGACACCTCTTGGCTGAGGAAGAGGGCCATAACTCAGCTGCAACTTCATCCCCTTCCTCTAGAAATCTCCATTGTCGTGCCAAGTTTTGAGCTTTGTTTGAGAAGTGATCGAACCCCTTTGAGTGTTTACAAAGGTGCTCTTGAGTGTTATTCAAAGATCTAAGGTGTTGGGAGATCAAAACCACAACGAATCGAAGTCGAACGAATCGATTTGGGTGAGTTTCTCCCCGAAAATCTGTCGAAGCTCTAGCCCCTGGCACTTGGCCGCACCCGCGGCAGAGGCTCTACCGCACCCCGCGGTGAGCTTGTCCGAGGTGTGTGTTCTTGGGCGTTTGGCTTTGGGTGAGGCTTGACTCCTTTGATTCCTTCCTTATTCTTTTAGATTCATATATGTAGATATTGAATCTAACTTAGGGTCTCGTTATGGGTCGTTCCAGAGGGAATTATTGTCCAGGATTTGTCTCAGTTTCGGACTCGGAAACCGTTATCTCTAAGCTTGTTAAAGCTTCGTCTAATCTAAGACAAGTGGCGGTTCGCTCTTGCTCATCATTCCATATTTCCATTAATTATCAATAGTTTGATTGTTAATTAATTTGGAATGATTTACTGTTCTGTTGGGAATAGTTTGATAAATGATGTGAAAAGAATATGATATTATAATAGGTTGTATATCTGCTAGAACAACGCTATTATAGATATATATTTATGATATTAGCCTGGAGGGCTTTGATATGATTATTACTGTGTTGAACTGTTTAGTTAGCACGAGTATTCGTAGGAGCGATGGACTATTCGAGGTCCAGTCGTTTCTTAATAATGATTAATGGTGCAAAGGGTGATAAACCCAAAAACCATTTGGTGGGTCATGGCCGATCTCTATACTCGGGTATAGAGATGGTGGCACTTAACTGATGCTACAAATCTTGGGATTCGTCCCATTCAGGAGTATGTCCCTCATGGCGAAACATATATCCTATATGTCTCTCATGATGAAACATATACTCAATATATGTCTCTCATGGCGAAACATATATTTAAAAGTCTATAACGTGATGCGCATTTGAGAATTTAAATAAGATAAGTGCCGTCGTAGCACATGATTAATATACTTCAGACGAGTAGTGCAGCTAGGAAAGCTCGTCTTGACTTTGATCAGAGTATCGTTCTCTTTCCAATCTGGATTCACATTAAGCGGTGGGGTTGGTCGTGAACCGAAACATCAAGTCGTTTTTGAACGCTTGTATGATTAATTAATGTTCCCCAACATTTGTCATATTTCCGATAAGACTCAATTCGTTGGAGTCTTCTTTGGGATTGATTTCTATGAGACTTGGTCTTTCAGAATCTTCTCTTGATCATGCCTCTTCATATGTTTCAGTAGAGTATGGTGGTTGACTATCGTTATCGGTTTTGATTCGAGGAGCGATGAGTCTAACCTAATACGACTACTTCGAACCACTCTGCTTTGTACCCTTGCATAGTCTTTCATTAGACTAACCAACCGTAATTGTTCTCTGCATGGTTGGCTGGTGTCATCCGTTCAATTCGGCACATCAGATAAGAATCCGAGAAACAAAGGCTAGAACGACTATAAAAGCAAACGGTGTTTTAATGGATTTATCAGGTTGCGATCCTTGGCGGGTGATCATTACGATCAAGACCCTTATATTTATACTTTGCAAAGACTTCCGCTGATTACTCTGTTTTGTCCTATGGGGATTGGGATGTAATCCCCATACATATGTTTTAACCAAAGATTTTGGTGTTTACATCATGATTATTGTTTATGATTTGTATTTAAACCGGTAAAGCCTGGGGTGGCTTCGGTGTGGAAACCGAGGTCATTGGCGGTACTACCTTTCCAAATGGATTACGATTTGGGGGTGTTACAGTAAACATGCCAAGCTAAAAGCTTTCAATCTTTAAAACCTGACAATATTTGTTTAGCAAATTCATTTTTCATCACCCAAGACAAAGGAGAAGTTTGTTGCATACTTTAAAATGTCTCTTTTCTGTAATTTTGCACGTACAAAGGGAAAGTTTGTGTAAAATGTGTTAATCCTTCAATAATTACATCATTAATATATTTTTTTAAATTTGTCATTTCAACTATTAATGAAATAGAGGTTACAAATCATTACATTAATTATCGAACTTTGAAGCTTCTAAACGACTAACTCCAAAATCCAAATTACACGTAGTATAGTATCGGCAATTACATCATTTCAACGGAATTACATCATTAATATGATATTTCATGGTTTGTCATTTCAACAATTAATGAAACGGAAGTTACAAATCATAATTATTGCATTCAACAAAAAATTTACTCGTCTTATATAAAGACCCTGAAATAGCTTCTGACAAAAAATACTTCGAAATAGCTAAATAATTAATCCAAACTTAAAAAAAAACTTATATCTTTATTATTCTTATAAATAAATGCCTTTTATTATCCACAGTATGAACCATAAACCATTCACCAATATATATATATATACATTCTCCCAATTTCACTCACCATTCCAAATTCCACTAACAACAACTATATCAATATCATCGTATTAGACTTACCAACACGATGAAAATGTACGTCGTATAGCACCTTGACATTATATATCTATTTCCTAATATCCTAAATCAAATTTTCGTCCAAACTTATCCATACAAATTCCTACAAATCTCTCTCTCTCTCTCTCTCTCTCTCTCTCTCTCTCTCTCTCTCTCTCTCTCTCTCTCTCTCTCTCTCTCTCTCTCTCTCTCTCTCTCTCTCTCTCTCTCTCTCTCTCTCTCTCTCTATATATATATATATATATATATATATATATATATATATATATATATATATATATATATAGGGGCGCTCAGGTAAAACGAGTCTTGTGGTGAAACGGGTGCATAAATGAGGATCGTTGGATTAAAGCAAATCAATGGATGGATTGAGGGGTTGTAGGGATTTTATGGTAGGAGGGTTTCCATAATACAAGGCCCATAATAATCAGTTATCATAAAAAATGGATGAGAAAAAAAGAAAATCTAAAATATGAGAGAGAATATCCTCCAAAATAGGCAGTTAGAAGGAGATTGGAGAGAGAAAACGTAGATCCTCCACGCAGAGCTTTGGTCCAGAAATTTATAAACCGTTCTGCATATCGACACGAAACATTTGCATATCGACACGAAAAATTTGCACATCGACACGAAAAAGATGAATATTGTACAAGTATTATTGAATAACTGTTATTCGTGATCATGGACCATGGTCAATCGTATATATACTGATATTCAAAATCATTGAATAGATATGCACATTGTGGTAATTGATATTATAATTTAAAATATACAAGTATATTTTGCATATCACTATACAAGGAGAAGGAGATTGGAGAGATAAAAATTGCATATCATACAAGTATATTCTGCATATCACTGTAAAAAAAATGCATATCTCATCCACACAAATGAATATCATATTTACGGTCAAGGAAATGATCCATAATTACAAATTGCATATCATACAAGTGTATTCTACATATCACTGTACAATAAATACATATCCCATCCACATAATTGCATGGCCGAACTCAACGAGATCTTCCTTGGTTGCGCCCGCGGCTTCCTTTCCGTGCCCGCGGCTTGTTCTTCTCAGCTTCTGACGAGAATATCACTCAGCGAGATCTTCCTTGGCCGCGCCCACGACTTATTCTGCATATCAATATATAGAAAATGCATAACTCATCCACACAAATGAATATCACAATAACAACCAATGAAATAATCTATCATAAAAAATTGCATATCATACAAGTATATTCTGCATACCAATTTATGAAAAATGCATATCCGATCCACACAAATGAATATCATATTCACGACCAAGAAAATAATCCATAATTAAAATTGCATATCATACAAGTATATTCTGCATATCATAGTATGGAAAATGCATATCACTTCCATACAACTGAATATCACATTCACGGCCAAAAACATAATCCATAATCACAAAATGCATATCATACAGCAATTTCGCTTGTTCAGACATATCCTCACACAAGATAATCAATGTATAGAAAATGCATATCACATCCACATTAATGAATATCACATTCACAGTCAATGAAATAATCTATCAAAAAAAATGCATATCATACATGTATATTCTGCATATCAATGTATGAAAAATGCATATCTCATCCACACAGATGAATATCACAATCATGTCTAGTGAAATAATCTATGGAGATAAGTGAGTAATTCGAGATCATGGTCGAAATTATATATTGACTACCCAAATTACAAAACAAGATGAATAAATTAGAAAATTTGAGTGAATCACAAAATCAACAAATTAAACCAATAAAATTGAATTTTACCACCATTAACAGTGGAGATGTCGATTAGAGTTTTTACCACAAAATCAACTAATTTTTTACCACCATTAACAATGGAGAAGATGGAGTCCGCGTTTGAGCCATCGATTCCGCTGGGACCTTCTCCTTCTTCTTTTTGGGCAACCTGCCTTATCCATCTCCTTCACCCGCCGCTGCCGTCGTTCCTCCATCCTTCCCTGAACCTTCGTCTCTGCGCTATCGTCACTCCTCTTCTCCTCCTTCTTCAGACCTAATTTCTCATGCCATCTCCAAAAGAAAGACTCATCCGAATTGGGATTCCGCGTCTCCACTTCACCAGATCTCATCATCCACTCAGGTGAACCGGCCATATCCGGCGGCATCATATTCAGATCTTTCTGTAAAATCAGAGGAGGCTCAATCCGCTGATGCTTCATCATCACGATCGTCAGGCCTTCGATGAGAGCCAGAATACCATCGCCGAAGAGAGCGGAGACGGCGGTGCGGCCGAGACCCTGGAGGAACGCAAGGACGGCTCCGACGTTGGCGCCAGAGAAGATTGAGTTCCAGGGATCCTCTTTTTGGAGGAGGTACACCAGTGCGCAATTGCTGGCGGAGAAGAGGCCGCCCCAGGCGGCGAAGCTTCCGCCGGTACGTGGGGCGTTCATCCGGGCGAAGACGGTAGGGTTTCACGCATGACTTCAATGGCGTTTGAAGGAAGTTTTATTGGCTGATGAAGAAAGCAATGGTGAGGATAGAGTACGTAGATCTGGTTTTTAAGATCTGATGTGAATTTGGAAAGTGGGTAAAAAAATCCCATAAAAATCGTAATAGGAAGAAATTGGGTGTGTGTGGTTCCACTCCCCATATTTGTGCCTCCTTAGATTAAATCACAACCATCCATTCTAATCTCATCTAACGTTCTAGAATCATTCACCCGTTTCACTATAAGAGCATGTTTTACTAGAGCATAGATCTATATATATATATATATATAGATCTATGCTCTAGTAAAACAACCTCTTATAGTGAAACGAGTGGATAAATATAGAGCATTGGATTAGTTTAAGATGGATGACTGAGATTTAATCTAGGGAGTTACAAAATTAGGGGGTAGATTCACCCACACCCGATTACCACACCTTCCTAATTTTATGAGATTTGCTTCTATCCCTCATCTTCCCATATATCACTGTTGGAGGTTACATTTCCAAAATTAACGCTCCTAAATCTACTCTCCAAAATCGCCTCCATTGAAGATCGTTTTTGAAGCTTGAAGTCGTCTTCTCCCCGAAGTAGCCTTCTCCCGAAATTTGTCTCTCCTATCGTCTTCCCGAAGTCATTGTGAAGCATGGTGGCCAAGGCTCTCCGACGGCACTTCTGCTCTGAGATGGACTACGAAGTGTTGCAGACTTGCGGTTGTTCTTCCCGGTGGTTGTTGCTCGCCCGACGCTGGCCAGGTAACTTCTCCTTCAATCTTCATCTCCGACCTCCGATTACCGATTATTGTTGTCCATCCTCCTCCAATTCTTATTCCGCGTTGAAGCCCTAATTATAGTCTTGCATTGTTGTCCGTATTTTTTCTGATTGAATATATCATGTATGTGAAGAAATGTGAGTATGTTAATGCAATTTGTTGAAAAAAAAGAAGATCTCGCTGGCCGTGATAGACTAAGCCCTAATTATAGTCTTGATTATAGTCTCGATTACCGATTATGGTTTATATTCCTTTTTTCTTGAAAAAAGAAGAAGACCTCGCTGGCCGTGATAGATTATTTATTGAAAAAAGAAGAAGAAGATCTCGCTTTGCCAATTTTTAGTTTAATTTCCAGTGTGGCTTTGTTATTGCAATATTGTGCTAATATTGTGCTTCAAGAAGAAGATCTCGCTGACCTCATTTGGATTTGGATATTTTGTGCTAATATTGTGCTTGAATTGATTATCTGGTGTGATGAATATGTGTTTAAATGTGTCTGAACAAGCAAAACTGTTGTATGATATGCATTCTGTGATTATGGATTATATTTCTGGCCGTAAATATGATATTCAGTTGTATGGAAGTGATATGCATTTTTCATACATTGATATGCAAAATATACTTGTACGATATGCAATTTGTAATTATAGATTATTTCCTTGGCCGTGAATATGATATTCATTTGTGTGGATGGGATATGCATTTTCCATTAATTGATATGCAGAATATACTTGTATGATATGCAATTTTTTATGATAGATTATTTCATTGGTTGTGATTGTGATATTCATTTGTGTGGATGAGTTATGCATTGTCTATACATTGATATGCAGAATAAGCCGCGGGCGCGGCCAAGGAAGATCTCGCTGAGTGATATTCTTGTCAGAAGCTGAGAAGAACAAGCCGCGAGCGCGAAAAGGAAGCCGCAGGCGCGACCAATGAAGATCTCGCTGAGTCCGGCCATGTAATTATGTGGATGGGATATGCATTTATTGTAAAGTGATATGCAGAATACACTTGTATGATATGCAATTTATGAGTTTGGATCATATGCGGAGCACTCTTCCCGTGCGGACGTGCGGAGCATGCACTTTAGGGCCTTATTTGTGCACTTTAACGTCTTATTTGTGCACTTTTTCAATTTTTTTTTTCTTTTTCAAATTTTTTTCCAAGCATTTTTCAATTTTTTTGCAAAAGTGCACAAATAAGGCCCTAAAGTGCACAAATAAGGCCCTATAGTGCATGTTCGCACGTCCGCACGGGAAGAGTGCTCCGCACCGGAACCGCACTCTGCAATTTATAATTATGGATTATTTCCTTGACCGTAAATATGATATTCATTTGTGTGGATGGGATATGCATTTTTTGTACAGTGATATGCAAAATATACTTGTATGATATGCAATTTTTCTCTCTCCAATCTCTTTCTCCTTGTACAGTGATACGCAGAATATACTTGTATGTTTTAAATTAGAATATCAATTACCACAATGTGCATATCTGTTCAATGTTTTTGAATATCAGTATATATACGATTGACCATGGTCCATGATCACGAAAAACAATTATTCAATAATACTTGTACAATATTCATCTTTTTCGTGTCGATATGCAGATTTTTTGTGTCGATATGCAGATGTTTTGTGTCGATATGCAGAACGATTTATAAATTTCTGGACCGAAGCTTTGCGTGGAAGATGGTGAATAACTGCCTATTTTGGAGGATCTACGTTTTCTCTATCCAATCTCCTTCTAACTGCCTATTTTGGAGGATATTCTCTCTCCTATTTTAGATTTTCTTTTTTTTCTCATCCATTTTTTATGATAACTGATTATTATGGGCCTTGTATTATGGAAACCCTCAAAACATAAAATCCCTACAACCCCTCAATCCATCCCTCCATTTCCTTTAATCCAACGATCCTCATTTATACACTCGTTTCACCACAAGACTCGTTTTACCTGAGCGCCCCTATATCTATCTATCTATCTATCTATCTATCTATCTATCTATCTATCTATCTATCTATCTATCTATCTATCTATCTATCTATCTATCTATCTATCTATCTATCTATCTATCTATCTATCTATCTATCTATCTATCTATCTATCTATCTATCTATCTATCTATCTATATACACTTCTCAAGTCATGGCTATTTGCAAACGCATCGATCTATGTTTGTTGCTAACAATCAATGGAGAATACCAATATTAAACCAACAATTTCACAATTCCAGTCATACTTTATATATAAATGAGGTAAGTATATGGATCTATATATTTGACGCATGTTCTACGTACTTGAATTGTCAGATCCTCTAAAAAAGTTTTCTCTTTGATTATAAACACTCCTTAATTGTGAGAGCAATGTTCTTATTCAAGCAAAAGCATCAATAAACATGGTTAGTTGTGATGAAATTCCTCATCCGGAAGCATCTATATATATATTTAAAAGTTAACATTAAATGTAAAATACTTAGATATTACATTAAATGTAATATTGTACTTTGTATAATTATAGCATTTTATATCTAAAATACTTAGATATTACATTTAAATATATATAAAATAATATATCGTCTAAGATAAAACATGCAGCAACAATCCATATATTACAAACTCACATTTAAACTGCGACACTACATATACACAAAAGGGCCGTGCTTCGATTTCTAGTTGCATAAGAAATTTTAATTCAAGTGATAGTAGAGCAATTAAAGTAGGCATAGTCTATATGCAAACCAATTTCTGTCTAATTGCAAACCAAACTGTGCGCTTAATATAAGCGTACGACTTTTGTGCGCTTACATTACGCGCACAGGGGCATAAGCGTATTTAAAAAAATATACAGGGGACAAGGGCCAAGCCATGTGCGCTTAGTATAAGCGCACAAGGCCAAACCAGGTACTATCTTGTGCGCTTAGTATAAGCGCACAAGATAGTACGATCCGGCCGTTGGTACGCTTACACTAAGCGCACCAACGGCCTGATTGCAACGGCCCGATTTTAGTCTATAAATTGCCATGAGGTGCGAGATTGGATTTGCAAATTGAAATGGATTTGCAAATTGATGATGAGGTGCGAGATTAGATACAAGCTCGAGAAGACGAAGAAGTGGATGAAGAATGGAGCGACTCGGACTCCGAAGACAGAGGAGATGATTGTGATTTGTTCAAGGTTAGTGTTTAATTCATAATCGAACAGTTTTTAAAGTATGTAAATTTGCTATGAAATAATGTCTTTGCAAATTTGTTGTATTATTAGTTTGTTCTAATTATAATATAGACAGTATAATAAATCATAATTTAAAAATAAATATAGGGTGAAGATTATACGAGACATTTTCAAAGTGGCCTAATTTGGGAGAGTATGGATGAAATGATTCAATGGGCGAGAGGTAGAGCAAAAGAGTTAATGATAGTTTTGGTGAAACGTGCCTCAACTTCGTATTTAGTTAGTTTGATATGCGATAGATATGGTGAGCCTAGATCTGGGAGGCCGAAAGGTAATGTAGAAAATTCGGAGTTGCCGGTTCCAAGGATTCGAAAACGAAGATCGAAGAAGTGCGATTGTAAGTTCGAGTTGTATGGGTGTCGTGTGAAAAGCGAGCAGCACGAGTTTCTTACATCAAGCTGGGTATTGGATGTTATACATGGCACCCACAACCACAAGCTTCAGACTAGCTTTCACGGGAATGCATTCATGGGACGAATGACAGAGGAAGAGAAGGCCATAGCTAGGAAATTTGGCGATTCTCGGAAGACTCCGAAAGAGATTGTTTCGCATTTGAGAAAAGACTTTCCGGGGAATGTAACATCAATGAAGCAGGTTGCCAACTTTTTGCAGAAGCTCCATTTCGAGGATCGTGGTGAATTGACGGTTACTCAGTGGTCCCTTCAATTTTTGAAAGACAACAGGTATCTTTTCTATCCTCTTAGGAATGTGAAGAAAGGGGACGAGGTAGAGATTTTGTTTTTTGCTCACCCAGAGTCGATACGGTTGCTGAAGAAGTTCCCGCACGTTGTGATCATTGATGCCACATACAAGACAAATAAGTATGTAATACATTTTAATAGTAGTTAGATATTTTGGTATGTGCTACAATTTGATTAGTTATATTCACTAAATATTGCTATTTTAATTTATTATGTCTATGAATAGATATGAAATGCCGTTGGTGGAGATTGTTGGTTTTACGTGCACTCACAAGACGTTCAACATTGCGTACGCATTCACCCGAGGTGAAAAAGTTTTCCATTACCATTGGATATTGAGGGCCCTTCGGAACTTGTTTGACGAGTTGGGGGTAATGCCAAAGGCTATAATGAGCGATTGTGAGAAGGCTCTCATCAAATCTGTTAAGATAGTTTTCAAAGACGTTCCGGTAAGACATCTCTTGTGTTGGGTCCATATTAGAAACAACATCAAGGCACATGCCGACAAGGTTATAAAAAACAGTGCCAGAGTCGATACGTTTACAAACCAGTGCTGGAGTCTTTTTTGCTCGACCACCGAGGAAAGCTACGAGGAGAGGCTCAGAGCATTGAGGACGTCGTGGAAGAGCGGCCTTGTTGGATACGTCGAGAGGGAATGACTCACTCCTTACAAGGAAAACATAGTAAGAGTTTGGACGGATTCCACCCTACATTTCTTCACGAGGACTTCAAACAAGTATCTTTTCAACAATGTGTAGTTGATTGTTTGTACTTATCAGTTCCAAGGTCGTGCTAAGGCAATAAATGTTTTTTGTTTTGATAGGGTTGAGGGGATGCATCGTGTCTTGAAAGGTATTGTGGGGTCTAGCAGAGGCGGCTTTAACAGAGTGATCGTGAGGATATACCATGCAATCATTCTTCAAATCGACACGATTAAGGCAACCATGAACAAGTCACTGTCTACAAGACCAATGGAGTTCAACGATCCAGGGTTTCCGTCGGTTGCCCAAATGGTCTTTTCAAGACTCTTCTATAGAGTGTCAGATAAGTGCTTTGATTTGTTGTTGGCTATGTATGATAAGTTAGTCAAGGAGGACTATTCAAAAGTATGTGATGATCCTTGGGTGAGAGACTGCCTTGGATTGCCTTGCGTACACGATATTGTAAACGCCATCATTACGAGGACAACTCTCACTCCAGACGACATTCACGACTTCTGGAAGGCTGGGTGATTGCTATGTGCTGCGGAGGTAAGGCTGGGATCTCCTGCACGTGCCTAAACTGTCGCAGGACGCGGTCTGACAAATACGGCTCCTGTACATCACAGACCTGGATGATACCTCTGAACATGGAAGGAGCATACTCTGGCCGATCGAATGATACACGAGCGAAAGGAAACCACTGAACCTGTAACATGTAATTTATATGATATTAGTTACATTAATATATATTATAAAATAAACTATTCATTTAAAGTAATAGATTACGAGCGAAAGAAAACCACTGAACCTGTAACATGTAATTTATATGATATTAGTTACATTAATATATATTATAAAATAAACTATTCATTTAAAGTAACAGATTACCTCCTCATATCTGATGCTATCTAGAATCTGACGCATGCATACCAAACGACCAGGGTTCTTGCCCTGTGGAACCTCCTGGCCCTCTCTGAAAGCAGCAGCATCAGCGCCAATGTCAGCAGGGTCCATGACATAATGTCCACGGAAATGGGGAAAATACGCCCATATCCATGACTGCAAATCATGATCAAACGATAAGAATAAAAACGAATTTATAACTTTACAATAAAAACGATAAGAATAAAATGACATTACTTACTCTCAACAGTATGCCAGAACTGGCAATGCCCTGTGCATCTCGTCTGGAAGCCTGGCCTAAGTTCCTGTATAGCAACGCCAATATACCAGCTCCCCATGCGTACCGATCGGTGGTCGAGTGGTCGAACAGCAACGCCAACCACTTGTGCTTGATCGCCTTCATAGACTTGTCCACCATAACTGTACTGCCGAGCAGGAGGAACAGATACAGTGTAGCTATGGCGCTCTGGTCCTCATCCTCCTGCGGCACCCTCATCCGCCGCTTCAGCTCATCCTGAAGCCAGTCCAATGGAATGCCGCCGTCCTTGTACCATCTATGCACCTGTGTCGTGTCGGGATGCCCAAAGAACTGCGCGACCCTCTGCATCAGATCTATACCAAGCAGACTCGTGCAGCTCCTCCCGGCAATCGGCACACTGAGAATCTCATAAACGTCATGTAATGTAATGGTCATCTCGCCCCATGGAAAATGGAACGAGGATGTCTCGGGGTGCCATCTCTCGACAAAAGCAGACACCAACACAAGATCCACTGCCCCAGTGCCTAGAGTGCGTAGATGGGTGAGACCGCTACGCTCTGCCAGCTGAAACCATGTGTCTGGCCCGGGTCTGATAAACTCCTCGAGGGAAGAGGTCCAGCCGACGTGAAAGTGGACCTTCAAGACCTTGCGGTCCTGAAAATTCAACCAACCAGTATAAGTTATCTACAAAAATTAAAATTTCAATTAATACGGGACTGCACACTAAATACGTACCAAATCCTGGCGGCGCTGAGCCCCCGGTGCAGCCTCCTCTGGAGCATCATCTCCTCGACCTCCTCGACGTCCTCTACCTCCTCTACCTCCTCCACCTCTCTTGCGTCGGTTGATCGGGAGGATGGGGGCAGCAATATGGACATGAGGGCCAGGAGGGGTCACGTCCCAAATTGCCCTCGCAATGTGGGTCGTGTAGCCCTGGAGGAGGATATGGACTCGTGGCCCTCCTGGCATCCACGCAGCCTGGCCTAAAACGGGTGCACCAGGAGGAGGAGGTGCATAGCTAGGAGCGGGTGGAGGGGAACCAACTGGGGAGGGGACAAAATCAACGCCCCCGACCGGGGATGTACCAACAGGAGAGGGGGCAAAAAGAGGGGAAAGAGTGGGTGCGGCTGGAGGGTCGACCTCATCCGTCGACAAAATCGGCTCAAAAGAGACCTTGAACTCTCCCTCGATGCCCTCATCGTCATCTGACATCTCCCGGGTCTGATGCGCCTCCTCATCAACTGGTGCATCCTCAGCACACACATCCTCCATGGTATCATCATCGGTCTGAACAGGAGGCTGAGAAACCGCGGCTGCGTCACCTATGATATCAGCTCGTACCATAGCAGCGCGCCGACGGACGGTGTCTGATATATGTTTCCGAGGAACGACACGTCGGTCCGCTATCGGAGCCGAATGTGTCATCCCCTCGGAACCTCCTAAAGACTCTCGTACCAACTACATTTTTTAAAAAAGATTATTAAAGGCGTATTTGTTTGAAAACAATATTATTCAGGCGAATTAGAATGACATAAATTAAATTAAATTTCATATTTTCAAATTCTAATAAAATCTAATTCCTAATAATCTAAATTCAATACTGCGTATATTCAATAAAATTTTACGTACGACAATAATAATAAAATTTTCATTTGCACAACATTATTCAATCTCAAATAGATTGCATAATTCTAACAACATTATCAATCTAAATTCACATCTAAAATCTAACAAATATATACTTTCAATTATAAAATCCTGTATTTTCAATTTTAATTTTCCTAAAATACTTTATTTTGTAATTCAAATTATATATTTTATATTCTAACAAATCTATATATTTTTTCTTCCTAAAATCGATAATCTAATGAAATTAAATTTTAATAAAATCTGATTAAATTAAAATTATACCTGATGGACGCCTATCGGTGTGGGAGTGATGGTAACGTCTACCGACACGTTTGGCAAGGGTGTCGATCGGGCTGCCGGTCGTCTGCCACCACCCCTCACTCGTCGTCTGATTGTCGAGTCCTCGTCCTCGTCTTCCTCCTCCATCGCCACACATACACCGCCGAGACCGCCACCACCGCCACCAATCGGACCACCACCACCGCCACCACCACCGCTACCAGCCCATGGCCGCGCATCACCACCATCTGTCGCCAGCCCTCGCCGCGCATCACCAGCCTCCTCCGCAAGGCCGCCAGAAATCGCCGCCGCCGCTGGAGAAGCCACGAACTCGCCACCGCCGCCGCTTGAGTCACGGATTGGGCCGCCAAGTGGAGGGGAAGAAGATTCCATCGTCGGATTTGGGATTAATTGGGAAGAATAGAGGGAGGGGGTGAGGTTTGGGGTAGCGCCGCCGTTCTAGCGAAATGGTTTAGGGTTCAGCGAAGAGCGAGGGAGGAGGAAGAAGAAGCTGTGCTCTAAAATAGGCGTATATCTGTGCGCCTACAATAAGCGCACATATGTGCGCTTAAAATAAGCGTACAGATTCCTCCAGGTTCCTCCCCTTATCGCTTCGTATATTTTTTTTAAATACCATTATACCCTTGTGCGCGTACATTAAGCGCACAACTTTTGTGTGCTTAATGTACGCGCACAATTTGGTTTGTATTTAGACAAAAACTGATTTGTATATAGCTTTTTCAAAGTATTGTAGAGGGAAAAATAAAATAAAATGGGGCAATCCAAGAATTGAACTTGGCAGTTGGCACCCTAAGCGAGAATCATACCACTAGACCAAATGTCCATTTTTGCTTTACTGTAACGGAAAAAATTTCTACCATAAATGTCGCGGGAAGAGACTGACATTTCCCGCCGAAACCTCAACCGCGCCCGCCGGAGTAAGATCTGACACTATCCCCACTAATTCACTCATCTTTATTTGTCCACCACCTTCAAACCCTAATATTTTCTCTGCGCATTTGTGTGGATTTGTCGATTTGCTTAACTCTCTGGTCCGCTGGCTTCCTTAATCTCTCATTTATCCGTGACTGGGAGCTGAACGGTCTTGTAATTACATTGGTATTTGCGGTTGAAGATCAAGTCTTGAAGCTTTCTTCCCGTATATTGTCTCAGTTTTGATAGGAAGCGTGACTTTACTTTACGAAATTTGTAGGTCCAGTAATAATGGGTTCTCTTCGTAGCGACAGCGACGGAACTAAACCCTATAGGGGAAAATCCGACGTTGACATTGGGGATACTCAGCATCTGGAATTCGATTCTCAGCGTGGTAAAGTGTGAATTTTTGTACATTTTATTTTGATTCAAGCAGCTGATTGATAATTTCAATTGATCCTGGCGTTTATGGGGCTAATACTCTTGTTCTAGTTATGTTTTAGAACATCGGGGGAGATTTATGGCTTAAGTTTTCTTTGTTTTTTTGAATTTCATTTTGCAATATGCAACGTTTGATTCCATCAGCAAGTGTTGATTTTTGTTTGTGAACTGATTATGATGTATGCTACTAGGTGAAGAAATTGATGACCTTTTCTATGGATTGCAATACCTGGAGAACACTCAGCCTTTTGGTAATACTCTTCTCGCTAACGATGCCTTTGAGACCCAACGCTTGGATTTTGATACCGAAACACAACCATTGGATCTCGCAAAGGAAACTCAGGTGATGGATTTTGGAGAGGAGACCCAAGTTCTGGACAGTGAAGGGGATTGTGATAGTGATCTCGAAACTCAGGTGTTATCTGATCCCGATGATGAAGAAACAGTTGGGGCGAGTGATGACGAGGATACAATTGGGACTGAAGTTTTGACTGACACACAGGATTCAGCTGAAACCGAGTCATTGAAGAGAAGCAGAGCTAAAGCATTGGGCGTTGAAGGGATGCAGCACACTTCCATCTGTGTCCAAGAGGAAGCGGGATCCAAGTCAGTGGGTTCAGCTCATTCTGCTGGTGCACAATGCAGTTCAGGTTAGTCTTTGGCTATTTGTTGAAAGCCAATGCAGAATATGGATTGTATAATCCCTACATTGCTTAGATATTTGAGACTTTTAGTTTTGAACTTGAAGATTGTTAATGCTATGTCAATGATTAGGCCAAGAACCGTATTATCTCAAATTAGAAGTATAAATCATGCTCATTTTATTTCTTGCTCCAGCTAAATCCTCTTAGGGACTGAAGTGACTGAGTAACAATCTTGTGTGTTGTACATTTGCAAGCTATGCTGCTTACTATTTTGCAATGAGATCTTTTTCTGGTTAGCAGGAAAAGGTGCACTTCATCTTTTTGCTCTTTTAAAGCCTATGATTGTTCCTTCTCCTGCTTTTGATAGTTTCTCATTATCCTTTCATAATTTAGGCTCTGTGAGGCGAGGATTTACTTCAATACGCACTGCTTCACTACAGGCTTCTGGTCTGTCAGCTCGTAAAAAAGCTTTGAAGGATGTAGAAAGTAGGGCTTCTAATCATAATGGACTTAAGTCACCGTCTAGATTATGTGATGAAGCAGTTGAACAGGAATCTGATGTAGGGAAAACCAATGAGCGTGTGGAAGGGCTAAGTTATGATACTAATACAAAACTTGTTAGATCAACAGCAAGGAAACTTCTTCTGGATGACAATAATATTGCTGAACATGGGCACAAAGAAATGACTATTGATGGTGCTAGAGAAGAAGACCCTGGTCAAGCGCATAGTTGTACTAATGATTTGGCAGGATTAAGCTATCTGAATTCTCAAGAGCCTGGAGACTTATCACAGGCCAATGCACTTGACTTTGTTGAGCAGTTCCTCAAAGATAATGTCTGTGATTTTGATCTAGATGCCAGGCAGCAGCATGTTGTATGTGAAAACCAAAATCCTGTTTTGAGTGCAAAGGGTACTCAGAAACTGGCTAAAAAAGTTAATCGCAGATGCTTACTTTCAAAGACTGGGGTGTATGATTGGAATAATAGCCTTGAGGATGAAGGAGGTGGTGAATTTCTCACTAGAAACAAGGAACTTTTCTTTGGCAAAAAAATTGGAGCCCACAAACCTCTCACTGAGCCACCGAAGCCTAAGAATCCTTCCCGGATGAAGAAGAGAAGACATCAGAAGTCTATAAATGAGGAAGGCCAATCAAAGAATCAGCATAAAACAGAAATGGGTTTAGCTCACTCTGAACCTACAATCACTGCTGGTAGAAAGGTGGATCAGCTTGAGAAATTGAATATAAGAAGGGACCTGAATGATGACTTCGAGAAGCAAGTTGAAACTGAAGGTATTGATGCTGAGATCCTTGAAACGGTTGGTGTAGGAGTTGATACTCAGATGGCTGCTGAAGCTATAGAGACACTATCCAAAGGAATTGCCTTTTCCATGGATGGTGAAACTGGTTTTGAAGGTGAAGACTGTAGAGGCCAGATGGATAAGATGACAAAAAGCAGCACTGTGAAACAAAATTCAGTTCGGAAGAGAGTATTTGCAGGTGACTGGAGAGTTACTACTCGGTCCAAGCGAACTAAAAGCAGTAATCAAGTGGGTGATGAGTCCAAACACTCTGTTGCATCACATCCCCAGAATGCCAGGAAGCAAGTAGTAAAAGGAAAAGCGACAAGCCAAAATACAGTAAAGATCACCAATAATGTGAAAGGAGTACCGGAGAAGAGAACTTTAAAGGTCAAGGACAAAGTAAAGAATGGAGCTCGAGAAAGAATTGTGGATGGTAATGGGTCTTCACCGGCAAAGAAACGGTGCATAGAAAAGAGAATCAACTATGTTGCACCAATTGCATCAAGAACTCGGAACGTTAGGCATGCAACTCTTAGCGCTGCTAATACTGCATCAGAATTGTCAGATGTTCCTAAGACGGAAAATTTGGCAGCGGCAGATACTGAGGAAAACAAAAGAAAAAGAAATAATGCCGGGACTGATGCTAAAGAGGAGTCTTTAAGACTTGCTACCCAGAGGGTTGGTATCCGTAGGGACGAGTTAAACTGTAACAGCAGAAATGCTCAAAATAGGTCTGATCAGTTAAGTGAAAATGGTAGAAGCAAGGGTTCCCTTGAAGAATCTGCTAAACATGACCTAAGAGAACAATCTATCACAAGAAAGAGGAGATCAAATAGAAGTGTGCTGCCACAAAAACAATCTAAACCAACCATGCGTTCCAATGAGCATGAAGTTTGCACCTCACCGTCAGCTGAAAACACACAACCAGAACGCCTCACACAAGGGACACCCAAGGAAATGGCAAAATCTTTTCTTTCTGCTTGTACTACGCCTGTCAACTTGAGAACACCTATAAATACATCATCACCTGTTTGTATGGGTGATGAGTATTATAAGCTTTCATGCAAGAAAAATCTGACAAGGTCATCCCTCAGGAAAGAACTCAATAGCTTAACACCCTCTGGACCTAAATGTAGCTCACCTGATAAAGGTCTCAGGAAGAGGAGAGATATGGCTAGCATCAAAGTTCTATTCAGCCATCACTTAAATGAAGATATCATTAGACAGCAGAAGAAGGTAACTTTATGCTGGATATTTTGACGTAACTGGTAGCGTTTTTTTGCAACCAAGTCACAACCATGTCATCTAATCAATAATGTCTAATTATATGCAGATTTTGGCTCGGTTAGGGGTAACAGCAGTGTCATCAGTATCGGATGCTACTCATTTTGTAGCTGATGAACTTGCACGCACAAGGAATATGTTAGAGGCCATTGCTCATGGAAAACCAGTGGTAAATCACTTATGGCTTGAGAGATGTGGACAGGCTGGTTGCTACATTGATGAAAAGAAGTACTTACTCAGAGATGCGAAGAAGGAAAAAGAATTGGGATTCAGCATGCCAGATTCACTGGCTCGGGCTAGTCAGCATCCTCTTCTAGAGGTAATGTTTGTTTGTGGCAATAGCAGTTGTTTGGTCTCCAGTATTCTGTTTACTAAACCACTTATATCCTTGCAGGGAAGAAGAGTATTAATCACTCCAAATACAATGCCGGGAGTAGATATACTTTCAGGTTTGGTGAAGGCAGTTCATGGCCAGGTATAACACCTCTAAATGTTCTCTTTTTGAAACTTAATCGATCAGAGTTGCTATCCCACCTTTTTTAGAGCCATAAACTGCTGGACCTGATGTGCTCCACTATTTTTACTTCTAGACAATATAATATTGTAATGAATTTATTTGGATTGATGTTTGTATGCCACTTCTTGAGAGCATGCGTATGAAATGGCACCAAATAAAGTGGCATGGAACTATTTCTAGTTGCTTGTTAATGTCTCTTTTCACCTCTTCTACCTCCTTATAAAACAAAATAGATGTCATGACACAGAACCCTAAAGAGGTTTTTAATTTCAAGTCTTGAAAGGGAACTACTAAGGAAAGGGTTAATCTGAGTTATCTGAGTTTGGCTGCAGACTGCTTGACATCGAATCTTTTGAAGTAGATAAATAAAAAGGAAAATGATAATTAACAGATCATCCCTATGCTGTGCAGGTTTCATGCTAATATTTTATTTTGATTTGAATGAAGCAGGTAGCTGTAGTACTTCCGAATGCTTTTGTCCAACCTAAAACTAGATTTGACTAAATTGGCTTCGCTCCAGATTTACTCTTTTTATACTTTATGCATTCCCCATCATTTCTTGATCCGATGAAATTGCATTTGAATCTTGTCGTAGTGATCTTCATGCTACGCTTATATAACAATGGTTTTCAGGCATTTGAAAGAATATGCAGATCTATATATAAAGGTCACAAGCTTCGCAACAACCTACTGGTTTTGTCTTGTGAGGAAGACTATGAATTCTGTGTGCCTCTCTTGAAAAAAGGTAGAATCAATTATACTAATTACTAAGTACTGAACCCTATGCATGGAGGAATTCTGCTCATGTTCTGCAACTTTTCTCTGTACTGGCAGGAGCCGAAGTTTATAGCTCAGAGCTGCTACTCAATGGCATTGTTATTCAGAAACTAGAGTTTGGAAGGTTTGTATTCTATTGTCATAATACTCTCTATCTTTGCTCTATTAGTCATAAGGCTTTTGCTCCATTTAACTCTTTTAACTGGCTCCAACCTGGAAGATCATGTTTTATACAAAGGAATAAAGGATTGAGCTATAGAGGCTTACGCCAACAAGAAGTTATATGAGTTCAGATATTCAAGAATATTGTATTAGCGTTAGCAATTAAATTTCATTGTTCACTCTAGGGATCTAGCTGATTACCATTTCAACCCCATAAAATTCGTCCATATTAAAAGTAGACCCTTATTGTATAGCTTCATAAAGTACTCCCAAGAACATCTATGTGGTCTCACATTCCCTAAAGCTTGTGTTTATGCTTTTCTTATTTGTTTGGTCGCGGTTGCCTGTGTAACCAATATTGGATAGTGCACAAAAGCTAATCTTCAACAATTGAGACCTCTTCAGTTTCTTCATATTCTTGAAGGCTGAGATCTAAAAGAAACAATCACAGAAAGGACAATGACAAACTTATACCTACTTATAATGTCATTCTCGTTTTCGAAATGCAGACACCGTCTCTTTACGGATCAGGTCAAGAAAACGCGCTCTACCATATGGCTGAAAAAGGGTGAAAACGAGTTCCAGCAAGTGAGTAGGCGCGTATGAAAACATAGGATTTGCTACCTGCACCTGGCATGTTTGTATATGTAGCTTTAATGTATAGTAGTATAGTTGCCCCCTTAATTTAAGTTACACGTTCATGTCATGTAGCTTACAAGTTTTTGAATCTTCTCTTGTGTTTCTGCTTGAGTTTTTGCTGGTGTGAGTAACCGATAGAACCAAAGCATATCCACAAGTGTACGGGGTCAGTTGTAGTTTACAAGTATCGTTTCCATGAAGAATAAGTGGTATGGATTGTAACTTTGACTGGTAAGCGAAGCTGTAAAAGGAGGTTTTTTTTGGGGTACATAGATTGCATGCTAGAAGATGTAGCGACACCGGGACATGGAGATGTAGTTGAGCCAGGAACGGGGGTTGGGACATTAAAAGTAGGAGGTCCGTTTGCTGGCATGGAAGCAATGGGAATGCCTTGTGGTCCAAGTAGTCATACTGGTGGTGCCATGAATACTAAGAAATTAATAGATCAAATATTGAACATACATACAATAATGTCTAATGAATCAGACTCACTACTACATATATAATGTTTGTCCTTCTAAATGCCTTAATCCAGTACTACATATATTATGCAAATGCCTTAATCCAAGCCCATATAGATGTACAATTTATCAATAAATATATGTATATATATAATGTTTGTCCTTTACATTTTCCACATCATAATCTAATAATCTAGCAAGCACAATATTCCCCGGACCACAATGTTATCAAGTAATGGAGATTGGAGGAGCGTGGTTAAGACGACATCGATCAAGTGCCCCTCAAACTGCCAACTTCTGTAGTTCTCTATCTACCATCCCTTTCTTCTTTCAAAAAAAAAAATCTATCATCCCTTTCTTGGTTTCCATCGTATTTCCACATATTCTACTATTACTTTCCTTTTGCTGGTACCTTGCAATGCATAAATAAGCCACTCTTTACAAATCTAAGTAATTACTAAGACCAATATGATTAGACCCACAACAATTGATCCGAGGCTCTTTACACAAATCAGATAAGTGTTTAATTAATCCGGTCCTATTTTATCAACTTTGAAGAGTTAGATGGCTACGCTAAGAGGTTTGGGATACATCATGTAAACATTAAAATCAACAGTACTCCCGGGACATCTATATAATATGGTAATAACTACAAAATTCATTGCAAACACAAAACAGAGGGAAGTTTCATTGCCATAATCGAGATTCAAATCAATCTTGTATAGCACCTTCAAATCCTCAAACAGGCAAACAAAACATAAGACACAGAATTTATCCAATTTGATAGGACCAATCTAGTGATCCACAACTCCGAGTGTATATGTAACCCTGGTTTATAAACACAATATCATTTCATTTTTCCATAATATTTGAAGCCATCAACAATAACCACTGTTCAGAATAACAACAACAATAAAAACAAAACTCAAGACAAGTAGGCGATAAAGTGGCAATATTGATTTCTAAATTTAATTAGAAGAGGGAAACTTCTGGGACAAGATCCGCAAAAGAAGTTCGTGCGAAAGAAAATCAAGAGAAGTTAAGCAGAGAAGAAGTAAAAAGGAATCCATAATCAGTATCGAGACATGAAGAATGCTCACTGGCACAAAGAGCGATCCCAGCAAAAACAATAGCACCCTAATTCATACGGGAAAAGAGAAGGATACGCATAGAAAGATACAACAACAAGAACAACCCAGTGGATTGACCCGTATGCGAAGAATGTCTGGGGGAGTCAAGATGGTTCCATCCGAACCCCGAGACTAGTCGGGTCGATGTATCCTCGAACGACCCACTAAAAAGAGCGAGAGTGAAAAAATGAGTATAAAGGGAACCGAAATAGAGAAATAGAGAAAAATATGTAGAAGAGATTCAGAGCGCCACATGGATCCCCTGTCCGACTAACCCTCTGTAATGCGAATCATATCCCTCCAAAAAGACCTGTCCCGAGCCATAGACGCTGTGAGAGACAAAAAGGCGAGGTCTTTTCTAATGACCTCCATCCAATTCTTCTTAGGTCTCCCTCTGCCCCGACGAAACTGTATTGCCGCTAACTCCTCACATTTGCACATAGGCGCATTAGTAGGCCTCCTTTGCACGTGCCCAAACCAACGTAGTCTAGATTCTCGCAATTTATCCTGAATAGTAGCCACTCTAACTTTTCCCCGGATAACTTCGTTTCAGATTCTATCTAGCCTCGTGTAGCCACACATCCAGCGTAACATCCTCATCTCTGCTACCATCAACCTCTGCTCCTGCGCCTTAGTTATCGGCCAACATTCTGCACCATACAAAAGGGCTGGTCGGATCACTGTCGAAAAGAATTTTCCTTTTAGCTTGAGAGGAACCTTCTTGTCACACAACACTCCAAATGCCCTTCTCCATCTAAGCCAACCCGATTGAATTCTATGTTGTAAATCCGCGTCAATACCTCCGTTACTCGGCATGACCGAGCCGAGGTACCTGAAACTCTCTCTCTTCTGTACAATATGCTCCCCCAACATCACGTCAGACTCCTCCTCTGCCACTGGACCAAAACTGAACTCTACATACTCTGTCTTCGCTCGACTAAGCTTGAATCCCTTTGTCTCCAAAGCATTCCTCCACTCCTCCAATCTTGTGTTAACCATTGCTCTGGATTCATCAACCAAAACAATATCATCAGCGAAAAGCATACACCAAGGGACCTCCCTCTGCAAGTTGCTCGTCAAAACATCCATCATAATCGTGAACAGAAAAGGGCTTAACGCCGACCCTTGGTGCAACCCCACTTTCACCTGGAAGTAAGCAGAATCACCCCCTGGTGTGCAGACACTGGTCTCTGTATCCTCATACATATCCTTCAAAATCCTAATAAACGTTCCTGAAATCCCTTTAGCCTCCAATCCCATAGAAGGTCTCTAGGCACTCTATCATAGGCCTTTTCCAAATCAATAAAAATCATGTGCAGATTCTTTTTCCTCTCTCTGTAAAGCTCTATAAGGCGTCTCATCAGATGGATAGCTTCCGTCGTCGACCTGCCGGGCATAAAGCCAAATTGGTTCTCCGAGATGCTGACTAACTCTCTCAACCTCCTGTCGATAACCTTTTCCCAAATCTTCATAGTGTGGCTAAGGAGTTTGATCCCCTTGTAGTTGCCACAAAGTTGCACATCTCCCTTGTTCTTGTAGACTGGCACCAATCTACTGCGCCGCCACTCAGCCGGCATCTTTGAAGTCGTAAGTATCACATTGAATAATGCGGAGAGCCATTCCAAGCCCTTAGTCCCCAAACACTTCCAGATCTCCACCAGAATCTCATCTGGACCTACAAACCGTTTGTTCTGCATCCTCTGCAAAGCAACCTTAACTTCTTGGGAAATACGGCGACATAGGGTACTATCGGTTGGAATCCTAAAGTTAAGAGTACTTGCAGGATATGAGAAACCCTCGTTCAGTAATCCGGCAAAATACCTCTGCCACCTATCCTTGATCTTCACATCCTCTACCAAAACTTGTCCATCCTCAACCTTAATGCAACGCACTCTATCCAAGTCCTTACGCTCTCCCGCTCTAACCTTAGCCAGATGATACAAAGCTTTCTCACCACCCTTCTCATCCAAGGCATTATAAACGTGCTCAAAAGCCTTATCTTTGGCCTTTGCCACAACTCTTTTGGCTTCTCTGTTGGCCATCCTGTAAACTGCTAGACGCTGGGCTCTCTCCTCCACAGTGCCACTGGATCTCCACTCCTTGTAGGCTTTATGTTTGATACTTACCTTACTTTGGACTTCCTCATTCCACCACTCTGCTCCCTTTCTGTAACCTCCCCTTCCTCTAGACTTTCCGAACACCCTGCCTGCCGTTTCCCTAATACAGTCTGACATCCTACTCCACATCTCATCTGCACTTACCCTGACTTGCCACGCCTCTCTTAGCTCTGCTTCCTCACAAACCCTTTCCGTAAGGAGGGGTCCCGTAGTATCTGACAAACGCCACCACCTGATTCGGGGGTGGAGCAAAGGTTTTATCAGTTTCTTGCAACCACAGAGAGATTCCAGCAAAAACAATCACACCTAAACACAATCAATTTCAAGGTTCTGAGTAGATGAAGATGTTTACTTGTGAAATCTCCAGTTTTGTTCAAGTGGAGAAAAAGAGTGCAAATGGCGGTCACACGATGAAGCAGCAGCGCGAACAAGAATACCTAGTAATTTTTTTATTTTCCAGCTTCACCCTTGAGATGCTGTGATAATTGTACATTTTGCCCTCTTTTTGTTTCTTTTTTCGTTCATGACATTTTTTTACGGAAATTCCGTCTGATAACCCTGAATTTTTTTACATTTTTGCGAAATTCTCTCAAGCTTTGACAATTTCGTTTGGTAATCCTGAGTTTTTAATTTTTTCGCCGAATATCCCTCCGTCCATTTCTGTTTAAAAAACGTTAACTTTAATTAAAAGAAAATTAAAATAAAAAAGGGAAAAAAAGGAAAACAAAAACAAAAACTCACCACGTATTTCTTCTTCCTCGTACTGGCGAAACCCGACTCTAATGGAAGGAAAATCCAGGAGTGAATGACGATTGATGTGGCTAACGACGAGCCTGTCGGCGACCACGTCGGACGATGAGACGACCGGTGAGTTGTCATTCCCCACACAAGCGGGTTGCTCTTCTCCTTGGCGAACAAGGTGGACGACGAGGAGGTGGCAAAGGCGACAACACGGGGCTTAGAGGCGAGGGCGACGACTGGCGGCTGAGGACTCAATCAAAACCCTAAAACGTATGAACCCTAATGTTTTTAGTAGAATCTCATAAATAGATGGTTAGAAACGTACCTGATTGAGTCCCTAGCCGCCAGTCGTCTCCCTTGCCGCCAAGCCCCGTGCCGTCGCCTTGGCAGCCTCATCGTCGTCCACCTTGTTCGCCAAGGAGAAGAATAGCCCGCTTGTGTGGCAAATAGCCCGCTTCTTGCCATTAGAGTCGGGTTTCGCCAGTACGGGGAAGAAGCAATACGTGGTGAGTTTTTGTTTTTGTTTCCCTTTTTTCCCCCTTTTTTTATTTTAATTTTCTTTTAATTAGAGTTAACATTTTTTAAATGGAAATGGATGGAGGGGTATTCGGAGAAAAAATTAAAAAATTCAAGGTTACCCCACGAAATTGTCAAAACCTGAGGGAATTTTGCGAAAAAGTCAAAAACTTAGGGTTACCAGGCGAAATTTCCGTTTTTTTACTATAAGGTAAGAATTAGACTAGTATCAAGTAGACATGTACAAGTCTGAGCCAACTCTTCCGGCCCGGACCGCCCGCCCGGTTTAAAAATCGGGCTTGGACAACAACGTTGGCTCAACCGGGCCGGACCGTCCCGGCCCGGGCATGGACACCCTTGTTTGGGCCTAGAAGCCTGGCCAAGTACCCGACTCACTAAAATTGCCGTTTTTAAGCCCTTATTATATTATATAATATATAAATATATATATATATACTATATAATATAAAACATAATTATATACTATAAAACATAATTATATAGTATATAATACAAAATCGGGCCGGCTCGCTAAAATACCCGGCCTGAACTTCCGGACGAGTTTGAACAATGATTTCAGCCCGTTTAGACCGGGCGAGTTTAGCCCGGCCCGACAACATGGCAAAAATATACCAAAAGTCCGGTCTGGGCCCGGACTTGTACATGTCTAGTATCAAGATCTACTTGAAAACCAGCCTATAACATCGTTTCAGATGAGAACGAGAAGTTCTAAATTGGTCATGATTTCCTTCCGTGAATTTCGATGGCAGAGTTTGCAATGAGACTAGCCACCACATTTACTTCCCGAAAGACATGAAAAGTCCGCACTGCCACAAAAAGTTGTAACAAACATAGAATATCAAAGAGGACAATCTCAATATCCCATGGACAGTGCCAGATTTGTTTCAAAACATTAACAATTGTCAGGTTGTCACTTTCAATTTCTATGTGTTGGAGTCCCATTTCTTTTGCCTTAATTAGCACATTTCGCAAATGCAAGCGCTTCTATTCTCAGGGCAGTTAAATTGCCACATTTCCTCCGAAAATATAGGCCCACCTTTGTCATCTCTAAAAATAAATCCATAGCTTGAGTCCCCGTTTGATCTATCTAGATTGATTTTGATAATTTTGTCAAGTGATTTCTTCCATCTTAGATTTTTCCATTTTCTCTCATTTGGTTTTTGCTTATGTATATTGTCAGTATTGGCTAAGCAATTATAGTTCCAATTTTTTTTTTCAATTCGAAATCAAATTTTGAATATAAGCTGCCAGATCTTTTATGATCTCTTCTTTGAATATAAGCAATCATAGTTCCAAATTTTGTTGTCGTTCATGGCATTCTTCTTTGATAGGCTGAAAGCATCAGGAGTACAATTTCCCACCCTAAATGAGAAACTCTATTTTTTTGATTTTGATATATATGAATATAGGTTTTCGAGACGTTTTGAAAAATACAATTTCTTTTTGTGGTATGATTTGGGATGTCAATAGGGAGGGAATTCTCTAAAATATGCGGACAATTCTCGTTATAGGGCGAGGATGGGGAAAATAATTGGAGACGAGGACGGGTATGAGAGGCAAATCGATTCCTCACGTGGGAATGAGAATGAGACGGGGACAATGATCCCCACCCCATTCCTCGCCTCACCCCGTTCCCGACAAGGAATCCTTCCGTTAGAGATTTTCATGAATATATTTACAATACATTGTAAGAGGGGAACTTACATGCGGATCGGGCTTAGGGTGTTTGATGTGGACGATCGTCCACCACACGATTGAAGAAATCAACGGCTCATATCAGCGAGTACATTGCTTGTGAAATGAGCGCGCACGCGGAGGAAAATTAGCATGGTGGCATTTCTGTGATTTTGACAAAAACAAGAGGGGAAGACAGAAATGCCCACACCCGCTTGAAACACTTAAAATGCTTCACTTTCCAAAACCGCTTGGCATTTTCGATTAAAAGATTAAAAAAATACCAGGACCTAATCTCGAGTTCAAGAGCAATATCAGTTGAAAAATCAAACGAAAATTGATTGAGAGAAGCAAAATTGAGAACAAAAAACGCCATTGAATAGCACATTCAACCTTGCAAAAGGAACACCACTAAAAAAAACCCGCTCAACCACGATGTCAAACGAAGAGCAAACATCAACGAGGAACAATGGATCTGAAGAACAAGGTAAGATCACACTATCTCTTGCCTTTTACTAATTCAAGTTCTTATTGCTAGACTACTCGAAGATTATAGGGTTCATGTAATTGAAAAGTTTATAAGGTTCATGTAATGTCAGGAAATATAGGGTTTGTGAAGTAATTTTGAGATGAAAATGCATGTTTGAGTTCAAATTTGGAAAAATAGTACTGTCTAGGGTTTGTGTCATGTGGAAATTATAAAGATGATGAAATGTACAAGTTCTAGGGTTTATAAAAAAATGAGGTTCATGAATTAAGAATGAAAGTCTTAGTTTGAAAAATTATTGTAAAAACAAAGATTTCAGTGTTCTGAAGTTCATAATATAAGTTCTGGGGTTTTACGCGCGCCTAGGAAGCGAGGGGGTTGTGTGAATGCTAGCCATGCCAAAACTCATTGCATTTTTAACTAAACTTTTGTTGTTTCCACTGCATAATGTTTCTAGTTAGATTGTGTTATTGATGTATTTATAAATGATAATGCGCTTCATGTTCTTTTAGTTTCAGGTTCATGTGTAGTAGACATTATGTTCATATGTAATGTTCATACTTATAAAAGATTTTGATATGACGCTCTATGTTTTATATGAACGAGGGGTATGTTCATATGTGGCCTAGGGTTCATGTTCTGAATTGAAAGCTTGTTTGCATGTGCATAATTAAAACAATCACAAAATCAAATGTGTACACTATAAGGTCAACGCGTGGTTCATGTGGTTTACATTTAGTGTTCATGTGTACTATGCATTAGGTTCATAGATAGGATTAATGCTTTTGAAGATTCTGTTATGAGGTTTATTTGTTTTATATATGATGTTCATGCCATTTAAAGACTTTATTCTTACTGTATTAATGTGGTGTGGTCTCTTATGTTATCAACTTGTAGTTCATGGGGTTTACATTTTGGGTTCATGTGTAATCTACATTAGGTTTATAGATAAGGTTAATGCTTTTCGACATTCTATTACAAAGTTCATATCTTTTACATATCATGTTCAAGTATAGTTCTTGTGTGGTTCATGAATATATGGATCGGAGCTCATGCGGAATTTTTATATTGATCATGCAAAGACATTTTCTGAAATTTTAAATGATTTTGCAAACTTATTATCTAAAATACTTCTATATGTATGTTTGTAGTTGATATACCTCTAGCAACATTAGCTTTGCAAAAAGCTAAAATGAATGCAAACAAGAGAGGGAGAAATGTAACTAGGAAGTTCAATAGAGACGCACATGCTTAAGAAACCTGTGAAAAAAAAATAGATAAGGAGGAGTCATTAGATGCAACAAAAACAGATAAGGAGGAGTCCTCTGACAAGTCTATTTTGGAAGAGATAGAAGACGACGGTGCACAAGATGATGATCATGAACCGATAAATGACTATGTTAATGAAGCCGAGGACGAGAGTTCTGAAGATGAGAGCGTGTGGAGAACAATAAGAGTGAGTAGAAGGAAATCATGTGTTGTGAGACAAAAAGTGACAAAATTGCCTCTAGCAAAGAAGCAAAAGGTGACACAAAAAACAAAGTGAGTAGGAGAACTATAGATCCAGGACAATCTCAAGGCACGGGTTCCAATGAGTTTGAAAAGCCTGTAGATGAAGACATTGAGAACAAGAGACAAAGTATAGGTATTAAGGTTCATACATAAATAAAGTGAGGTTCATATTTACTCAATAACATGTTCATGTAACGAAAATGATGTTCTTGTACTATTCTTTTTTTTGCCGTTCACAAAATGGATAAACCCATTCACAGAATTTGACAAAGGTGAATGGCAAAACAAAGTGTACTAAGTCAGACACTACAACTACAACGAATAAATAACACCAAAACATTGGTTCAGAATTTGTGACCACATAGGCATAAATCAATGGAGAACAACACAAAATTAAAGCAAAAAACAATGGACGACAAAAAAACCTACTTTTTTTCCAGCTTGAACCAATCGATAGTGAAAGAAGCAAACAAATTGAAAGCAAACAATAATGAATTGAAACAAACGTGATGATTGAAGACATTACATTGAAGCATAAATCTAAAACAAACTACGAAAAAAATGCAAAAATCGAATGAGCTAGGGATCAAATTTGGACACAAACTTGAATCAATGGAGAATTACAAATCAGATTCAAATCGTCAATAACGAAGAGAACTTACACAAGGAAAGGAATAAGAAAGCAATGCTCGAGCAACACAATGCCGACTTTAATGGCGGGGGAAGAGCAACAAAAGTATCCCGGGGAATGAGACGAGGAGAAGGAAAGAGGAAGATTATAAGGCAATAAGACAGAAATGCCCTTGCGTGTCATAAAAAGCTCAAACAACTGGATTTAATCTCGGTCGCACGATGGGGGAGAATGGACGGCTAGGATGCGTCCACTTTTAACACCCTAAGGGTTGTACGCATATGATCCGACAACAACATTATAAAGTATTATGATTACATTTTATGAAATTCAATAGATTTTTCTATATTAAACTTGAATATGTTTATTTGTATACAATATATAATGTTGAATATGATTATAAGCATCTAATTTAAGATAAATATATGAATTTATTTATCAAACTGAAATTAATAAGAAATTTAATTTGAGAATCAAACGGAAAATCTACGGGGAAAGTAATTGGAGAAAAGTAGACAGGGACGAGGATTCCCCGATGTGATGTCGAATTCATAGAAATGGGGACATGAATGATTTTCATTTTCAGAACAAGAACGAGGACTCAAACGGGGATGGGGACAAGGAGGGTAGTCCCCAACCCGTACCCGCCCCATTGATGATCATACTCTTGATTTGCCTTATCAGTGTAGTCTTGACTAGTTGACTCTTGAGTGTGATCGTGCTGATTATGGGTTATTGGTCTATTGCAAATTAACAGTTTTGCATGTTTCCAGTATCAGACCAAGTTCTACTATAACCTCCTCAATATTGTATCAATATGCCCTTTTTCAGTGTTTTGCTTGCTTTGTTTTTATAGTAAGGCTAGAGGACTTCTGATTAAGCTTAAACATCACAAAACAACCATCATAAGTCATAGATACAAATATAGGGCAACAACGGCTGTATCTTGGAAGGTTCAAGTGGTATAAAACCTCTACTTTCTACACCATTTTAATTAGCATTCAATTTACACATAATCTACGAGAAATAATGGATTATGACCTTTTAAATGAAAGCAAAATCATGGAGCATCTCTTACAGTTGATCAAAAGATCACACAATAAACACCTTTATTTTCTTCAAAACTCTAATATAAAACATAATTGCATACAAGACTAATCTTCCAAAAGAAATACAAACTTGTCACAACATGCAATTCTGCCGATCCAGAGTTGGTTCAAAGAGTATGCCAAGCTCAACATAACACACATGCCAAGTTCATATTTTGCAAGAAACCACAATTGAAAAGGACTCATTACCGAACAACTGCAGCATAAAAGAGAAATCATGTTCTCAAGGACTTCCAAATAACAGCCTTGCTAAGTAAGTATCAATGGAGTTCAAAATGATCATATCTCTGCTTCAACCTGGCTAAAACACTCTATTAAGGAATTTAGAATGTCAACCACAATTGTTGTGGGTAACTAATAAGTGTCAATATAAACGCACAAATAAACAGCCACGATGAAACATAAAAAATGATATCGCTGTCCTCTGCTTCAATCTGGCATGTAAACCTATGTAAGTGTAATTATCAAGAAAAATTACTCATGGCCATAGAAGCTGACAATGTTTTCCATTACCTCTATGTCCAAATGGTTAAGAATATCCCGATCCTACCCGAGCATAAGATTCATCATCTCCATTAGTACTTTGATATCCAGCATTCTCCGTGTGACATTGAGAAGACAATGATCCCCTTTGAGCTGCAAACTGACCAACATATTATGTATATCCTGGTTGTCCACCATTTCCAGCTGGTCTAGAAAAGCTCGTTGAACCTGCTTGAGCAGAAAACCCGAAGGGTTCATACGCTCTCTAATTTTTGGCATAATCTATGTCCCCTCGAGGCTCCATTGGTCCACTTTGAGGTGCAAATTGATTGGGAGATCATGTTCCTATATATCCCATTTGTCCAACTCGCCCGAAAAATCTAGTTGAACCCACTTGAGCAAAAAACCCAGCAGGTTCATTATTACTAGGATACATAAGATTATCCATCTGCCTTGATGGCCAAATTCGTCCACTTTGACTAGCAAACTGATTAGAAGATCCTGTATATCTGGCCTGCCCAACGCTTCCTACAAAACCAATTGCTCCTGTTGAACTAGAACCCATTGAAGATCTATAAGACCCTGCAAATCCCGCATTCTCCCCTTGCCCAAAAGGTCCTGCAGGTGTCTGAGATACAACAGATCCAGCTTGAGATCCAACCTGATAAGAAGAAGGTCCTGCATATCCAGCATATTTTGTAGCTCCTGCGTATCCCGCATTCTCCCTTTGCTCGAGAGGTCCTTTAGGTGTCTGAGATACAACAAATGCAGCTTGAGATCCAACCTGATAAGAAGGTCATGCATATCCAACATGTTTTGTAGCTCTTGCGTATCCCGCATTTTCCCCTTGCCCGAGAGGTCCTACAGATGTCTGAGATAATACAGATCCAGCTTGAGATTCGACCCGATAAGCAAGTCATGCATATCCAGCATGTTTTATAGCTCCTTCATATCCTACATTCTCCCCTTGCCTAAAAGGTCCAGCAGGTGTCTGAGATACTATAGATCCAGCCTGAGATCCAACTTGATAAGCATGTCCTGCATATCCAACATGTTTTGTCTGAGATACTGCAAATCCTGCATTCGCCCATTGCCCAAAAGGTCTTGCAGGTGTTTGAGACTGAGATGCTATAGTTTTAGCTCGAGATCCAACCTGATTAACAGATCTGACAACTCCTGCATGACCAGATCTAGAAGGCACTGTAGATGGTGGAATAATTGGACTTTGAGGTCTAGAAGGCTGTGAATGTGCACCAAGAACCTACCTTCTCCAAACTAAAAGTCTTTCAATCTCATCCTTTTTACCCTGCTTCTCAAAGGTGTCGATAAGGAATTCATGCAGAGTAGAGGTTACACCAACAAAGTAACCTATCATTTGGTTGATTATCTCCCTGCACTTATCAAATGCTTCCACCTTACACGGACCCTTTATGATGCGCTCCTACCCACCATGACTGCAACAGAGGAAGAGGAAGCTATGAGCATTCGCTCACAAGGCCCTATAACAAGATCACGTGCCAAAGCCATTGCAAATGCGACACAATCATTGATTGTGCGCGTCGTCGCTAGCCAAGGGACGCAAGAGACCACGTTCTCCCTCAATCGCCTTCAGCCAAGTCCAGAGAATGCGTTCTCTTTCAAGATCCTCTCCACCATCATTGACTGCGATCTTTGATTGTTTTGTCATTTTAGAACATTAATATTTTCAGTGTTTTTCTTTTGGGGGTGTGTTCCACGCGTGTCGCGTGGGCTAGCCCATTAAGCGAGACTCGGCCCATCCGAGTCCCGCTAACCTCTATAAAAGGCTATCTCGGCCTTCTGTATTAGGTTACGTTCATTTTAATCAAAGCTTGAGTATTGAGAGCTAATTGCCTCCTCCCCTTTGATCGGACGTCACAAACCTAGTCTCACTTCTCATCCCCTTCATCCGCCGCCGACGCTACGGCACCCCACTCAAATTCTTCGAGTCTATCCCTCCGCTGCCGACGCTACGGCCTCGCTCGACCCCATCGAGCCACCACCCATCGTGCCTAACCCTGAGGCCGCGAGCCACATCCACTTCATCGCATCGCTACCGTCACCGCGTTCCATCCATCCACCCTTGGAAACGACACGCGTGACTCACCACCAAGATCTCGATCCGGCACCCGAAGGCAGAAACGCATCAACTGGTATCAGAGCCTTTGATCTTGTAAGTCGCTTGTCAAGTTTTCAATTGTTCACAATTTTTTTTTCTCCCCCCATCATACTTGCTTCCGCCAGTGTTACAATTTTTTTCTTCTTCAAACACTTGCATGTCCATCGGTTGCACAAGGCAAGCCCTTTACCGAATCCGTGATTACTTCGCTCACGAAATTTGTGTGATTTGTTTGCATTAAATCTTCCGAAATTATTTGCTTAATTTCCTTAATTAATCGCGTGAATTTCGCATGCCATAAATGCATATCTTCTTGTTGATTGACCGTTACAAATCTGCATATCTCTTCTCTCTCCTATCACGCACATCTCATGATTTCTTTCTATTAGTTACTTAGCTGTTTTTACTTTGTTTGTTACAACTTATCCGAATCAACAAAAGTCAAAGACAAGATCTCGGATTTGATTTTTTTTTTAAAAAGTCAAAGTCGAATTAAAAAAAAAAAGACTCGACAATTCAAAAAAAGAAGAAGAAGGAAAGCCAAAATAAGGCAACCTTCTTCCACCAATCGGCTAGGCTCATCTCTTACCCCTCCACCGTCTAGGTTAACACCTTGAAGGTTGGTTCTTGTGTGTTTGTGTTGTTTACATAAGAGGTTAAGAAATTAATCTATTGGTTTCGTTTGGTTTTGTGCTTGCATATCACACTTGTTTTGCTTGCCTTAGCCGCCCTCACGGCCAAAAGACTTAGCCTTCCTACGTGAACATTGTGACTTGCTAAGTGCTTGCTTGCTCTTTGGTTGTCTTGTCTTTTGTTCGTTTTTACTTGGATGTCTGGTCACGTTGTCATAGGAAGCATGATCACACCTACTCATCCGAATGGAAACGGCAATGGTGCCAACGAGAACGCACCAAATCCATCCTTGGTTCCACAACTCCGCGGAACAACGCGAGATACAAGAACTCAGGCGCCAAGTTGCTCAATTGCAGGCCACGCAACGCACTGCACCGGTGCTTCCCACACAAACTATGATGGTCCCTATGGACACCCTGGGAGCGCCGCGTCCCACTGAAGCCAAGCCAAGTCAACAAAACGTGGACAAGGGCAAAGGATTGATGCCCTCCACATCACACTTGCAACCGCCACTTCAAAGAATACAATCCGTGATCGAAAGCCGCCAAGGCTATGTGTCGCATCGCGAACGCTACGCACCGCGAGCAACATCAGCCGGCTACGACAGCGGCTCCGACCGCGACAATGATTCCCATGGTGAGTACTCTGAACCCTTTGACTCCCATGACATGTATGAAACCAGAGGAACAAGACGCCGCCACGAGGCTGCTTTAACACCTCTTGCCGTCCGCGCAAGACAAGATGAACGCGACTCAGGTTTGCCGCGTAGATCCTATCGCATCACAGATAGTGAGCCGCGTCAGCGTCGCCATGTTCCCACTCCAGTTCCATTCGACGTCAACGACCACCTTGGCCATCAAAGCGCGCGTACACCGCATTATGGATCCGATGGCTATGGATCGACGATGCCAACTATCCATGATGACTTCAATGAGTTCGACGAGGAGGAGATGGAGGACGCGGGGATGATCAATCCAGGATCCTTCCATCCTCCCCTTTGGTGATCCAATTGAACTCTAAGATAGGCCCGCAGATTGGATTCCGCCCCCATTCCAGCCAGTAGGACCACCGCATCGCGTTCCCGGCGACAATAGGCGTGACACTCGTGGCCAATACCACGAGGACATGGCGCGTGACTTTCGTCGCCAACACGATGTCCCTGTCCCACGATGACGATAACGATGCGCTGAGTACAACGCGCCACCTAGGGACTTCGTCGCTGAAGATATTCAGGTTGGCCAAGCTCGCCGTCCTCATCATCGCGCTCAAGAAGCTGCACAACGCGCTTATGCGCCACAACCTGATCAACACACACCAAGGCTTAGCCGCCACGAGGTAAAAGTTAAAATTGAGCATTTCTTTGGCGAATATGATCCCGCTGTGTTTCTTGAGTGGGTGCAGGCTACAGAGTATACTTTGCGTTATTGCCACATTCCCACAGAAGAGCATGTTGACGCGGCAACGCTACACTTCAGAGGCGCTGCACGCGTTTGGTGGCACAAATTCGTGGACGACCGCGTTCGTCGACACCTTGCCCCCATCACGGAGTGGCACCAGCTTGTCTATGTCATGACACAGAAGTACATGCCCGCGGACTATAGAAACCAGATGAGAATGGAGATCGCAATGGCGCGACAAGGCTCCAAAACACCTCTGGAGTTCTTCTCTCACTTGGAAGACATGTACTACAAGGCCAACATTAGTGTCGCCCCATCCACACTACGGACAAAGTTTCTGAGTGGCTTGAATGTGTCAATCCGTGACCAACTCGAGATTTTGCCAATCAAGGATCTCAATACCTTGACTCACACCGCGATGCAATTACACAACCAACAATCGCGTCGCCGGCAATCCTCTTGGCAAACCCCATGTCAAAGAAGGTATGATTCTAACTCTGGTCAGTCCCCTACTACTAATGTGCACGGTCCACCAACAAGAATCACCGTGTCAAATCAAGGCCGACAGGGAAAGACCGCGACATCTCCCACCAATGCTTAGCCGCCATGAGGTAAAAGTTAAAATTGAGCATTTCTTTGGTGAATATGATCCCGCTGTTTTTCTTGAGTGGGTGTAGGCTACAAAGTATACTTTGCGTTATTTCCACAGTCCCACAGAAGAGCATGTTGACGCGGCAACGCTACACTTCAGAGGCGCTGCACGCGTTTGGTGGCACAGATTCGTGGACGACCGCGTTCGTCAACACCTTGCCCCCATCACGGAGTGGCACCAGCTTGTCTATGTCATGACACAGAAGTACGTGCCCACGGACTATAGAAACCAGATGAGAATGGAGATCGCAATGGCACGACAAGGCTCCAAAACACCTCTGGAGTTCTTCTCTCACTTGGAAGACATGTACTACAAGGCCAGCATCAGTGTCGCCCCATCCACACTGCGGACAAAGTTTCTGAGTGGCTTGAATGTGTCAATCCGTGACCAACTCGAGATTTTGCCAATCAAGCATCTCAATACCTTGACTCACACCGCGATGCAATTACACAACCAACAATCGCGTCACCGGCAATCCTCTTGGCAAACCCCAGGTCAAAGAAGGTATGATTCTAACTCTGGTAAATCCCCTACTACTAATGTGCGCGGTCCACCAACAGGAATCACCGCGTCAAATCAAGGCCGACAGGGGAAGACCGCGACATCTCCCACCAATGCTCCTCGCGCAACGCCTACAAAGGGCTCATCACCAGCTCCTGAGCGTGCGTGTGACTTGGAGTGTTTCAAGTGTGGAGGACGAGGGCACTACAAGAGAGATTGCCCAAACAACAAGAAAGTCCTCTTCTCCAGCATCGCCGCAGGATATGAATCTTATAAGGAGGAGGACACGTCCCTTGAGACCATCGAGGAAGGATTCGAAGATGACAAAGAGGAGGGTTACACTTGTGAAGCCATCGCGCTACATGATGGCACACCTCTGAGCCTTGTCACGCGCCGTCTCCTCACTGTCAAGGAAGCCACACTTGTCGACCAACGCGAGAACCTCTTCCACACGCGTTGCTTGGTCAAGACAGCGTCCTTGAGTGTCATCACCGATGGAGGCAGCTGCTGCAATATAATCAACGAAAAGGTGGTCAACCATTTCAACCTGCCAACTACACCTCACCCACAACCCTATGGCCTACAATGGATTTCTTCGAGTTCTGGTAACACTGTAACTCGACAATGCCTTATTTATTTTCCCATTGGCCAATATTCAGATTCAGTCCTTTGTGATGTCATTGCAATGGATGCCACACACCTTTTGCTGGGGCGCCCATGGAAATTCGACAGGCGCATTCTTCATGATGGCTATTTAAACACTTATGTGTTTACTTATCACGGGAAACACGTCACGCTCTTACCCATGTCTCCCCATGAGATTTTACAGGATCAGGTTGAGCGTGATCGACAAAAGGCTTTGGAAGCAGCAAAGACCGCGTCAAGACCGACGCATTCTAAACAAGAGACTGATGACGCTTCCAACACCCCAGACCCAAGTAGCAAGAGAACGCGTTCTTCAAAAGGGCACGGAGGCGTTTCCAACGACAAAGAGCCCAATGAGTGAACGCGTAGCCAGAAAGGTGCAAAGACTGCGTTAAAAGGAACATGTGAGCACATATTGCTTCTTGCCCAATCAAGCGACCTCACTGCTACCTTGAGCGGCAAGGCACCATGTTTCCTATTGGTGCCAACGCCTTGCATGCCAGATAACCACAACACCGAAGCTTTGCCGAGTGTGATCAACTAGTTGCTAGAGGAGTTCAAAGACATCTTCCCAGATGAGCTTCCACAAGGCCTTCCCCCATTACGAGGCATTGAGCACCAAATTGATTTTGTGCCTGGCGCCTCTCTGCCAAATCGCGCTGCCTATCGCGCTGGACCAGAAGAAACCAATGAGTTACAATGCCAAGTGCAAGAACTTCTGGATCACGGCTACATAAGGGAATCTCTAAGCCCTTGCGCGGTCCCAGTGATCCTCGTGCCAAGAAAAGATGGCTCATGGCGCATGTGTGTCGACTGCCGTACCATCAATCAGATTTGTAACACCCCCAAATATATAACCTTGAAGGCATTACCGCCAGTGACCTCAGACGTTCTGTCCGATGTCACCCAAGGCTTTACCAGTTGATATAAATCATCAAACAACAATTATGATACAAAATATCATAATTTTCATTAAAACCAAAGTCTCGGAATTACAACATAATTCCAAATACATCAAAATACATAATCAGAATCATTACATCGGAAGTCTTAATACAAGACATATTTAACACAGCGGAAGTCTTTGAAATAACAACAAAAGGGTCTTTGATCGCAATGATCACCCGCCAAGGATCTCAACCTGAATAAACTTATCAAAAAACACCGTTTGCCTTCATAGTCGTTCTAGCCTTCATAGGACGGCAACTTATCTGATGTGCCGAATCGAACGGATGACACCAGTCAACCATGCAGAGAACAATTACGGTTGGTTAGTCTAATGAAAGACTATGCAAGGGTATAAGCAGAGTGGTCCGAAGTAGGCGTATTAGGTTAGACTCATCGCTTCTCGAATTAAAACCGATGACGATAGTCAATCACCATACTTCTACTGGAATACATGAAAAGACATGATCAAGAGAAGATTCTGGAGACCGAGTCTCACAACAATCAATCCCAAAAGAAGACTCCAACGAGTTGAGTCTTATCGGAAACATGACAAAAGTTGGGGAACATAAATATGACACACAAGCGTTCAAAACGACTTGATGTTTCGGCTCACGACCAGCCTCACCGCTCAAAGCGAATCCAGATTGGAAAGAGAACGTTACTCTGATCAAAGTCAAGACGAGATTTCCTAGCTGCACTATTGCCTAGCTGCACTACTCGCCCAAGGGTATATTAATTATGTGCGACAACGGCACTTATCTCATTTAATTCCAAAACGATCATCACGTTATAAGCTTTTAAATCTCCTCACAAGAGATATCGGATCTCCTCACAAGAGATATCAGATCTCCTCACAAGAGATATCAGAGGGAATAAATCCCGAAAGATTTGGCACTAGCGAAGTGCACCAACCCTGAGTAAGGGCATGGTCATGACCAGAGAGAGTACTGGGGAAAAATCCACCAAGTACTAGTTATAAAGAAATAGCTAAACCCCCACAAGGTACATAGTGTTCCTACGAATACTCGTTCTAACTAAACAATTACGAACGCAGTAATAATTCACATCAACGTTAAGAATACTTGTGCTAACTAAACAGTTAACGTACAGTAATAATCCATTTTAATGTTAAGGATACTCATGCTAACTAAACAGTTAAAGCACAGTAATAATCACATCAAAGCCATTAAGGCCAATAACAGATATAATAGCATTGTTCTAGCAGATATACAACCTATTATAATATCTTTTAAAATCACAAACAGTTATCAAAATTGTTCCCAACGAAAACAGTAAATCATCCCAAATTAATTAACAACTAAACAATTGATAATTAATTGAAATATGGAATGATGAGCAAGAGCGAACCGCCACTTGCCTTAGATCTGACGAAAGCTTGAACAAAGCTTAGAGATGACGGGTTTTTGGGTCAGAAGCAGGGACAGATCTCGAATACCAGATCCCTAAGAAACGACCCATAACGAGACCCTAAGTTAGATTCGATATCCACATATACGAATCTAAAAGAATACGAAAGGAATCAAAGGAAGCCAAGCCTCGCCCAAGACCACACACCCAAGAACCCAGCTCACCGCGGGTGCGGTGGGGTTCTTGCCGCGGGTGCAGTGGGATCTCAGAGGCAGAGGAGCTTCAGCGACAACGGGGGAAACTTACCACTTTCGATTCGTTTGCCTTCGATTCGATTATGGTTTGATCTCCAAACACCTTGCACCTTCAAATAACACTTGAGAGGACCTTTGTCACTCAAAGGGAACTCCGGCGACACTCCGGCGAAAGCTTGGAAAATCCGGCAACAATGGAGGAAGAATTTTCAGAGGAGGAAGATGAAGTTTCAGCTGTGCATCTTCCTCTACAATTCTCCCCCTTTTATAGGCCAACTAAGGAGGGGAACAAGCAGGTGACAAGCCCTCGACCAAGAGGGAACCGCCACTTGCTGACAACCGGCGCCACTGACAGGAGTAGAGGGAAGAAGATAACGCTGCAGAAAAATATCCCATCGTGGGGTGCGGTGGCCTCCACTGACCGCCTCACAGATTGGCCATCACCGCGGGTGCGGCAGGGTGCGGCCAAGGTGCGGTCAAGGCCATTTTTGCCCTCTTTTGACCGGTTTACCTTTTGGTTAATTATCTTAACCCCAGGTTAAATATATTCATACACGAACGACTATTTAACCCCGAAAACACGTCAGCTGTATTTTATACTACTCACAAAGAATATTACAGAGATCAAACATATACAGAACGTCCGAACTTCTCTGTATTTAATCTGACTTGAAGTACAGGAGTTGGAAAAATTACCAAAATACCCTTATAAAAACGAGGGATATTACAAGATTACGGTGAAGTACAGGAACCCAATCCCGCGCCTCGACGACATGCTCGATGAGCTCCACGGCGCGATCCACTTCACCAAAATTGACTTGAAGAGCGACTATCACCAGATTCGAATGAAGGAAGGTGATGAGGAAGCTATGGGCATTCGCTCACAAGGCCCTATAACAAGATCATGTGCCAAAGCCATTGCCAACGCGACACAATCATTGATTGTGCACGTCGTCGCTAGCCAAGGGACGCAAGAGACCGCATTCTCCCTCAATCGCCTTAAGCCAAGTCCAGAGAACGCGTTCTCTTTCAAGATCCTCTCCACCATCATTGACCGCGGTCTTTGATTGTTTTGTCATTTTAGAACATTAATATTTTCAGTGTTTTTCTTTTGGGGGTGTGTTCCACGCGTGTCGCGTGGGCTAGCCCATTAAGCGAGACTCGGCCCATCCGAGTCCCGCTAACCTCTATAAAAGGCTATCTCGGCCTTCTGTATTAGGTTACGTTTATTTTAATCAAAGCTTGAGTATTGAGAGCTAATTGCCTCCTCCCCTTTGATCGGACGTTACAAACCTAGTCTTACTTCTCATCCCCTTCATCCGCCGCCGACGCTACGGAACCCCACTCAAATTCTTCGAGTCTATCCCTCCGCTACCGACGCTATGGCCTCGCTCGACCCCATCGAGCCACCACCCATCGCGCCTAACCCTGAGGCCGCGAGCCACATCCACTTCATTGCATCGCCACCGTCACCGCGTTCCATCCATCCACCCTTGGAAACGACACGCGCGACTCACCACCAAGATCTCGATTCGGCACCCGAAGGCATGAACGCATCACTTTATCACAATCTCATAGGTCAAGACGTCTGGTTTCGGTTCTCTTTCTCCCATTTTTGTCATAATCTGAGAGGATTCGAGAGCCTTGTCATTATCAATCAGTTCACCAAACCACCTATTGGCGTATAAGGGAATCACCCTCAAATTAGCATCGACCATCCACTGAAACATCTGCAGAGCATCATCGACCCTTTTCTCCTTGAGATAGGAGTCAATTAGTGTTCTATAACCAGTCACATCAGGGCTCAGCGACTTCGATCTCAGCTCCTCGAAGAACTTTTCAGCCTCTTCTATCATCCCATGCTCAGCAAACCTCGCAATAATGTTATTGTACTCGACAACATACATGGAGAAAGGCTTCGAATTCACCTTTATCCCGACCCTCCTAAAAGTTTCAACAGACTTAGTGAACTTCGCAAGCTTGAAACACTCATTCACCATTATACTAAAGGTGTCTGAATTCACCGCCTGGAAGTTCGACGACGTGTGATTATCCAACATTGTATCAAACAATGTCCAAGTGTCCTTCTTCCTCCCATTCCTCAACAAACATTCCAGCAATACATTGCAAGTTGTAGGAGTCATCCTAAAGTTCCTATCAAGCAATGATCTGTATGACCCCATAGCCTCCTTCTCCATCCCCTGATTGAAGAACCAGTCCATGAATGTGGCATTCACCACCCCATCATACACAAGACACCTCTCTTTAAGCTCGTCAAAGTGCTCATTCGCCCTCTCCAAATTCCCCAAATCCAAGAACCCCTTGGTAAAAATTGTTGTAAACAAGTGAATCCGCACCGTGGCCTTTAATCAGCATCTCCCTAAGCAAATCTATGGCCTCCCCAATACGACCTGAATCAATCAAACCCTTAGTCAAATGCCTATAAGTCACAGAAAAAGGGCTAAAGGGCGCATTTTCCAGGATATGGCGGTAAACTTCAAGAGCCTTATCAACACGGACACAATCGCAATGAGTGTTAATCAAGACATTATAAGACATGACGTTCGGAACAATATTCGATTGTTCGAAGAAGAAACGAAAGAGCGCGACGACATCGTCATACCTTTTGGCGTGGTACATGGCGGTGGTGACGGCGTTGCAGGTAAAGACGGTGGGGCGAGGGCGAGAGGAGTTACAAGCGACGATGGAGGCTCCATCGAGGTCACCGACGCGGATTAGGGATTGAACGTGGTTGTGGAGCTTGAGTCGGGGGCCGACGAGGGAGGATGTGGTGTCAGGGAGGCGCGGGGCGTTAAGATCCGGCGGCGGGCGTGGGGCGGGGTTGTCGCGGAGGAGGGAGTAGATAGGAGGCTCAATCCAAAGGCAGCGCTTGCGGCGGCGGCCTCTTTGGCGGAGGAGAAGACGAAGGAGCGAAGATGAACGAGGGAGTGTGGAGATTGAGGGTGGGAGATTAGGGTTTTAGTAGAGGCTTTGGTGGTGGAGCGGCGGAGGGAACGGAGGAGGAGGAAGAGACAGAGGGACATGGCTGGTGGCGGAAGAGGAGGTTCGAATCTAGCTGAAGATATGCGTGGACGGGGGAGGAAGACACAAGTGGAGAAGAGGGTTTTATGAACTGGATTTTACATCTTACACAGGGTTTAAGCAAATCCACCGGACCCTAGCTTCAAACTCTCGTTAAATTAGAATTTGTTCATGTGGTGTTTCATTTTGAATTTATAATGTCATTCTTTTTAGGGGTTTTTGCAGGAAACCACCCGTTATATGGCCGATTTTGCATGAAACCACCCGTTATATCGATATTTATTTTAAATCACCCAATTATCTATCTCCGTTAACGCAAAGCCACCAAGAGCCATTTGTCGTCAACTTTTCCGTTTAAATGTATAAAATGTCCCTTTTGCCCTCGTGGCAATTATTACGAAATTGCCATTGTCTTCAACCTTGGGCTGACACTATTCACGCGGACGCAATTCGGCTCGGTGGTGGCTCGTCGGCGCAACTCCAGGTGCGAGACTATGGGGCTTTTGAAGGGGACGACAAGATGGTTCCAATGGTGGCGTCAATTTCGGTGGTGGGGCACGATGGTGGCCGAAAAACGCTAAGAACAGCCGCTGTCGAGGTTTTCTAGGGTTCATGGATTCTCGGTTGAAATTGGATGAATTGGGAGGTCAGTCGAAGGGGTATATATAGGGCTTTTGAAACATTAACAACCCTCGATACAATCCCGTGATCCACTCCTCCCAATTCAATCCGGTGTAATCGAATTTTGAAGAAATTCAATTCGATGTTCGCGACGGAGCTTTGGATTCTCGGACAAATCTCGGGGATCTTGCCCACATTTAATCCAAATTGATTGAGGAATTGAATTCCCTAAATCTCCCTCTTCAATGCCCGATGTTTAATTCGAAGATTCGAGTCGAAGTCGGGCGTGAAATCTCCATTAAAATGGAGCCTCTGTTTTAATGGTGAGCTAAGAGTTCGAGGTTGGAGGCGAGAGGGGCTGGGCTCGTCCGTTGGGGAACGAGACGGTGGTGTTGTTGGCGCTGGGACTCGCGCCCAAGGGGACGGTGGACGTTCACGAGATGCTGTTCAAGACCGCCGATTACCTCACACGAGATGCTGTTCACGAGATGCTCTTTGTGTTCTTGGCCTGAACATGATTTAGATCTCTTTTGGTCCTAATTACAAAAACATCCTTGTTTTTTCAAAAGTGTAAAATTTGCCCCTAAAATCTAAATTTTTTTTTTTTAAAATTAATATCTAAAATTCCCATTAGTTTATATAAATAAAATTTAAGTTATTTACATCGCTTAGCCAAATTTTGGATGTAAGAAATAAAAGATTTAAAAAAAAAGCGAGGGCAAATGGGACATTTTACACATTTAACGACAAAGTGGACGACATATGGCTTTGGGTGGTTTTGCGTTAACGGAGATAGATAACTGGGTGGTTTAAAATAATAATCGATATAACAGGTGGTTTCGTGTAAATAGTGACATATAACGGGTGGTTTGCTGCAAAAACCCCTTCTTTTTATTAAGTGATTATATATGCTCATTGCAAACGATTTTAAGTTGATAATTACCGAAATTCATCTTAATTATTATGATTTTAACTTGAATAATAGTATTAAAGTAAAATAAAAGAAATATAAGTATGAGATACACAACATTTATTTAATATTTTGATAACTGTAAGTCAAAATGCCTATAAAGTTAAAAGTAGAGATAATCTAGCAAATCTATTATATAATTACTAAATACCTTTTTACATAACTAACAACTTTTACCTTCCTAAATACAAAAATAGCAACTTTTTCACAAATTTATAAAAATGTCATTTTGCCATGACATGCAATTACAAGTTAATGATGTGATGTGTTAAAATATTATTACTTTTGATTGTTAGCAAAAATGTAATAGATAAAATAAAAAAAAATGCGGAAAAAGTATTATTATAAATTCAGAAAAGATACTCAACAACTTAGAAATGTTGATTAATTCATATGATTTATAGGAAAATATTGACAAGACATGTATGCATTTGTTGTGGGTTTTAGGAAAATGAAAAAGAAATATGAAATGGCGGGGTTTTAGAGTCTACTATTATTTGGGCGGAAAAGGGTATAAAGGAAAGTTATTTATTTCCGGAGGAAGGAATATTGTGGAAAAATATGAAAATGCAGAGAGTAAATAGTGTGTTAGGATGCATAATGGTATGAAATGCGCATTCAATATAAAGTGTCGCGTGCTTAGAATATATTGTCAATATTGGGTAGGCTAAGAAATTGAAATTTGAAGGTGAGTTAACTAGTATGTAGTAGATAAGAAAGGGGTAAATGAGGTAAAAATTTATGAGTTAACTAGAAGTAGAAGTAGATAGGAAAGATGTAAATGAGTTAAAATGAATTGGTCTTGTAATTGTATTGAAGTCAGTTGGAGTGACATTCTATTGAATTTGCTTAGTTGTAATATGAATGAAAATGTATTGTAGTTGAAGACGGATTATCGTGTTGGTTGGTTGTATCTTGTGATGTAAAATAGTTGCGTCGGCTTGGACGTTAGAAAGAGGCGTGAGAAACATGAGTTGGCAAAAGTACAATACAATGGCAAAAAAAATAAAAGTTAAATTGAAATGGTGAAATCAATAAAAGTACATGTGAAAGATACTGAGATGACTGGATGAGGTCATTTTGTTTTGGTGGAAAACAATGTGCAAGTTGACGCCAATAGTCCAATGCTAGGGTTTAGTGAATAGTGTATAGCCAGGCTGGTGAAAGGTGAAAAGTGGAAAGGCACAATGAAAAGGCCCGTTAAATTGTTAGGACCAATTAGAAGAGAAATAAGGTTTACCCGTGCTTTGGAAATTATGATGTTTGTTTGTTCTCTGATTAGGTTAAGAGATCGTTGCTCTGGAGAAGAAGGAAACTCGTGCCAGTAATAAGTTTCATCGCCTTGGAGAAAATTGTCCTATCCAGAAGCGAAGTTACTTGTGATTGCACATTATTTGGAAAGCAGAGTTTACGGTTTCGTAATGGGTAAGTTTTCTGTTGGAAAGAATGTGAATAAAATGTATAGAATGTAATAAAGTGACAGGCCTTGTTCATATATTCTAGAACATGAACATCTTCATATATGATTTATGTGTTGCTTAATCAAGAAATTTTGGAATAAACATGTTTTGTGCAGATTGTATGTTGGCAACAATCATCTTTGATAATGAGTGGAACCGTGATGGAAATACATGGTTATTTGAAGGAAGAAAGGTATCAAAGGTTGTGATTATAGATCAAAGTGTGTCCTTTGAGGAGATAAAGTCATTGGTGATGAATAAGGTAAAGGTGGACATAAAGGCTTATGACCTATAGTTCACTTATGTACCACTTGTGAAAGAATACTTGAGGCCATTTGATTTGAATGATGAAGAAGATTTCGGTGTTTATAAGTTCTTCAACTCACGTGGAGAGAAGGAAGAGTGGTGCATTGTCACTTTGATAAGCGGAGTTGATGTAAATGCATAAGAAATTGGATTGGTTTGCATTTATCCAGACTTAGCCCAATCTCAGGAGGATATACATGAAATGGATACCCCAGTCAAAGGCTCTATCGGTTCTATTAATTTGAGGTGGGGAAAGAAATCATATTGGAGGGAAGAGAAGTCATTGTTATAGTTGATTATGATGTAGTGGAACCATTCTACCACAATCATGTGAACCTTGATGACAATGATATCATGTACGTAAGCACTGTATCTTTTGAGACCAAGAGTTCGACTAGAAGGGGGCACGAGAGGCAAATGACAAAAGAAAGTATATTGTTATGATTTCCAGCGATGAAAAAGGGGATGACTATACGCCTCGGGGATCGAGGAGGCGGCTAGAAAGCAAAGATTGTACATCAAAAAAAGAAAGGACATCCACACTTGTTATATATGACAGTGGAGATGAAACAAATAGCTTGATTATTGATATAGATGAGAAATGCTTGATAGAGGCGGTGTAATAGCCCTCATTTTATTATAAGGGTAATATAGTGATTTTAGTTTGATAAAAATAAAAGTTATGAAATTTATTTTATTTCTTTTAGAGGAGTAATTTAAATTTTCATTAACTTAACTTCAAAAGTTAGTTAAAGATAATATTTGTACATATTATCAAAATGCTTATAAATGTATAATGTAGAAATAAATAAATAAGTATAACAATGAATGTAGTCTTAGAATTATAAATATAAGAATAAAGGGTACCGAATTATTATGTTGTCCATAAAGGGATAAAATAACAATGATCCTAAGTATGTTATTTCTTTAAGTTATGAATGGTATAAATTATGATTAACCTTATGGTAATTATAATTTAGATAAAACTTATCAAACTTGACTTAGAATATTTAAATCAAGTTTAACAAATTTTTGTTAAGGATTTAAGTATGGTCAAATTCATAAGAATAATAACTTAAGCTTAATTTTAACGTAACTTAATTTTTCTACATCTTAAATTTTGGGTTAAAATAATTATATAAACTTAGTATATTAAATAAATGAGTTTGGGTTAATTTTGTAACTTTGTGATAATGTTCCCAAACAAATTCATTTAAGTTTCCCATAAGACTCAATTCATTGGAATCTTCTCTTTAAGCATACCTCTTCATTCTTTTTCGGTAGAAGTCTATAGTCATATACCGTTTATCGAGTTTTATTTGGGAAACAAGGGTAGTGATTATATACGACTATAAGAACCACTCTGTTTGAGCCCTTGCGTAGTCTTTCATTAGACTGACCAACCTTTCCTTTTCCTTGCATGGTTGCTGGTGTCATCTTTCCTATACGGCACATCAGTGGTTGGTCTCAGACGCCTTGAAGTGACAAATCGAAGACGAAGGCTTGCAATTGAAGATTTAAAGTGATATCGTTTTAAGGTTGTTTAGTATTAATTTAATAAATATTTCTATAATTTAGTCATGTATTTAGGATTACTTAAAAGTCTTCCGCTGTAATTTCAATACCGTTTGTAAACTTTCCTTCTTAATTTACGAGAGGAATATTAATAAAAGATTGCGTTTTCTCAATAAAAGTCTTCCGCTGATTATCCATTCATTATTTAATGTTTATTATTTATTTAAGCATAATTGTCCCGATTAAAGCCTAGGGTGGCTTTGGACATTAAGTCTGAGGTCACTGGCGTGTAGCACTACCAACATAAGTCGGGGGTGTTACAAGTAGAGGAAAAATATGCAAACATAGTACAACCAAGTAAGGAAAGGAAACGATGTGAACAATTGAAATTCGAGGAGGAAGGTTCTACAATGGAAGAGCATCCATTCTGGGTTGGCAAGCCATATCCCTCAAAACAAGAATTCAAGGATGTTGTGAAGTGGCTGGCGGTTAGAAATTTCTTCAACACGAAGGTGGAGAGGTCTAACCCAAGATGTCTTTATGTGAGATGCGCAGTGGAGGGGTGCTCCTAGACCTGTCGAGGAAGCAAGTATGGCAAGTCGGATTTGTTTATCATAGGAAATATGTGAAAAATCATACTTGCTGGATTGCGAATCATAAGCTAAAGCAACTGGGTGGATCAGAATAAATAGCCTAGAAACTAGTGTCAAGGTTTAGTTTGTGTTCATATTTTTGTCTTATTATATTTCTTATAAATTGTTATACCATATCCTAATGGTGACAACTTCAATGACAAATGTGACGACACAAATTCTACATTGACAATATAAATGCCATAGTTTTATAGGTTGTAAACTCTTCGAGCCAAAGCAAATCCAACAAATGTTCAATTCTAACTACAAAATGACGTGTAATTATTCAAAGGTATATAGAGGTCTGTTGAAAGCCAAAGACAAAATAAAAGGCAGCGCCTCTACGAGTTACAAGAATCTTATATCGTATTTGTACATGATGGAGAAGGTTAATCCGGGGACCGTGACGACATTTGAGACTGATTCTAATGATCGGTTCAAATATGCATTTCTTAGCCTCAAAGCATGGGTTAGAGGGATGAGTGTGATGCGGATGGAAAGTTCAATCCAGATTGGTTATTATACTAATTACTACGAACACTTACCCAATACCATTTTGTAACTTACCCTTTTCATTGTGTTACTTAGGTAATTTGTATTGATGGCACCTATCTTTACGCCAAATACAAGGGAACTCTATTAGTTACAACAACGCGTGATGCAAACATGCAAGTTTATCATGTAGCATACTGATAACATGATTATATGCTACATCTTGACTTATATTAACCCCATTTTGTGCATAAAAGATACACTTCCTTAGGCATTTTGTAGGAATTTTGCTTGCTTTGTTCGGATCTCTTCCTTTTTGTCGGTTTGGTCTTATAGGAGCACTTTTGGGAGATATGGAAACATGATGGAATCAACTTGGAATTAGCTTAAGCTTGGACAAGACAAAAGGAGCATTAACTCAAAGATTTGGTGAAGAAAAATACACTTTAAGAGGATCACAACTTATCGGTGTCGGACAACACACTCATGTGTCATCATAATCTGAAAAATACACATTCTGTCACCACCATGACCAGCCCGTTGTGATCACCACGGCCATGTTACCCACCGAGAACACTTAAATGCATTTTATCCTTTTTCTTTTGTAGCCCATATAAATAGGGCATGTAAGGGCAACTTTTGAGACTTATGCCCCAACTTTACATCCCATCTTAGCCTCCATTTCTAGGGTTAGCATTTACTTTGATTATGTCCCTTTTTCCAACTCTATATTTCTTTTCCCACTTAATTTAGTAGTTAGACTTACTCTTTTGTGATATTCTAGTGCCACTTTTTGGGTTGTTGAGCTCCTTTGTGGTTCAAGACTTGGAAAAGGAGCAAAATTCCATCTTTTCTCTCATAGTTCAATGAAAATGTAAGGATTTGGTTGAATGTTCAGTATTTCGTACCCATTCTCTCTATTTGGTTGAATGCCAAGTATATATTGTTTATTCTCTCTATTTCTTGTTTTGTTTATCATTGTATCCATGTTTATGATGTTAGGATTGGGAGTAGCCCAATGGTGATTATGTGATGATTCGGTAAAGTTTTCTTATTGGTTGGATGAGTTTTTGGTCTACTACTCAAATCTTGTACACCAAGTGTTTGTGAAAATGCCTAGCTAGTATTTTTACATGTATTAAATGTTGGATATGCATTGAAATGTGATATTTGACATTGGAACCTCAAGATTTGAGCTAGGACTTATAGGATCACAAAAGTAGACCTATTTTCCTAGTGATTGTGTGAATTGTCATTATGCTTAATGAATTTAATCTTGAATTAATTACCACGAAAGTAGGAATTAAGTAGGATTAGACTAGTTTCTTATACCTTGAAATAGGATAAGAGATGTATTAGGACATTTGACCATTGGAGACCATTATTTGCAAACTTAGAGATTTATTACCCAATCCTATCATTTATGGTGAACCCCAATCCTATCTTTTCATCATTCAATTAACCCAAATCTACCTTTTATCGTTTTAGTTAGCTCTAGACTTTGCATTTCTTGTTAGTTCTATAAAATCAAAACCAAAAACTCCACATCTCTTGTTTGATCTAGATTATTAGTTTGTGTAAAATTAGTGATCAACGAGTGCTCCCTTGGATTCGATATCTTTTATACTACTCGATAGTACCGTGCACTTGTGGGCCTATCAAGTTTTTGTAATTTCCCAATTACTACAAGGAATACGAAACATTTTTTTCTTCTTCGTACTTGTACTTCTTCTTTATTTTTTTCTTTTTATTTTCTTTTTTTTCAAATTCCACACCAATGATTTATCGAGATTCAAACATTTGTGAATGCACTCGACTACTAGGTAATGCGGAAAGTGCTTTTTTTTATACCCAAGAACTTTACAATAACAACATGTACATCGAACTCCCCCAAGCTTAGCTTCCAAGCACACAAACAAGTCACAATAGAATTTTCCTTATTCCTCGGAGGGATAAAAGGCTAATAATTAAGACTCGGTTTGCTTTTGTGGTGCTTACGAAAATGATTGGCTAATGTAGGCTCAAAGGGGCTAAACAAAGAGGATGAAGTAGAAAGAGTAGTCATTGGTAAAATAGGTTATAAAAAGAAGAAATTGCCTCAATCAGTTTTATGCATATGCAATGGTTATAATGTGGTCTCGAAAAATAGTTCTAAATGCAAGTTCTAGAGATAGAAATTCAAGGGAGAATTCACATATGAAAAGAGAGGACTAATGAAGTGTAAGTCCTAAGGTCCAAAAATAACTCACGGCTTTTGTCATGAATTTTAAACCTACCCAATCTCAAGAGATAATCACATGCAATTTCCTAATTCAATCATTCACACATATTCATAATTCAAAGTTTTTGTTTCATGATCAATTACAATTTTGACAACCAAGACATTTCAAATGAAGTAACATGAGGAGTTCATCAAAATACCTAAAGCTATATGCAATGCACATGTTATGATAGTCTAAGTTAATGCATATATAACTAATGCAAATGTCATGTCATGGACCAATGCAACTAATGCTAAAGAGATAGAAATGCAATGCATGGTAATTTTCACTCCCTCCCCCAAGTATAAGAATTTTGTCTTCAATGAAAAACAAAATTGAAAGGAGAGTGGAAATTACCAAATCACATAGAGCTTGGGTTGCCTCCCAAGAAGCGCCATTTAAGGTCTAGCTACAGTGGTGGATGTGGAGAATGATGCAGCGTATTATTTCTTCTTCCGTAACCTTTTGCCCGTAATTGAAGACGCCACACGTATTGTATTTGTGTATGATCGCCACAAAAACATTGCCAATAGGCCGAGAAGGAACTATGTATTCCCCGTGCATGGACATTGCATGTGGCATTTATGCATGAAGTTAAGGCAAAGTTCAGTCACGTGTTGGTGGGTGAGTTGTTTTTCAAGACATCTTATGCATACATCAAACAAGAATTTAAGTGTAATTTTGATGAATTGTGCATTGTGTCATTTGCGACTGGTGAGTATTTGAAAGATGTAGGCTTTAAAAAATGGGCGCATTCACACTTCACTGCAAATCGATACAATATTCTTATGACGAACAATAGTGACTGCATGAACTCTATTCTAAGGATTGCCCATAGATGGCTAGTGATTGACATGTTTGACTCAGTGAGAGAGACAATGGCAGAGTGGTTTATGGAGAGGAGGGCCACTACTACAAAGTAGCCATATGATGTTAGTAAAAAAAATCCACCTAGCACGAGCTTTAGGTATGGAGAAATCGACATTCATATCTGTCCAACCTCTGAGTCATATGGAGTTGTAAGTTTGCAAGGGAACATGGAGATGAAATGTCAACCTTCAAGCAAGAACATGCACGTGCAAGGTAGTTGACTTCAAGGGAATTCAATGCGCTCATACAGTTGTCGCATCAATGTCATTGGGCATATATCCGGTAACATATGTAGCCCATGTGTATAAGACTGAAGCATGGAAGAAAGGTTACGAGGACGTATTGTATTTCATTCCAAGAAAGACAGACCGTGATGCTCCCCTGAAGTTGCACAAATCAAGTATCTTCTTCCTAATGTTACGGTCGGGCCAGGTTGTCCTAGAAAGAATAGGATACCCAATGCACGTATTTATCATGGAAGGGACAAGGTTTGTAGCCGAAGTGGCAGAAGGGGTCATATGCCCATGAATTGCCCGAGGCATTGAGGGACACATACATTATTTTGTTAAAACATGTTTAGGGTCCATAAACTGACCGTTGAACAATCAGGCAACAAGCTTGTCAATAGATGGACCTTAGGTATCCCCAAATTATGTTTTATGGTATCTCCTTTTGAATTGGAATTGTAGCAACTGCAAGTTTGTGTTGTCGGAGGGACATCTTTTCTAGTCGTTGTTGCACCTATATATTGCCACAATCTGGACGATGTAATCCCTGAATGAGGCATTTGGATGTGTTTTAAGTCTTATGTACGCAAAAAAAAATTGGTCTCGTAAGTGTGTATTTTTTACAGTTACGTATATGCTATTAGATGTGTGCTAGTATGTAAGCCGCAAAATCCCCATCGGTGTGGTTTTCGGGTTTAGGGTTGTTTAACAACTTATATTGATAAAACGTAATATGGAAATAGAGAAATCCAAGTTCAAAACTTGACATAGAGGTGAGAAATTTTTGTTTTAAGTGTATGACACTCACATATGATAATTGTCGCACACGACAATGCCAATGCAAAACAGACACATGACAATTAATAACTAATGCATTTAGGTACATACACCTTTCTTAACAAGAAGAAATAACGTAACATTCATGAAGGAAACCAAAAATAAATCGTGGACTGCAGTCCCAATAAATGTCCAACAACGCCTTCAAAAAAGAGAACTTTGTACTTTTAAGTACAAATTGTGTAGACGTTTATGTCGGCGATGGTTCGGCAGAGTTCTCGGAGTGCCCGAACATCGTTGTCGTTTTGGAGAGGCCACAGCATGTGCGCTCCATATAGGTTCCGACTCTTGTATTAAAAAAAGACGTTGAAGGAAAGAGCATAAACTAATTTATGCGTTATCAAGAAATGTACAAGGGCCATGTAAGACAAAAGGTGTGAAGGGAAACTCCACACCTAGTGCTTTCCACCGACGTAATTATGGGTGGATTTTTTTGCGTGCAGGCCGGTTGTTGGCACTGATTTACCATGGTTGTGGACATCGATAAAGCACTCCAAGAGTAAACAGAAACAAATGAAGAAGAAGACATTTATATGTTTTATGTTATGAAAAGTGCAAGCTGTAATAATGCGGTGGTTTGGTTTAACATTTGGGCCTTTATATAGATGGCGATGTGAGGCGTGACTCATGAGATAATTCCGTTTAGGAGGAAATGACCTAAATGTTCTTCCTTTCATAATGTTTCACTTTACATTGATGTAAGAAACACATGTTTTTTTGTATTCGACAATAAATAACTGACTTGAGACTAGATAAACCGTGAATCTAACAGTAGCGTTATGAACGTTGCACTCGAGAGGTTGCACACTCCCGGGTTTAGTAATATGTAAGTACCTTGGGACTAAAAATAAAGAGTTTTAAGTCTTTATTAAAGTGATTGGCTGAGGGGGTTGCACTAATGTGGTAGGCTTTAGGATTACGGATGAGTAGGGGTCGCATTACCCCAAGAGTAAGGGTACGGACCCGGTCTTATCATCGACATATGCAATGAAAAAATTGGGTAAAAAAAACCCATTCTCTATCAGGGGTGAAAAAACAAAAGAAAAAAGCATGTAATTAAATCCCGATTTTGGTAAAAAAACACATTCTCTGTGACCTACAACTCAAAGACCCAGTCACTCTCTCTATGACGATTTGTGCAAAATTGCGATTTGGGTTAAGAATTTACATGAAATTGGAGCATTTCCGGCCATATTAAGCTGTAAATCGCATGAAGAAATTGGGGTGCAAGTGCGTGAACCAAGTATCAAAGTAATTACATCTCAGATTTGTAAGTGGATTAATGAATATGTGTTTGATCTTACTTTTTTGTTAATTTGAGGGACCGTGATTGGTTTTGAGATGGATTATTTGTTTAGATGCAGGTTAAGAATGTCAAACTCAAGTTCTACATCCACAAACGCACAACAAAGGGTATGTTTTTGTGGTATTCTAGTTAAAGAGTCCACTGCACATACAAAGTTGAATTATGGTAGAAGGTTTTGGGATTGTCATCTATATGGATCAAATAACAAATATAATTTCTTTATGTGGAGGTAAGTGGAATATAGTGAAAGAGCTAAGTATGTCATCAAGAAGTTGCTACAAGAGAAGAAGAAACTGGAAGTAGACAATCTTAAGATACAAGAAGCAGCTAGACTGCTCCAGCTTAAAAAGAAGGCATACAAATTGGAATCTGACGATATGATTAGGAATCCGAAGGCGCATGATCGAAGTCAGGTCCTTATAATGGTTTGTTTTATGATAATTGTCATTTGTGTAAATTCTGGAGTTGTGAAGTGGGCTAAGTAAAAAGGCAATGTAATGGTTGGGAGCACTTTCAAAAAGTTGGTTTATGGTCAAACAAAGACATGTTTTGTTATCAACTTGTCTTTATTCATGGCATGTTTTGAAATTGAGGACCTCTTTGCATGGAAAAAATCAATGAATGTCATAATCTTATACATTGGTTGAACATTAATGAATGAATGCAATTTTCTATGTATCTGCAAAGATCCATGTGTAAACTTGCACAAACTGAACCATATAAGCATGACATTACAAAGAGTTATGTGTGAACTTTCATAAACTGAACCATAAAAGCCTAAAATACAAGTGCATTCTTGGCATACATCGGGTTCAGTATGGACTTACAAGCCCATTTGTAACATAAAACATAAAGAAACACAAGTACCCTAGATGGGGAAACATGTAACAAAGTTTGGTAGAGTAAACTAAAGGGCATAATAACTCGCCAAAGTGACGCAAGTAACCCGAAGGTCCATAGAACGCTCCCTATTCCATATGAAGTATTTAGGTACCAATGACACGAGGGATGCGAGGTACGTCGGTAATGGAGTAGGTCTTCACACTAAAGACGGTTTGACATAGTTGTCGGAGAGAACAAAAGTCCTCGTAGTTTTGGAGGGGCTTGAGCATACGAGGGCCCTCGAAGTTGCAGGTGATGTCTACGAAAAAGAAAAACATCTCCACAGAATGGCTTGTTTGATCCATTAAAAGGATGTCAAACTCACCAGATATATCAGTTGGAGGGAAAGCGCCACATCTCGTGCTCACCACTCACGTAAACGTGTGTGGCCACTAGTTCATCTTGGCTAGTGGCCGACTCCAACTTCCTGCTGGTGTAGAGGTCGACAAAACACTCCCACGATGCAACAAAAGAAGAGCTGTCAGACATGTTTTAAGGTTAGAAAAGATATGGTATTATTAATTGTGAGGACAACTCTGAACTTGTGAGGGTTTAAATAGATTAGAATTGGGAAAGGTTAGACTAGGAACCGCCAAATCACAATTACAGTAAAAATGTAGAGAGTTTTCAAATTTCAAAGTGTAAAACCAAGTTGTGTAAACATTGGGTTGCGTAATAAGTAGTTGCAATGTTATTGGTTACACAACTTCAACTGATTGTTTATACATGAATGTTAAGTGTTACTTAGAGACGGTGTTTATGTTCATACACCAATGATAGGCGTTTTGTCGCATGCACCTAACAAAGTAAACCTCAAAAACCTAACTAATGTAGTCTGGTAAGTAAGGGTCGAATCCCATAGAGAATCAAGCTATATATCCTGTTTGCCAAATCGTTCACCAATTGATAACAAAGACAAGGGGGGGGGGGGGAGTTTAAATGAATCTAACTAAGAAAAATAATAGATAAAACATAAATAGCTTGGCTAGACAAATATCCACCTTCAGTTTGGTTGACCGATCATTGATTATCCCTAGTTCTCAATCCTTATGAATGTCCTAATCCCTGTTCTAAATCAATTCCCAGTCCAACTAGTCTTGATAATCCTAACTATTAAACAATCAAGAAACTATCAAGATTCAATTTAACAGCAGCAGTAAGCTCAAGAATAGATAGGCTCATGCAATACTTAACAACTAGTCAGTACTCGACATGCAATCAATTCTCTTCACAATAAACATTCACAACTAGTTCCTGTAAATTATGGTTGCTACTCTGAATTAGGGATGAACAATATTAATCTCAACAAGTTGACAAGATTAGGGGAACCATCACTATATATAATACCAATCTCAACTAGTTTGTCAGGCTAGGGAAACTAATATTAATAATACTAATCACAGCAATTGATGAACTAGATCAACCAATAGAATTCAAAACCCTAATCATGCAGTATGAATAATACCAATAAAACTAGGTGATCAGGCTAGAGAAATCAGTAAAACTCAATGGGATGAAGCACAAGAAAATCATAACATTCAAGGATAAAGTAAGAAATAATATCAATATCAACTTCAAACCAAGGCTTCAATTGTCTAGCAAAAAACAAAAAAAAGAACTAAACTAAGAAAAGGGAAAAGAGGAAGAAAGGTAAAACCCAACTTGGTGTAGAACTCAACTTACAAAACTGATGTTCTAAAGGAAGAATATAAAGACTTTGCAAAACCTAATTTCTTAAAAGATAACAATAACAATCTCTAAAAGAAAATAAAATAAAAGAAATAAAATAAACTAAAGATCTCGGACAAAAATCGCGTCTCCGCACCGCGCCAGGAAAGGAAATCCGCGACCGCGACTGCGGAAATGCTTATGTCGCTCCCCTCAGCTACTGTCGTCCATCCGCGCCCGCTGCCAAGCTTCCGCGCCCGCGGCCAGGCTTCTGCGCCCACGGCCAGGCCTTCCGCGCTCGCGGCCAGGCATTCCGCGCCCGCGGTTTTGTTCTACTGCAGCTCTCTCCTTTGGTGCTTCGTCTTCAACTCCTTAAGTCTTCATTTAAGCAGTCAAAACCACCAAATCAACACTTCTTCTCCAAAACTCCATTCTCCTATATTGTGTCCTAAACACACATAAATGGCACCCAAATACTAGTAACAACTCCTAGTTACGCACTACAAAGTAACGCTTATCAAATTCCCCCATGCTTAGACCTTGCTCGTCCTCGAGTAAGCTAATAGAAACCTACTCCTCCAATGAAATGCCCAAGGTCTCAGGAAGCACAAAAAAAAATCTCCACTAAGAACTGCACCTAAACATGAATCTACCAGGCACCAACACAATAAGCACAACACACAACTAAGCTTTAAGGAAAGTAGAGAACTTTCCCCAAGCTTGACCCGAACACCATATAGAGAAATGTGATCATCTAATCCTAGCCTCCATCTATCTTCTTATAACTCCCAAAGTGACCTACCCAAATCCTACTTATATCACCTCTTTTTATGTCACCACGCCAGAAAAAATGAGGAATCCTAATAATCACTCATTTTGCCAAGGCGCCCTTTCGAGTTTTTACCAAGCCACTCATTTCATTTTTCTATAGATGGGCTCACAAAACTCACATCACTCTTGACCTCTTATTACCCCAGCCTAATGCTGGTCCGGGCCACCTGCTTATTTCCTAAGCTGCCCTTTCGGGTTTTCAGCTTATCCTAGGATTTTCTTTTTGTCTTTTTTTCTTGCTTTTTGACTTTTTGTTTTTTTAAATGAAAGAAATACGAAATCACAAATATATACATAGATAGATAGAAAGTACATTCTTCTCCCCCATGCTTGAATAATGCATTGTCCTCAATGTATTGAAAGACAGACAAATGATTGGGGAAGGAAGAAAATACTCACTGATGTATGCCGAGGTGGTCGTCTTCGTCAATAACTCCAGAAGGGTACGCATGGATGTAGGGGTCCCCTACACTTCATCACCACTTCTCAATCGAACTTCCCAAGAGATAGACCAAGCGATGCTGGAAATCCGAGCTCAATATGCACTGGTGGTGACGGACAGACGAAGACATACAGCAAGGAACAACAACAAATGATAGGTCAAGGGAAAATTGGTTGTTGCTTGCGAAAGAGACGAAGAGGGCCGCCATTCTGGATCAACCGCAATCATGGTTCTTATACTGGACACCGGCGATTTTTGTTGTTGTTGTTGTGATGAACAGTAACCGCGGTCGCGGTATAAAGGCCGCGATCGCGTTTTTTTTTCCAACTAAACCCTAAAATCACCGCGGCAGCCGCAATTGCGGTTTCTTCTCCGATGTTTGTCGCGGTCGCGGTTTTTCTTCTGTTCTTCCTACTCATGCGGATTAGTCGAAAAACGAAACGAAAACACGAAAACACAACAAAGAGGGAAAAATAAAGGAAAAAGATAGTGTCTTGTTGATCAAATCGGTAAACAATCACACAAACAAGAAAATACAAACTTGGATTCCCCGGCAACGACCCCAAATTTGATAGGCATTTTGTCGCATGAACCTAACAAAGTAAACCTCAAAAACCTAACTAATGTAGTCTGATAAGTAAGGGTCGAATCTCACAGAGAATCAAGCTATATATCCTGTTTGCCAAATCGTTCACCAATTGATAACAAAGACAAATATGGGGAGTTTATATGAATCTAACTAAGAAAAATAATAGATAAAACATAAATAGCTTGGCTAGACAAATATCCACCTTCAGTTTGGTTGACCGATCATTGATTATCCCTAGTTCTCAATCCTTATGAATGTCCTAATCCCTGTTCTAAATCAATTCCTAGTCCAACTAGTCCTGATAATCCTAACTATTAAACAATCAAGAAACTATCAAGATTCAATTTAACAGCAGCAGTAAGCTCAGGAATAGATATGCTCATGCAATACTTAACAACTAGTTAGTATTCGACATGCAATCAATTCTCTTCACAATAAACATTCACAACTAGTTCCTGTAAATCGTGGTTGCTACTCTGAATTAGGGACGAACAATATTAATCTCAACAAGTTGACAAGATTAGGGGAACCAACACTATAGATAATACCAATCTCAACTAGTTTGTCAGGCTAGGGAAACTAATATTAATAATACTAATTGTTTTGGGGCGAAAAGATCGGACGACCTAAATCGCCTTAGATGGGGTAACAAGTCGATCGGGTAACAAAAATCAATCTAAACGAAGTAGACAATCAACAAATAAAAAGCAAATATGAAGTAGCGAGATAGTTTTATTAACGTGTTGACAATCGAATTAAGTCGGATTACAACTTATCCTTAGAGGGGAGTAGGTCAGACTGGATTCGACCGGAGATAACAATGTTTGATCGGTGGGCGTAGAGCGGTGCTTCTCAACGGGGTGAGTGGTGAAGATCCCATGCTTATGCGTGCATATTTTCAGAGTTAATTATGCGTGAGAGTATGCTCTGTCCCCCTCTTTCCAGCTCTTCTCCCCCTCTTATCTCTTTCGAATCCAAATATGGTAAGTGCCTTTTCTTCTGACCGTTTCCTTGTGATCTTGCCAGATCTTGTATTCAATGCCGGGAGTGATTGCTGGGATTCTGTACTTAATTTCTGCCATTATTGTGGTGCTTGAATGCTGTGGCCGTTGCTCCATCCTAGCATATTAATGCTCCGCGAGATCTTCGCGATTTGCCGGGCAGCGTTCGACTGGGGAGGCTTCGACGACTCCTCTATGTTTTTCCCCTGTTCTTCCGACTCGTCTTGGGCTTGGGCTTATCTCGCCCGATCTGACTTCCAAGGGAGATACTGGGCCCAACAATAGCCCCAAGTTGATTTGGGCTTTGGCAATGCGAGTGAGCGGAATCCAAGGCAACTTCGTAAGCCATGATCTCCACCATCCGTTTTTGGCGCGGCTGCCCAGGGCTACGTGGCGGGAGTTTGGAGCGTGATGTGACGTTTCTGCAGGTTCATCATCTCCCTCCATAAATTCGGAGCAGACCTTTAGCGATTCGACTTCACTATTCCTCTCTTACAAGTTTCTCTGGTAGGTTTCTTCCGTTCTTCCACTATAGCTTTTCAATTTCCTCCTCTTTCTGTCTTAGACATGGTGTCTAGCGAATCTTCGGAGTCGTCGGTGACTCACTCGGACTCGCGCAAGGACGAAGCTCCTCCCCTCTTCATTCTGAAGGAGTCCGACGCTCTGACAAGCACCTTGTCCCAGGCGGAGCTAGAGCAGATCCTTCAGGTTGGGGGTTTTCCTCCAGAGATGGTTGCAAGGATGCCTCACCCGGACGAGAGGGCTGGCGCCCGATATGAGGGCTGGGTCTATTTTTATGCATACCCATTCCGAATTGGTCACATGTTTCCTTTTTCTCCCCTTGTCAGGGACTTCCTGGCCACTTTGGTGCTAGCGCCATGTCAGGTGATGCCACAAGCATGGAGGGTTCTAGATCTTGTAAACGTTCAATCTGGGGCTGGTTTTGATTTCGACGCCCTGTGGTACAATTATTTCCTTGGGTCGAAGAGTTCTTCCCGTGTTCAGTTACGCATTCGACAGGGTCGGAAGCCTTTAGTGCTTAATCTTGACGTAAATGACCACGGATGGGGGTCGAAGTTCTTTTTTGTCGAGCGTTCGTCTCTGGAGGAGGGGGGAGAGTGCTCGTTCTTGTTGACGGAGTGGCGAGTAGAGAGTATGTATTTATCTTCTCTTTTGCTTGTTTGTGTGTCTTAACTTTTTGCTTTAACTTTTCTTTTTTGTAGTTCCTGAGGCGGAAGATCTGGAGGTGAATGCTCAGTCGGAAGGGTTGTCAAGGATTGTCCTTAGTGTTCTTGCGTTGGAAAGAAAGTTTGTCAACGTCAATCTGTTATCGGCTTCCCCTGCCGCTCAGGACGATACGTCGACCGTCTCGTCGTCTCGTGTCAAGAGTAAGTTTTCGATCTCTGGAGTTTTCTCTGTTCCTTTCTTGCCTTGTCGCATGCTTTATGATCTTTTCATTTTGTCTGTCGCGTCAGCTTCTCCTGGTGGTCGAACAAGTGCTCGCTTGAGAGGAGTGTCTGGAAAGGGTTTGATCGAGCAGAGGAAGGCGGCAGCCAAAGTCGCATCGAGCAAGTCAGTTTCGACGGACCCGACGCCTCAAGTCAGAGTTGGCTCCAAGAGGAAAGCGGGCGTTCCCTCTAGTGATGTTAAGACAGAGGAGGTTCCTAGGAAGAGAGAGGTGACCGCTGAAGGGATCGACAAGATTGGCGCGGTCGGTCAATCGATCGCCGACCTCTTTCATGCCCAGGATCCGACTCTGAAGTCGGAAGTCGACGACATCTCTCCCCTGGATTGCATTGGTGAGGCGGGGTGTTCCGCGTGGAGGGTAAGTTGTTTTTGTTTGTGTTTTTTCGTTTTTCCTTCCCTTTTGTCGACTGAGTTTTTTTACTGTTGTTATATTTTCTTCCTTAGACCTTTCAGTACCTCTTGGGGGCATACTCTGGTGTCAAGACGATGGTTGTCAAGGCTGAGGAAAGGGCTGCTAGGTCGGAGTCCTCCCTTGCGTCTTTAAGGAGCAAGCTAGAAGGGGCGGAGAGTCGTTGTCGAGAGGCTGAGCGTCGCTTTGCTAGGGAGCTGAAGAGTTGTCAGGAGGAGTTAGTCGTATGCCGAAAAGAACTTGACGAGAGCCGATCAGGTGTCGAGGAGGAGGTGAAGCAGGCTTAGATCGAAGCTGGCCGGATCACAGGCGATGTAGACGCCTTTTATGCGTTGAAGTCGCGTGTCGAGATGATGGAGGAGTTTGATGAAGGCAAGCACGAGCTTTGGGATATGAAGGCAGAGAAGGAGACCATGGATTCCCTGTTTCCAAAGGGGAATCATGGCTTAGAGCTCTTCCAACTAGCTGGCGTCGGAGAGGAGACTTTGGACGGAGATGTCGGTGAGGATGAGGCCCACTCCGGCGATGCTGAGCCGCTCGAGCCCCAGCCTTCTCTGGAGCCAGGCCCTGTCAAAGGCAATGTTGATGCCCTCGACGCCTGATCTATTTTTTCTTATGTAGGCTGATTCATTGCCCCACCTGTGTGTGGGTTTGGATTTATGTGTTTTGGCGACCCGTCTACCATCGCGGGTCGCAGAGTGTTTTTGACAGATATTTCTGAAGTCCTACGTGTGCGTAGGCAAACAATGTGTTTTGGCGACCCGTCTACCATCGCGAGTCGCGTGTTTGTATAAAAATGTTCGTACTTTTATTTGATGCAATCTGTTCGTATACATGAGATTGTATGTTCTTTCATTTCGTACATGTCGTCAGACTTTCAAGGAAATTGTCGATGACGCTTTGTGTTTTGTATGTCGGTTTCGCCCGTGTGCACCGTCGAGTGGGGCTCGCCGTATGTATGTGTTTAAAGAAGGCCTGTAAATGTTTGTGTATGTGTTAGTCATGACTTTATGCCGGGGAGGTAAGCAATATGTCTCTATTGCGTGAATGTAATAAGGTGTCTTACCTTACATTTTGTATAAGGCAGGCGGTGTGCCGACGTGCCTGTGTTGTTCATCTCCCCGTGTTCCGATCGATCGTGTAGATGTAATGTAAGCATTTTTTGCGGATGACTGGATCCAATGTGTATGTCGATGCTGTTCTGCACTCATGTTTTTGTAAGGAGGATGTCCTCACTTAGTGTAGAATGTTAGTTTTTAAAGAGTAGAGATGTGTATGCGATAATAAGCGATGTATGAAGTTATATAATGTCTTACCTCGTTGGTTCAGAAATGGTATAGCTTTAGATGTGTCGCGTTCCAACTTCTTGGGATTGGTCGTCCGTCTTTATCTTTTAATTGATATGCTCCCTGTCCGACTACTTTGGTGATTAAGTAGGGTCCTTCCCATTGTGGTGCGAGCTTTCCGTCGGATGGATTCTTGGTATTCTGAAACGCTTTCTGGAGGACCAAATCTCTGACTTTAAATGCCTTGATCCGGACGTTCTTGTTGTAACTCCTTGCGACCTGTTGTTGGAACCTGACCATCCTGATTCAGGCTCTTTCTCTGATCTCGTCCACTGTGTCTAGGTTGTGTGCCAGCTCGATGTCATTTTGCTCGTTTGTCTGAAGGTTGCAACGGGCGGTCGGAACCAGTAGCCCAGCCGGGATGACCGCCTCACTCCCATAGACGAGGGAGAAAGGCGACTGTCCGATCGCGTTTTTTTGGAGTAGTCTTGTCGGACCAGAGAATGAATAGGAGTTCGTCTGCCCATTTGCCCTTAGCCCTAGTGAGGCATTTCTTGAGGTTGTTGATGATGATTTTGTTGCTGGATTCAGCTTGTCCGTTGGATTGCGGATACCGAGGTGTGGACGTGACCAACTTGATGTTCCATTGGTCGCAGAAGGCTCGAGTCTTATGACTAATGAATTGGGAACCATTGTCGCACACGATTTCTGATGGGACGCCAAATCTGCACAAGATATTGCGTTTTATGAATGAAATGACGTGTTGATCTTTTACCTCTCTGTAGGCTTCGGCTTCGATCCACTTAGAAAAGTAATCCATCATGGCAAGAAAGAAGACTCTTTGACCCGACGCGGGCGGGAGCTTCCCGACAATGTCCATTCCCCACCTCATAAAGGGCCATGGAGCCAGAGTCGGATGGAGGAGCTCTGAAGGTCGATGATGGATGGGCGCGTGCCGCTGACAGGCGTCGCATCTCTTGGTGTACTCCATAGCGTCCTTGTTCATCGTGGGCCAGTAGTACCCGTTTCCCCGAGAGGCTTCGTCCGCCGGTATGGTTTCCACATTCTCCCTCGTGTAGCGATTGCAAGATGCGTCCGACTTCTGGAGTCTTGAGGCATCGTAGGAGTATCCATGTGATAGACCTTTTGTACAAGATGTTATCTAGGATATCGAAAGAGAGTGCTTGTACCTTGAGCCTTTTTGCTTCTGTTTTGTCGTCGGGCAGGATGCCGTCTTTTAACCACTTGATGTATGGTAGCATCCAATCATCGTTGGTGTTGACGATGTCTTCCTCTGGTCGGTCGCCTATCTCCATGGCGACCAACTCTTTTAGTGGTATAGTCGGTTCAGCGGATGTTCTTGGGACGGCTGGTGTCATGATGTGTGCCAATGGTATGTATGGAAATTCTTTCGGGTCCAAGGCGGATCCTAGGTTGGCAAGTGAGTCAGCTTGAGGGTTAAGATCCCTGGGTACTTGTCTGATGTCGAATGTTTGGAACTGTCTGATCAGCTTCTTAGCTACTTCCAGGTAGGCTATCATTCTGACGTCTTTGGCGCTGTACGACCCTTGTATCTGGTTCACGATCAGCAGGGAGTCACAAATGACTTCGATCTCTCGGACCCCTAGGTCGTGAGCTAGGATGAGTCCGAATATAAGTGCCTCATACTCAGCTTCGTTGTTAGTTGCTTCCCACTCACATCTTACGGCCTGGGCTATTTTGTCCCCTTGTGGCGATTTCAGCACGACCCCTAGCCCCGATCCTCTGGCGTTCAATGCACCATCGGTGTGGAGTTCCCATGTGCCTGTTTCTTCTGTTGCGAGCAGTTGTGTTGCTTCTCTTGTGGCTTCTTGCTCTAGGGTCGCGCTGAAATCTGCCACAAAGTCAGCTAAGGCCTGCGACTTGATTGCCGTCCTGGGTTCATACTCGATGTCGTAACCGCTGAGGTGTATGGCCCACTTGGTCATTCGTCCTGTGAACTCGGGCTTCCTCATGATCGCTCTCATGGGATGATTAGTGCGGACAATAATAGTATGGAATTCGAAATAGGGTTTGAGTTTGTTTGAGGCCATTACCAGTGATAGTATGAGCTTTTCAAGTGACGAATACCTCGTTTCTGCCGGTAACAGCGTCCGACTGACGTAGTATATCGGTGATTGCTTGCCGTCTTCTTCTCTGACCAGTACTGCGCTTACGGCCGATTCTGACACTGCTAGATATAGAAATAAGGGCTCGTCGCCTTTGGGTTTGGTCAATAACATGAGACTGGCCAGGTACTCCTTCAAGTTCTGGAATGTTGCTTCGTGTTCTTCCGTCCATTGAAAGGATTTGTTCTTCTTGAGAGCATCGTGGAAGGGTTTGCATTTGTCGGACGACTTCGAGATGAATCTATTCAGGGCTGTTATCCGACCTGTAAGTTTCTGTACGTCCTTGATGCATCGAGGGGACCGAAGGTTGATGAGAGCCTTGATCTGTTCTGGCTGGCTTCTATTCCTCTTTACGTCACCATGTACCCAAGAACTTTCCTGACGACACTCCGAAGGAGCACTTAGTAGGGTTCAGTTTCATGTTATACCTTTTTAGCACCTCGAAGCTGTCGCGAAGGTGGTCTATATGATCTTATTTCTTTTTTGACTTGACCAACATATCATCTATATAGACTTCCATCGTGTCCCCAATCTGGTCTTTGAACATTTTGTTGACTAGTCGTTGATACATAGCCCCTGCATTTTTTAGACCAAATGGCATCACTTTGTAACAATAGATACCTTGGCTAGTGACGAACGCTGTTTTTTCTTGGTCTTCTGGTTCCATGAGGATTTGGTTGTAGCCACTGAAAGCGTCCATGAAGGTAAGCATTTCGTGTCCTGCTGTAGCGGCGACCATGGCGTCGATGTGGGGTAGTGGAAACGAGTCTTTAGGACAAGCCTTGTTGAGATCTGTGAAGTCGATGCAGACTCTCCACTTGCCGTTCTTCTTCTGGACTACGACCACGTTGGCCAACCACTCGGGGTAGTGGACTTCCCTTATCTTCCCTGTTTCTAATAAGCTTTTGACTTCGTCGTCGACTACCTTGTTCCGCTCGGGGGCGAACTTCCTGCGTTTTTGCTTGACAGGGGGATGAGATGGATCTACATTTAATTTATGAGTAATAATGCTTGGAGATATTCCGACCATGTCCTCATGCGACCATGTCCTCATGCGACCATGCGAAACAGTCGACATTGGTCCTGAGAAAATCGAGGACCTGTCGTCTGGTCGAGTCGTCCAAGTCCGACCCGACCCTTACCGTTTGGTTTGGCTTTGAAGGATCTAGTACGATCTCGCCGAGTTTTTCCATTTCTGGTTCGACGTACCGACTAGGTCCTTCGCAGCTCTGTGGTTGCTATGTGGTCTTGTGTTCGACGGCGCTTTTCATAGAGGCGACGTAGCACTCCTTAGCGGTCCTTTGATCTCCTTTGATTTCTTGGACTCCCCACTCAGTGGGGAACTTGATGACTTGATGATACGTCGAGGGTACCGCCTTCATTGCGTGTATCCATGGCCTGCCAAGAATACAATTATAGGGAGACGGACAATCTAGGACTAAGAATTTCACCTGTTGGTTGATTCCTCCAGCGTATGTTGTTAGGACGATTTCGCCAGTCGTATGCTTAACCTCACCGCTGAACCCGACTAATGGAGTCAACTTTTTGACTAGGTCGTTTTCAGTCAGACCCATTTCTTTAAGGGCGTCGAGGGTTAGAAGATTGGTCGAACTCCCTGTATCAATTAGTACTCTTCGTATTAAGCAATTCCCAATGGACAAAGAGATTACCAGACCGTCGTGATGACTTTCTAATCCGTCGGAGTCAGACTCGTCGAATGTGACCGTCGGAAGGTCGGTGACCTTTCTTGGCTTGAGTTCTGACGCCTCGGGTCTATCGCTCTTGCTTTCCTTTGCATGCCGCTTAGCCGCGGAGTATGTGTTTCCACATATGTCAGAACCACCTGAAATAGTATTGATGACTTTTGTATGGACAAGAGATGGGGGTTTGTTTTGCTTTACCTGATCTTGTCGTTCCATGGTGGCTTTTGCTCGCTTCGAGATTACGTCGCGTAGGAGCCCCTGCGCGAGTAGTCTAGCGACCTCCTTTCGCAGGGCGATGCACTCGTCGGTCGAATGACTGTGGTCGCCGTGGAATTCACACCATCGGCTCATGTCTTTCTTGACGTCTGGTCGGTCGCTCTTTCGGGGCCATCTTACCTCTTTCCCATATTTGTCGAAACTCTTGACGAGCTCCGACACGGAAACATTGAAGTTATAAGATTGGACCCTAGGAGGCAGCGCTGGGCCGTCTCTCCAATCCTGCGATCTGTGTTGGAAAGAGTTTACCTGGTTCGGCTCGTTTCGATTACGAGAATAGGGATGATGACGTTTGTCTCGACGGTTGTCGGAGGGGTTTTTACGATCGGATGGATCGGGTCCGTGTGAGGCTTTCCGCGACTCATGGTCCTCTTCCAATCTTACCTCGGCCATGGTCTTGGCCTGGACATCTTCGAAACTTCAACACGGGTACTTGGTGATCTTGTTGTAGAGATTGCGGTCTTTGACTAGACCTTGTCGGAAGGCTTCGATGGAGGTGGTGACATCGCAATGGGGGATCACCACTTTCTCTTTATTGTACCTGTTGAGGTAATTTCGGAGAGTTTCGTTATACCTTTGTGTGACTCGGTAGAGGTCACTCGATTGTCTTTCGAGCCTCCGACTGCTGGCGAACTGACTCTTGAAAGAGTTGACCAAATCCGCAAACGATGCAATCATTCCCTGAGGCAAACGCATAAACCAAGTTAGTGTGGGACCCGCGAGGGTCGTGCCAAAGCTTTTACACATGACAGCCTCGTGGCTCTCCCTTGATCCGCAAACGATGCAATCATTCCCTTAGTTTTTGTTTATAGAGAGAGATATGGTCATCTGGGTCGCTAGTACCGTCGAATGTCGCCATGTTGGGGAGATGAAACTTCTTGGGGATCTCGACCTTAGCGATTTCTTCGGCGAACGGGGATTCTTCGAATCCGCCGGACGCTTCCTTCTCGATTGGTTGTGGGACTCCCGAAAGCCTAGTGAAGCGATCGTCGATCGTCTTCATGTATCGGTCGAGTGTCTGCTGGACAAGAGCTAGGATGTTTGGCGGATTGGTAACCTACGGTTCGTCGTTTCGGGCCCCTGCCGACCCGATCGGTGTGGAAAAAGCGATATTGTTAGTAAAAAATGGATTAGCAAAAGGAGTTCGAGATGTACCCTCTGTGTGTCCGAGCCGTCGTATGTTCGGAGGTGTCGGCTCGATGCTATCCATGTCGAGGCGCGTTCGGACGCTGCTATGGATAGGCATGTTCCTAGACCCTGAGGCCATTGATTGTACCTGCGACTTAAGAGACTCATTTTCACGGGTTAGCTGCGCGATCTCAGCCTCCGATTGGGTCGACAGGGTGGCTAAGGTTTCGGTCTTTTGGCGTTGTTGGGCTAGTTCCTCTTAGAGGGCGGTCATTTTCTGGGAAAGCTCTTGGAATTGGGTTGGAGTAGGATTTTCGGCCGTGTTTCCTGGAGCTTGAGTATCGTCTTCGAGACGTGGTTCTTCAGTGTTGGTAGGTGGGTCGATAGTCATGGTTTGGAAGGTTTCAGGAGGGTGATCGACAAGTTGCCCCACGGTGGGCGCCAAATTGTTTTGGGGCGAAAAGATCGGACGACCTAAATCGCCTTAGACGGGGTAACAAGTCGATCGGGTAACAAAAATCAATCTAAACCAAGTAGACAATCAACAAATAAAAAGCAAATATGAAGTAGGGAGATAGTTTTATTAACGTGTTGACAATCGAATTAAGTCGGATTACAACTTATCCTTAGAGGGGAGTAGGTCAGACTGGATTCGACCGGAGATAACGATGTTTGATCGGTGGGCGTAGAGCGGTGTTTCTCAACGGGGTGAGTGGTGAAGATCCCCTGCTTATGCGTGCAGATTTTCAGAGTTAATTATGCGTGAGAGTATGCTCTGTCCCCCTCTTTCCAGCTCTCCTCCCCCTCTTATCTCTTTCGAATCCAATTATGGTAAGTTCCTTTTCTTCTGACCGTTTCCTTGTGATCTTGCCAGATCTTGTCTTCAATGCCGGGAGTGATTGCTGGGATTCTGTACTTAATTTCTGCCATTATTGTGGTGCTTGAATGCTGTGGCCGTTGCTCCATCCTAGCATATTAATGCTCCGCGAGATCTTTGCGATTTGTCGGGCAGCGTTCGACTGGGGAGGCTTCGACGACTCCTCTACGTTTTTCCCCTGTTCTTCCGACTAGTCTTGGGCTTGGGCTTATCTCGCCCGATCTGACTTCCAAGGGAGATGTTGGGCCCAACACTAATCACAACAATTGATGAACTAGATCAACCAATAAAATTCAGAACCCTAATCCTGCAGTATGAATAATACCAATAAAACTAGGTGATCAGGCTAGAGAAATCAGTAAAACTCAATGGGATGAAGCGCAAGAAAATCATAACATTCAAGGATAAAGTAATAAATAATATCAATATCAACTTCAAACCAAGGCTTCAATTGTCTAGCCAAAAACAAAACAAAGAACTAAACTAAGAAAATGGAAAAGAGGAAGAAAGGTAAAACCCAACTTGGGGTAGAACCCAACTTACAAAACTGATGTTCTAAAGGAAGAATATAAAGACTTTGCAAAACCTAATTTCCTAAAAGATAACAATAACAATCTCTAAAAGAAAATAAAATAAAAGAAATAAAATAAACTAAAGATCTCGGACGAAAATCGCGTCTTCGCACCGCGCCAAGAAAGGAAATCCGCGACCGCGACCGCGGAAATGCTTATATCGCTACCCTCAGCTATTGTCGTCCATCCGCGCCCGCTGCCAGGCTTCCGCGCCCGCGGCCAGGCTTCCACGCCCGCGGCCAGGCCTTCCGCGCTCGCGGCCAGGCATTTCGCGCCCGCGGTTTCGTTCTACTGCAGCTCTCTCCCTTGGTGCTTCGTCTTCAACTCCTTAAGTCTTTATTTAAGCAGTCAAAACCACCAAATCAACACTTCTTCTCCAAAACTCCATTCTCCTATATTGTGTCCTAAACACACATAAATGACACCCAAATACTAGTAACAGCTCCTAGTTACGCACTACAAAGTAGCACTTATCAAATTCCCCCATGCTTAGACCTTGCTTGTCCTCGAGTAAGCTAAGAGAAACCTACTCCTCCAATGAAATACCCAAGGTCTCAGGAAGCACAAAAAAAAAAACTCCACTAAGAACTGCACCTAAACATGAATCTACCAGGCACCAACAGAATAAGCACAACACACAACTAAGCTTTAAGGAAAGTAGAGAACTTTCCCCAAGCTTGACCCGAACACCATATAGAGAAATGTGATCATCTAATCCTAGCCTCCATCTATCTTCTTATAACTCCCAAAGTGACCTACCCAAATCCTCCTTATATCACCTCTTCTTATGTCACCACGCCAGAAAAAATAAGGAATCCTAATAATCACTCATTTTTCTTTTCACTTATTTTGCCAAGGCGCCCTTTCCAGTTTTCACCAAGCCACTCATTTCATTTTTCTATAGATGGGCTAACAAAACTCACATCACTCTTGTCCTCTTATTACCCCAGCCTAATGCTGGTCCGGGACACCTGCTTATTGCCTAAGCCGCCCTTTCGGGTTTTCAGCTTATCCCAGGATTTTCTTTTTGTCTTTTTTTTCTTGCTTTTTGACTTTTTGTTTGTTTCAAATGAAAGAAATACGAAATCACAAATATATACATAGATAGATAGATAGCAAGTACATTCTTCTCCCCCATGCTTGAATAATGCATTGTCCTCAATGTAATGAAAGACAGATAAATGATTGGGGAAGGAAGAAAATACTCACTGATGTACGCCGAGGTGGTCGTCTTCGTCAATAACGCTAGAAGGGTACACATGGATGTAGGGGTCCCCTAAACTTCATCACCACTTCTCAATCGAACTTCCCAAGAGATAGACCAAGCGATGCTGGAAATCCGAGCTCAATATGCACTGGTGGTGACGGACAGGCGAAGACGTACAGCAAGGAACAACAACAAATGATAGATCAAGGAAAAATTGGATGTTGCTCGCGAAAGAGACGAAGAGTGCCGCCATTCTGGATCAACCGCGATCGCGGCGGTGAAAACCGCGGCCGCGGTTCTTGTAGTGGACACCGGCGATTTTTTTTTTGTGATGAACATTAACCGCGGTCGCGGTATAAAGGCCGCGATCGCGTTTTTTTTTTTCAACTTAACCCTAAAATCGCCGCGGCGGCCGCGATCCCGGTTTCTTCTCTGATGTTTGCCGCGGTCGCGATTTTTCTTCTGTTCTTCCTACTCATGCGGATTAGTCGAAAAACGACACGAAAACACAACAAAGAGGGAAAAATAAAGGAAAAAGATAGTATCTTGTTGATCAAATCGGTAAACAATCACACAAACAAGAAAATACAAACTTGGATTCCCCGGCAACGGCCCCAAATTTGATAGGCATTTTGTCGCATGCACCTAACAAAGTAAACCTCAAAAACCTAACTAATGTAGTCTGATAAGTAAGGGTCGAATCTCACAGAGAATCAAGCTATATATCCTGTTTGCCAAATCGTTCACCAATTGATAACAAAGACAAATGGGGGAGTTTATATGAATCTAACTAAGAAAAATAATAGATAAAACATAAATAGCTTGGCTAGACAAATATCCACCTTCAGTTTGGTTGACCGATCATTGATTATCCCTAGTTCTCAATCCTTATGAATGTCCTAATCCCTGTTCCAAATCAATTCTCAGTCCAACTAGTCCTGATAATCCTAACTATTAAACAATCAAGAAACTATCAAGATTCAATTTAACAGCAGCAGTAAGCTCAGGAATAGATAGGCTCATGCAATACTTATCAACTAGTCAGTACTCGACATGCAATCAATTCTCTTCACAATAAACTTTCACAACTAGTTCCTGTAAATCGTGGTTGCTACTCTGAATTAGGGATGAACAATATTAATCTCAACAAGTTGACAAGATTAGGGGAACCAGCATTATAGATAATACCAATCTCAACTAGTTTGTCAGGCTAGGGAAACGAATATTAATAATACTAATCACAACAATTGATGAACTAGATCAACCAATAGAATTCAAAACCATAATCCTGCAGTATGAATAATACCAATAAAACTAGGTGATCAGGCTAGAGAAATCAGTAAAACTCAATGGGATGAAGTGCAAGAAAATCATAACATTCAAGGATAAAGTAAGAAATAATATCAATATCAACTTCAAACCAAGGCTTCAATTGTCTAGCCAAAAACAAAACAAAGAACTAAACTAAGAAAAAGGAAAAGAGGAAGAAAGGTAAAACCCAACTTGGGGTAGAACCCAACTTACAAAACTGATGTTCTAAAGGAAGAATATAAAGACTTTGCAAAACCTAATTTCCTAAAAGATAACAATAACAATCTCTAAAAGAAAAGAAAATAAATAAAATAAACTAAAGATCTCGGGCAAAAATCGCGTCTCCGCACCGCGCCAGGAAAGGAAATCCGCGACCGCGGCCAGGCTTTCGCGCCCGCGGCTAGGCTTCCGCGCCCGCGGCCAGGCATTCCTCGCCCGCAATTTCGTTTTGCTGCAGCTCTCTCCTTTGGTGCTTCGTCTTCAACTCCTTAAGTCTTTATTTAAGCAGTCATAACCACCAAATCAACACTTCTTCTCCAAAACTCCATTCTCCTATATTGCGTCCTAAACACACATAAATGGCACCCAAACACTAGTAACAACTCCTAGTTACGCACTACAAAGTAGCGCTTATCAAGTTCCCCCATACTTAGACCTTGCTCGTCCTCGAGTAAGCTAATAGAAACCTACTCCTCCAATGAAATACCCAAGGTCTCAGGAAGCACAAAAAAAAATCTCCACTAAGAACTGCACCTAAACATGAATCTTCCAGGCACCAACACAATAAGCACAACACACAACTAAGCTTTAAGGAAAGTAGAGAACTTTCCCCAAGCTTGACCCGAACACCATATAGAGAAATGTAATCATATAATCCTAACCTCCATCTATCTTCTTATAACTCCCAAAGTGACCTACCCAAATCCTCCTTATATCACGTCTTCTTATGTCACCATGCCAGAAAAAATGAGGAATCCTAATAATCACTCATTTTTCTTTTCAGTCATTTTGCCAAGGCGCCCTTTTGAGTTTTCACCAAGCCACTCATTTCATTTTTCTATAGATGGGCTCACAAAACGCACATCACTCTTGACCTCTTATTACCCCAGCCTAATGCTGGTCCGGGCCACCTGCTTATTGCCTAAGCCGCCCTTTCGGGTTTTCAGCTTATCCCAGGATTTTCTTTTTGTCTTTTTTTCTTGCTTTTTGACTTTTTGTTTTTTTCAAATGAAAGAAATACGAAATCACAAATATATACATAGATAGATAGCAAGTACATTCTTCTCCCCCATGCTTGAATAATGCATTGTCCTTAATGTATTGAAAGACAGACAAATGATCGGGGAATGAAGAAAATACTCACTGATGTACGCCGAGGTGGTCGTCTTCGTCAATAACTCCAGAAGGGTACGCATGGATGTAGGGGTCCCCTACACTTCATCACCACTTCTCAATTGAACTTCCCAAGATATAGACCAAGCGATGCTGGAAATCCGAGCTCAATATGCACTGGTGGTGACGGACAGACGAAGACGTATAGCAAGGAACAACAACAAATGATAGATCAAGGGAAAATTGGTTGTTGCTCGCGAAAAAGAGGAAGAGGGCCGCCATTATGGATTAACCGCGATCGCGGTTCTTGTACTGGACACCGGCGATTTTTGTTGTTGTTGTGATGAACAGTAACCGCGGTCGCGGTATAAAGGCCTCGATCGCGTTTTTTTTCCAACTAAACCCTAAAATCACCGCGGCGGCCGCGATTGCGGTTTCTTCTCCGATGTTTGCCGCGGTCGCGGTTTTTCTTCTATTTTTCCTACTCATGCGGATTAGTCGAAAAATAAAACGAAAACACGAAAACACAACAAAGAGGGAAAAATAAAGGAAAAAGATAGTGTCTTGTTGATCAAATCGGTAAACAATCACACAAACAAGAAAATACAAACTTGGATTCCCCGGCAACGGCGCCAAATTTGATAGGCGTTTTGTCGCATGCACCTAACAAAGTAAACCTCAAAAACCTAACTAATGTAGTCTGATAAGTAAAGGTCGAATCTCACAGAGAATCAAACTAAGAAAAATAATAGATAAAACATAAATAGCTTGGCTAGACAAATATCCACCTTCAGTTTGGTTGATCGATCATTGATTATCCCTAGTTCTCAATCCTTATGAATGTCGTAATCCCTGTTCTAAATCAATTACCAGTCCAACTAGTCCTGATAATCCTAACTATTACACAATCAAGAAACTATCAAGATTCAATTTAACAGCAGCAGTAAGCTCAGGAATAGATAGGCTCATGCAATACTTAACAACTAGTGAGTACTCGACATGCAATCAATTCTCTTCACAAAAAACAATTCACAACTAGTTCCTGTAAATTGTGGTTGCTACTCTGAATTAGGGATGAACAATATTAATCTCAACAAGTTGACCAGATTAGGGGAACCAACACTATAGATAATACCAATCTCAACTAGTTTGTCAGGCTAGGGAAACTAATATAAATAACACTAATCATAACAATTGATGAACTAGATCAACCAATAGAATTCAAAACCCTAATCCTGCAGTATGAATAATACCAATAAAACTAGGTGATCAGGCTAGAGAAATCAGTAAAACTCAATGGGATGAAGTGCAAGAAAATCATAAGATTCAAGGATAAAGTAAGAAATAATCTCAATATCAACTTCAAAACAAGGCTTCAATTGTCTAGCCAAAAACAAAACAAAGAACTAAACTAAGAAAAGGGAAATAAGGAAGAAAGGTAAAACCCAACTTGGGGTAGAACCCAACTTACAAAACTGATGTTCTAAAGGAAGAATATAAAGACTTTACAAAACCTAATTTCCTAAAAGATAATAATGACAATCTCTAAAAGAAAAGAAAAGAAAATAAATAAAATAAACTAAAGATCTCGGACCCAAATCGCGTCTCCGCACCGCGCCAGGAAAGGAAATCCGCGACCGTGATCGCGGAAATGCTTATGTTGCTCCCCTCAGCTACTGTCGTCCATCCGCGCCCGCTGCCAGGCTTTTGCGCCCGCGGCCAGGCTACCGCGCCGGCGGCCTGGCTTTCGCGCCGGCGGCTAGGCTTTCGCGTCCGCGGCCAGGCATTCCACGCCCACGGTTTCGTTCTGCTGCAGCTCTCTCCTTTGGTGCTTCGTCTTCAACTCCTTAAGTCTTCATTTAAGCAGTCAAAACCACCAAATCAATACTTCTTCTCCAAAACTCCATTCTCCTATATTGTGTCCTAAACACACATAAATGGCACCCAAAATACTAGTAACAGCTCCTAGTTACGCACTACAAAGTAGCGCTTATCAAATTCCCCCATGCTTAGACCTTGCTCGTCCTCGAGTAACCTAATAGAAACCTACTCCTCCAATGAAATACCCAAGGTCTCAGGAAGCACACAAAACAATCTCCACTAAGAACTGCACCTAAACATGAATCTACCAGGCATCAACACAATAAGCACAACACACAACTAAGCTTTAAGGAAAGTAGAGTACTATCCCCAAGCTTGACCCGAACACCATATAGAGAAATGTGATCATCTAATCCTAGCCTCCATCTATCTTCTTATAACTCCCAAAGTGACCTACCCAAATCCTCCTTAGATCACCTCTTCTTATGTCATAACGCCAGGAAAAATAAGGAATCCTAAAAATCACTCTTTTTCTTTTCACTCATTTTGCCAAGGCGCCTTTTCGAGTTTTCACCAAGCCACTCATTTCATTTTTCTATAGATGGGCTCACAAAACTCACATTACTCTTGACCTCTTATTATCCCAGCCTAATGTTGGTCTGGGCCACCTGCTTATTGCCTAAGCCGCCATTTCGGGTTTTCAGCTTATCCTAAGATTTTTTTTTGTCTTTTTTTCTTGCTTTTTGACTCTTTTTTTTCAAATGAAAGAAATACGAAATCACAAATATATACATAGATAGATAGCAAGTACATTCTTCTCCCCCATGCTTGAATAATGCATTGTCCTCAATGTATTGAAACACAGATAAATGATTGGGGAAGGAAGAAAATACTCACTGATGTACGCCGAGGTGGTCGTCTTCGTCAATAACGCCAGAAGGGTACGTAGGGATGTAGGGGTCCCCTAAACTTCATCACCACTTCTCAATCGAACTTCCCAAGAGATAAACCAAGCGATGTTGGAAATCCGAGCTCAATATGCATTGGTGGTGACGGACAGACGAAGACGTACAGCAAGGAACAACAACAAATGATAGATCAAGGGAAAATTGGCTGTTGCTCGCGAAAGAGACGAAGAGGGCCGCCATTCTGGTGTAACACCCCCAAATATATCCTTGAAAGGTATCACCGCTAGTGACCTCAGATTCCACATCCGAAGCCACCCAAGGCTTAACCAGTTTATACAATTCATAAAACAACATTGATAATACGAAATGTCATAGTATTGGATTAAATCAAAGTTTCAGAATTACATCCATAATCCAAATACAACCAAAATATATTACAGTAGAATTCTTTTTAAAATAAATGAGACAAAAGTCTTGATCTAGCGATCACACGCCTAGGATCTCAACCTGATAAAACTCTTTAAAATTCCATCTGCCTTCCTCGTCGTTTCTAGCCTTCATGGAACAGACGTTTATCTGATGTGCCGTATGAGATGGATGACACCAGCCAACCATGCAAGGAAATATAACCGGTTGGTTAGTCTAATGAAAGACTATGCAAGGGTAAAACAGAAAGGTTCTAAGTAGTCATATTAGGTTAGACCCATTGCTTCTCGAATGAAAGCCGATGACGATAGTAAACCTCAATACTTCTACAGAAAATATACGAAAAGGTATGATCAAGAGAAGACTCTAAAAGATTGAGTCTTAAAGAAACATATGAAGAGAAGACTCCAACGAATTGAGTCTTATCGGAAAGTATGACAATGTTTGGGAACATTATAATTCACACAAGCGTTTTAAAACTGACTTGACTATTTGGGTCCACGACCAACCTCACCGCACAATGCGAATTCAGATTTGGAAGGTGGACTTACTCTAATCGAAGTCCCGGACGAGTTTCCAAGTTGTACTTCTCGCCCTAAGGTTCATTAATTATGTGCATAACGGCACTTATCTTATTTAATTCCAAAACGTATATTCACGTTATAAGATTTTATCATAATCATCTCATCCCTCAGGATATAGAGATATATAGTCGGGAATAAATCCCTAAAGGTTTGACGCCGGCTAAGCGCACCTCCCCTATATTCGGATAGGGGATAGTCATGACTAGAGAAACAATGTTAGGGCTTGAACATCCTATCCACCGGGTTATAAAAAAATGGCTACCTCTCAAGGTAAGCAGCGTTCCTACGAATACTCGTGCTAACTATATCTCAAGTGCACATAAAATCCATTGCTAACTATATTTAAAGTTTGCATAAAAATCCACAATAATACCATCACGGTAATAACAGATATAATAGCGTTGTTTCTAGCAATATATACAACCTATTATATTATTCATTTTTAATCGTATCATTTTAAGAAAACCGTTCCCAACGAAACCAGTAATTCATCCCAATTTAATTAACAATTGATAATTAATAGAAATATGGAATGATAAGCAAGAGCGAACCGCCACTTGCCTTAGATTAGACGAAGCTCAAAGACAACGGGTTTCCGGGTCCGAAACGAGGACAGAACTCAGATTATGGATTCCTACGAAACGACCCATAACGAAACCCTAAGTTAGATTCGATAATAAAATATACGAATCTAAAGAAAGACGAACGAAATCGAAGGAATGGAAGTCCTAATCGAGATCACAAAGCCCAAGCTACAACCACGAGTGCCCAGGCACACCGCGGGTACGGTGGCTCTGCCGTGGGTGCGGTCACGAGTGCAGTCGTCGGGGACGAAGACGAGATCTTACCAAGGACGATGCGTTAGGGCTCGATTTGGATTGGCTTCGACTTCCAAACTCCTTGGGCCACCAAACACCACCTTGAGGGCACCTCCTCCTCCTATGGTAGCTCCGACGATGATCTTGAAGAACTCCGGCGAAAGCTTGCAACTCCGGCGACAATGGAACGAGAGAGAGATTTGAGAGAGAGAGCTTGGGATGCCTTCCTCCTCCAAGTCCCCTCCTTATATAGGCTAAGCAAGGAGCTCCAGCTGGCTCCCCCACCGCCACCGCTTCAGCTCCGACAAGATCGGCAAGCAGCTCAGGCGAAGTTCGGCGGGGCAGAAAAGGTAATCATGACGGCGCGGGTGCGGTGGGTCTCACCGCGGGGTGCGGTGAAGGCCACTTTCTGACCGCGGGGTATGGTGGGTATGACCGCGGGTGCGGTCAAGGCCAATCTTGTGCCTTTTGCCCACTTTTGCCCGGGAAGAATAATGGGTATGGGTTTTAACCCCGAATTAAATATATTTGTATCCGAACAAATATTCTAAGCCCCAAAAATACGTCGAATGTATTTTATTCCACTCAGGGAATTATTACAGAGATCAAGCATTTTACAGAATGTCTGAACTTCTCTGAAAATAAACCGACTATAGTACGAGAGTTGGAAAAATTACCAAAATGCCTTTACCAAAATGAGGGGTATTACATCTGGATTAACCGCGGTCGCGGCGGTGAAAACCACGGTCGCGGTTCTTGTACTGGACACCGGCGATTTTTTTTATTTGTGATGAACAGTAACCGCGGTCGCGGTATAAAGGCCGCGATCGCGCTTTTTTTTTAACTAAACCCTGAAATCACCGCGGCGGCAGCGATTGCGGTTTCTTCTCTGATGTTTGCCGCGGTCGCGGTTTTTCTTCTGTTCTTCCTACTCATGCGGATTAGTCGAAAAACGAAACAAAAACACGAAAACACAACAAAGAGGGAAAAATAAAGGAAAAAGATAGTGTCTTGTTGATCAAATCGGTAAACAATCACACAAACAAGAAAATACAAACTTGGATTCCCCGATAACGGTGCCAAATTTGATAGGTGTTTTGTCGCATGCACCTAATAAAGTAAACCTCAAAAACCTAACTAATGTAGTCTGGTAAGTAAGGGTCGAATCCCACAGAGAATCAAATATATGAATCTAACAAAGACAAAGGGGGGGAGTTTATATGAATCTAACTAAGAAAAATAATAGATAAAACATAAATAGCTTGGCTAGACAAATATCCACCTTCAGTTTGGTTGATCGATCATTGATTATCCCTAGTTCTCAATCCTTATGAATGTCCTAATCCCTGTTCTAAATCAATTACCAGTCCAACTAGTCCTGATAATCCTAACTATTAAACAATCAAGAAACTATCAAGATTCAATTTAACAGCAGTAGTAAGCTCAGGAATAGATAGGCTCATGCAATACTTAACAACTAGTCAGTACTCGACATGCAATCAATTCTCTTCACAATAAACATTCAAAACTAGTTCCTGTAAATCGTGGTTGCTACTCTGAATTAGGAATGAACAATATTAATCTCAACAAGTTGACCATATTAGGGGAACCAACACTATAGATAATACCAATCTCAACTAGTTTGTCAGGCTAGGGAAACTAATATTAATAACACTAATCACAACAGTTGATGAAATAGATCAACCAATAGAATTTAAAACCCTAATCCTGCAGTATGAATAATACCAATAAAACTAGGTGATCAGGCTAGAGAAATCAGTGAAACTCAATGGGATGAAGCGCAAGAAAATCATAACATTCAAGGATAAAGTAAGAAATAATCTCAATATCAACTTCAAACCAAGGCTTCAATTGTTAAGCCAAAAACCAAACAAAGAACTAAACTAAGAAAAGGGAAAAGAGGAAGAAAGGTAAAACCCAACTTGGGGTAGAACCCAACTTACAAAACTGATGTTCTAAAGGAAGAATATAAAGACTTTGCAAAACCTAATTTCCTAAAAGATAACAGTAAAAATCTCTAAAAGAAAATAAAATAAACTAAAGATCTCGGACGAAAATCGCGTCTCCGCACCGTGCCACGAAAGGACATCCGCGACCGTGACTGCGGAAATGCTTATGTCGCTCCCCTCAGCTAATGTCGTCCATCCGCGCCCGCTGCCAGGCTTTCGCGCCCGCGGCCAGGCTTCTGCGCCCGCGGCCAGGCCTTCTGCGCCCGCGGCCAGGCATTCTACGCCCGCGGTTTCGTTCTGCTACATCTCTCTCCTTTGGTGCTTCGTCTTCAACTCCTTAAGTCTTCATTTAAGTAGTCAAAACCACCAAATTAACACTTCTTCTCCAAAACTCCATTCTCCTATATTGTGTTCTAAACACACATAAATGGCACCCAAATACTAGTAACAGCTCCTAGTTATGCACTATAAAGTAGCGCTTATCAAATTCCCCCATGCTTAGACCTTACTCGTCCTCGAGTAAGCTAATAGAAACCTACTCCTCCAATGAAATATCCAAGGTCTCAGGAAGCACACAAAACAATCTCCACTAAGAACTGCACCTAAAAATGAATCTACCAGGCACCAACACAATAAGCACAACACACAACTAAGCTTTAAGGAAAGTAGAGAACTTCCCCCAAGCTTGACCCGAACACCATATAGAGAAATGTGATCATCTAATCCTAGCCTCCATCTATCTTCTTATAACTCCCAAAGTGACCTACCCAAATCCTCCTTATATCACTTCTTCTTATGTCACCACGCCAGGAAAAATGAGGAATCCTAATAATCACTCTTTTTCTTTTCACTCATTTTGCCATGGCGCCCTTTCGAGTTTTCACCAAGCCACTCATTTCATTTTTCTATAGATGGGCTCACAAAACGCACATCACTCTTGACCTCTTATTACCCCAGCCTAATGCTGGTCCGGGCCACCTGCTTATTGCCTAAGCCGCCCTTTCGGGTTTTCAGCTTATCCCATAATTTTCTTTTTGTCTTTTTTTCTTGCTTTTTGACTCTCTTTTTTTCAAATGAAATAAATACGAAATCACAAATATATACATAGATAGATAGCAAGTACATTCTTCTCCCCCATGCTTGAATAATGCATTGTCCTCAATGTATTGAAAGACAGATAAATGATTGGGGAAGGAAGAAAATACTCACTGATGTACGCCGAGGTGGTCGTCTTCGTCAATAACGCCAGAAGGGTACGTAGGGATGTAGGGGTGCCCTAAACTTCATCACCACTTCTCAATCGAACTTCCCAAGAGATAGACCAAGCGATGCTGGAAATCCGAGCTCAATATGCACTGGTGGTGACGGACAGGCGAAGACGTACAGCTAGGAACAACATCAAATGATAGATCAAGGAAAAATTGGTTGTTGCTCGTGAAAGAGACGAAGAGGGCCACCATTTCGGATCAACCGCGATCGCGGCGGTGAAAACCACGGTCGCGGTTCTTATAGTAGACACCAGCGATTTTTGTTGTTGTGATGAACAGTAACCGTGGTCGCGGTATAAAGGCCGCGATCGCGGTTTCTTCTCTGATGTTTGCCGCGGTCGCGGTTTTTCTTCTGTTCTTCCTACTCATGCGGATTAGTCGAAAAACGAAACGAAAACACAACAAAGATGGAAAAATAAAGGAAAAAGATAGTGTCTTGTTGATCAAATCGGTAAACAATCACACAAACCAGAAAATACAAACTTGGATTCCCCGGTAACGGCGCCAAATTTGATAGGCGTTTTGTTGCATGCACCTAACAAAGTAAACCTCAAAAACCTAACTAATGTAGTCTGGTAAGTAAGGGTAGAATCCCACAGAGAATCAAGCTATATATCCTGTTTGCCAAATCGTTCACCAATTGATAACAAAGACAAAGGGGGGGGAGTTTATATGAATCTAACTAAGAAAAATAATAGATAAAAGATAAATAGCTTAGCTAGACAAATATCCACCTTCTGTTTGGTTGATCGATCATTGATTTTTCCAAGTTCTCAATCCTTATGAATGTCCTAATACCTGTTCTAAATCAATTACCAGTCCAACTAGTCCTGATAATCCTAACTATTAAACAATCAGGAAACTATCAATATTCAATTTAACAACAACAGTAAGCTCAGGAATAGATAGGCTCATGCAACACTTAACAACTTGTCAGTACTCGACATGCAATCAATTCTCTTCACAATAAACATTCACAACTAGTTCTTGTAAATCGTGGTTGCTACTCTGAATTAGGGATGACCAATATTAATCTCAACAAGTTGACCAGATTAGGGGAACCAACACTATAGATAATACCAATCTCAACTAGTTTGTTAGGCTAGGGAAACTATCATTAATAATACTAATCACAACAATTGATGAACTAGATCAACCAATAGAATTCAAAACCATAATCCTGCAGTATGAATAATACCAATAAAACTAGGTGATCAGGCTAGAGAAATCAGTAAAACTCAATGGGATAAAGCGCAAGAAAATCATAACATTCAAGGATAAAGTAAGAAATAATCTCAATATCAACTTCAAACCAAGGCTTCAATTGTCTAGCCAAAAACAAAACAAAGAACTAAACTAAGAAAAAGGAAAAGAGGAAGAAAGGTAAAACCCAACTTGGGGTAGAACCCAACTTACAAAACTAATGTTTTAAAGGAAGAATATAAAGACTTTGCAAAACCTAATTTCCTAAAAGATAACAATAACAATCTCTAAAAGAAAATAAAATAAAAGAAATAAAATAAACTAAAGATCTTGGACGAAAATTGCGTCTCCGCACCGCGCCACGAAAGGAAATCCGCGACCGTGAAAATGCTTATGTCGCTCCCCTCAGCTACTGTCGTCCATCCGCGCCCGCTGCCAGGCTTCCGCGCCCGTGGTAGGCTTTCGCGCCCGTGGCCAGGCTTCCGCGCCCGCGGCCAGGCTTCCGTGCCCGCGGCTAGGACTTTATGCGCCCGCGGCCAGGCATTCTGCGCCCGCATTTTCGTTCTACTGTAGCTCTCTCATTTGGTGCTTCGTCTTCAACTCCTTAAGTCTTCATTTAAGCAGTCAAAACCACCAAAGCAATACTTCTTCTCCAAAACTCCATTCTCCTATATTGTGTCCTAAACACACATAAATGGCACCCAAATACTAGTAACAGCTCCTAGTTACGCACTACAAAGTAGCACTTATCAAATTCCCCCATGCTTAGACCTTGCTTGTCCTCGAGTAAGCTAATAGAAACCTACTCATCCAATGAAATACCCAAGGTCTCAGGAAGCACACAAAACAATCTCCACTAAGAACTGCTGATAAGCACTACTTTGTAGGGCTTAACCAAGAGTCATTAGAGGTTTTATTGGTGCCATTCGGGTAGATTTAGACACATTCATGTGTATGGCGTTTGGGGGCGAAGTTGGTTTATTTGGAGGTGTTTGAGCCATTTTGGAGATCATAGTAGACACTGAGGAGGAAGCCACCAGAAGTAGATGCCAAGGAGCTGAAGAGACAAAGACTTCGGAGGAAGTACCTTACGGCGCCCGCCGCAGAAGCCACGGCGACCGCCGCCTAAACCTTCCCAACAACGATGGCTACGACTTGGCCACGGCGCCCGCCGTGGAAATGCGACGCCCGCCGCCATTACGGCGCCCGCCGTGGAGGTTGCAGCGCCCGCCGCCGCTGTTCAGAAGTCCGCCGAGCCGTTTCCTTATTTGCTTTATTTTGCATTATTTTATTACGATTTATTATTTCGTGTTAGGTTAATTCAGACTTTGTTTCCTTTAGTATTTAAGGGTAGAGAAAGGCTCGTTTGCCTATCAGCTAATCTCTCTCTGAACCGTAATTTCATTCTACATATTTGTTAAGAAGAACTAAGTCCCCTTGGCTTAGTCAGACGCTGAAGCTTTCGTTTTGATTCAGCTGTGAGACTCTCGTTCTTAATCTATTGCATGGTTTTTATCTATTCTCTTGCTTGATTGCTTATGATTGATATTGATAGTCTCTATCTTGGACGCAACTAGGGTTTGTCGTTATTGATCTATTGCTAGATTTAGATTGTTACTGGTTGAGCATATCTATTTCAGAGTAGCAACTGCATCGTACTAGTATCTGGTTGTGCTAGTCTTATGCAGAAGAGAACTGATTTACATTCTAGGATAAAAGCTGGTTGTTTTATGCTAGAATTGTATCCAACTATATATCTATCCGTAAGACTGCTGTTAAACTGAATCTTGATAGTTTCAGGGTTGTTTAATTAGTTAGTGCTAATAGTATCTGGTTGTGCTATTAGTTATATCTGAAAAAGAATTGGAATTTCCATTGCATGAGATTTTGAATGAGTATCTAGGATCAACTTGTCATATGAATAGTGGATGTTGTTTGACTAAGTGCTTTTCCCATCACTGATTTCACAACTCGTTAGCTTGTTTACCTGTTGCATGTTTAGAACTTACAAAACTCACAAAACCCCCCTTTGGTTACGTTTGATTGACATACAAATTGCATATTTAGATAGAATTCGCCTCCCTGTGGATTCAACCTTTACTTACCTAGGACTACGGTTTAAGGTTTGTTTGGATATTTTGCATAGCAGTTTTACACGACGAAAACCTGTTATCAACTGCACCTAAACATGAATCTACCAGGCACCAACACAATAAGCACAACACACAACTAAGCTTTAAGGAAAGTAGAGAACTTCCTCCAAGCTTGACCCGAACACCATATAGAGAAATGTGATCATCTAATCCTAGCCTCCATCTATCTTCTTATAACTCCCAAAGTGACCTACCCAAATCCTCCTTATATCACCTCTTCTTATGTCACCACGCTAGGAAAAATGAGGAATCCTAATAATCACTCTTTTTCTTTTTACTCATTTTGCCATGGCGCCCTTTCGAGTTTTCACCAAGCCACTCATTTCATTTTTCTATAGATGGGCTCACAAAACGCACATCACTCTTGAGCTCTAATTACCCCAGCCTAATGCTGGTCCGGGCCACCTGCTTATTGCCTAAGCCGCCCTTTTTTTCTTGCTTTTTGACTTCTTCTTTTTTCAAATGAAAGAAATACGAAATCACAAATATATACATAGATAGATAGCAAGTACATTCTTCTCCCCCATGCTTGAATAATGCATTGTCCTCAATGTATTGAAACACAGATAAATGATTGGGGAAGGAAGAAAATACTCACTGATGTACGCCGAGGTGGTCGTCTTCGTCAATAATGCCAGAAGGGTATGCAGGGATGTAGGAGTCCCCTAAACTTCATCACCACTTCTCAATCGAACTTCCCAAGAGATAGACCAAGCAATGCTGGAAATCCGAGCTCCATATGCACTGGTGGTGACGGACAGGCGAAGACGTACAGCAAGAAACAACAAGAAATGATAGATCAAGGAAAAATTGGTTGTTGCTCGCGAAAGAGACGAAGAGGCCTACCATTTTGGATCAACCGCGATCGCGGCGGTGAAAACCGCGGTCGCGGTTCTTATAGTAGACACCGGCAATTTTTTTTTGTGATGAACAGTAACCGCGGTCGCGATATAAAGGCCGCGATCGCGTTTTTTTTTCAACTTAACCCTAAAATCGCCGCGGCGGCCGCGATCCCGGTTTCTTCTCTGATGTTTGTCACGGTCGCAGTTTTTCTTTTGTTCTTCCTACTCATGCGGATTAGTCGAAAAACGACACGAAAACACAACAAAGAGGGAAAAATAAAGGAAAAAGATAGTGTCTTGTTGATCAAATCGATAAACAATCACACAAACAAGAAAATACGAACTTGGATTCCCCGGCAACGGCGCCAAATTTGATAGGCATTTTGTCGCATGCACCTACCAAAGTAAAGCTCAAAAACCTAACTAATGTAGTCTGGTAAGTAAGGGTCGAATCCCACAGAGAATCAAGCTATATATCCTATTTGTCAAATCGTTCACCAATTGATAACAAAGACAAAGGGGGGGGGGGGAGTTTATATGAATCTAACTAAGAAAAATAATAGATAAAACATAAATAGCTTGGCTAGACAAATATCCACCTTCAGTTTGGTTGATCGATCATTGATTTTCCCTAGTTATCAATCCTTATGAATGTTCTAATCCCTGTTCTAAATCAATTACCAGTCCAACTAGTCCTGATAATCCTAACTATTAAACAATCAAGAAACTATCAAAATCCTAACTATTAAACAATCAAGGAAATCCGCGACCGCGACCGCGGAAATGCTTATGTCGCTCCCCTCAGCTATTGTCGTCCATCCGCGCCCGCTGCCAGGCTTCCGCGCCCGCGGCCAGGCTTCCGCGCCTGTGGCCAGGCATTCTGCGCCTGTGGTTTTGTTCTGCTGCAGCTCTCTCCTTTGGTGCTTCGTCTTTAACTCCTTAAGTCTTCATATAAGCAGTCAAAACCACCAAATCAACACTTCTTCTCCAAAACACCATTCTCCTATATTGTGTCCTAAACACACATAAATGGAACCCAAATACTAGTAACAGCTCCTAGTTACGCACTACAAAGTAGCGCTTATCAAATTCCCCCGCGGCGGCGGCTGCGATCGCGGTTTCTTCTCTGATGTTTGTTGCGGTCGCGGTTTTTCTTCTGTTCTTCCTACTCATGCGGATTAGTCGAAAAATGAAAACACGAAAACACAACAAAGAGGGAAAAATAAAGGAAAAAGATAGTGTCTTGTTGATCAAATCGGTAAACAATCACACAAACAAGAAAATACAAACTTGGATTCCCCGGCAACGGCGCCAAATTTGATAGGCATTTTGTCGCATGCACCTAACAAAGTAAAGCTAAAAAACCTAACTAATGTAGGCTGGTAAGTAAGGTTCGAATCCCACAGAGAATCAAGCTATATATCTTGTTTGCCAAATCGTTCACCAATTGATAACAAAGACAAAGGGGGGGGGGGAGTTTATATGAATCTAACTAAGAAAAATAATAGATAAAACATAAATAGCTTGGCTAGACAAATATCCACCTTCAGTTTGGTTGATCGATCATTGATTTTCCCTAGTTCTCAATCCTTATGAATGTTATAATCCCTGTTCTAAATCAATTACCAGTCCAACTAGTCTTGATAATCCTAACTATTAAACAATAAAGAAACTATCAAGATTCAATTTAACAGCAGCAGTAAGCTCAGGAATAGATAGGCTCATGCAATACTTAACAACTAGTCAGTACTCGACATGCAATCAATTCTCTTCACAATAAACATTCATAACTAGTTCCTGTAATCGTGGTTGCTACTCTGAATTAGGGATGAACAATATTAATCTCAACAAGTTGACCAGATTAGGGGAATCAGCACTATAGATAATACCAATCTCAACTAGTCTGTCAGGCTAGGGAAACTAATATTAATAATACTAATCACAACAATTGATGAACTAGATCAACCAATAGAATTCAAAACCCTAATCCTGCAGTATGAATAATACCAATAAAACTAGGTGATCAGGCTAGAGAAATCAGTAAAACTCAATGGGATAAAGCGCAAGAAAATCATAACATTCAAGGATAAAGTAAGAAATAATATCAATATCAACTTCAAACCAAGGCTTCAATTGTCTAGCCAAAAACAAACCAAAGAACTAAACTAAGAAAAGGGAAAAGAGGAAGAAAGGTAAAACCCAACTTGGGGTAGAACCCAACTTACAAAACTGATGTTCTAAAGGAAGAATATAAAGACTTTGCAAAACCTAATTTCCTAAAAGATAACAATAACAATCTCTAATAGAAAAGAAAATAAATAAAATAAACTAAAGATCTCGGGCAAAAATCGCATCTCCGCACCGCGCCAGGAAAGGAAATCCGTGACCGCGACCGTGGAAATGCTTATGTCGCTCCCCTCAGCTACTGTCGTCCATCTACGCCCGCTGCCAGGCTTTCACGGGCGCGGCCAGGCCTTCCGCGGCCAGGCTTTTGCGCCCGCGGCTAGGCATTTTGCGCCTGCGGTTTCATTCTGCTACAGCTCTCTCCTTTGGTGCTTCGTCTTCAACTCCTTAAGTCTTCATTTAAGCAGTCAAAACCACCAAATCAACACTTCTTCTCCAAAACTCCATTCTCCTATTGTGTCCTAAACACACATAAATGGCACTCAAATACTAGTAACAACTCCTAGTTATGCACTACAAAGTAGCGCTTATCAAATTCCCCCATGCTTAGACCTTGCTCGTCCTCGAGTAAGCTAATAGAAACCTACTCCTCCAATGAAATACCCAAGGTCTCAGGAAGCACGCAAAACAATCTCCACTAAGAACTGCACCTAAACATGAATCTACCAGGCACAAACACAATAAGCACAACATACAACTAAGCTGATGCGCTCCTACCCACCATGACTGCCACATAGGAAGAGGAAGATATGAGCATTCGCTCAGAAGGGCCAATAACAAGATCGCGCGCCAAAGCCATCGCCAACGCGACACAATCATTGGTTGTACGCATCGTCGCTAGCCAAGGAACGCAAGAGACCGCGTTCTCCCTCAGGCGCCTTCAACCAAGTCCAGAGAACGCGTTCTCTGTCAATCTCCTCGCAACCATCCATTGAACGCGATCTTTTGAATTGTTTTGCAATTTTTGAACATTATTATTTAAGTTATTTCTGTTGGGGCGTGTGTTTCACGTGTGTCGCGTGGGCTAGCCCATTAAGCGAGACTTGGCCCATCCGAGTCCCACTATCTCTTATAAAAGGTCAACTCGACCTTCTGTAATAGGTTATGCTTCATTTTAATCTAACACTATTTGTCGAGAGCTTTTGCCTCCAATCTATTAGATCGGCGTCACCTCAACTCTTACTTCTCATCCCCATTCCTCCGCTGCCGATGCTACGGCCTTCACTCGATCCCCATCGAGTTTATCCAACTCCGCTGCCGATGCTACGGCCACTCACTCGATCTTTTCGAGTCTATCCCCTCCGATGCCGACACTACGGCTTCGTTCATCTCTCGGGCCACCATCAACATTGCGTTCTCCCACTCACGCGACGTCCCAAACACTGCGTTCCACTCATTCCACCTCAGAAGCAACCCGCGTGACTTCCTACCAAGATCATCGATCCGGCATTCACAAGTAGGAACGCATCAACTGGCATCAGAGCCTTTGATCTTGTAAGTCGCTTGTCAAGCCTCATTTGTTCACAATTTTTTCTCCCCCATCATCCTTGCTTCCGCGTTTGTCACAATTTTTTTTTCGTCCTGGCATGTCCATTCGGTTTCTACAAGAGAATCTCTTGACCGATAATTGCTTGATCTCCCAGCGAAAATTGTGTGATTTGTTTGCATGAAATCTGCGTAATTAATTAAAAGATTTTCTTAATTAATCGCGTGACTCTCGCTAACATATCTTGCCATATTTTCTTGTGTTGACCGTCATAATCTACATTAAATCTTCTCTCTCCTATCGCGTAAATCTCGTGATTTCTTTCCTTAAGTTACTTAGCCGTTTATTTTTATTTTATTTCATTTAATTCTTATCCAATCTTCAATAAAAAGTCAAAGATTAGATCTCGGATTTGAATATCAAAATTCAAAAGTCAAAGTCGCATTAAAAAAAAAAGACGCGACAATTCAAAAAAAAAGGAAGGAAAGCCAAAATAAGGCAACCTTCTTCCCTCAACGGCTAGGCTCATCTTCTTTATCCCTCCACCGTCTAGTGTCACAATTGAAGGTGTGTATTGTGTGTACGCGTTGTTTACGTTAATGGTTAGGACTTCTTTCTTTTGGTTTCGTTTTCTTTTGTGCTTGCATATCACACTTGCTTTGCTTGCGTTTAGCCGCCCTCACAGTCAAAAGAACACGCCCTCCTACGTGAACACTTGTTACTTGTTGAGTGCTTACTTGTTCTTTGGTTTTGTATTGCCTTTTGTTCGTTTTTACTCGCGATGTCTGGTCATATTGTGATAGGTAGCCTCACGTCACCCACCGGTGGGGATGTCCAAGGAGATGGCAACAACCACTCACCACCACAAAACATCACGCAACATGAAGTGGCCCCACTCGCCAATCCTCCCCAACAAGACCCCATTCTGGAGCTCTCGGAGGAACAATGCGAGATCCAAGAACTTAGGCGCCAAGTTGCCCAATTTCAAGCCATGCAACGCGCTGTGCCAGCACAACCGACATCAACTTTAATGGTCCCTATGGACACCCTGGGCGCGCCGTGCCACACTGAAGCCGGGCCAAGTCAACAACGCATGGACAAGGGCAAAGGAGTGATGCCCTCCACTTCAAACTTACAACCGCGACTTCAAAGGATCCAATCAATGATCGAAAGCCGCCAAGGCTATGTGTCGCATCACGAACGATATGCACCGCGGGCAACACTAGCCGGTTACGACAGCGGTTTCGACTGCGACGATGATTCCCATGGTGAGTACTCTGAACCCTTTGACTTCAATGACAGGTATGAAGCCAGAGGAACAAGACGCCGCTGCGAGATTGCCTCAACACCACTTGCCGGCCGAGCCAGACGAGAAGAACGCGACTCAGGTTTGCCGCGTCGATCCTATCGCGCCAAGACGTTGAGCCGCGTCAGCATCGCCATGACCCCACTCCAGTGCCATTCGACGTCAACGACCACCTTGGCCATCAAAGTGCGCGTACGCCGCGTTATGGCTCCGATGGCTATGGATCGACAACGCCGACTATACATGATGATTTCAATGAGTTTGACGATGAAGAGATGGAGGACGCAGGGCTCATCAATCCAGGCTCCTTCCACCCCCCCCCCCCCTTGGTGATCCCATTAAACTCCAAGATAGGCCAGCGGATTGGATCCCACCTCCACTCCAACCAGTCAGACAACAGCATCGTGTTATGGGCGACAACACGCGTGACTCTCGTGGCCAACACCACGAGGACATGGAGCGTGACTTTCTTCGCCAACACAATGCACCAGTTCAAAGACGAAGACAAGGACGCGCTGAGTACAACGTGCCTCCTAGGGACTTCGTCACTGAAGATGTCCTGGCTCACCAAGCTCGCCGTCCTCATCATCTCGCTGAGGAAGCTGCACAACGCGCTTATGTGCCACACCCTACTCAACACACACCAAGGCTTAGCCGCCATGAGGTAAAGGTTAAAATTGAGCATTTCTTTGGAGAATATGACCCCGCTGTGTTTCTTGAGTGGGTACAGGCTACATAGTATACTTTGTGATATTGTCGCGTCCCCATAGAGGAGCATGTTGATGCGGCAACCCTACATTTCAGTGGGGCTGCACGCGTTTGGTACCACAGATTCGTGGACGATCGCGTTCGTCGACACCTTGCTCCCACCACGGAGTGGCACCAGCTTGTGTATGTCATGACACAGAAGTACGTGCTAGCAGACTACATAAACCAGATGTGAATGGAGATCGCAATGGCGCATCAAGGCGCCAAAACACCTTTGGAGTTCTTCCCACAGTTGGAGGACATGTACTACAAAGCCAGCATCAATGTCGCCCCGTCCACACTGCGAACAAAGTTTCTGAGTGGCTTGAATGTGTCCATCCGTGACCAACTCGAGATATTGCCAATCAAGGATCTGAATACCTTGACTCATACCGCGATGCAAATCTATAACCAGCAATCGCGTTGCCGTCAATCCTCTTGGCAAACCCTGAGTCAAAGAAGGTATGAATCTAACTCTGGTCAATCCCCTTCTACTAATGTGCGCGGTCCACCCACAGGAACCACCGCGTCAAATCAAAGCCGACAGGGGAAGATCGCGACAACACCCACCAATGCTCCTCGCGCGACGCCAACAAAGGGCACATCACCAACTCCAGAGCGCGCGCGTGACTTGGAGTGTTTCAAGTGTGGAGGAAGAGGGCACTACAAGAGAGATTGCCCAAACAACAAGAAAGTCCTCTTCTCAAGCATCGGCCGCCGCGATCGCTGTGGTGGCCGCGATCGCGGTTTCTTCTCTGATGTTTGCCGCGGTCGCGGTTTTTAGGCCGCGATCGCGGTTTTTCTTCCTACTCCTGCGGATTAGTCAAAAAATGAAACGAAAACACGAAAACACAACAAAGAGGGAAAAATAACGGAAAAAGATAGTGTCTTGTTGATCAAATCGGTAAACAATCACACAAACAAGAAAATACAAACTTGGATTCCCCGACAACGGCGCCAAATTTGATAGGCGTTTTGTCGCATGCACCTAACAAAGTAAACCTCAAAAACCTAACTAATGTAGTTTGGTAAGTAAGGGTCAAATCCCACAGAGAATCAAGCTATATATCATGTTTGCCAAATCGTTCACCAATTGATAACAAAGACAAATGGGGGGGGGGGGAGTTTATATGAATCTAACTAAGAAAAATATTAGATAAAACATAAATAGCTTGGCTAGACAAATATCCACCTTCAGTTTGGTTGATCGATCATTGATTATCCCTAGTTCTCAATCCTTATGAATGTCCTAATCTCTGTTCTAAATTAATTATCAGTCCAACTAATCCTGATAATCCTAACTATTAAACAATCAAGAAACTATCAATATTTAATTTAACAGCAGCAGTAAGCTCAGGAATAGATAGGCTCATGCAATACTTAACAACTAGTCAGTACTCGACATGCAATCAATTCTCTTCACAATAAACATTCACAACTAGTTCCTGTAAATCGTGGTTGCTACTCTGAATTAGGGATGAACAATATTAATCTCAACAAGTTGACCAGATTAGGGGAACCAGCACTATAGATAATACCAATCTCAACTAGTTTGTCAGGCTAGAGAAACTAATATTAATAATACTAATCACAACAATTGATGAACTAGATCAACCAATAGAATTCAAAACCTTAATCCTGCAGTATGAATAATACCAATAAAACTAGGTGATCAGGCTAGAGAAATCAGTAAAACTCAATGGGATGAAGCGCAAGAAAATCATAACATTCAAGGATAAAGTAAGAAATAATCTTAATATCAACTTCAAACCAAGGCTTCACTTGTCTAGCCAAAAACAAAACAAAGAACTAAACTAAGAAAAGGGAAAAGAGGAAGAAAGGTAAAACAAAACTTGGGGTAGAACCCAACTTACAAAACTGATGTTCTAAATGAAGAATATAAAGACTTTGCAAAACCTAATTTCCTAAAAGATAACAATAACAATCTCTAAAATAAAAGAAAAGAAAATAAATAAAATAAACTAAAGATCTCGGACGAAAATCGCGTCTCCGCACCGCGCCAGGAAAGGAAATCTGCGACCGCGGAAATGCTTATGTCGCTCCCCTCAGCTACTGTCGTCCATCCGCGCCCGCTGCCAGGCTTCCGCGCCCGCGGCCAGGCTTCCGCGCCTGCGGCCAGGCTTCCGCACCCGCGGCCAGGCCTTTCGCGCCCGCAGCCAGGCTTCCGCGGCCAGGCCTTCCGCGCCCGCGGCCAGGCATTCCGCGCCCGCGGTTTCGTTCTGCTGCAGCTCTCTTCTTTGGTGCTTCGTCTTCAACTCCTTAAGTCTTCATTTAAGCAGTCAAAACCACCAAATCAACACTTCTTCTCCAAAACCCCATTCTCCTATATTGTGTCCTAAACACACATAAATGGCACCTAAATACTAGTAACAGCTCCTAGTTACGTACTATAAAGTAGCGCTTATCAACCAAGTTATAAAGTAGGGTCCGACTTAATGTGGTTTTTTTTTATATAGTTTACACATCCTCTTGAGGAACAATGTTTGGGGTCGAAGAAGGGGTGGTCATTCCTTGTGTAATCAGTCAACTCTTACCTGCAAGCGGATGTACAATGACATCATGTGTCTAGTCATGTACATAAACTGTCAATGTAATCATATAATTTGCACCCATGCATTTTTTTCATTTTGATGCAACCCTGCAGTTGCATATGTACGTATATCATATGCAGGTATAAGGTGAAAATATGCCTTGTTAAAACTTTGTTATTATCTCCTAACATTACATGAAATGGTATAGATACAAAACAAAACATGAAGCAAAGTAACCCCTAGCACAATCTGGTTTGCATCATCATGAAATGGCAAGTTCAGACACATATTCAAACATGAAATTGACATTATAATAATCTCAAGTGTCATGTTATAACTACAACATAACATGGCAAGTTCAGACACATATTCAAACGTGAAATTGATAGTATAATAAAGTCAGGTGTCATGTTATAACTACAACATACTTGGGAATGACCTTGATCTTATAAAGGAAGTAAGCATGTTTAACCTATAACACGTAAACACATTTGACTCATTTAGTCTGTTTAATTCGATGTCGTATACCAGAGATATTGTTCCAGTTTATGCCGGGATGAACTTATAATTACTAAGGGGGGAATTACTTCTTCTTAAACAATACTTTGGTATCACTTTGGTATGCATTGTTTTTGCAATGAACTGTATCAAAATCTTGATTAACCGACATGCAATTGACTGAAAAAATGCTATAGTTATGATGTAACATAATTATATTGGTTATCCCCTCACGGTCATTAGGCGAGTAGGGACTGAAATAAAATGAACGATACGACCGAGTGACCAATTATGTAATAACATGTATAGTTTAGTGTTGGATTAAAGGTTACAAACCAATCTATAAAAAGTGATAACAATTATACGTTGTTTAATATCCACACATAAGCTATATTCAAGTGTGCACATTTGGCCGCACTTCTTTGTATGAACACATAGGTTATTTTCATAGGTTTGTGTACATATGCACACACGTTATTTTATAAGCAAACTTAGGTTATTTTCATATGCACACATGTAATGTAGAACTTTACGATTGAGGATCCGATCTTTAAAAAATCGGGATTTCTAGAAAAAAAAACACCACTCACGATCTAGGCAGTCCTTTCCTTGCGATTCGACGGTTGTGCACCATCCACACTCCTCTTCAAAAGTCATTTTATTCCTTAAGATTCATTCATATACTCGACAAAAGTATACACTTGAATTGTAATGCATGGATAACAACATAAGATTAGGCATACCCGGAAGTGGATATTTGTGATGAACAAATCATATGTCTCCTACATACAAACATGGTCACAATTTTTTTAACATAAGCCTTTAAAGATTGAAGAAATACTAAATATGGTTAACATAACATAACATAGTCAGTTTTGGGAAAGATACACTAAACAACACACACAATTCGAGATAAATTAAGGTTTTTTAATTTATTCTTAAAATTATATGTTAAGTTAAACTTTTTAAGATGAAAACACACTGAAGTATGGTTAACATAACATAACATTACAGGTTTAGGGAAAGATACACTAAACTACTTTGAATATGGATATTCAAGTTTATTTCATTTAAGATGTAATCTATCTATAAATATATAAAGTAGACTAAGGGTCAATTAATGCCCATTAAATATGATATATTTTCTCTTATTTTTTGTTAATCTTTCATTACAAACTATATCTTCTAATATAGCTCAATGATTAAAAACACTCTCATAATTCAAAAGGTTCAGGGTTCAACCTCCCTTCTTAACAACTTTGTTTTACTATTTTATCTTTCATTATTTCTTTTGTTTATATTAATTAGTTACTCAAATCTTTATATCTATCTATTTATCTATCTATGTTCTACATATAAAATAGAGCTTTTGTCCAATTAATGACTCATTAATTTAGCCTCTAAATAAAATAATTTTTCAATTACAATTCATTTGTTAAATGTTTCAAATTCTAATGTACACGTTCTATAAAAAAACTTAGCATTATAAAAGTTATTGTCCAATTAAAACCTCATTATTTAGTCTTCAAATTACACAATTTCTCAATTACAATTCATCTGTTAAATCTTTCAAATTCTAACGTACACGATCAAACTATATCCATCTATAAATCTATAAAGAAGACTTTTTGAACAATCAATGCTCATTTTTTTAACCTTCAATCTTGTAACACCCCTAAAATACCTAGGAATATTACCGCCAGTGACCTCAAAATGCATATTCGAAATCACCCAAGGCTTACATTATTGATCGCAAAATACAAAATAAAGTAAATTATAATGACACTTAATAAGAAATTGTCTTACAAAACGACATTGCAAAATATGGCAACCTTACATTGTATCAAAGTACAGCGGAAGACTTAATAAAACCAACAACGTGATCATAACCTTAATCAAAACAAATAACAATTTATTCAAAGACAAAACGCGGTTGCCTTCAACGTTGTCTTCCTAAGGGACGGATGACACCAGGCAACCATGCAAGGCAAAGAGAAGGTTGGTTAGTCTAAGGAAAGACTAAACAAGGGTTCAAGCAAAGTGGTTCTTGTGATTGTAACCGATTACTATCATTGTCCCTCAAATAATAGTCGAAAAACGATATATAACCCGCAAACTTTCACGGAATGAATGAAAGAGGTATGGATCAAAAGAAGACTCCAACGGAATTGAGACTAATGGAAGTATGAATAATTGTTTGGGAACATTTAGTTTTAGCACACAAAGTTTTGAAAATGACTACTTGAACATTTGGGTCATCGACCAACCTCACCGCGTAATGCGAATTCATATATGAAAGGGGGACTTACTTTACACAAGAGTCTGGGCGGGTTCCACATTGTACTTCTCGCCCGAGGGTATATTAATTATGTATCACGAGGCACTTATCTTATTTAGTTTCAAAATATGCATTAATGTTAAGACTTTTATTTCCACAACCAATCTCGTAACGAGATAAAGAATGGGATAAATCCCGAATGTTGGCACTAGCTAAGTGCACCACCATTTATATGATATAAGAGTAGGTCATGACCATAAGTATTAAGGCAAAAGTCCTCTTAATACGAATTATAAAGAAACAACTAAACCTCGTAAGGTAATTAGCGTTCCTACGAATACTCGTGCTAAACTAGCATAATTATTCACAACAATCCACACCAATAATATCTAGCACCCTATAATATATATATATATATATATATATATATATATATATATATATATAAGGGTCATAGCTAGCATACATACAACCTAATAATAAGGTTCAATTTCACAACATTTTATACACACAAGTTCTCAAACATTAATTTTTAGATTTTTATCCATACTTAATTAAGACAACAAAATTAATTGTCAATTAAGGAAATATGGAATAAAATAGAAAGCGCGAATTGCCACTTGCATTGGATTGAGAAGAAAGATCGAACGGCGTACGAGGGCGATTGCTTGCGATTAGCACCTCACCTCCTGTTTTGTTTCCGTTCCAAAAGTCAATTCGAGACGTACCCAAATCAGACAATAAATAAATTACATTAGATAATTTATTTAATATCAAAATTTGAGGTAGACAATGTCACTGTTTTTAATTGAATTTATTTACCCATAAATAAATCAATTTCAAGGCTTTTTGATTAAACGATTATTTATACGATTAAAAATTAGTTAGTCGTATATTCTAAATAATCATAGCATAAATAAATTAATAAAGTAATTTATTTATAATCCTAAAATATTCTAAGTCAAAATATTATCTAAATGAATAGTCATAATTTACCCATTCATAATATAAGATAATATTAACAAAAAACTATAATTAATTTAACTTTAATTTTCATAAAATCAGATTAATCCTAAAATATTTTTCACTAATCTGGATGAATTAATTTAATCAAGATTAAGCCTAAACAAATCAAAAATGAAATCAAAGTTTGCAAATTGGGATCAAAATTAACCTCTCGAAGTCGAACATGACACTTGTCGGAAAACACCCAAAATTGGTCGGCGTTGATGGATCTCTGGCGGTGGTTGTTGGGGGTTTTGGAAGAGGACTCAAAGGCGCAGTTAGGGGTACCACTAATTGCTATAACAAAGCTCAAACAAGTTCCAATTTTACTTAAGAACAGCTCGGACACCGATTTAGGGTTCGTGGGATTAGATTGAGAAATTGACTGAATTGGGAGGCCGATTGGGAGGGTATTTATAGGGATATTGGAGCCTAGGATTCCCTCTACACGCTCCCATGGTGAATGCCCTCCAATTGATGCCGATCCTATCCAATTTGTAATTTCTTCAAATCGGCTTCAATGGACGCAGTAAAGAATTTGGGGCAAAATCCTGTCATTCTCGTCGTCATTGAATCAACTTAAATGGGGTATAAAATGAAGGTATTTTGGCCTAATTACAATCGGGGCCCTCTTCTTTTTTATTTGTGGCAAAAATGCCCTCCACAACTTGCATAAATTATAAAAATTGTCCAAACTTAATATTTTTAATATTTTAAGTTTGTAATATTATTTTAACAAAAAATTATAATATAGAAAAATTTAACTTAGGTTAAAATAGGCTTAAGTATTTTTTTTATATAAATTGAGCCATACTTTTATCTTTAACAAAATTTGTTAAACTTGATTTACATATTCTAAGTCAAATTTGGTAAGTTTTGTTTAAATTTAGAACCAATAATATGTTAGAATAAATTTAAATAAATTCATAACTCAAAGTTGTAACAACTTATGATAAGACTCTATTTTATTTCTATTTTTGGAATAATGAAATAAATACTAAGATTTCCTTAATTTAGAAATAGAGTTGAAAAATTACACAAATACCCTTATTAAAATTGAGGGTTATTACAAATCTTAATTGCCTTTCACCTTTACCTTCAATCAATTTTGACAATTAAAACACTTGTATGCTTGATTCCTTGACCTTTAATCCAATTATATTTTGTTTAAACTCAATTTGATTACCAATTAATACTCAAATTATGTTTCTAATTTTTTATGTTACTTATTTTGCCGGTCATATTTTAATTTCAATCACAATACCTACCCATTCATATTCCAAAACTATTCTAAATCAAACGTCTATTAATATTCCGAACATAACACTTATCTATATAATTGGTATTGCATGGGAGGGGGTAGAACACAAGCAGTAAACATGGCACGCACAATCAACTTTCTATTACTATCATCATCATCAATTAGTATCGAAGTGAAATTACAATCTCATTTGACATTGACTTCGTGCAACAAATCACCACAATATAAGATAATTTAATTTTAATTCCCTCAATCTCTTTATCTATATTTTTTTGTTTTGTTTTTCTTACATTATTGTATGCATTGCTATGCAAAAAAAATGTATGCTTATATTCTTTTATTTGCTTTATAAGTATATGTTTTAAGACTTGCATTTTGAAAATTTCTTTTGATTGATATAATACATTTTAGCTTACAATATCACAATATAAAATAGTAAAATTGAATACAAAATTAAATTATTTAAAAATAACACATTGTTTTTTTTGTTCATTTACATTCCCATTAAATCCAAAAGATCATTGATCATTTTAACAATGGAAACTTTCATTCTCCCTTTTTCTTAGAAATAAATTAAAAATCAATTCTTTTATGATACTATGAACATATGAAAAAATTGTCTGAATTCTAGGGAAGTATTATCGAAGTCCTTATTATATTGATATAAATAATCATAAGGCCAACCAGACTCCAAATACCTCAATTTTCTTACTCATCAAAGTTATTAATTATTAGACATGTACAAAAACAATAGTATAAATGTAAAAACCTGATAAGAAAGTTATTAATTCTTTAACAAAACTAGCAAACACATTGAGAGTAGGTACACAAAAACATTATAGAATTACCGGATGATTTATAATTATTTTGATTTCATCGAATATAAAAATAACATTAACATGTCAACCTATTAATAAAATAAAAAAATCTAATGTACATTAAATTATGGAAAAATAACTGAAAAACATTGAATTATCACATATATATAGGCCCTTGCTATTTCACGCACCGGGTAAATTGCTATTTACCGCACTGCTTCGCCCGTGACGCACCATGTATATCCGTCCGTGACGGACAGAAGCAATCCGCGCTTCATGGACGGATCAACTTCGTCCCCTTCGTCATTTTACCGAAAGCATTCCATTCGAACCCTCTCGCTCTCTCCTCCATTCCATTCGTCCTCTTCGATCTCTTCCTTTCCATCCATCATGTACGAATCTAATTTGTTCATTACGAATTAGGTTAGTTAAATCTATCTTCTTGGCTTAGTTTAATGGTTTTGAAATTATTGAATGTTATTTTAAATTTTTGGATGAATTAAGTTTTAGGGTTAAGTGTTCAATGTTGAATTTACTTGTATAAATGTTGTTTGAAAGTTGTTTGAAACTGAAAAATTGCTTGGATCTGGAAAAATGTTGTTCGAAATGATTCGATTGAAGGATTGCTTAGATCTAGAAAAATTGCTTGGGGTTGAAGGGGAACAATCCGTCCGTGACGGACGAGTTCTGTTGAGCCGTGACAGACTGACATTGTTGATCCGTCAAGGACGGATCTTGCCAAGCCGTCATGGAGGGTTCTTGTATGTGTGTTGTTGTTGTTGTTGCTCCCTCTAAAGTCTTGTTTTTTCATGTTACAGATGGAAAACCAAACAAGATATGCTCGTACCAGAAGGTGGAACGATGTCTGTGAGGGACAAGAACAAGAAGATGATCGTATAGTATATCGAAGGAGGCAACAGAAGAAGCCCAAAAAAGGCGACGAAGCAGGACCGAGTACGGTCCATGACCCGACTGTACCGATATATGCAGACCCGCCACTCGACACCATGGCGTTCAACGATCCACCTATATACCAGAACAACCCAGATATGGTAAGTAACTATACATATGCTTAGAGAATAATTTGTTGGTTATTTAATATTGTTTCTAATAATTTGTGTTATACGATCCGATATGGTATGTACCTCCTCCACCTGAGCAACCTAGTGGTTGGCCCATGTGGCCAGGAGATATGAGTGGGCAAGGAGTTTGGCCCGCTCAACAGCCTAGATTCGAGGAACCGACGGAGGAACCGGCTGCTCCTAGACAGCGTAGGCAGGGTAGACAGTCTAGGCAGGCTAGACAGGCTGGAGGTCAGGATACTATCGATCCAAAGTTGATAGGACCTGTACCGGGAGGTCCAGAGATCCCAGACCTGCTGTTTAGTTTCACTGCCCACACAGCATATTTCATTCATCAGGGCATCGTAAGTTATCAAAACTTGACACGGTTATTAAATTATTTCCCTATTTATTGTTGTATCTAACATGTTCTTTTTATAGGAGTGAGAAACTCTAGCGTTTCAGCACAGACATGAGCAGCTAAGGAAATGGAGGCTTGACGATCGCTCTCCATGGTGCCATCTTGCCCGAAATAGCTGCATCACACATTTGCAGGACCTGATATACACTTATGTAGATCAGCCATTGATTTCTGCATTTGTGGAGCGATGGCAGCCGGAGACCAACTCATTTCATATGCCATTTGGAGAGATGACGATCACTCTCCTGGATGTCTACATGATTTTGGGGCTCCGTCTTGATGGGCACGGAATGAGACTTCCTATCCAGGATCGCTGCAAGGGCAAAAATGAATTGTACAATGAACAAGCGTTGAGGGCAATGGAGTTCTTTTCCTTGACACCCGAGATGGCTACATGTGGGCTCAGTGTAGACAACCTGAAGAATCACTACTTGACCACAAGGCTAGATAATGAGCAGATCGCGTCGGGTTATCTATTGTACCTAATGGGCTCGACCCTGTTTCCCGACAAGCCAACACATGTTGCCCATGCCTTATCTGACCTACGTGAGTGACATTCATGCCACTCGCAACCTTCTTGGGGTTTCGGCGCATTTGCATTCATGTATCGGTCATTGGGCGAGTGTTCATGGCATGAATGTCGTCAGATGTCGACCTGCTACACATTGTTGTTGGTAAGAATTGTGTTGCATATTGTTTTTTATATTATTTAATTAAATTTAAGGTATAGGTTGATATGTTTGTAAAAACATATTTATGTATATGCTTGGATCTATCTATACTTCTATAGCTTTCGTCCTGAACAAAACCCATGCTTCGGAGACGTTGTGCCATATGCCAGCCGATGGAACCCTGTGCAGACTCGTAGTAGGCAGAGAAGAAACTACAGGGAGGAGCTAGATTTAATGCAAGCTTGGCATTAAATCTAGCATGGTCTTCTATGTCCTTCATTTCCTTCCTAGCATGGTCCTTTATGTTCTTCTTCACATGGCGCCTACAGAGGATAGACTTGGCACTTGGAAAGAGTGTATCTAACGCATTCATCAATGCCTTTTCACGATTTATCACTAGGCATGTCGGTATTACTTGACACTTTTTGCACATTTCAAGAAGTTGTCGTATGGCCCACATGTAGTTGTCTTCTTTCTCATGCTGTAGAAACGCCCCTGCCACATTATAGTTCTTCCATGTAGACATGACTCCTATTATTTCGAGGAAAGGCAAGTCATACCTGCACAAGTAGATGTGTCATGCATAATGAATAAACATATCAACAAGTATATGTAGCATATAGATGTGTTATACTAACCTGTTAGTGCTGTATGTGGAGTCTAGCAAAAGGACATACGGAAATGCCTTTAGGAGTTTCATGGAATCTGGACTGGCAAAGAAAATGTCGGCGATCTTATTCGTCGTTGGATCCAACCTATACTCCATAAAGTAGTTGTTCTCCTTGCACTTATGGAAGAACTCTTGGACCACGGTTCTTCCTTCCATCCCACTATGTCGGACATTGTACACTTCATTGTACACTTGCTTCATTTTAGTGCAGTTGTTCGAGTCCTGGTTAAGTGTTGTTGCAATCTTTGATGGTTTATTACGATTTTCTGTCATGACCTTATACAACTTCTTCTGCTCAGGTGTCATCCTGCCAGCTGATGCATGCCCGTACAAGTCATCACCAATGACATGGTTGTGGGTTCCAACAACTACCTTGATTGTATATGAGTCCTCGGTTTTTCTTGACACAACAATATGAATGGACAATCACATTTTTTGCTCCTTGTTCTTTGCCTTACTCTGTTTTCATCTTTAGGAATATAAATTCCTGCTTTTTCACACAACAGCCATGACTTTCGAAGGCTTCCTCCACCAAAGTTTCTATCCCGACCAATAGTGATGCAGAAGTGATTATCATAGGCAATTTGTCTAGCCCATTTAATTGCATCATCTCTGGAGCCGAATACTTCACCTTTGGTAAACTTCTCTGAATAATCTTTCGAAACAATCACTTATTCAGGTGTAGGATAATAAAACTGCGGCTGTGTGTGTAATGACAGAAACCCAAACTTAGGTGGAGCCTGCCACCTTACGGACGAAATTCCACTACGAGCAAAACAATCTAATCCCGGCATATGAGATTGTTCAGGCGCCATAGGTTCGCCGAACAACCCAAGTGAGAAGGACGGTGGTGCCATGTCCCACACATCATTCAGGGACAAATTGTTAATACCGTTGTTCACGATATTTTTCTCCTATTGAAGTAAAAAAACAAGTTAGCATAGAAGCATGTAAGAATCTAGTTTCTGTCAAACAAATCCTTCCGTGACGAATAGACACGTACATTCCATCTGTCACGGATGGTTTCACTCCATTCGTCACGTATGAACCCTTTCCATCCGTGACGGATTAATGACATCCATTCGTGATGGATGAAACAAGTCCATCCGTCACGAACTGTTTTTCTTTCAAAAAACAGTCGCCAAATATAGTTCTTGCACTTGTAATAATCTATTCAAAATTCAATATAACAAGGCCAAACAATCAAACATGCAGTTTTGCACACAAAATCTACAACTTTTTAGTACAACTTAATCAAAGATGAAGTTGTTATGAACATATAGTAACAACTATTCAAATTACTTTAAGAAAGTGTTTGTTTTTTCCAAAGAACAACTCAAACATATACATTCACAAGAAAGAACCATAAAATTCTTAACTTTTACTAACATGTAAAGTAAAAGCTTAAAAAACATACTTCATTGTAATGATTACCCCTTGAAACATCTTCTCCACCATTGAAGTTGGAAAAATTATCTTCATTTGCCATGGAAAAGAACTCTTGGAAATGGAAGAGAATGGAAGATGTGTTGTGGGAGGGAAAGGGAAGAGTGATGGAGAGGTTTAGGGTTTATATTTGGCATATTGATGAGATCTGACGGGGTAGTTAATGTTGTTAGGTGGGGACAAGTAACATTCAATTTTTTGGTTTAGGGGTTCGTCCGTGACGCACCAAGTATATCCGTCCGTGACGGACCAAAGTGATCCATCTGTCACAGACGAATCCATTTGGTCCGTCACAGACGGATGCATATGGTTCATCACGGACGAAACGGTGCGTGAAATAGCAATTTCACTCGTGCGTGAAATAGAAATCGTGTATATATATGCTACTTAATTGTGCATACATGTAACTAATAAATACTTTAGTATATACATAGTTCCTAATAATCTGCTTAATTATGTTAATATTGAATAAATAAAAAATGATATCATGAATGTATAATTATTGAATTCACACCATGTTAAAACCTCTAAATTTGACAATAAAATGTGAAATGATTTACTAAAAATGATTTAGAAATACTAAATGTAGAACAAAATAGGTACAAACTTTATTTTATCATAACACCGGATTGCAATTTTAATACTGAAGTACATTAAAGTATTCTATTCTTTATAGTATAAAACATAGTAAAGTTTTACATAAGAGTAATAAAATGATTTTCAGCTCATATCTTTTTATTAATGTTTCATTAGATAAAGATCAATTAAATATAATTTTTAAAATTAGTAAACATAAACCAAAGAGAAAAACAATTAAAAATTAAAAAAATACCAAATTACTATTAATTATTTTGATTATTTTTTGAATATAAAAATAACATTGCAGAAGAAATGTCAAATAGGATCATGTTATTTTCTTTTGTATTATCATTTACTTTGATGATTTGACCCCATGTATGTGTTAAGACTTAAGACATATACAAATATACATATGGAATAAATTCTTTTTTCAAAACATTTTTAAATTCTATTTTTATCTATAGATATACCATTTTCTATTAATAATGTTAGGTTGTATAAAAATCTAGATATAAAATATATGATGTATATGTTGCTTCAATAGATTTTTTAAGGATTTAGAATCAATAATGAAAGTGGCTATTTACGATATATAATATTACGTGCTCAAAATTTTCATGATGTATATGTTGCTTCAATTAATATTTTTACTTTTTGACAAATTTATAAATGTTTTAAGATTGCTTTATATAAAGGTTAGTTATTTAGTTGAAATGAAAATTAGGTACACCGATTTAGAAAGTTATTTTACATTAAAAATATTTAGGTCATTTTCTTAATTTCTAGAATTTGAATGTAAGTAACCATGTGTGTTTAACTACTTTGTCCGACATATTCCGTCATTCCACATCATTTATGTATTGAGTTTCTTTGTGAATACGGAAAAAATTACAAACATAATAACAAATGTGAATATAAAAGAGATTTAATAGCCCAACATTCAATTCAAACAAAAAAAGTCATGATAAAAAAACTAATAAAGACATAAGAAGTTTACAAGATCACAATGGAATAAGTTTAAAACTTATGGAGAAGTTACATCGTCAATTATCTAAATTGCAAAATTAATGTCCACGCTTATGCTAGAAGTAACCCGAATTTAGTGATTTATATGTTTTGCATGATCATGTTATATAATGTACGAAATTGCAAATTTACTATTTATGTTGCATTGTGAATTGTGAACATTTAAATAATCAAAATTAAAATTATTATGAACGTGAATAATGATATAGTGTCCAATATCAATTGTTAATTAGTGTAGCTCCTAAAGACTAATTTTACTTTCATTGAAAGGACTCAAGGAACTCTATTACGCCAAAAATGGAAATAAAAACATATTATAAATTTTAATATTGTCAAAATATACACGAGATAATTGCTAATAATTATTTTTGACGACGTCTTTCGAAAAAAAATCTTCATACTTCCATCTCAACATCCTTGAAGTTATAAAATTTTGTATTACTTTTAAAGGAAAAAATAATGTTAGATATAAATCTCTAGTTTAGTTTTTTCATATTAAATTCATATATATCAAAAATAAACATTCTTTAATATAAAACATGAAAATTCAACGTTATTTCCCTTATCTATTTAGGAAATTTTTAATTTTGAAGATTATTTCTATGATACATTAACATTTAATAATTCTTAAATTAATCTTAAAAATTTAAAATAAACAAAATAAAAATTATAAATTATATCAATATAAAAAAGTTGATCCCATGTGTAGCACGAGCATAAATATCTAGTAAAGTCTAAATTCGGCGGCAGACCTTGGGTGAAGGTACCGAAACAAGTGCATTCCTTTGCAAGCCTTCATTATGACAAGTTTTAAATGAATACATAAACCAAAAAGTAACATTTCTTCTATCGCTTGATTATAAATACTGAGGGAACCCATACACTTTCATTACGAGTGGAAGCAACCGTTTGAAACCCTCATATGTGAAAGCAAGAAAAGGCGACCCTAATCCTTTCAATCTCAAAGGTAAGTATGCCATACCTTGGTCATTTGAGTTTCCCTATATGTATATTATAAAATTCGAATCTGTTGCTTCTTATTTTTTTGTATCACAGACTCCTAGTTTGAAGATTGTGGATAAACATTGAAGTAAGTATGCTTTGTTGCTTTATGCAAGATTTGTTGGATTTAATTTAATCTTTAACGGAGTTTCCTTATTATGCGTTATTTGCCGGTGTTTTACTACTTCCACGAAGTTTTTCATCTTTCTCGGTGTTAATCTTGCTTGATGTTTTTCATCTTCCCCTTTTAGTTAGGGTGCAAATGTCGGAACACGAACCATAGAATGGCCCCTTGTACGCCGACGATTTAGATGATTCTGGTGGGGAGTCTGACGATTGACATGGCAACCCAGGCTTTCGTCAGACTCCCCATCAGAATCATCCAAAAGCCTGGGTTGTCATGTCAATTGGCGAGATCATATAAATCCCGAGGATTCTGACTACTACTCCTCCTCTAATGTGTTAGATCATTATATCGACGTATAATTGAAATGTTTTACCCCCTTTGTTTTGGATTCTTAAATTTTGTAATTGCTTACTAATTTGATGTATAAATGCCTTTTGTTGGTTAAGGATATGATTGGTGTAGGGAAAACCACATTACAGTGACATATCCATCGTAGGATCTTGTGTGTACAAGGGACCAGGATTCTGCCAAGGAGGTTCTGAGGAGGCTTAAAGAAGTTGAACAAGACCTCGACAAACGAGGTTTGTGGATGGTGATATGCAAAGAGGAAATACAATGTTGACCTCACAAGTCACTATTTTGGAGGCTGCAAACTCTCAACTATCTAAAGAAAAAGACCATTTAGATCGGCATACGGTGAGTTATCCGTAATAAATGCGGACCAAGCCTTCGAAGAACAAACCAGGCAAGACCAATGCATGTGGCTCATGTGAGCGTGCTTTGTTGCTTTTGTAATATGCGTCCTCCATTTATCCTTTAAACTTTATTCTTAGCATAATGTAGTTGTTTTGGGTTGCAAGCCAGTCTCATACTTTGGGGTCCCCAGTGGTTGTTGTCATCAATCTATGACATTCTACTTGATTTTTCATATGTAGCTAGGTATGTTATGTAATCATTGGTTGATGAATGCTTGGTTATGTTGACATATGTTGTGGTTTCTTGATTTGGGATTTTGTGTGAGAATTAAACAGAATCTTAAACCGAATGTCACACCAATAAAAAGAAGATATGCAAGTGTAATTTAGGTAGAATTCAAAAATGTTACATTGTCTTAAATTTGTTTAAAAGGTTAACATTCGCAATCAAGTTAAATACAGAACAACACACACACTTTCAGACACATATTCAAAAATTAATATAATAAACTCAGGTGTCCCGTCATAAGTACAACATACATGTGAATGACCTTGATCCTACAATAATGCTGTTGAATTTCATCCCACAAAAATATAAGACCGCAACAGTAAAACCAACTTCTTCCTTTATTTAATATTGCATCAAACTTAATGATTTTTTTAGTTTAACATATGTTGTGGTCGCCTTTCCAACCAAAAAGACACTCTTGCCTGTAGGTTATTTAGTGGGAATCAAGGACAAATTTAAGTCTTCATAACATGCAATATAGCATAGGACTGATTGAGATGACAAACATTACATTGGCTTCACTATGAACAAAAGCTTAACATCATTAACCAGCATACCAAATACGCATATGAAAACCAACTACTTCCCATTGTAAGAAAAATGTAGATCACGCAAAAACAACTACAAACTTAACGGCATGGTCATCTCTTAATCCCATAGTCGAAAGCATAAGCAAATGTCACGAAGTCGTCAAACACATCTTGTGCCTTACGATGCCATCCATCTTTCACTATTTGGCCATTCATCATGAGCAATGTCAGCATCTCGTGGTGGATAACATGTGGATGAGGAGCCAAGGTGGTGGGATGGACTCCACTCGGACCACCTTTGTTCTTGGTTGTTGGGACAACATTCTGGGCTAAACCTGACCCTTGTGGTTGTTTTTTTCTTACATTTGGTCTCACTAAGCCCACCCTCTAACTTCGTTCGCCTTTGTCGGCGCTGACTGGGGGTGGGATCCATGCTTGAATCAGAGCTCGACTTTGTTGCGTCGTCGTCATACACTGTAACTCTAACGATCCTTCAGTCGGCCATATTTGGGCAAGCTCTCGTTCTGTCTTTCACTATCACCATTGATGGAGATGTGAAAGTTTGGCTTGAGGTTTTGCAAGGGGACATGGGTTATGCTTGTTTATATAATGATTGTATGTGGGACCCACTTGGAAAACCAGCAAACTATGCCCAATAATGCGCTTTTTTGCATAACTAACAACTTTTGTTAATTTGCTAATACATGTATCCATATGTTGTAATTTAATTGATAATCATGTTTTGTTCTAAAAAAAATTGATTGAGGTTTAGAAAATTTAATTTCAAAAGTATACTTTTAGAATACCAATGAAACATTAAAAAGCGAATTTATAATTAAAGGCCTCGACAAACAAGCATTATATAAACATCTTTATATTTGAGTTATCCAAACAAAACCTTAATCATATGTACACGTACTATACACCCCTGAAAAACAATTTTGCTTGGGAATCGCAAATCTTGTTGAATAAGAATAAAGTACTTAAGTACACCCTTTATTGGTTTGTGGAAAAAATCAACCTTTATCTGAAGTCTGACATGCACATCCCCTCGGTTGTTTTAATATTATGATACTTAATAATTAAGTACATAATATAGTTGGTTCCAAAGCAATGTAAGCATGCAAAAAGCATAAAGGTTGATTTGGGTTACGGGTAAGCACAAATGCCAAATAATGATGATGGATTCACTTTGGATTTTTCTCGCGCTTCTCGAGGGGATCTGCCATCAATCATGAGGTCAACCTGCACACATGGATTTCGGTGTTTCATAGTTGTTGCTTTATTTCTTACATTTCCAGACGTATCTAACCTTGTTTTTATCTAGTTTTTAATTACTTGTAAAAATATCCCCATAGTATAGCTTGTGCTACATGTGTAATTCACCTTGTTTCATATCCATGATGAGCATACCCCGGAGTATTAGTTTTATTTTTCAAATTTGCCCATTTTAGACATTGATAAATACAAGTGTACAAATTGCAATATGTTTAGTTCTTTTTTTTGTTGAAGAATGTAATATGTTTACTTAAACCCTAAGTCTCCACCAATTTACTTGTATTATTTTCCATCTTACGATCAAATTGTGTACACCCTAAAAGAGTAACCCCAATGGAGAAGGTTAACATTTAATTTGAACCCCCTTATAGAACACTATTTCAGAGTCCGTCCCTATAGTGTGTGGTTATGTGTATGGCACATCAAAGGGATTACCCACAAACTGACCAAACTGATTTTGATCTTCTAATCTCTTACTATATCTTGATTTCTATATGACGTGACTACATTTCATATTGACAGAATACATTATTATACAAACCAAGGAAACCAAGCCATACCCAATTTTAAGTTTTATGTGATTTCATTTAAGAGAATTGCAAAAACTTACTGAATCTTTATCCAAGCCATGTAAGCAAAATGTAGATAATCTAGCACTATGGAAGTACAAACCACAAATCAATGGTGATTAAACAAAATGTTATTAGATGACCAACATACATAACATAAGTCATCGATGCCTACATTTAACATTACAGAAACAAGACTACTTAAGCATAACATACTCTAATAAAGAACTTAAACATATAACACACTTCCATATCTTCAAGAGGAAGACGGGTTGTGCCTTCTAATCATACTTTTCAAAAGCATTACGTGATCCTCAGTATCCTCAAGTTTAATGGTGTTGGCGGCCATCTCTCTACCAATCTACAACAATAATGAAATATGTAATTTAGTGATGTTATTGACCATGAAGATACTAACTGATTGTGTTAAGTTACTCCATCAATTATACCTCATCTAACACATACTGTAACTCCCTAACTTCTTGGAGGGTGTTTCACGGGTTTTGACGGAATTCTTCCAATCTCGACAGCAGGCTATCTTCGTGCCCATAAACCTTCTTAATTGCCAACCCCCACATTATTGAGCACATGCAACTGCTCCTCAAAGACATCTACGACCTTCTTTGCTCTAATGTAACGGAAAATGAAACTCAAAAACAACCAATCGGTTGGGAAAACTCTCACAAATGAAGAATTGAATGAATTATTGTGGAAATTAACGATGTGTATTACATGTAGAGGTGTCAAACGGGTCGGGTTTGGGTTTAAGCATACCGGGTTGGGTCATTTACGAGTCGGGTCGATTGCGGGTCAAAATTTACGGGTAGATTATGGGTCGTTGCAGGTCAGGTACGGGTTCGGGTCGACCCAGCGGGTCGAGAGCGCCTTGTCAAAATTTTATAAAATAAATATTAAAATAATATTTTAATTAAAACAAAAAATAATAAATCAAAAAATTATTATTATATATAATATTTTAATAATAAAATATATTATAACTTTTTATATATATAATATAAACACATTTGCATTGACCCAACGAGTCAATGACCCAACCCAGAAATTTTTGGGTCGAACAGGTCGGGTCACTTTTGATCCAATACTTTTCGGGTCAGGTCTCAACCCATAAAACACGGGTCGGATCAAATTTTGACAGCTCTAATTACAACTTTGGGGTTAGTTCTCCAACTTTGGGGTTGGTTCTCCAACTTTGGGGTTGGTTCTCCAACTTTGAAGTTGGTTGTAGAGATCTTGGTATAGTGGTGTAGTTGGTTGAATTCTCCCAGGTTCGCCATTGTTGGGAAGCTGTGGAACACCGATTGACACCAAACTATATTTTGTATGAAAGTGGAGGGAAAAGGTATGCAAGTATTGAAGTTTACCTAAATGGTTTGGCCAATTTATAATAAAATCCTCAAGATCACCCTGCATCTGGAGTAGTTGGATTATGTGTTGGTAATTATAGGGGCATGAATCCGTAATACACATAAATTAGCATGTCACATCAATATTATTAAATGACACATATCAATTTATTTCTTCAATTTCCGAAATTGTTTCACAATTAGTACTGACTTACATAGTGTTGACCCAATACAACTTACATTGACATTCATGTATTGTGTGTGAATGCTACATCAGGATTGGTGAAATCAATATTTATATGTAACGTTTTATCCTTCAGAGCTCACATACAAACATACATTTTGTACGTGTTAAATTATTACCCAAGATTTTACATAATTCACAATACTTTGCATTAGGTAAATTCAAAATACATAAGATTTGTCATCCTTGTCAACATTCTTGCATCCTCAATTCATACCTCCACACAGATCATTACAAGATACACCCCGATTCGTACTTGCTCACATAGTACAAACTACAAATATATGGGGATTTCTCCGTATATATTTCCCAAATCATAAAATATTCACTCAAAAAGACAACTTCCCTACTTCAATGCATACCCCCACATGGATCACTATAAAATAAGACCCCATTCGTACTTGCTTGCATACTACAAACTACAAATATATGGGGATTTCTCCCTAAAATGACCCAAATCATAAAATATCCACACAAAATGATAACTTTCCCCTTCAAATTATCTTTCTAGTTCAGCACATGACACCAATCAGCACCCAACAAGCTTGAGCATAGTCTCAATGTTGACCGCGTAATTGATTAATTAGATTGTCCATCCCTTGGTAAATTTCATTCAGGTCACACTGCATATGCGAAAATAGGAATGGAATTGGGTACAAATTAATTTACTAAGGCCGGGGAACCAAACAAAGACGTACCTGGAACAAAGTCATCATGCAATCAACCATTTTGTCATCTGAAGCCAAATTGCTTGAAAATATTAAATGCATCCTCAATTTCACATTATCACGGGCATGCATAAGCTTCTTATCCTCCACGTGCCCCCAAATGGTCATCCTCATTATGTATGTCATTTGTCGGGGCGTTATCACGCTATCTGTACCCTAAAGATTGTGAAATCATATGAGATAGCATTATCACGCTATCTCAACCACAAAAGCATCCCTTTTAATCTTTATCACAAAGTCCTTGTGACAAGACAATTTTGTGTTATCACACTATCTGTACCCTAAAGATTGATAATGACTCGGCAACACAAACCCTATTTATCTTTATCACAAAGTCCTTGTGACAAGACATTTTCGTGTACATAGCTACACCCTAATCGTAGCTATTGTATCACAAAGTCCTTGTGACAAGACAATTATGGGGATTACGGTCAGGGGAAAATGAGGGTCCATTTTGATAGGATAAGTTTTAAACAGTACATTTTAACACAAATTTTGCTTTGTTATGTTTTTCCTATTTTTCTATAAAGAATACAAGAGTAATTAAGATCATTTGACATCTCTAAAATGAGCGATATCAACTTTTAGCATGCGTCGGTTCCAAAATAAGGTTAGTTTTGGATGAAGTCTTTTTAATTATATAAATATTAGTATTGTAATTCTAAATTTTAGTTTTTTTTATTCAACATTACTATTATTTCATGAATTTATTATATTATAATAAATTTTATAATCTATTACACTAAAATGTTTTCTTATTAGTCATTAGGTTATTCTTAATTCAATATTTTTATGTATTATAATTGTAGAACTGTCCTATATATTTTTTCTAAATTTTGAATAGATTTACTTTTACAATAATTTTAGATATATTTTTGAAATTGCAGAGCACGGGTATTAAGCTAGTATGTTTGACAAAGATGGTGGTTTGGTGAACATAAAAAAATATGTGGTACTAACAACCTGGTATTACCCTTGACAATGGGCTAAAGAAAATTATAAATGATAAGAATGCGATGGAAATGGTGAAATGCGTTGGATATGATAATTTTGTTCATGTGTATATTGTTCAAAGTGATGAGGTTAGTCCAACTAAGTTGAAAAATCAAGATCCGACATCTAAGTCAATATGTGTATCTAGTGTAATAGGGAACCAAACACCTAGTTCTTCTTGCATAGATAGACATTTTCTTTCTAGGCACAAAGAAAGCAAAACCCTTTACACTTCTCAAGCCAAGACCCTAAACACTCCCCCAAGACAAAAGCCCAAATCCTATAGAGGGAGACAGAAAAAAGTTGTAGATGTTGACGGAGATGAAGATGGAGATGTAGATGAAGATGATGTTTTAGGGTTAGAGACTTAATCTTTGATAAGTTCAAGTTCATAGAAAATGAAGATGAAGATGATGATTTGTTTGAGGAAAATGTGGATCGAAAGGTTTTTGAGTTCATGGGTGATTTTAGGGATGTTGGCTTGAACCTAGAGCTTGATGATGTAGAAACACCTTATTTGGAGAGGAGAAATCAGTAATTGATTCCGATGAATTGAGGAGTGTAAGTGGTTCTTTCGGTAAGACAAGAAAAAGGTATCCAAAATTTAATCGTCTTGTTAAATTCAAGAAAAAAATGAAGGTTGGCATGATTTTTTCTTCTAATGAAATATTTAAAGCTTTAAGACAATTTTCTATAGAAAATGGTGGTGATTATTTATCTTCACAATGATAAGACTAAGGTCTCTGCTTACTATAAAAGAAAATGTGATTGCGGTATGAAACATATGCTAGGAAGAAGTGTGTGTATGTGAAAAAGTGTTGTGTGGGTTTAAGACACGTGGCATAAAAATGGGCTATGTTGGTAGTTTTCAGTTGAAAACATTTGTCCCAAAACATGAGTGTGGATAGCAGCAAAAAAATACAAAGTTTGAGATCTCAATGGCTAGCTAAAATGTACCTAAAGCATTATAGGGATGATCCTTCATGAAAGCTTATTGTTTTACAAATGTTGTGAAAAAGGATCACAATGTTTGTATCACATACAAATCAAGCATGGAAGGGAAGGCTTATGAAAATGTTGACGACACAAGGGGATCCTAGGGTACAATTAGGTAGGGTTTGCCATTATGGATCAACAATTATAAAGTGGAATCCGTGAACCTCTAGGTTTGTGAAGGTGTGTCTAGAAATCTAGAGAAACCTTTGTTTGAGAGATTATATGTGTGTTTTGAGGCTTCTAAGCAGCAGTTCTTAATAGGGTGTAGATCAATAATAGAACTTGATGGGTTTTATCTCAGTGTGTATACACTGATCATGTTTTGGTTGTAATGGGGAAGGATGGGTGATACGTAACAATCCAAAATTAGGATCGTCACTTCACTGTTTTGGTCCCGTCTTTAAGAAAAGATGCAAAAGTTATTGTTTTGGCTTAATTTATGGAACTCCTACATTAAGGGACCCATGAACCATCCCTCAAAATTTCATAATTTTTGGAGAAGGAATTCTTTGTCAAAATAAGAGAACAAAAACTAGTCACTATAATGCTCGGTTGCAAAGGTTGGGGATAAGATAGACTCGAAACATATCTCAATGTTTCTGAATCTTCAAATCTGTTTTTTGTTGATGAAAACAAGAGTATAGATAACATAGTTTTTTGTGCCTATTTGCTTGCAAGAGAAGCGATCTATCTAATGTTAAACGATAAGGAAAATAAGAAAGATAAAACAAGATAGAATATTGCGCGAGAAGAAACAAGGGAACCAAATAAGTTTGGCCGGCTCTAGCTCTTCTATCTAATCCCAACAATATGAAAGCTAACAAATATTATTGACTATATATGTAGGGGATGAAGGAATTGTGTCCTTTAATCAAATGTGTAATTACTAATATGAAGTGAGACCATTTATGGAGATTCATAATCCGGTTATCTTAGATAGTCATAGTGCTTTACTAGAAGCCAACTATGATTTATGGACTATATGTTATAAAGTCTATTGTTATTATTATCGGGTCCTACGAGGTCACACCCTTAGAGTTTATGGAATGGATTAGTTTATTGGAAGACATATTATATAAAGTATATGATATAAAGTTATATATGATATAACTTGGGAGATAAGGCTTATTAATAATAAAGAGTTATTACTAATAATAAAAGATATATTAATTTAGGAAATAATATATCTACATATGGTATTATAAAAGGAGGGATTTCTAGGAGAAAACCCTAACACATGCACATATACTCGGCTGCCCCCTTTCCCTGGAGTTCTCCCTCGTTCGCCTCTGTTCCTCGTTCTAGCAATCGAGCCCTAGGCGATCCAGATCCATACTCGGGTGGACCAACTAGAGGAGTCACACTTGAGGCTCTAATCTCCCCATTCTAGGAAGATTCAAACACACATCAAGAGGTAATTAATTCTCCTTATCTATGATTTATTTAGTTTATGCATGAGATCCTTGGTTAGATGTTAGGAAAAACGTTTTTCTGAAATTCCGCTTTAAGCATCTAAATCCCTATAGTGGTATCAGTTGCCTTATGCATAAATTGATTAGATCAAATTTAAAGTCTATAATTTTGATGCATGTTCATGATTATTTTGATTCAATTATGTAGAGATTGAATGCATGGGTTAATTTGCATGATTAAAAAGAAAAAAAATTGATTTTTTGAAGGCTAAAATTCGTGTCTATTCACGTGGGTATAGTTGCTGAATTTTTGAAATTTTCATGCTATTTTGCCCTAAAGTTGATTCTTAGTTTATGCAAATTCGTTGTATAGATTATGAACATACATGTAAAAAAAATCTGATTTTTCATGCTTAAATTATGAATCAAAAAGCCTGAATTTTATGAAAAACCATTACCATAAGTTTTCCTACCAAGAGTTGTAAAAGTTACAATTTTTAAGTGGGAGAAACACCGGAATTAATCGGTATAGATGGTTCGGGAACATCTTTGCGGCACGGTGCCAGAGGGAAAACCGCGATCGCGGTCCAAAAACCGCAACCGCGGTTTTATTATGTGGTGTCGCGGTGGCTGCACTTCGAATACAGATTCAAAGGCTCAACCAGATGGCAAACCGCGATCGCGTTCCAAAAACCGCGACCGCGGTTTTATTACTGGTGGCTACTGCGGCCCGCGGTGGCCCCTTGGATGGTTATTAGGGTTTTGTGTTTTTGGGGTAAATTACTGATTGGATAGAAATTACCTTAAAACGATATTATTTACCAAAATAAGATAAGATATTTGATATTCTAACTTAGTAAATTAGATTTATTTTAATCAATAAGATATTTGATATTTTATTTGGTACATAAAGATTTAATTATTTTTTTGAGATATTTTGATATCTTATTTGGTAAAATTTTGAGTTACCATAATTAAATATTATCTTGAAATATTAGATTCATCATATTTTAGCAAATTAATGATTACATGTTATTATTGCATGTATATTTAGTATTATGATATTATTGCATGCGGTGACTAGTATGGCCCACATTAGGATAGATAAATACGATATGCGTATCATTATGTTTTTCTTGTACACGATCTGCGTATCGTTATGTATTTTTGTAATTTAAGTTTCTGCAAGAGAGTTTATTTCAATTATATGTAAGACAAGAAGAAGATCCTATGAAGACTGAAGGATGATGATCCAAGAAGGTCAAGACTATTGAAGATTAGATCTCTTTAGGGGTCATACTAGGATCACAAATTTAATTATTTATTATTGCATTACTTGAATGCTTTACTATTTCCCACTTTGCATGCTTGCTTGTTTGTTTATGCTATTTAGTTCACTTATAGATAGACAACCACTGCATGCTTAAGTCCCTTAAAAGAATATTGAGGTAATACCTTTCCATGTCATAACCATAAAGCCCTTGGAATTCGTTGGATAGTTTTGGACCTAGCGAAGTGTCCTTCCTTGACCTTGGGATAGTACAGGTATGTCTAATAAGGACATGCTGTCTTGATATGATTACACTCAACAAGAGACCAAAAGACTCAGTTTTGGATCTTGAAGCATAAAGATGAGTCTTACATAAGATGTGGCCATCAACCAAGAGTTATAAGGTGTTATAATTCGTAAGTATTTACTTACCTTGATTACATGATACTTGGAAGAGTGTCTTAGTACGCTCAAGTTTCATCTAAGATAGGATCTTGCAATCATTTTACTCACAATGGACAATTTAATTGAGTAGAACTAGTATAACGCCCGTGCTATGCACGGGTTAATTCAATTTATACGATATCCTTGCAAGCAAGTTAGATGTTATATAATTCACTTTAATAGAAAAATGAGTTTGTTAGTACATTATTTATAGTACGATTCATGAGGAACGGTAACAATATAAAAAATGCTTGAATTGACACGGCGGCATAATTTTATTCAACCGGAAAATGAATTAGACGTTTAGGAAGATTATATACAAGTATAACTCTAATGAGAACGACAATATCAAATAATGAAAACAACATCCTCATAGAAAATACATCTACTATAAGTGACAAACATGAATGAAATGCAAGTTAAAATTTTGCAGAAAAAATTGTGCTGTACTAAAATTCACCTCTATTTAATAGAGGCAAAAAATATTGAATTAAACAATGATTCTCATTTTTAAAAATATCTATGAATTTATGAAAGAGAATGTAAGAACATATATACTTTGAATTGTGTTCCTTTCTTATGTAGACCGACGCCAACTTGTGATGTATAGTGTGAGCTGATTGAAGATAGCTCCTAGAAAATGGAAGATAATTGCATAGGCAGTAACTCCGCAAATAAGTAGTCCTCTTGACCACTGTTAAGATTATACAACAGTTTATGAAAAACATGGATAAATGAAGAGTTAATCATTAACAAATATATATAACAAAGAGAAGATCTCAACTCAAATATGTCCCAAATTATAAAGCCACCAGCTCCAAAATGTCCAGACATTCCACTCCTTACACCATTGCAGTACGTACAACAACGGCAATAATTGCATAAGTGAAGAATACATGCCACATGAGATGACTATTTCACCTTTAAGACAAATAAAGCAGACATCACAGACTCACACTATGTAGATATTAATTGCTAACTTGTCATAGCAACCTGATAATAAGTTCCAAATGAAAAGCACTACCTAACATATTTTTACCAGGATGTAACCTCATCTAATGCAAACAAAACACCACCAAATGGAGCTCTGAAAGCAACCACAACTCCAACTGCACAGCCACATATCACCTTTTCAAATATTACATTGACGATAATGAGCAAAATTCAAGGCCAGTGATCAACTATAACCAACATCAAAGCATATTTTTATAAAGCAAGATATAGATTATACTATGATAGCATTAGATTATACTATGATGCAAATAGAACACCACCAACTGGAGGTCCTGATTCCATTTACCTCTCAAGCCACAGTAGCATTAGATTATACTATAATAGAAGCTAGTTCATCATCACACACAACCAAACGTGCACCTGGACTCGTAACAATAGCCAATCACATTAACAAATTGTTCACATAAAAATTACACGAAAAGGATCAAAATTAAGCTCAAATGAAAAAATGATTTAGAAGGAATCTCAGTATATACTATTATAACAGAAGTAGGCGAGCTAATAGCTACAAAATACAGAGTGAAAAACCAATATACCATACACAAACTCTATCAAACTATCAAAGCTAAACAATTATCCCACAAACATCATGTCAATTGCCCATGGAATTTCACCCTACATCAACTTTTTTTCAAGAACATAAGCTTTACTGAAACATTTATCCCACAAACATCATGTAAGCTTGAAGTGAAACTCACCTACAAGTTCTTAGGCAAAAGAATCGATCCAATTAGGTGGCTTCTTGGCTAGCAAATAAGTAATACATTCTAGTAAGAGTTACAGTATAAGGGGATGAAACACTGTCCACAAAATTAGTAATAGAGAACATGGGCCTATCAAGAAGCAGATGATGGATATGATATCAAATTTGCATCATATGGGTACAGTTCTATCCATACGACAAAAGTAAACAGCTGAATCTAATGCAAAATATGTAATGTTATTTATTTAAAAAGTTGCTAATCTTGTCCATATTTATTTTTATACAACACAATCAATCAAATTATTATTCCCTTAATAAAATTAACATGATGGTCACACAAAATGACCCTTTTCTTAGTTAGTACAAACATGTACACCCATTGAACCCATTCACTATGCATTTTGCCGCGTATTAGACATGCCAACATCATATTTTCAAGGTTCAGCATGTGTTCAAACAATATTAACTCCTCTAAACTCAAAACCACCATAGAATTTGAACAACGCAATACTGCTTAGAGGCTAGTATACACGTAGTCAAAAAATAAAAGAAGAAAACTATACACACTCAAAGAAAAACAATTTTAGTTCTACTGAGTTCCGACAACATGATAAAAAATCCAGCGTGGTCAAACACAATTTGGGATATAATGGGTTTCCAAATATGCAAACATCTCAGAGCAGAAGCACATTCCAATTAGGTTGAAATAATGAAGTTTGTAAGCATGGATAAAAAAACACAGAGCAAGCAAGTAGCAAGAAACCACTAAAATCAACATACACAGAATGCCATTAGCAGCATTAGTACAACCTATGTAGGATTTTTATAACAGCTACTAAATTACTCTTCTCAAATCTGCACTATCATCAGTGTTACTCTTCTCAAGCTTCTACTGTTAAAGAACAAAGGCCAGATAGAAAATCAACCACCAGACAACATCCAGAATACATCACTACATATCTATTTCTATGAAGGAACAAAATGTATATAGCAAACAAAATAAATATAGTTCCAAGAGAATGATCACACCTTAGCTTCTGGAATATGTAACCAAGGTCTGACTTCAGTGATTTCAACATAGGTGTATTTTTTGCAAAATCAGTTGCAACCTCATCAAAACTACATACCATTCAATTGCTAGGAATTTTGATGCAGGTCAATGTTTCAACATATAAAAATTAGATCAAAGAATAGTAGTGACTGGTAAAAGTATATTCACTTAGACATCTCACCTGTACATGTAGATGTCTTTTCCATGATCAATATTCTTCCTACAAGTGTGACAGAAACTGAGAAAACTCTCAGATGGATATCCAATTGGCACATCAGGTGAAACAGATCCTTTCTAGCAAAGGGAGAAGATGCAGCAGCATCACCAAAGCAACTATCAACAACAAAGTCATCGAATATCTGAGTCATCTTCGTGACATGCCCTCCACAGGAGATAACACAAGTATAATCCTCATAGAGCTCCATTTCAGCAGTAGAAATAGACCCGTTTAAGCTCCAGGGTGACCCGAGTGTTTCAGGCCTGAGCAAAAATCCAATATTTGCTTCCCCCTCTTCTTCTGCTTCCCCCACTTCTTCTCGCACGCCTCATTCTCGGCAACTCCACTTTCACAATTACCCAATCCCGGCAGGCTCAGGTCGGAGCTCGCGAGCGGGAGGAGAACACTGCCAAATTTAGATTGAAGGCCGGGCAAAAATCCGTTAGAGAAAGAATCACAGTGAGTGCGGAACTCCAGGGCTTTGGAATCGGACCGGACCTCCGGCGGGGAGCTGAGGCCAGTGTAGAGGAATCCACATAGCAAGGTAGGCAATTACTGGGAGTGATCCCACAATTATCCAATAGTCATGCTTCCTTTGTAGAAGTCTCAGCAGCTGAGGAGGCAATTTCATCAACCAAAAGTGGATACTTTGAAGCAGTAAAGCTCCTACCGCAATAACCGATCGAGCTACGTGCTTCTCCTAGATGTAGTTGCTTGTCAATTGATGAGATGCTACACACTGACAAACGATCAAATCCACTTTATAATATATATGCATTTACATTTGGGAAAGGAGATTGAAAAAATTAACACCTAATCCGACGTTTTGTTATGTCAAACCATTGGGAACATTTGTAAATCTCCCTCACAATCAGACTCAAGTATGGTGATAGAATCAAACCATGCCTCCTCAATGCTTCCTGCTAAGATAAAAAATTAGTAAATTTTGTTTTACATAATTACCATTAAACTTTCATCATATTTACATTGCAGTCAAGGGAATTGGAAGTGTTGCCTTCACACTTGAGATCAATTTCAAAATATCAAACACAATCAAGAAGACACATTGAGAGGGAAAGCCAAAACAGTTCAGGAAACACAAATATACATCTTAACAAAACAAAGTAACATAACAAATTGAGAATTAAGAAAGCATGATATACAATCAGGGCTTAATTTTGAAACCAAATTCAGAAGAATTTGAAATTAACAATACCCGGAATAGTAAACGCGTGTCCTATTCTAGGATAATAAACTTGTGTCTTCATACTGCCTGCAGAAATGGAATAGCATTAAAATGCTGATTTCTTAGCATAGAGAATATTATGCATATATATTATGAAATTGATAATGAAGTAGTTTAATCTCAAAATACTTAATGTTTTGTTTATACATACACAATTCAACCCCAAATGCGCACAATACACCTTCCTAAATAAATCCCAAAATGCTTAAATCCAAAACCCCAATCTTAAATCGGCCTAAAAATCTGCAGAATACACTAATCTAAACCTAACCCATCTAGACGAAGAACAGTGCGAGGAGAAAGATCGAAGAACCAAAAACCTAAAGAAGAACAAAGATAGAGAAGAACCACGCAGCGAAGGAAATTGCACCCCCAAATTGTGAAACTGTGCGAGGAGGAAGAAGAATCGTTGTCTCGTGCCTGTGAGCATGGCGAGGAGGAAGAAGATCGAAGAAGATGAAGAACTGGTGTTGTGAGCTTCAAATTTCCCACTTGTGAGTGAAGAGGAAGGCGAAGCTGTAAGAGCGTTGTCGAGGAGGAAGGGCAATTCAGATAAAATCGAGAAGACAACACAACAGTACAAATTAAGAAATTCGAATCACAAATATATCCCAGAATTTCAACCACAAAAGCACACAATAGTCTGATCCACGCAACAGCACACAATAGAATGAACCCTAAAAAACCGATTCAAGCCCGATATAATTCGATATCACTTGATCACTGAAGGGAAGAGAAAAGAAGCGATATCACATGTTTATTGAAGGAAAGAGAAAGGAAGCGAAGACAAACCTGGAGCGGTAGTCGGACGATGAATTGGGAGTGGGGAGCAGTTTGGAGTGATAAAAATTGGAAGAAGCAGCAGTTGAAGAGCAGAACGTGGGACACATGGCAGCTTTAGACTTTACCAGATGTCATCGAAATGGAGAGTTACGTGGCTAATTTTTTTCTACATACATGCCTTGAGCTTTAATATATTAAAACTTACTATTTATAATTTATTTAAATTTTAAGTTCTTATATGTCAAGCATAATTTATCTGCATGTTTTATTCCATTTTTTTGTAGTTATTATGTCTTCTGAACACCTCAAATTCACTCTCCGCTCAATTATTGAGAAAAAACAAGTTGAACGATACAAATTTCCTTGATTGGGAAAGAAATCTGATAATCATTCTCAGGTCTGAGGGACAAGAGGATGTCCTAGAAACCCCCATCCCAGAGCTGATTGCCACCTCATCTGATGAGGATAAGGCACGTCACTGCCCCAAAGACCTGGAAGACAAGAAGAGGGGAACAATCTCCATTTCATGTATTTACATTACTGAAATCTTATCAACCAAGTCTCATTTTTGGGTATTAGATACCGGATGTAGTTCTCACATTATTTCGAATGTGCAAGGACTAAGAAATAGAAGACGGTTGCAGAAGGGTGAGATAGATTTGCGCGTTGGAAATGGAGTACGGGTTGCTGCACTTGTCATTGGAGATTATAGTCTACCTCTACCTTCTGGCTTAGTTTTAAAACTTTATAATTGTTATTTTGTTTCTTCTATTACTAAGAATTTGATTTCAATTTCAGTTTTGAACCTTGAGGGTTATGATTTTGTCATTAAGGATTATTTTTCCATTTATAAGAATGATATTTTCTATGCTCGAGCCCATATGAGTAGTAGTGGACTATACATACTAGATCTCAAATCTAAAATTTATAACGTTTATACAAAGAGGCAAAAGTCGAATGATATAAGTGAAGCCAATCTATGGCATAGTTGCTTGGGTCACATTAGCATCAAACACATGAAGGAACTCCAAACAGTTGGTAGCCTAAAGTCATTTGATTTAGAATCATTTGAAACATGTGAGTCATGTCTGATGGGCAAGATGACAAGGTCACCTTTCACTGGTACAAGTGAGAGGACTACTAAGCTCTTAACTCTCATACATACCGATGTGTGTGGACCTATGAGCACAAAAGCTAGGAGAGGCTATCGATACTTCATTACATTTACTGATGATTTTAGTAGATATGGATATATCTACTTAATGAAGCATAAATCTGAGTCCTTTGAAAAGTTCAAAGAATTCCAGAATGAAGTTGAGACACAGACTGGCAAGAAGATAAAGGCACTCTGATCAGATCGAGGGGGCGAATATCTGAGCCAAGAATTCGACCATCACTTGAGAAGTTGTGGCATTCTAACACAACTGACTCCACCAGGCACGCCACAGCTGAATGGCGTATCTGAGAGGAGAAACATGACATTGTTAGACATGGTCCGCTCAATGATGAGCTTTGCTGATCTTCCTACATCCTTTTGGGGATATGCCCTCACCACTGCTGCGTTCACACTAAACAGGACTCCGTCACGATTAGTTGACAAGACACCACATGAGAAATGGTATGGAAAAGTTCCTAGCTAGCTTGTCATTTCTGAAGGTCTGGGGATGGGAGGATTATGTAAAACGTTTACTATATGATAAGTTAGCACCCAAATCAGACAAATGCTTCTTTATAGGTTATCCCAGGGAAACAAGGAAATATTATTTCTACAATTCCGTTGAGAACAAAGTGTTTGTTGCTCGGGATAATGTCTTTTTGGAAAATGATTTCTTTTCCAAGAAGCCAAGTGGAAGAAATGTTCAGCTTGATGAGATTCAAGCTGAGCAACAAACCCAACAACACGAGGATATAGACGATGTCACTGAGGAACTTGACTTTGGAGGCGTACCTTCTCAAAGGGAAACCGCCCAGATTCAAGATGTAATTCCTCAAGTAGATGAAGCACCTGAGGTCCCACATACCGATGTGGTCAACCCTTCTGCTGAAGTCTCTCCTATTGTTGGACCACTTTGGAGATCAGACAGGCCAAGGCAACAGCCTAGACGATATGAGGATCACGTCTTGACTGCTAGCATTGACGTTCTACTTTTAGAGAACGGTGAGCCTGCGACCTATAAGCAAGCAATGGCGGACCCCGACTCCGAGAAATGGCTGGTAGCCATGAAATCCGAAATGGACTCCATGTCTGAGAATCAAGTGTGGGACTTGATAGATTTGCCTGATGGGGTAAAACCCATTGGATGCAAATGGGTCTTTAAGATCAAGACAGACAAGGATGGAAACGTTTCTGTCTATAAGCCAAGACTAGTTGCTAAAGGATTTAGACAGGTTCATGGTACTGACTATGATGAAACGTTTTCACCGGTCGTTATGATCAGGTCCATTAGGATACTCCTAGCGATTGCCGCTTATTATGATTATGAGATTTGGCAAATGGATGTCAAGACCGCTTTTCTAAATGGATATTTAGAAGAGGATGTATACATGATGCAACCAGAAGGTTTTGAGGATCCAGAAAACCCTAAGAGAATATGCAAGCTTAAGAAGTCCATCTATGGACTTAAACAAGCATCCATGAGTTGGAATCTTCGTTTTGATGAAGTGGTCAAAAAGTTTGACTTCATCAGATGCGAAGAAGAGCCATGTGTCTACAAGAAATTTAGTGGGAACAAAGTGGCCTTCCTAGTTCTATATGTGGATGACATATTACTCATTGGGAATGACATTCCTATGCTGGAGACAATTAAGGAGTGGCTTAAGAAGTATTTCTCAATGAAGGACTTGGGAGAGGCTGAGTACATACTAGGCATTAAGATCTATAGAGATAGATCTAAGAGACTTATTGGTCTGAGTTATGGAACTTATATAGATAAGGTCCTTGATAGATTCAATATGATGAACTCTAAGAAAGGGTTCCTGCCTATGCAGCATGGCTTACATCTCAGCAAGAGCCAATGTCCTAAGACACCTGGTGAAACTGAGAGGATGAACAGGATTCCCTATGCCTCAACCATAGGATCCATCATGTATGCGATGACTTGTACTCGCCCAGATGTTGCATATGCTTTGAGTATGTGTAGCAGGTACCAATCAAACTCGGGTGATGCACATTGGAGTGCAATCAAGAACATCCTGAAGTACTTGAGAAGGACTAGGGATGATCTCTTGGTATTTGGAGGTGATGACGAGCTGGTCGTCAAGGGCTATACTGATGCAAGTTTCCAGACAGACATAGATGATTTTGAATCTCAGTCTGGATACGTCTTCATTCTGAATGGAGGAGCCGTCAGCTGGAAGAGCTATTGACGTCTATTGTGACAACAATGGTGCCATTGCTCAAGCCAAGGAACCTAGCTCTAGCTCCAAATCCAGACATGTTCTACGAAAGTACCACATGATCAGACACTATGTTGATAGAGGAGACATGAGGATGTGCAAAGTACACACAGACGACAACATTGCAGATCCTTTGACCAAGCCCATGCCTAGGCCCAAGCATGACAGTCACACTCGGGCCAAGGGGCTTAAGCACATTAGAGAGTTCTTTTGAGACACATTGTTTGTTTTATGATAAACCCTGTTTATTGTTATCACAGACATTTATGCTTGATTTATATATGAGTTTTATATTATTATTTAATCATTGCTTGGGATTAGATAAAGTATCCAAACAATTTAATAATTATCAAATGGGCTCATCAAAACTGTTTTGGTGAATAAAACCCCATTAAGTGAACTGAAATTATAAAATTGTTAGAAGTCAATGGTCTAAGTCGTTAACTTGGATACAAATGACTTAATCAAAAGACCATATTGTGAGATTGATTGATAGCATCGGGTTTCATGTGTTATAGGGACATAGAGATGTCTAATCGATTATATAGATGTGTATACCGATACATATCAGACAGACCGATCTTAGGACTTCTCGGGTCTTTACTGCGGAGTTCTATGATTATTCATGATTAGTGAGTTCCTTAGACATGAGTATGATATAGTTATCATTTGACTGCTGGTATGTCTTTGACGTTGTCAAATACTGACCGTAACAAACAGTTATAAAAACAGTGATTGGGATTGCCAAAAGTTAAGTGGGAGCTGTAGTCTTACAAGATTGAATATGTCCTCCTATTTCGTGTATACCATGATACATTTGGAAAGGATTGGTGTCTCGGCCACTTGAAGAGTGAGAACCGTGAAAACGCATGGCCATGCTCAAATGGATTATTAGTAATCATCTGTACTGACAGTTTGATCTCAAGAGTTCAAGAAATGTATTTGGCGGTAAAGATGAGTTTCTTCATATAGTCAAATAAGACACTAAGTGACAAATGAATTTTAACATTGCACACTTGTTTTAAGGACAAGTGGGAGATTGAAGGAATTGTGTCCTTTAATCAAAGGTGCAATTACTAATTATGAAGTGGGACCATTTATGGAGATTCATAATCCGGTTATCTTAGGTAGTCATAGTGCTTTGCTAGAAGCCAACTATGATTTATGGACTATATGTTATAAAGTCTATTGCTATTATTACCGAGTCCTACGAGATCACACCTTAGAGTTTATGGACTGGATCAGTTTATTGAGAGACATATTATATAAAGCATATGATATAACTTGAGAGATAAGGTTTATTAATAATAAAGAGCTATTACTAATAATAAAAGATATATTAATTTAGGAAATAATATATCTACATATGGTATTATAAAAGGAGGGCTTTCTAGGAGAAAACCCTAACACATACACATATACTCGGCTGCCCCCTTTCCCTGGAGTTCTCCCTCATTCGCCTTCGTTCTAGAAATCGAGCCCTAGGCGATCCAGATCCATACTCGGGTGGACCAACTAGAGGAGTCACACTTGAGGCTCTAATCTCCCCATTTCAGGAAGATTCAAACACGCATCAAGAGATAATTAATTCTCCTTATCTATGATCTATTTAGTTTATGCATGAGATCCTTGGTTAGATATTAGGAAAAACGGTTTCCTGAAATTTTGCTTTAAGCATCTAAATCCCTACAGGGGGTGATCAGGTGGTAACAGTTATTCCCGTGCGGACAACATTAATGTGCGCAAGATGCACAAATTAGGCAATATTGGTGCACATCCAACTTTGGTGCATATTTTTTTGTAATTTGGTGCAATTTTTTTGTAACATAGTGTACATCCATCTCAGTGTACATTTTGTTGTAACATGATACACATCTATCTCACTATACATGTTGTTTTAGCATGGTACACATCCATCTCAATGCACATTTATTTATAACATGGTGCACATTCTTATACCAGTGCACACTTATTTATAACTCTAAGCACATTTATTTGTGACATGGTACACAATCAAAAAAATGCACAATGATATGTAACTTTGGTGCACTGACAGGTCAACGGTCGACCAACGCCAACCAATGGTGGTTAGCGACAGTTAATAGAGGTCAACATCGGTCAATGTACGCCGGAGGCCGGAAGATCAATGTCGGGGACTAATATAGTGGTGCACATTTACCCTTATGCACTACATCACACAAGATTGTGCACATCCGTTCGCACGTTAATGTGGTTCGCACGACAATGACTGTTCGCACCTGACACAACTCTTATTTATGTATATATACTAAAGCCCTATTAGTTTGTCCTACATGTGGACTTGTGGGCTATTAGTAGGCAAATCTAAATGTTCTTTTACCACTTAACCCTTTCTTGCAATTTACATTAACTTCTACCTACATCAATTTCTTTATTTACCAAATATAACTTACCATACATATAAAAAAGAATTTGTTTAATTGTATATAATTAATAAAATAATTAAGGAAGAAAATATTTTTTGTCTTCTTTGCTAAGGATTTTTGTTTGATAATGCTATTTATAAAGCTGTTATTACTTATAAGCTACTTCTTTCTAAAAAATAAATAGTTTTATCACATTAAAATTTGTGCGGTAACCGTTACTTATTCAAATTCAAAAATATCTTTATCAATAACAAATACATATTTATCCTTAAAATACTATTCTTTATTGTATAACTTGATTTATTTTCTGTATCCGTATAGGGTATGTGAACATATATTAATTAAATGTTAAACATATTAATAGATCAAACTATAACCTAATTTAGATATATCTAATAATCAAAAGTTCCTTATTCTCATAGATAAAACCCAATTTTCATAATCTTTCGGTTGGATGTTTTATTCAGCGTAAACTATGGAGTTGTAGATCTTTGAATTAGCTTTACAACACATATTGAATGAGCATGAGATCAGTTTTCCTAGCCAAAGTTATGGCATTTTTACCAAATACTATCCAGAATTTGACGAGAACGTAGAACTCCGATTTTTCTTTTCGATATTCCTTTTGCTTAAGCCATTTGCTTTAAGGCCTTTGAGTTGGTTTTCATCAATGGGAATGACAACATCTTTTTATTATGTTGTTGTAGAGGCAGAGAGGAAGGACACATGGGGTTGGTTCTTAGACATTCTAATTAGGGACATTGGAGAAAGCAACCTCACCTTTATGTATGACATGCAAAAGACAAACTTCATATCATTCTTGTATGATTTTCTTACCATTATAATCTAACAATGTATTATTATTTTTTGCATGGATTAATAGAGGTATTGAATGACGTTGTTCCAATAATTGAGACAAGGGTTTATGTGAGACATCTGTACAATAATTTTAAGGCAAAATGGCCAGGAAATACATTCAAAGATGTTGTATGAACAGCCACTAGGGCCTATAATCGACCAGATTTTAAAGTTTCCATAGATGAGGTAAGGAAATTAGATGAAGGTGCATATAAATACTTGATTAATGCAAATCAAAACATTTGGTCAAGATATGGCTTTAAGCATGACACAAAATATGATGTGCTACTAAATAATGTGTTTGAGAGCTTCATTGCATACAATCTACCTACAAAGAAGAACCCTTTACTGCCTATGTGCAAATGGATTTGAAGACAGTTCATGAAGAGATTTGTGGCTAAGCGTGAAGCAATTGCAAAGTATGAGGGAATTTTTACACCAAAGGCAAATAAAAAGTTCGAGCTTGCCAATGAAGAAGCTCCGAGGAATTGTGTACCATTTTGGGGTGGAGGAGACAGATTTGTGGTTGACCACTTTGGGAGGACTTATATGGTTGACTTAGATACAAAGAGTTGTGGTTGTAATAAGTGGGATCTCATAATCAACCCAATTCCTAGAGAATCCCAAATGGGGGGTGTAATAGTCGAGAGTTTTCCCAAATGTCGAGAGTGGTCCACTTAAAATTTTGTCAGCTTAACTTATTCTTGTGCAAACAATATTATTATCTTCATTATAATTATAAATTGATTGCGTGATTTGAAAATCCGGGTTTGACCCGTTTCATTGAAAAGTTGTATTTGATTGTCTATTAGAGTCATGTGCTATAAGATTGTGTTATATACCCGTTTAGGATTGTCTTGTATGAATAAATGGTTACTCATAAATAGCCTCAGATATTTTACCCTATAAAATTACAATTTTACCCATCTAGGATTCTATTTTTTATCCAAAGATAGTCCCCATGTAAATTACACCTTCTATTTCCTCCCCCCACTCTCTTATCTCTCCTCCCTCAAACTCTCAATCCCCCACCGACTTGCAGCTCCTCTCACACACACACACAAACACCTCATCCTCCAATGTTTGACACCACCGTCGCTGGAGAGCCACCACCACGAGTTAGGAGAGCTTGCCACCTGCTCTGTGTTGCCCAGTTCGCACCAAGATCACGTGCAACTTGCACCCATGAGGTTTATTATGTTTTCAGTTGCCGATCGTCTCCAGTGAAGCCATTTGCATCATTGTTGAACCCATTACAACTCCCAATTCCTCCCAATTTGTGTGTTGACCAAATTTGGAGATTGATAGTAGATTGATGGAGATTTAAGGCATTTAGTACTCTTTCTAGAAATCTGGGCACATTTCATAAATTCTGGAAAGTTCTGGTTGTTATCATGAGGTTTGAAAAGCTGGGCCATTTTGATAATTTCTTGAAGGTTTAGGCTGGATCTTTGAATACGGAAAAGGGTGTTCTTGGCATTGGACCTCATTGAGGCAAGTTATATATGAGCGTTTACGTGTTATAGTCTAAGTTTAGGGTATTGAATTATGCATGCCTATCGAACATTGTTTCTGCATGAATGTTGAGTTGGTTTGTTGATTAGGTATGAATATTGAGTTTGTTTGTTGTGTCTTGATTATTGAATGATGATTAAATCTTGATTAAGCATGAATGTCGGGTAGATTTGTGTGTGTTGATTATTGAATGAGTACTGAATCTTGACTATGTATGAAAGTCAAGTTGACTTTTGTGTGTGTATGTCTTGAACATGTGTATCTACATATATATATTGAGAGACAAGATATAATTATATAGTGTTGGTGTGCAGAAAAATCAATGAGGAATGTCTTAGAATGGTATGTTGCTGGAGAAATCCTAATAATATTCTTGGACCTTGTTGTGTGTTTTGGATTTGAAATACATTGATGAGCATGTTGGAATGTGGGATGTGACACTTGCAGGAAAGGATGGTTCCGATCACGGACGATTTTAAAATGTTTTCTTCTAATACGCGCCTCGACTAAGGGCTCTATCCGGATAGAGTGGGTCGAGGGAGTGCTCTACCATTCTAGGGGAGGTCGGGTCACCTAATCAGCGGCGCCATTTTCGACCCGTTGGTAGAAGTAATATATGTGTATCTACGTATCTATTTGTGTATCTGCGTATTGCTTATTTATGATCCCTTAGTTATGGTATTGCACATATAAATTGCTTATATAACTTGCTAGTCTGATTGGAGAATAATGCCCATTATCATGGGGGTTGACTATGTTTTATATATGATCAGATACTCTTTCATTTAGAAATGTAGTGGAGGTCAGGCAAGATGGACACGATGTTAGGACTAACTTTGTGAGAATTTAGGGTCAATTCTATTTTAGAAGTTTTTAAATTGTTTGGTTATTATCTTTCTACTGTGATACATAAGGGTTTGTTAAGTCGTGTTATATACATGATTTAATATATAAGTTTTATTGCGTTAATTACTGTAGAGTTTTGTTCTTATAAAACTGTATTTTTATGACATTAACTCTATTTATGATGGACTTAGAAACTCTACTTTATCTATGACTAAAACATATGGATTTTATATAACTTGTTTACCTTCTATTTGTTATTCATTTTATATTTTATCCCATAAAGCCTTGTAAATCCTTCAGGATTCACGACACTGTAACACCTTAATTTTGGATATTATAGAGAGGAGACTAATTACTAGCCTCCAGAGCCACCAAAGTGCATTGTGCAACCTGAAAGGCCTAGAAAAAATAGAAGAATAGAGGTTGGAGAAGAGGTACCAAGTAAGAAGAAATGGATCAGAATAGTGGGACAAATTATGTGCTCTCAATGTGGATGACAAGGTCACTACAAGAAGTAAGTGTTTTAATCCACAAAAAGGACCTGACCCGCGACACCCGCCTAGGCCTCATAACCCATGAGGAAGGCCTAAGAAACCAAAGACAATGTTAATTGGTTCTCCAAAGAGAAAGTACACCACAAAGGTAGTTCGTGAACCTTTTACATTTATTTAAAGTCAATTTTGCAGTTTCTAATTTAATTTTCAACAAGATAGCAACGCACCATCTTTTTCAACTTTCAATCCATCTTAATAAGGCTTCCAACATGGATCTGAACAAGGATCTCAACATGGAAGAAATGTACAAGCTAGATATAATACGATACTTTTCTTGATATGGTTAAATTTGTGTGATATGGTTAGTTTCTGTATAATTTTTGCTCCTAAAATGGTTAAGTTATGTACTCTTTTTGTAGTATCAGATTGGGCAATTTTTTGAGACCATGACATCACCGAATTCAGTAATTACACCTCATGTATCTGTCTAGATACTGCTTGCAATGTCATCTTGTATATCCTTTATTATTTTGCATTTAGCTTATTATTGCATTCTAAATTTACAAATTACACAACTACAAATAATGTATACTCAAGGAACATGCAATTAGTCAAACCCAAATGCACCACAAGTAAAAGAAAAGAAGCCATATCTTTCTATCCCAAGACCCCGAAGAAAGGTTGTTGCTACAAAGAATCACATAACTGCTTTGCTTAAACGTTCACCTAGCTAAAAAGCAATATAAGCACAATGGTCCTTCAAAGGGTGGGGAAGCTTCTTTAGTCAAGCATTCACCGAGGAGCCTCCCCAACCATTATACCTTTTTACTTTGCCCACTTAACAATTCAAACATTTAGACACATGAAAAGTAACATAATACCAACCATTATAAAGACCCAACTTCGATCATACACCTTTAATTTTCTAATCATAGCATTTGAGTCCAATTTGTATTTCCTAATCATAACAAGTCCATTTGAGTTGAATTTCCTAATCATAGCTAAAAAGCAATCTAAGCACAATGGTCCTTCAAAGGGTGAGGAAGCTTCTCTAGTCAAGCGTTCACCGAGGAGCCTCCCCAACCATTATACCTTTTTTATTTTGCCCACTTAACAAGTCAAACATTTAGACACATGAAAAGTAACAAAATACCAACCATTATAAAGACCCAACTTCGATCATGCAACTTCAATTTCCTAATCATAGCATTTGAGTCCAATTTGTATGTCTCCTTTTCAAGCTGGTGCACTCTAGTTGAATCTTACATATTGTCTACTTCCAATTTCTTCTTCTCTTTCACAAACCTTTTGATGACATACATAGCTCTTTCACTGTATTCTTCATCCTCCACATAAAGTAATTACATTTGTTGTTTGATCCATGACAACCAAAGAACCTTCTACCATAATTTAATTCTATGTGTGCATTGGTTTCCTTCACTAGATGACCACAAAAACATACGGGGATAATTTTTCACCGCGTTTTTATGCCCCGCACCGCCTTTTGTGCGGAACATCGTAATGCACAAAAAAAAAGTTTTCTTTTGGGCGCCAAGCCCAACTTTTTTTAAAAAAAATACTTCTTGGGCGCTACCTAGTGGCGCCCAAGGAATAAACCGGTTTTTTTTATCTGTTTCACTTGAATCGGTTTATAAAAAAACCAAAATTAATCTTAATTTTTATAAAAATCCAGGTCACTTCTTGGGCGCCACAAGGTAGCGCCCAAGAAGTGATTTTTTTTTAAAAAAATACATTGGGCGCCACCTAGTGGCGCCCATAAAGGTTTAAAAAAAAACAAGTGCTATATGGTCGCGCCTACCATCTTCTTCCCCAAACCTAATCCCTCCCCCCCCCAAAACAAATCGACAGCGCCTATGGCGGCAAGAAAAGAGGCGATGGCAGCGGCGACATAGGAGGCGGACGAGGCGGACGAGGTGGCCAGATAAGGTGGCAGAGGTGCGGCTGCGGGCGACAACGACAGAGGCGCAAATATGGAATTTTTTCCCCAGAGGAACTGTCGCCGGAGGAGCAGCCGACGGGAGATGGGGCGGCGGAGGTGGGTATGTTGGCGGCGACGGAGTCGACGACGATGGGTGGGACGCAAGCGGAGGTGGCATCCGATAATGCAGTTGAGGTGGTGGCGGTCGTCGGTGTCAAGGCGGTGGCGCGAGTGCGGGAGGCGAGCCCATCCCGAAGGCCACAGAAATATGTTCGTCGAGAATTGGCCTAGGTACCTTTCCATTTGCTTTAAATTTTATAATTAAATTAGATTATTGTATTTATTTAGTTTGTAATTATATTAGTATTATTTATAAGAATAGCTAGAATTGTAATTAAATTAAAATAGGCAAAATCGTATAGTAGTTAAATTTAGTGTTGCGAAAATTTTAATTAGAATTTTAGATAAAAATGAATTGTAATTTTATAGCAATTAGAAATTTGTTTAAATTAGATAAAATAGAATGTTAGTCGATTTTTGTTTTGTTAAATTAGAGGAATTTTATTTAAATTAAATAAAAGTTGAATTAGATAATATATGAAGGATTATTACAATAGTTACGCGAAGTATGCGAATAATTTTAGGTAAAGTATGCGAGTAATTATGCGAAGTATGCGAATAATTGTAGGTAAGTGTAGATAATATATGAAGGATTATTACAATAGTTACAATAAATGTTATGAAGGAATATAAGAATATTAGAATAAGTGCGGATATTAGATCTCAGAAAATAGTAATTTGTAATGAAAATAGTGAAGTATACGAATAATTTAGGTAATTTGGGACAAATATTTGAAAAATTAAAAATTTAGTCAAATTTAATGGAATATTAGAATAAGTGCGGATAAATAGTAGTAATTGGTTATAACTAAAAACTTCTTCGTAAAATAAATTATCATTTGAATAAAATAGGATGTAGTCGCGAGAATCAAATGAAAGATGCGCGGGGGACGTCGGGTGGAATCTCGACCCGTGACAGCTTCTGGTCGTAAGCGCAGAAACCTCCTAAACCCCCTCACCCGACGTGATCACAAGAGCAGAATCTCAAAAGATCTCGTTCCATATGCGGATCCTCCTCTTTCAGATGTACTTCCATCTCCTAATGTGTGTTTACCTTCGGCTTCGTAGAGTCCCGTCCGTGACATGGGCGATTCGCCTATGGAGGATGCATTTGCTGACATAGAGAGACTGTGACTAAGGGTCCTCATTTGAACGATGTTGTTATGTAGGATGTCCCTACCGTCCCCTAGGAGCATGTTCCCCCTCCCGCCCCCCCAGCAACCCGTTCCTCCTCCCGCCCCCAGCAGCCCGTTCCCCTTCTCTCCCCCAGCAGCCCATTCCCCTCCCGCTGGCGAGGCTCCACCTGCCGAGGAGCCCCTCCCCCCCGTACAGGCTTGAGTCACTTGAGGTGCTACAAAGCTTCGGGACTCACGTTGTGCACTAGATTTGGCACGCTCCTCCTCCACCTACACCGCCCCTCGTACAACATTTGAAGGCTTATACTCGCTTGACAAACTTCGAGGGCTGGAGGAGTTTCATTCCCACAGAAGTGGTTGAGGGCATCTGGTTTTGGCTTGCGGAGCAGACCGGATTGACTCATCTCTGGGATTTTCAGTTCAGTAGGGTCGACCACGTTCTTATAGCAGCGTTCATCGAGAGGATGCACCCTGAGACGAGCAACTTTTATTTTCCATGGGGCGAGATTACGATCACGCTTCACGACGTAGATAGGATCTTTGGGTTGAGCATAGAGGGGTTTCCCTGCCACGTACCATTTGCAGGTATGGATGACGAGCAAAAGAAGTTGGACCAGCAGGTGTTCAAGTATATGTATGGTGTTAACGAGAGGAATATGTGAAAGGAAGTTAGGAAGGGTCGGGTTACTGCCTATGATTTGTTTGTGCACCTGCTACGCATAATAGGGGGCGACGACGAGCCCCAGTCGATAGCGGCGGGATACCTATGGCACGCCACGTCTTACAGCATTTTGGTGGATAAGTCCACGAACCAGCTGTTGGTGAAGAAGTTGTCGTTGTTCGAGGATTGGGGGCATGTCATTGGCACAACTTGGGGGACCGGGGTGCTTGCCTGGTTGTATAAGAACCTTGGCGAGGCTTCTCGGGGGAAGACCACATGCATAACGGGGTGCACCTATCTGCTTCAGGTAATTGAACGTAAAATTAACATCTTTGTATTAATTAATTAAAAAAATTAATTATTAGTTAACCAAATATATTAATTAATATGTAGGCGTGGATATGGACGTACTTCATATATTTCCCAGGGAATCGTAACCCCCTTCCTGGCATGGATGACAACGAGCGACGCGCTGCTCGGTATTATATCCAGCGCACCGCGCTACGTGATCTCGACAACAACCGACATTACATGCGTATTTTGGATGAGTATCGGCCCGAGGATGTAAGCAACCTAATTTTTATATATATTTATGTCTCCTCTATGAATAATTATTTGCACGATTGTACTTTTTTATCATTGCAGGTATGATGGATGCCGTATGGCAGTCTAGATTTTATTGGTGCCTATAGGGCCTCCACATACTGAGGGACAATTGGTTTCCTGAACGTTGATAAGCCATACATGCCCGATCGTGTCGTACGCCAGTTTGGACGTCGGCAGAGCAGGCCCTTGGATGTCATACAGTCGTCGCACACCCGACGCCCAGTCAAGTTTATAGGGAAACACTTGTACGAGTTGAGATTTGATCGCGCATGCGACGGCTGGGAGCATCTCGATGAGCATCTATGTCCATTCATTTTGGAGAGGCCGAAGGCCGTCCCAATGTGGGATATGGACGACGAGTACTTGGACTGGTATCTCCAGATCTCACATCCGTATGTGAGCCCCCTCGCACAAGTCCATCCTCGTATTGTGCGAGGTCCTCCTCCTGCTTTGGACGACCATAGAGTACGTTTCTCCACCAATTCGTTTTATATTAAATGTTTGCTATTATTATTCTCGAAAATCATGTATAATAATTCTTTTTTGTTATGCAGCAATTGGCCATGGCAACAACATTCGCTTGGGAGATTATTCAGCTACGGGGTGGCGGTCCGGAATTGGACCATATGCTGGCCATTCTCTGCGGCGACGAGCTTCCTATTGCTAAACCGCTTATCCGGGCGTCACAACAATCGTCCCAGTCCTCGAGTCCTACAACCAAGTTGTCCACAACAGCAGAGTACCGAGCCTGAGTGGAGCATGTCCCGTCTATATATGAGAGGGGCGAGTCATCCAAGGCCGCGGCCGAGCGGCAGCGGCCGAGGAGGTAGCGGCTTTTCTTGGGTCGTCGAGCGACGACGAGATCTAGCTACTGTTTTGTATTTCGCACTTTGAATGATATTATGGATTTTGTATTGATATTTTGTGTTTGTTCCTATCATGTATTTACGTCTTTTATGTTGATTCAAATTGTGGTTTTATGCTTTATGTATTCGTATTGTGGTTTTACGTCTTTAAAAAACCCGTATGTATTTCGAGCAAATCATAGGTAAGAACACATATCTTTTAAAAAATTGTAAATATATGAGCCCCACATCCTTGCCCCAACCCCCAGCATCAAATTTTACGTCCTAAACAATTGATCAAAATATGTGGTCAATATCTAGATATTGTAAGTTATTTCTCCAACTTAAACTTGGAAATCTTAAACTTTGTACTGTAATGACCAAAACCCTAAAAAACCCCAAAACCAATCCCCACACAGATCTTGGGCGCCACCTAGTGGCGCCCAAAGGGTTTCTAGGCGAACTCTTTTGGGCGCCACTAGGTGGCGCCCAAAAGGGCTAGTTATGTTTTTGGGTTTTTAGGATTTTGGGTATATGGTTTAGGGTTTGGGGATTTCGTACATTCTAGTACAAAGTCTAAGATCCATTATTTGATTTGAGATTATGGGGGAGAAATACAGTTATACTAACGAGCCTCACCTCGTTGCCCCAACCACCAGCACAAAATTTTAGGTCCTAAACAATTTACCAAAATATTCGGTCAATATCTTCATATTGTAAGTTATTTATCCAACTTAAACTTTGTATTGTAACGACCAAAGATCCTAAACCCTAAACCCAAAAGCCTAAACCTCTCGTCCTTAAAAAATCCAACGTGTATTGCGGCACCGTCAAATTCCCTTGGAAATCTGCCTCTCCTTAGCCTTGTAATTGTACAATTGATTCTTTGATGTCAAGCATTGGGGATCTTCCTATAGAAATAGACTCATAATAGCCTTTGGCTTTGTGTCGGAGGCTGACAAAACATTCACTCTTTGGCGTTGTTCCTGCGAAAGTCGTCCAACAAATGCATGACCAATCAAACTACTTGAAAGATCATGGTTGTTGCATCCATTAACAATGAATAATGTGCACGTGCCCGACTTTATCCGATTTCCTTTCCTAAACAACCCATGCAACTGAAATGGGCACTCGCTCTTCTTTGTCCTCGATTTGTTTTTCCGTTTAGGGGTTGCCTCGGGACCCTGAACCTCCTTCTTCTTCACCGCCGATCTATATGACCCAGACTTCTCACACGACAATATGACCTTTCTAGCCCATGATTTACTTATGACGATCACCATACACAGTCGCAAACCGACATTCTTAGCCCAATTGATCATAGTGTCTCTATCATTCCATTCCTCACTTGTAGTAAAATGAGAAGAATAGTCCACTGGCGAAAAAATCGATATCACTAGTGTCGTCCTATTTATTTTCAAAAAAAATTATACATTAGAGGTTTTTCTAAGAGCGATTTCAAAAAAACTAACATAATGTTGTTCTAATCACAAACATATAATTTACTTAATAATTGAAACTCCTATTCATTTTACCAATATATACAACTTAGAGATTTCCGTAAATAATAACTACAAATACATGTTTAATGTGTAAGCCAAACCATGTAATCCATCAATAAAATAGCAACATAATATCTATGCTACAACATGTAATTTATCAACAAAAGACTAACATAATGTATAAACTAACACATGTGATCATCCTATTTATTTCACAACTAAATATACCGAAAATATCACCTAAAAACACTAACACATTGTTCACTAACCTAAAACATGTACTCATCCTATTTATTTCACAACTATATATGATACAGAAAATACCACCTAAAATTACGAACATAATGTATAATCTAACACATGTGATCATCCTATTTTTCACGAATAAATATACCGAAAATACCACCTAAAAACTAACAAAATGTCCACTAACCTAAAACATGTAATCATCCTATTTATTTCACAACTATATAGGATACTGAAAAGACCACCTAAAAAGACTAACATAATGTCCACTAACCTAAAACATGGAATCATCCTAACGTAATGATCGTATGTACGTTTTGATGAACATTCTAAACTATAACAAACGGCTTTAATTTACTAAATTTGAAATAAACTTGGGAAAAAACATATACGTACTCGTAAATCGTCTTGATTAATCGAATCAAGACCGGGTGCATCATCGTAGCTTGAGAATGACATTCTCTCAATAGTTTGTGATTACAATTCAGTGGTACATCAAGGGGACTCAAATGACTATCTTAGATCCAATGGTAACTGTTTTGGGCACCATGATAAGAATCAGTTCAACACTTAAAAAAAAAAAAAAAAAAAAAAAAAATTAACCCGGACCTTGGTGGCGCCCATGGGAATTTTTTTTGGCGCCACCAACCTAATATTTTTTGTGTGCAACGACGTTCCGCCCATTTTGCGGTACGGGGCATAAAAAATTAATGCGATGCGGAGCTCCAACCCTTAAAACATAATCTTTGTTGTGAATTTGTGGATGTAGAACATGAGCTTGGGATACTTAACCTACATCACACAATTTTTCTCATTATATTTCATCATTTTTATCAATTCAAATCATATTCAATATCAACAAACCCAAATTTCCAACATTCCATAAAAAACCGAAACTCAACAGAGATCATTTCAGATTTAATGACAATCAATATCATCTCACAATCAATGACAATACACATCATCTCAAATTCAATGACAATCAACTCGTGTCCCCAAATTTGGAAGATTAGATATAGAAAACTTAAACTACCAACTGAAATCACCATAACTCTAAAACAGGCAAACTCGAAACTTTTCCTAAACTTATTTGACAAACCCTAATTTTGATAAACGTAAAATTATACTCACACACTGAACATTCCAAACAATCCTGCATTTGCAATGTTCAAAAGCAACATGAGAACATTCCAATCAATCTTGCATTTGCAATGTTCAAAAACAACATGATGTGTACATATTTTGCCGATTTCGCACCATTAATACATCAAACACGAATTCAATAATAAATCGTCGACTTACAAATGTGAGATGTAATATCGCGATTTCTTCAGGGTGATGCATTGTTGGAACAATGCTTTAATTTAGACGATTATGCGCAATTTCCAGCTCAATTCGAATGATTTAGCCTCTAACATATCACCCTTGTTCAATCACATATAAAAGTCTCAATTTCCTCACACAAAAAACCCCAAATTTATTAGGTTGGGTTTTAGCTGTTTGCCTGGGTTTGTATTTACTTAATCTAAGTTTTTTTATATTGTTTTATTTTAGAATATAATAATGTAAAAAGAGGCGTGTGCCCGTGCATTTAACGAGTTTCAAACAGCTCCTGAGCGTGTGGCTATTTTTTTACGGCTCACATAATTGGGGTGATGTCTAGTAATATCGCAAAATAAGAGTGGTTGTGAGCAATGTGCCCTATTATACGGTGGTTTCTGGTAATTGACCCCTATATTTTTATTATAATGTTATATGTAAAGTTATTTTGAATAACCAAATCTTACTTGTATCAAATATTTTGATCCTATTTTGTATAATATCTAATTTATCTTTCAATTTTTTTAAGTGAACCCTTAAATTTTAAGCGACACCTCACAAGTTAAAAAAGTGAAAAATTTGGTGTACAAGCGGATCTCTTGCGATATGATCGGCCTCAATCATTCTCCCAATTAGGTCAATCGTTTATTTTCCATCATATGGAGCTGATTTTAGGTGCTTGGATCGAGTTGTTAATCGAAGGCATGATTGTGTGGTTTTTAATGGCTTCTTGAGACGAGACAATTTTCAAAGTTTCGTTGCAATTCCTATAGAAAATAGTTTTTCTAATGATATGTTACCGGCTGTACTATGTTACGTTTGTTTTTACCTCTTCGTGTTTGTGTCATATTCACTCATTCCCATAAACAACTTTCCATGTCAACTGTTTATGATTCATATCACAACTACGGAACTTCTCGATCTCACCGTTTCTAGTTTCTTCTGGTACAACTAATTTTTTACTATACAAAAAAGTATATATACCAAACTATATATTACATCCTTGTAAATTTGTAATACATAACTAGACTTCTTTTGGAGTTTTTAAATCGATATAGTATAATCCGATTTAACATATACCCTTCACGATGAAGCAATAGGACAAGAAATATATTACTACTTGATTTTTCTTTTGTCAAAACCAAAAAGAAAAAAAGAAAAATACGTGGAGGCGACGAGGTGTTAGACAAATGAAATTGTCATTTTGCTCATCAATAATCATTAATCACGATGAAGAACACAACTTGCAATCTTGCATGACCGAAAAAAGGGTAAACATCATCATTACAACTTGACAACATGATATGATGATCGATATGTCGTCAATTTGGACTTTTGTACGTAGGTTAAATTTCTACATTAACAAATGCTAAGCATTTAGGACTCGTTTGGTTTGAACTTATGAAAACGATAACGGAAAGGAAACGAATTTAGTCTATTTTGACATCATGATGCATTGATCAAAATTTTTATCTTTGCTTAGGGACTCTAAAATTTGTGTGTCAAGAGAAGGGAGAAGAAAAATAATTTCATTATTTTATAACTCACTCTTGCATTGGGGATACAAATACCTCCATCATAGTGCCAAGTGAAGGGGAAAAGGAAACAATTTTATCATTTTGATCAATGAATAATGACACTAAATTGGACTAGATTCGTTTTCTTTCCGTTATCATTTCCGCAATTTAAAACAAACGGGGCCTTAAACTCAAATATAATAAAATGACTAAAAGTACATTAATTTAGGGTTCGTTTGGATCCGCGTTTAAAATACATTAAATTGTATTATTTTATATTAAATGCTATTTTTTAATACAATTTAATGCATTAAAATTTATTCTAGTGACAATTCAAACATACCCTTAATGTATACTCTTTTTTATTCATTTTAAATATCTTTATAAAAATTTAAAACCCCAAAAAATAATATACATTCAGTTAGGGTTGTTCAAAATTGGCCCGAACCGGAAAACCGGACCGGACCGGAAAAGACCGGACCAGACCGGTGAAATTCCGGTCTCCGGTCCAAGGTTTTCCCTTAATCCGGTTCCGGTCCGGTCCAAACCCGGAAAAAAAAACGGTCCGGACTAGTGGACCGGATTTTAAAATTTTTTTAAAAAAAAAAATTATATGTTTTTTTGGAGATTTATATGTATTTTTTTTATAGATATTTTTGTAAATTTATTAAGTTAGGAGTATATATGTTTTATAGATATATTTTTTAGATATTTTTATAGATTTTAAATAAGAATTTAATTTTTTTTTAAATAAAGCCCGGTCTAATCCGGTCTTAACCGGACAGGAATCGGACCGGACCGGACCTATTCGGTCCGATCCGGTCTCCGGTCCACCATTTTCAAAAAATCTAGTCCGGTCTGGACCGGATGAACACCCTACATTCACTCATGAATGCTTAACAGTTAACATTCATCCTCTTCCATCCCCCTCTTCCTTCTTCGGCCAAGACTCTTCCTTCTCTAACCGACATCTCCAGTTGATCTTGGATAATACTTCGACTGCTGAATGTCGTTGTTGATGTAAGCACGGAGAACAACTCCATGAAGATTTGGATCTTGACCATCTGGAGTGAGACCACTTTATCGATGGATCTTAAAGATTTGGAGCTTGAACAATTTTTTGATAGATCTCCAGATTTTCAATCCTTGATTACTTCCCGGTCATGGATCTCCAGATCTGGAGCTTCTCCATTGATCGAATATGACGCACCATGCTAAAGAAGGAGGAAGATCTGGAGCATCTCTTGCAGTCTCTTGTAGAAGAATTGATGGAAGGAGGAAGACCTGGAGCTTCTCCATTGATCGAAGATGGTTAGGTTGGGTTGGTTGGTCGTGAACATCTTGACGTAGAAAAATTGATTGGAGGAGGAAGATGTTGGGCCGTGAATTATTCGGATTGGGCCGGCCCATGAACGATTAAGTAAGGAGGCCCATGGCGGAATGAAGATTTGATCTGACTTGCTCGAAGACTCCGTCCAACGTCCAACAGGCTTGTTGTAACGCCTTCCGGAAATCAAGGAAAAGATCTGATCTTCTAACGGTCATCTCTCACCGAGATCTCAGCATTAAGTTCACTATTATAAATAGATCCTCAATAAGCACATTGTAGGGGACCCTTTTTACTACTGCATTCACTAGCATTTGAAGCTTTCATTGTAATTCGAAGCATGATCTTTCTAAGCAAGGCAAAGTCCGATCGTTCTGAGCATCCATTCGACATTGGTCATTCTCGTTCGACCCACTGCGATTCTTTGTAGCTAAACTTTATTATTACTATTTTGTCTCATCATTTTGATTCTCTGATTTATTTGAAGTTATAATTTGATTCGTCCGACTAATAGCACCACATCGAAGGCAATTTAGGTTTGATATATTTTTGCCCAAAACAATTTGGTGCCCACCATGGGGCCGTTAGCCGATTCGCATTCAAAAACTTCATCAAAAATCATCCAAAATGGTGAACGATGTTCCTCCCAGCACGGTCGTCAATGCAACGGAGGTTTCCACCCAAGAACAGATCCGTCAAATGGCGCAAACCCTATCGTCTCTCCAGGAAGAACTAGCCAACCAGCGTCGGACTAACGAATCGATTCGCGATACTTCTGTTGCTGTAATTAATCGTTTGACTAACAAAAATGAGCTTCTTAAAGCGTAGGTACAATCCGTCGCATCCGCACCGGCTGGAAGCATGCGACCAATCGACCTCGAAGGGATCCGAACTCGATTGGACATGAAGGGTGTAGTCGTAACGCCATCGAATGAGCGAAACCAAATCCATACGACCGGTATTCCTGAAACCTCTCGTATCAACCCTATTGTGACTAATAATGTTTCTTTTGTTACACCGACCGATTCCGAAAGGACCCGAGTAACCAATCCACAGGTTACGGCGACGCCGAGCATCCAGACGCTCATCCAACAGGCTATCAACGAGCATATGAAGTCTCTCGATGAACGTCTCGCGAAGATCCCGGGCGTTCCCCAACCCATCGAGAAAGAGGCGTTGGACGGCTTCAAAGAATCTCCGTTCGTCGATGATATCGCACGGGTCGAGATCCCAAAGAAGTTCCATCTCTCAAGCATGGCCAGTTACGATGGAACGAGCGATCCAGACGACTGTTTTGGGGCGAAAAGATCGGACGACCTAAATTGCCTTAGACGGGGTAACTAGTCGATCGGGTGATAGAAAACAATCCAAACCAAGCAGATAATTGACAAGCAAAGAGTAAATGTACAATAGCGAGATGATTTTATTAGATAATGTATTGATCAGATCGAATCGAGATACAACTTATCGTAGTTTAGACCGAGTGGTCGTGTAGGACTCGACCGATGACTTTTAGGTGGTGATCGGTGGAGAGTAAGCGCAGATGATTGCTAGAGAGCTAGGCGGGGAGCGTAAGTGTTGTTCTGATCCGTTTGTGAGCCAGAATGCTTATGTCCTTAGCGTAATTGTGTGTCTTCTCACCTTATCTTCCTCGTCATCCAAAAATGGTAAGTCCTTTTCCTTTGTTACCGTTATATTTTTTGCCATATATTTTATCTTCAATGCTAGGAGTAATGGTGAAGATTATGCCATTAAATCTCTATAATTACGGTGGCTTAAATGTCGTGGCCGTTGAGTGATCTGGTCATTTAATGCATGGCGAGATTCTCGCGATCCTGTCGGAGGGCATTCGACCAGTGAAGTCTCGTCGCCTCCTCTGGGCTTTTCCTTTGTTCTTCCGATCTGCAGTGGGCTTGGGCTCGATTCTCCCGACTCGTCTTCTCCGGGGATGCCAGGCCCAACAATAGCCCCAAGTTGCCTTGGGCTTTCGGTTTAAGCAAGGAAAGTGGAATCCGAGGCAACTTCCGAAAACACGATCTCCACCATCCTTTTTTGGCACGTTTGCTCAGGGCTACGTGGCGCGTGATAGGGGCATGATGCGACGCCTCTGCAAATCTTCACTTCCCTCCATAAATTCGGAGCAGAGGGAATCGATTAGTCTTCATCCCATCTTCCTTTGCAAGTTTCTTATGGTAAGCTTCTCGGTCTCTCTCTCTCTTTCCATTCTCGAAATGGTTTCCATCGAGGCTTCTGAGTCGTCGAAGACTCTTTCCGATTCTCGTGAAGGCGAAACTCCTCCTCATTTCATTTTGAAGGAGTCGGATGCATTGACTAGCACTTTGTCCCAGGCGGAGCTGGATCAAGTTCTCCAAGTCGGGGGCTTTCCACCGGAGACGGTCACCAGGTTGCCTCATCCAGACGAGAGGGCCGATGCGCGTTACGAGGGATGGATTTGCTTCTACGCATACCCGTTTAGAATAGGGCATAAATTTCCTTTCTCTCCCCTTGTCAGGGATTTTTTAGCCACTTTGGCGCTGGCGCCATGTCAAGTAATGCCTCAGGCGTGGAGAGTTCTTAGGGTTTTAGACCTTGTGAATGTTCAAACTGGGGCCGATTTTGATTTTGACGCTCTGTGGTATAACTACTTCATTGGATCGAAGAGTTCATGTCGCGTTCAGTTGCGTATCCGACATGGTCGGAAGCCCTTGGTGCAGATCCCTGATGTCAACGACCGCGAATGGGGGTCGAAGTTCTTTTTCGTCGAACATTCTTCTTTGGAGAAGGAGGGAGAGTGTCCGTTTTTGTTGACGGAGTGGCGAATTGATAGTATGTATTTGTCTTCTCTTTCGCGTATTTTATGTGTCTTAACTCTTGCTTTAACTTTTCTTTTTTGTAGTCCCCGAACCAGAAGATCTAGAAGTGAGTAGCCGGTCGGAAGGCTTATCGAAGATTGTCCTTGAAATTCCCGCGTCTGAAAGAAAGTTTGTGAACGTCAACCTGCTATCGACGACCCCTGCCTCTCAAGACGACATGTCGAATGTCTCATCGTCTCGTGCAAAAGGTAGATTCTTGACTCTAGGCGTTTTTTACTGTTTTTTGTTTTGTCGTGTACTTTAGGATTTCTCCCTTTCTGTTGTTCTGTCGTGTCAGGTTCCCCTGGTGGTCGATCGAGTGCTCGTTTGAGGGTGGCGTCAGGGAAAAGTCTGATCGAGCAGAGGAAGGCGGCGGCCAAAGCCGCGTCAAGCAAACCGGATCTGGTGGATCTGACGGTTCCAGTCAAGACTGGCTCTAAGAGGAAGGCGAGCGCTCGCCCTGAAGACGTCAAGGTGGAGTACATCCCTAGGAAGAAGAGTGTGACCGCTGAGGGGGTCGGTAAGATCGGTGTCGTCGGACAGTCGATCGCCGACCTTTTTCGCGCTCAGGACCCGACTTTAAAGTCAGAAGTTAAGGATGTCTCCCCTTTAGACTGAATTGGTGAAGCGGGATGCTCCGCATGGAGGGTGAGTTGCCCTTTGTTCTTGTTTTTATGTTTCTTTTTGCTCGACTGCATTTCTTGATTGTGTTTTTGTGTTGTCGTGTGTCTTTCTGTCAGGCCTTCCAGTATTTCTTGGGAGCTTACTCCGGTGTTCAGGCGATGCTTGTCAAGGCCGAGAACAGGGCTGATAGGTCAGAGTCCGACCTTGCGTCTTTGAGGACCAAGCTGGAGGGAGCAGAGAGTCGCTGCCGTGAGACTGAGCGTCGCCTCACCAGGGAGCTGAAGAGTTGTCAAGAAGAGATGGTCGCAAGTCGGAGGGGGTTTGAAGAGTGCCGATCAGGCGTTGAGGAGGAGGTGAAGCGGGCTCGGATTGCCGATGGCCAGATTGCTGGCGATGTTGGGGCCTTTTATGCTGTGAAGTCGCGCATCGAGATGATCGAAGAGTTCAACGAGGGCAAGCATGAGCTCTAGGACCTGAAAGCGGAGAAGGAGACTCTGGACTCCATGTTCCCAAAGGGCGATCCTGGTCAGGAGCTGTTTTGCTTGGCCGGCGTCGGAGAAGAGGCCATGGATGAAGGCGCCGATGAGGACGAGGCCCATCCCGGCGATGTCGAGCCGATTGACGAGATAGCTTCTTTGGAGCAACCCCTGCGGAAGGTAATGCCATTGCCCCCGACGCTTGATTTGTTTTCTTTGCGTAGTACGACTTTGTTTGCCCCACCTGTGTATGGGTTTGAATATTATGTGTTTTGGCGACCCCTCTACCATCGCGGGTCATATGATATTTCTGAATGACTGTCGTTAAAGTCCTATAGATGTGTAGGCTGACAATGTGTTTTGGTGACCTGTCCACCATCGCGGGTCGCGTATTTGTATAAAAATGCTTTTATTTTGATGCAATTCTATTTTTACATATAGAATCGTATGCTTGTTTGTTTCGTATATGTTCGTCGGACCTCCAAGGAAGTTGTCGATGACGTTTTGTATTTCGTGTATGTCGGTTTCACCCGTATGCTCCGTCGAGTGGGGTTTCACCGTGTGTATGTATGTAGAGCAGGCCTGCGATGTGTTTGTGTATGTGTTAGTCATGACATTATGCCGGGGAGGTAAGCAATATTTTTTATTGCGTAAATGTAATAAGGTGTTGTACCTTATGTTTTGTGTAAGGCGGGCGGTGTGCCGACGTGCCTGTGTTGTCATCTCCCCGTGTTTCGATCGATCGTGTAATGTAATGTAAGCGCTTTTTTTACGGATGATAGGATCCAATGTAAATGTTATTCTGCATTTGTGTTTTTGTAAGGAGGAAGTCCTCGCTTAGTGTCAGATGATGACATGTAAAAGAAGATAGTGATGTACATACGATAGCATGCGGTATGTATGCGACAGATAGCAATGTATATGCTATGGCATGCGATTTGTATACGACAGATAGCAATGTATATGCGATGACATGCGATTTGTATACAACAGATAGCAATGTATATGCGAGGTATAAGATTTGTGTGATGTTTTACCTCATTGGTTCAGAAATGGTAGAGTTTTAGATGTGCTGCGTTCCAACTCCTCGGGATCGGTTGTCCGTCTTTATCCTTTAACTGATATGCTCCCTGTCCGACCACTTCGGTGATCAAGTAGGGTCCTTCCCATTGCGGTGCTAGCTTTCCGTCGAATGGGTTCTTGGTGTTCTGGAAAGTTTTCCTTAGGACCCAGTCTCCGACCTTGAATTCCTTGATTCGAACGTTCTTGTTGTAGCTCCTTGCGACTTGTTGTTGGAACCTGACCATCCTGATTCGGGCTTTCTCCCTGATCTCGTCCACTGTGTCCAGATTGTGTGTTAGTTCGATGCCGTTCTGTTCATTTGTCTGAAGGTTGCAACGAGCGGTCGAAACCAGTAACTCAGCCGGGATGACCGCCTCGCTCCCGTAGACGAGAGAGAAAGGCGATTGCCCGGTCGCATTCTTTGGAGTAGTCCTGTCGGACCAGAGAATAAGTGGGAGTTCGTCTGCCCATTTGCCTTTAGCCCCTGTGAGGCGTTTCTTGAGGTTATTGATGATGATCTTGTTGCTGGATTCGGCTTGTCTGTTGGATTGCGGATACCGAGGTGTGGATGTGACCAACTTGATGTTCCATTGATCGCAAAAGGCTCGAGTCTTATGACTGATGAATTGGGAGCCGTTGTCGCACACGATTTCTGACGGGACGCCAAATCTGCACAAGATATTGCGTTTTATGAATGAAATGACGTGTTGATCTTTTACCTCTCTGTAGGCTTCGGCTTCGATCCATTTAGAGAAGTAGTCCGTCATGGCAAGGAAGAAGACTCTTTGACCCGACGCGGGGGGGAGCTTTCCGACGATGTCCATTCCCCATCTCATAAAGGGCCATGGAGCTAGGGTCGGATGGAGGAGCTCCGAAGGCTGATGATGGACGGGTGCGTACCGCTGACAGGCGTCGCATCTCTTGGTGTATTCCATGGCGTCTTTGTTCATTGTTGGCCAATAGTACCCGTTTCGTAGGGCTTTACCCGAGAGGCTTCGTCCGCCAGTGTGGTTGCCACACTCCCCTTCGTGCAACGATTGCAAGATACGTCCGACTTCTGGAGTCTTGAAGCATCATAGGAGTAGTCCTGTAACAGACCTTTTGTACAAGATGTTATCTATGATATCGTAAGAGAGTGCTTGTACCTTGAGCCTTTTTGCTTCTGTCTTGTCGTCGGGTAGAATGTCGTCTTTCAACCATCTAATGTAAGGTAGTATCCAGTCGGCATTGGTGTCGACAATGTCTTCTTCTGGTCGGTCGCCTATTTCCATGGCGACGAGTTCTTCAAGCGATGCTGTTGACTCGACGGATGTCCTTGGGATGGCTGGCGTCATGATGTGGGCCAATGGTATGTGTGGAAATTCCTTCGGGTCTAGGACGGATCCTAGATTAGCGAGTGCGTCAGCTTGGGAGTTAAGATCCCTGTGCACTTGTCTGATGTTGAATGTTTGGAATTGTCCGATCAGTTTCTTGACTACCTCCAGGTAGGCTATCATTCTGGCGTCCTTGGCATTATACGCCCCTTGTATCTGGTTTACGACTAGCAGAGAGTCGCAAACTACTTCGATCTCTCGGAACACTAGGTCGCGAGCCAGGATGAGTCGAATATGAGCGCTTCGTATTCAACTTCGTTGTTAGTCGCATCCCACTCACATCTGACAGCTTGAGCTATCTTGTCTCCTTGTGGCGATTTTAGCACGACCCCTAGGCCCGATCCTCTGGCATTCGATGCCCCGTCTGTGTAGAGCTCCCATGTACCTGCCTCGTCCGTCGCAAGTAGTTGTGTTGCTTCTTTTGTGGCTTCTTGCTCTAGGGTCGGACTGAAATCGGCCACAAAGTCGACTAAGGCTTGCGACTTGATCACTGTCCTGGGCTCATATTCGATGTCGTAACCGCTGAGATGTATGGCCCATTTGGTCATTCGTCTTGTGAACTCAGGTTTCCTCATGATAGCTCTCATGGGATGATTAGTGCGAACAGTAATAGTATGTGATTCGAAATATGGTTTGAGTTTGTTCGAAGCCATTACCAATGATAGCACAAGCTTTTCAAGTGACGTTTCGGCTGGTAACAGCACCCGACTGACGTAGTATATTGGCGACTATTTGCCATCCTCCTCTCTGACCAGTACTGCGCTTACGGCTGATTCTGACACTGTAAGATAAAGAAATAAGGGCTCGTCGCCTTTGGGTTTGGTTAGTAACATGGGACTGGCCAGATACTCTTTGAGGTTTTGGGATGCTTCTTCGTGTTCTTCCGTCCATTGAAAGGACTTGTTCTTCTTGAGTGCGTCGTGGAAGGGTTTGCACTTGTCGGATGATTTGGAGATGAATCTGTTCAGAGCTGCTATCCGACCTGTGAGCTTCTGTACGTCTTTGACGCATCGGGGGGATCGAAGGTTGATGAGAGCCTTGATTTGTTCTGGGCTGGCCTCTACTCCTCTTTGTGTCACCATGTATCCTAAGAACTTCCCTGCCGACACTCCGAAGGAGCATTTAGTAGGGTTTAGTTTCATGTTGTACCTTTTGAGCACCTCGAAGCTGTCATGTAGGTGGTCTATGTGATCTTCTTTCTTTTTGGACTTGACCAACATGTCGTCTATGTAGACTTCCATCGTGTCTCCGATTTGGTCTTTGAACATTTTGTTGACTAGTCGTTGATACGTAGCCCCTGCATTTTTCAGACCAAAGGGCATTACTTGGTAACAATAGATACCTTGGCTGGTGATGAACGCTGCTTTTTCTTGATCGTCGGGTTCCATAAGGATCTGATTGTAACCGCTGAAAGCGTCTATTTTGGACGGAAAATGACCAATCGATCTCTTTCCGTTGATTTGAGGGGTAACAATAGTTAGGGTGATAAATCTACTTCGTTTGATGAGAATAAGTGATTACAAATGGTAGTTTTTGTGATGCAAGAGAGGAAGAAGAAGGTTACAACATGAATAGTCGAAGAAGACGAGATGGTCGGACCAGACTACAAGCGTCGGTCGGACTAAACAACGTTGGACAAAATAGAATATGTAAAAATGAGAGTTTTGACAATGAGAGTACAAGTGGTTGTAGTAGAATAGAGTGTTGTAGAATGTCGTAGAGTGTCCTTTGAGGCTTCTCCTAGAGCCTTATTTATACTTGCTTGATCCCTCCCTAAATGCTCTTGATTTCTCCTTAAATGCTCTTGATCTTCTCTTTGATTCTGCATTAATTACGCTTGATCTCCTCTTAATAAGCCTTGATCCTCTCTTAAGGATGGTTGATTCCTTCCTTGATGGCTGAAATAATGCATATAGCCGTTGGAGATCTCGGAGTTGTTATATTTAAAGGATAAAATATCGCTGGTCCGTTGCGTCCAGGAATCAGGCGACGGTTGCATGACTCACGTCCGACAGGTCTGATGCGTCCGACGGTTGCGTCAGACAGTTGATGCCCATTGGACGAGTAGTCGATTTTCCGACCCCAACAGCGTTCATGAAGGTAAGCATTTCGTTCCCCGCTGTGGCATCGACCATGGCGTCGATATGGGGTAGAGGGAACGAGTCCTTGGGACAGGCCTTGTTGAGGTCTGTGAAGTCAATGCAGACTCTCCATTTGCCGTTCTTCTTTTGGACTACGACCACGTTGGCTAGCCATTCAGGATAGTGGACCTCCCTGATCTTTCATGTTTCCAATAAGCTTTTGACTTCGTCGTCGACTATCTTGTTCCGTTCGGGGGCGAACTTCCTGCGTTTTTGCTTGACAGGGGGATGAGATGGATCCACATTTAATTTATGAGTAATAACGTTTGGAGATATTCTGACCATATCCTCATGCGACCATGCGAAACAGTCGGCATTGGCCCTGAGAAAATCAAGAAGTTGTTGTATGGTCGAATCGTCCAAGTCCGACCCAACCCTTACCGTTTGGTTTGGCTTTGAAGGGTCTAGTGCGATTTCATTGAGTTTTTCCATTTCTGGTTCGATGTACCGACTAGGCCCTTCGCCGCTCTGTGGTTGCTATGCAGTCTTGTGTTCGACTGCGCTCTTCATGGAAGCGACGTAGCATTCTTTTGCGGTCCTTTGATCTCTTGGACTCCCCATTCAGTGGGGAATTTGATGACTTGATGATACGTTGAAGGTACTGCCTTCATAGCGTGTATCCATGGCCTGCCAAGAATACAATTATAGGGAGACAGACAGTCTAGGACTAAGAATTTCACCTGTTGGTTGATTCCTCCAGCGTATGTGGTTAGAATGATTTCACCAGTCGTATGCTTAACCTCACCACTGAACCCGACCAGTGGGGTCGACTTCTTGATTAGGTCGTTCTCAGTCAGACCCATTTCTTTAAGAGCGTCAAGGGTCAAGAGGTTCGTCGAACTCCCTGTATCGATTACTACTCTCCGTATTAAACAATTACCAATAGACAAAGAGATTACCAGACCATCGTGGTGACTATCCGACCCGTCGGAAACGGATTCGTCGAATGTGACCGTCGGAAGGTTAGATGTCCTCCTTGGCTTGAATTCCGATGCATCGGGCTTGTCTCCCTTGCTTTCCCTAGCGTGTCGCTTAGCCGCGGAGTATGTGTTTCCACATATATCCGATCCACCTGAAAGTGTATTGACAACTTTTGTATGGACGGGAGATGGGGGTTTGTTCTGTTTTACCTGATCTCGACGTTCCATGGTAGCCTTTGCCCGCTCCGAGATTACATCGCATAGGAGCCCCTGTGAGAGCAGCCTAGCGACTTCCTTCCGTAGGGCGATGAACTCGTCGGTTGAATGACCGTGGTCGCCGTGGAATTCGCACCATCGACTCATGTCCTTCTTGACATCCGGTCGGTCGCTCTTTTGGGGCCATCTTACCTCTTTTCCATATTTGTCGAAACTCTTGACGATCTCCGACACGGAAACATTGAAATTATAAGACTGGAGCCTAGGAGGCAATGCCGGACCGTCTCTCCATTCCTGTGACCTGTCTTGGAAAGAGTTTACCTGATTTGGTTCGTTTCGATTACGAGAATAGGGATGAGATCGTCTGTCTCGACGGTTGTCGGAGGGATGTTTACGGTCGGATGGATCGGGTCCGCGTGAGGCTTTACGCGACTCACGGTCCTCTTCCAATCTTACCTCGACCATGGTTTTGGCCTGGACATCTTCAAAACTTTTGCATGGGTACTTGGTAATCTCGTCGTAGAGATTGCTGTCTTTGACCAAGCCTTGTCGGAAGGCTTCGATGAAGGTTGTGACGTCACAGTGGGGAATTGCCACTTTCTCCTTATTGTACCTGTTAAGATAATTCCGAAGGGGTTCGTTATACCTTTGTGTGACTCGGTAGAGGTCACTTGATTGTCTTTCGAGCCTCCGACTGCTGGCGAATTGACTCTTGAAAGAGTTGACCAGATCCGCAAAGGATGTAATCATTCCCTAAGGCAAACGCATAAACCATGTTAGTGCGGGACCCGCGAGGGTTGTGCCAAAGCTTTTGCACATGACTGCCTCGCGGCTCTCCCTTGAAACAGATGCAACCATTAGTTTTTGTTTATAGAGAGATATGGTCATATGGATCGGTGGTGCCGTCGAACGTCGCCATGTTGGGGAGATGGAACTTCTTGGGGATCTCGACCCTTGCGATTTCTTCGACGAACGGGGATTCTTCGAATCCGCCGGACGTTTCCCTCTCGATTGGTTACGGGACTCCTGGGAGCCTGTTGAAGCGATCGTCGATCGTCTTTATGTGTCTGTCGAGCGTCTGCTGGAAAAGAGCCAGGACATCTGGCGGATTGGTAACCTGTGGTTCATCGTTTCGGGTCCCAGCAGACCCGATCGGTGTGGAAAAGGTGACATGGTTAGTCAAAAATGGACTAGCGAAAGGAGTTCGAGACGTACCCTCAGTGTGTCCAGGACGTCGTATGCTCGGAGGCGTCGGCTCGATGTTGTCCATGTCGAGGCGTGTTCGGGTGCCGCCGTGGACGGGTACGTTCCTAGATCCTGAAGCCACTGACTGTACCTGCTACTTAAGAGACTCATTTTCACGAGTTAGTTGCGCGATCTCGGCTTCGGATTGGGTTGACAAAGCGGCTAGGGCTTCGGTCTTTTGGCATTGCTGGGCTAGTTCCTCTTGAAGGGTGGCCATTTTTTGGGAAAGTTCTTGGAACTGGGTTAGAGTAGGATTTTCGGTTGTGATTGCTGCATCTTGGGTTCCGTCTTTGAGACGTGGTTCTTGATTGTCGGTAGGTGGGTCAATAGTCATGGTTGGAAAGTTTCGGAAGGGTGATCGGCAAGTTGCCCCACGGTGGGCGCCAAATTGTTTTGGCGCGAAAAGATCGGACGACCTAAATCGCCTTAGACGGGGTAACTAGTCGATCGGGTGATAGAAAACAATCCAAACCAAGCAGATAATTGACAAGCAAAGAGTAAATGTAGAATAGCAAGATGATTTTATTAGATAATGTATTGATCGGATCGAATCGAGATACAACTTATCGTAGTTTAGACCGAGTGGTCGTGTAGGACTCGACCGATGACTTTTAGGTGGCGAACGGTGGAGAGTAAGCGCAGATGATTGCTAGAGAGCTAGGCGGGGAGCGTAACTGTTGTTCTGATCCGTTTGTGAGCCAGAATGCTTATGTCCTTAGCGTAATTGTGTGTCTTCTCACCTTATCTTCCTCGTCGTCCAAAAATGGTAAGTCCTTTTCCTTTGTTACCGTTATATTTTTTGCCATATATTTTATCTTCAATGCTAGGAGTAATGGTGAAGATTATGCCATTAAATCTCTGTAATTACGGTGGCTTAAATGTCATGGCCGTTGAGTGATCTGGTCATTTAATGCATGGCGAGATTCTCGTGATCCTGTCGGAGGGCATTCGACCAGTGAAGTCTCGTCGCCTCCTCTGGGATTTTCTTTTGTTCTTCCGATTTGTAGTGGGCTTGGGCTCGATTCTCCCGACTCGTCTTCTCCGGGGATGCCAGGCCCAACAACGACCATATCTCCCTCTACAAGCAAAGGCTCATGACAATTTTCGTCTCTAGGAACAATCGCGAGGCGGTTATGTGTATAAATTTCGGCACCTACCTCGTAGGGCCGGCACTTACTTGGTTCATGCATCTGCCACAAGGATCGATCGCATCCTTCGCAGAATTAGTCAACGCTTTCAAAATTCAATTCGCTAGTAGTAGAAGACTAGAGAAGCAATCTAGCGATCGATATCGCATTGTCCAAAAGCATAACGAACCTCTACGTACTTATCTTAATAGGTACAATAAGGAAAAGGTCGTCATACCCCACTGCAACATCCCTACATCTATCGAAGCCTTCCGACGAGGTCTGGTCCGAGGCAACGAGTTACGTCGGGAATTGACAAAATATCCCTGCCGAAGCTTCGAAGATGTCCAAGCCAAGGCGATGGCTCAAGTCAGACTGGAAGAGGACGAATACCCCCGGGGACGCCATGACCAAAGTCGAGACAGGGGCAATGCGTCTTCTTCCTGGCCATGACCGATTACTTCTCCGAATGGATCGAAGCCGAAGCTTATCGAGGGGTATTAGTCGAATGACATACCTAAAACAGTATCATTTCTAAAAACCTTTAGTCATTTGTTAGCTTGTCAATTACATTTGTTCAGTCCATTATTATTTCATCGGACGCGTTTACTGACTTAAGCATCGGAGGGCCGTTGGATTCGTCCCCAACGGTCATTTTCTAGCGACCCTTTTTACTACTGCATTCACTAGCATTTGAAGCTTTCTTTGTAATTCGAAGCACGATCTTTCTAAGCAAGGCAAAGTCCGATCGTTCTGAGCATCCATTCGACATTGGTCATTCTCGTTCGACCCACTGCGATTCTTTGTAGCTAAGCTTTATTATTACTATTTTGTCTCATCATTTTGATTCTCTGATTTATTTGAAGTTATAATTTGATTCATCTGACTAATAGCACCACATCGAAGGCAATTTAGGTTTGATATCTTTTTGCCCAAAACAATTTGACGCTCTAGCCCAGTTTAATTTTGGGGAAATTGTTCGACCGTGAATTATTCGGATTGGGCCGGCCCATGAACGGTTAAGTAAGGAGGCCCATGGCGGAATAAAGATCTGATCTGACTTGCTCAAAGACTCCGTCCAACGTCCAACAGGCTTGTTGTAACGCCTTCCGGAAATCAAGGAAAAGATCTGATCTTCTAACGGTCATCTCTCACCGAGATCTCAGCATTAAGTTCACTATTATAAATAGATCCTCAATAAGCACATTGTAGGGGACCCTTTTTACTAGTGCATTCACTAGCATTTGAAGCTTTCATTGTAATTCGAAGCACGATCTTTCTAAGCAAGGCAAAGTCCGATCGTTCTGAGCATCCATTCGACATTGGTTATTCTCGTTCGACCCATTGCGATTCTTTGTAGCTAAGCTTTTTTATTACTATTTTGTCTCATCATTTTGATTCTCTGATTTATTTGAAATTATAATTTGATTCGTCCGACTAATAGCACCACATCGAAGGCAATTTAGGTTTGATATCTTTTTATCCAAAATAGAAGATACTAGGAAGAAAGATGAGGAATAAAGTGAAAAAAAATGTATATTGTTTTACAAAAAAGAAGAATTGATTATTTATACTTTTAAAGAAGTGCGAGATTAAAATAATATTTTACCCTTTGAATTTATAAAAGTTGTCGTCTATATAAACATTTATCCTAGAAAATAGATCACCAGCAAACCAAATTGACAGAACAAATGTTTACATCACGTGTCAGAATAAGTTTTACACCTTTACTAAAGTAAAATCGTACAAATGTAATTTTAGTATTGCACTTCCTCAAAAGTAGAAATCATTAAAGCATCACTTCTTGTTTGTTTATAAAAAATATACTTTTTTATTCTCTACTTTAGTCCTCCTCCTTCCTAGGATCTTCCTCCTCGCATCAATTTTCCTACTTCAAGATTTTCACGACCCAATCTAACCGCTCTCCATCCCCATCCTTCTTTAGAGGATCTTTCTCTTTCCATCAATTCTTCTACAACAGAAGCTCTAGATCTTCCTCCTTCCTCAGATGGTGCATCATCTTCGATCGATGGAGAATCTCTTGGACTCTCCATCTAGTAGGAAACTTAATAGTTTGATGATACATCGATTAGACCGCCTTCATGATTGTATCCAGGGGAAGCAAAGGATGACGTTGAACGGTGACGGGCAATCCATATTCAGGAACTTGACTTGAAGGTTTACTCCGCATGCGTAAGTAGTCAACGTGATCTCCCCTAGTGAGTTGCTGACTTCACCGCCGAAGCCTGCCAATGGGATTGACTTCTTGATAATGTCCTCCCTGGTAAGGCCAAGGCTGTGGAGGGCTTCAATCATCATGAGGTTCGTGGAGTTGTCGTTGTCGACTACGACGCGTCGTACCAGACAATTACCTATTGTAGGGGATATGACGAGGCTGTCGTGATGTTATATGACGATGTCATTGGGATCATCGAACGTGATGGGTACGTTCTCATGCTTCTCCTTGGTAACAGTCATTGGTCTGTTGAAGTCAGAATCCTTGGCGGCGAACATGGATGTTCCACATATCTCTAATCCTCTTGAGATGTTATTCAAGATCTTCACATGTGTAGGAGGCGGGGGTGGAACTTCCCTTTGCTTGGCTCGATCCAAGGTTGTTTTCCCCCTATATGTGCACAAGTCCCTTAGATATCCTTTTTGGAGTAGGTGAGTGACCTCTTTCCTCAGTGCGACATAATCTTCGGTGTTGTGTTCTCCGTCATAGTGGAAATAGCACCACTTTTCAGTGACCCTTCTATTCATGGGATTATTTGGCCGTCTGGTACAGTTCACAGATTCGCTGAGTTTAGCCATGGCATTGAGTATTCCGACAGTGTTGATAGCAAACAAGTGGTGGTGGTGGTGGTGGTAGTGGAGAGGAGGATAGAGCCCCTAGTCATTGTAGCGGTTGTATCAACTGTCGAATATTGTTGATTGTTTGGTTTCCGGGCTTTGGTTGAGGATAAGGCTTGTAACGCGTATCGATTTTGTTGACAGGCTTGCTTGAGCGAGATGACTCTTGTGACTTGTCTGACACGAGAGTGTCATCTTCTAGTCGAATGTATGCCATAGCTTTGGCTTGGACGTCTTCGAACCTCTAACATGGGTACTTTGTCAATTCGCGATATAGTTCTGCTTTCTCGAATAGTCCTCGCTTGAACACCCCAATGGTTGTTGGGGCGCTGCAGTGAGGTATCTGTGGAGATGGATCCGGCTATGTCGTCTGTGGCCCATCTTCTCGCTCTACCCTACCGGCTCCTCCCGGCTGCGCGGTCCGAGAACCCTCCTCATGGCCTGGATCGGTTGCGCAACAAAAGGGCTATCTGGCCTCAGGTATATAAGGGTGAGGTTGTAACTGGAAACAAGATTCTCAATCCTTTCGCTGGTTGGCCTCTCTCTCCCTCTCTATCGACTAACACCGAAACTCTTACCCCTTTTTACTCTTTCCGCCAATGTAGCTCCACCGTACTCCATACTTCAATACATTGTAGCTCCATTGTACTCTATACTCTAACACACTGTAGCTCTACCGTACTCTATACTCCACCGCCCTTCATGCCTAATTTGTGAGTTGAGCACTGACTTGAGCGTCGGAGTGGCAAGCCCGGGGTCACTGACGTGGCCTAAGGTCGTTATGCCAAATCAAAGTAACCTCAACTTCCAAACTAGAATAGTGAGTAAGCAAGGGTCGAAATCCCAAGAGAATCACATGCGTCTATTTTCTTGTTAACAATCAAATACCAATCGAACAGTGTAACAAAAAGGGGGGTTTTGAGGTTTGGTTTCCTAAAATCTATGGATAAATCAAATAAAGGAAAAATGCTCCTCCTAACAAATATCCACAATCACTGAATATGGTTGATCATAGATTATCTCGAGTTCTTCTTCCTTCCTATGGTTGTTCCTGTCCCGATCTTATGTAGATTCAAAGGGAAACCTTCCACTAAGAACCCTTACCAATGAATAACCCTAGTACCACTAAAGGTTCAACCCAAAGGCAGCAATACATATAAGAATTAACCAGGGTATACAGAACGCTCGCTCAGATGCATTTACCATGTAATTATCTCTCCCTACAATAGAACAATTTCAACCAGAGCATGTAAATTGTAGTTGCTACAGCAGAATAGGACGTTAGCCCAACAGTTTCCTACTCCTAGCAATATGAAAATCACCAATAACAACTAGTTGCGCGGGCTAGTGCAATTAATGATGTCCAATGGAATAAGCTTAGAAGAGATAATACAAACCAATAGGAACTCGAACACGAAAGATAATCTCACAACCAAAATCCAATGAATGCTTCAATTGTTAGGCGGAACCAAGAAGGTTAGTTCCTCCTCGTGTTCTTCATAAAAACTCTGAATCAATGAATAATTCAACGACGTAGTAATTCTCCCAACTAAAACTCTATATTCTTAAAACCTAAAAACTAAGAGAGTATATATATGGGCTTTACAAATGACCTAGCCCACTGAAAAATAGAAAACGGAATAAATAAACTGAAAATAAAGAAAAATAGATAAGATAGGTTCGGGAAATCCGAAATAACTCTGCCGTGCTGACCCGCGATCGCGGGTGATGGACCTTGATCGCGGGTGATGGACCTTGATCGCGGGCCACGTAGTTCCGCGCTCCTTGCTCTCCTCCGTACCTGCAGAAGTGTCTCGAATGCCTCGAAGTCCCGCAATCGCGGCAACCTCACCCGCGATCGCGGTTAATGCTCGACCTGCTGCACCAGCATTCTCCTCTTCTATTCTTCCATAGGCTCTCTCGTGGCTGCTTCTTCTTCAATGTCTCCAACAATCTTTAAGTAAGCTCAAAACATCTCCAAAACACCAAGACTTCGCCTCCATACTCCATGCACAAGAATGTGCCTAAAACTACCCAAATGACACCAATAAATCCTCTAATGACTCTTAGTTAAGCGCTACAAAGTAGTGCTTATCAATCACCCTTGGGCCCCTCTTCTTTTTCAGGTCGGAGCTCGAGACCGGACGAAATCTGGCATGACCGGAGACAGCCAACGGGGAACGGGGAGAGAGGTCTCCGGGAGAGACGAGCCGGAGTTGGTTTCATGTGACCGCCAACTGCTTCCTCGCGAAAAACCGGACGATCACACTGGCGCTGACCGTGGGGACTCCTCACACAGCAAGTACATCTTCGGCCATGTCAAACGCCGAGTCCACCAACCGCACCAGCCAGACTGGGTTTAATGAGCCCCAAACCCCGAGCGCACAACACCTCTTCATGAACATGGAGGAAGAACACTTCCAAGGGTTCCAAGGGTGGCAGTACACAGGCTCGACTTTTTGGGGCCCGTACGCACCTCAAGGAGCACCCCCTCATGCACTAGTAGAGCCATACCCTCAATATGGGTTTCCACAAGAGCCGTACCCACCCTATGGGTACGGATACATGCCGACTCCCAAACCAGCTACTCCAAACCTCCCTCATTCCCCAAGAGGAGCGAGCCAAGACAGACCCGCGCAACAAGCAGGCCTCAATCGGCCAGCTCCAGCGGCCAGCGCACCCGGTAGGCACCACAATCATGAGAGGAGAAACAGCTTCTCGTACACAGAGCCCCATCTGGCCGCGGACAGGCCCGAAGTACGCCAGGACCTCACCGACCTCTCGACCCTGTACGGCTCCATCGCTTTCACAAACGAGGTACTAGTGGAAATTCCTCAGATTGACGCTAGCACGATTCCAACCATGGAGGAGTATGTTGGTGAGGGGGATCCACATGATCACATCTCGAAATACAAGTACGAGATGCTGTCCTGCCGAGCGGACGGGCCGACTATGTGCAAGTTATTCCCCATTTCGCTTACTGGAGAGGCCTTTACGTGGATGATCAACCTTCCAGCGGAGAGCATTGGCAACTTCCCCCAGCTGGAGGAATCGTTCCTAACACACTTCGAAAGCTCGAGGAGGAGACGTTGTGGGATGCAAAAAATCTTTGCCCTGATACAACGCGAGGCGGAGAGCCTAGCCTCGTACGTGAAGAGGTTCACGGCTGAGGTGATACAAGTGTGCTATTTCGACGAGAAGCTGGCCAAGATTGCGTTTATACAAGGGCTCGCGAATTCGGACTTCAAGTTCTCGGTCACCAAAAAAGAGTCGGCAACCTACTCCAAGTTGCTGGATAAGGCCAACACTCACATCCGAGCCAAAGAGATGGCGAGCCTGTACCGTGGTCCCCCAAATGCGTCCCGGAATGAGCCCAAGGGAAGGTACCAGGGCCTGTGGGAACAAAGGAGGCTTGCCACGGCCGCAAAAAAGGGCAAAACCCCAGAGCGAGCTCTGGTGCACACAATGTTGATCAACCCACCACCCCCGCAATACAACCCCTTTCTCAACCACTCCAAGTCTCAAGAAGCACCGCAGCAAGGACAACATCCCCAGAAATTCTGCTTGTACCATCAATCCAAAACTCACGACAACAACGAGTGCATGGGGTACGGATCCCCAGCAAAGAAGCCCACTTTGGGGTCCTTATTTTCCCGAGGCTATAGAGCAATGAGCAGAGGAATGAGCAAGAACCAGACACCTCCCCCGCCCCCTCTACGGAGAGATAACTTCCCTCCCCCAGATGGTTGCCTGGGAACAATCGCAGGCGGTACAAGTCCTTAAGGAGAAAGCGTGAGGGCCGCACATAGATACACGCGACGAGGAAGGCACCGCCCAACAATGCCAGTACTCAGCGTTGCCAACAGCTCGCTAGTAGGGCACCAACTCTATTTCACAGAAGCGGACGCGGAGGCAGTGGAAACCTCGCACTATGACCCATTGGTCATACATGCTCAGTTCGGGACGGAGCTAGTCAAGCGGATCCTGATTGATATGGGAAGCTCCGTGGACATCTTATACTGGGACGCCTTTCTGCAACTAGAGATCCCGCCTGCGGAGCTCCGACCTACTGTTTGCTCGTTAGTTGGTTTCTCGGGAGAAAGGGTCGTTGTCTCCAGTGGTGTCACCCTGGATCTCATCCTGGGGGATGAGGGAAGCCCGTGCAGATCTGAGTCGGTGACTTTATGGTCATGAAAATACCCTTCGTGTACAACGCGATCATTGGACGAGTGTCCATCAATAAATTCTTGGATGTTGCATCAATATACCACCTTAAGGTAAAGTTTCCAGTCCGCGGAGATGTAGGAGAGTCGAAGGGCCGACAGGCAGAGAGTCGGGCATGCTATTTGACCACTCTAAGGGGAAAAGGCCTCACAGAGCAAGTCTTGCAAGTCCAAGAACTCAAGCCGGAAGCAAGATACTCAGATGGGACTCGAGAGCAAGCCGACCTGGAAGTATGGGAGCAAGTCCACCCGATTGTAGAGAATGAGGAGACAAGGGCAATAACCCCTTTCGACAAGGATGATGAAACGCTATTCTTAGGGACCCGCCTGGGTGTGAATGACCAAGAGCAAATCGAGGAGCTATTGGGCAAGTCCAGGGATGTGTTCGCCTGGACGCCGAAAGATCTAATTGGTATCCCCCAGACACTGATGACCCACATCTTGAACATCATCCAAGGGACTAAGCCCGTAAGGCAACAAAAGCGAAAGCAAGCTAGTGACAAGGCCGAGGGAGCCCGCGAAGCTCTTGTCGGTTGGATTCATCCGTGAAGTCCAATACCCCACTTGGCTAGCCAATGTGGTGATGGTCAAGAAATCAAGCGGCAAGTGGCGAATGTGTGTAGACTTCACCGACCTAAACCAGGCTTGCCCCAAGGATAGCTACCCGCTCCCCTCTATCGATTGCCTGGTGGACTCCACGGCAGGGCATGAAGCCCTAAGCTTTCTTGATGCATACTCCGGCTAGAACCAGATCAAGATGAATCCCTGTGACGAGGAGCATACGGCTTTCATCACAGAGGTGGGAACCTACTGTTATCGCATGATGCCTTTTGGCCTCAGGAACGCGAGGGCCACTTTCCAGAGGCTCGTAGACCGCATCTTTCGCAATCTGAGAGGCAAGACGGTGGAGGCCTATGTAGACGACATTGTCGTGAAGAGTCGATACGCTTCCGAGCACGTAGCCGACCTCCGCGAAGTCTTTAACACCCTGAGGAGCAATGGAATGACTCTGAACCCCGAGAAGTGTGTCTTTGGAGTGCAAGCAAGCAAGTTTTTAGGTTTTCTAGTCAGCACCAAATGAATCAATGTTTACCCAGATATAGTTGAAGCGATCTTGACGATGACCACCTCGCGGAATGATAAGGAGATGCAACGCTTCTTGGGTGCGGTAAACTACTCGGGCAGGTTTGTGCTCGACTCTCGGAGTAAAGTATCCCTTTCTTCAAAGCCCTACGAAAGGTTCACAACTTTGAGTGGACTCCGGAGTGCACGATAGCCTTCAAGGACTTGAAGAGTCACTTGGAGCGATTACCCACCTTGGCGACTCCTGCACCCGGAGAGGAGCTCCAGCTTTACATCGCCGTGGGGGACACCATAGTCAGTGCAGTCATTGTGAAGGACACTGATACACACGATTATGTTGTGTGTATAGACGGGGTTTTAGCATTGATTTAGTGGTGTTTTAGGATACTTTGGAGGAGTTATGGAGCATTGGCGAGAAGGTGTTGAAGACACACATTTAGAGGCTTTGGGAGCATTCGGAGCTGAAGAGACGAAGACGCTGAAGGAATGGCTTCACGGCGACCGCTGTTCACATTACGGCGACCGTCGCCAAAGCCCTCCCAGCCACCTTGGCTACGACAAAAGACCGGCGACCGCCGCAATTACGACGCCCGCCGTCCGTGTCAGAAGTCCACCGAGCCCGTTTCTTTATTTGTTTTATTTTGGACTATTTTTATTACGTTTCAGTATTTCGTTTAATGTTAATTTTGGAGATCTTATTTATTTTTAGTATTTAAGGGTAGAGGAAAGGCTTGTTTTCCGCTCTCGAACCCTAATTTCATCTTTTCCCTTTCTACGTACTTTGCTATGAAGAACTAAGCCACTCTTGCTTAGTCAGACGCTGAAGCTTTCTTTTTGATTCAGTTGTGAGATTCTCATTCCTTATCTTTTGCACCACTTGTAATTGTACTCGCCTTGTTGAGGATCAAAAATTGTGGCTCCCGTAGAATGACACCAGAAACCAATAAACCCATTTGTCGCATCCCACTCCGCCTGAGAAGAGGCAGGCTTGGTTATGCCAAGCGCTGTGTCGAGCTCCGCATACGACAGAGAATGGCTGCTGCCAGCCAACCGAAAGGAAATCCTGCCCTCAGCCTCCACATGCTCAAAACAGTAGGTGTTTTGTCTGGGAGTCCGCCTCGGCAGTACTGGCTATTTGGTTCGAGAGGCTGCCACAAGCTTCCCATGCCTCTACCTATTGAGGTCCCATTTGGACCACGATATATGGACTTTGATTTGAGCCGTTACCGCGTGGGAGCGAGTGGTAGCCAGGATGCAGACACCTCTGCTGCTGGTGCTTCTGCTGCTCCTGTAGAGGAGGCTGAGGATGAGGACGATGATACTGTGATGCTTGAGGTGCAGGCTGCTACTGAGGAGCATCCAGACTTACAGATGAGGATGTGGGAGATGCTCCAGCAGATGGATACTCGCCAGAGGTCCATGCAGTCAGACTTTGTTGAGTTCCGCCCGGAGGAGCGCGATCACTATGCCGCACAGTCTACTATGATGTAGCAGCACAACGACGACATCAGGGCCATGGAGGAGCAGATGCGTCAGTGGAACCTATTCATGGGTTCCCAATATCCAGGCTTTCCACCACCTCCGCAGTAGTGGTACTTTCTCTACTTCCCCTATTTATTTTTGTCTTCTTTCATTGAGGACAATGTTTATTACAAGTGTGGGGGAGTGGATTCTGTATTTGCTATTGTTATTCTGGAAAAAAAAAAGCCAAAAAGAAAGAAAAAAGGCAATAAAAATCCTGGGATGGACTGAAAACCCGAAAGGGCGGTTTAGGTAAAAAGCAGGTAATCTGGCAGGCATTAGGCCTTGGCAAAAATAGATTCAGAGTGATGTGAGGTGGTGAGTCCAATTTGAAAAATGAAATGAGAGTGTTAGGTGAAAACCTGAAAAGGCGCCTAAGCAAAATGAGTGAAAAAAATTGAGTGTTTTAGGACTATCAATTTACCGACGCAGGAGACATAAGAAGTGGAGTATAGGAGTGTTTTTGGGTAGGTTTTCACGTGGAGGAATAAGCTGTAGTTTGGTGTCTATCACTCTCTTTGATGATTGTTGTTGATGTTGGACTTGGATGATGTGTTTTGCTTGGAGCTGAGGATTAGGTTGTCATTGTTGTTGTTGTGTGCATTGTGTTGGTTGGTGTGTGCTGATGGATGAGTAGTTTTCATGTGTGGTTGGTCAGGGGGATGTTGTGCTTTCATGTAGGTGCTTTTACTCTTAGTTGTGAGCTTCTTTGCATGTTGATGATCTAGGGATTCTATTGATGATGGGTGATAGTTTTCTATCCACTCGAGACGAGTAGAGATTCAAGTGTGAGGGAGTTTGATACACACGATTATGTTGTGTGTATAGACGGGGTTTTAGCATTGATTTAGTGGTGTTTTAGGATACTTTGGAGGAGTTATGGAGCATTGGCGAGGAGGTGCTGAAGACATACATTTGGAGGCTTTGGGAGCATTCGGAGCTGAAGAGATGAAGACGCTGAAGGAATGGCTTCACGGCGACCGCTGTTCACATTACGGCGACCGCCGCCAAAGCCCTCCCAGCCACCTTGGCTACGACAAAAGACCGGTGACCGCCGTTTAAAGACGGCGACCGCCGCAATTACAGCGCCCGCCGTCCGTGTCAGAAGTCCTCCGAGCCCGTTTCTTTATTTGTTTTATTTTGGACTATTTTTATTACGTTTCAATATTTCGTTTAATGTTAATTTTGGAGATCTTATTTATTTTTAGTATTTAAGGGTAGAGGAAAGGCTTGTTTTCCGCTCTCGAACCCTAATTTCATCTTTTTCCTTTCTACGTACTGTGCTATGAAGAACTAAGCCTTCTTGCTTAGTCAGACGCTGAAGCTTTCGTTTTGATTCAGTTGTGAGATTCTCGTTCCTTATCTATTGCATGGATTTTATATATTCTCTTGCTTGATTGCTTATGATTAATATTGATAATCTCTAGCCTGTGCAACTAGGGTTTGTTTCTATTGATTGATTGCTAGATCTAGATTGTTACTGATGAGCATATCTATTTCAGAGTAGCAACTGCATCGTACTAGTATCTGGTTGTGCTAGTCTTATGCAGAAGAGAACTGATTTACATTCTAGGATAAAAGCTGGTTATTTTATGCTAGAATTGTATCCAACTATATTCCTATCCGTAACGCTGCTGTTAAACTGAATCTTGATAGTTTCAGGGTTGTTTAATTAGTTAGTGCTAATAGTATCTGGTTGTGCTATTAGTTATATCTGAAAAGGAATTGGAATTTCCATTGCATGAGATATTGAATGATTTTCTAAGATCAACTTGTCATACGAATAGTGGATGTTGTTTGACTGAGCTATTTTCCTCATTACTGAATTCATCATCTTTAGTTTGTTTGTCTTTGCATGCTTAGAACTTCTAAACACACAAAACCCCCCTTTGGTTACTTGAAGATTGACATAGAAATTACACATAAAGACAGACTCTGTCTCCCTGTGGACTCGACCTTTACTTACCTAGGACTACGGTTTAAGGTTTGTTTGGATATTTTGCATAGCAGTAATTAGAATGACAAATTGTTGTTATCAGACACGCGAGTGCCAGTCTACTTTGTGAGCAAGACCATGCTGCCCGCGGAAACACGGTACTCACCTGTGGAGAAGTTAGCTCTCGCCGTAGTCACGACCGCTCGTAAGTTGAGGCCATACTTCCAGGGCCACCCCATACAGGTTTTCTCGGACTTCCCATTGCAGAACCTGCTCCATCGACCTACCCTCTCGGGCAGAATGACGAGGTGGGTCATAGAACTCTCAGAGTTTGACATTTCGTACAAAAGTCACCCCGCTATCAAGGTGTAATCTCTCGCCGACTTCTTTGTCGAGGCCAGCTTCAGGGATGAGGCCATCGCGGAAGCAACAAAAGCATTAACTTGTTGGATACTCTTTTCTGACGGGGTGGTGAATGAGGGAGGCCGCGGAGCCGTCCTAGTCCTCACGTCCCCGGGAGGAGAGACAATGGAGTATGCGCTAGCCTTGGAGTTCGAGGCCACTAACAATGAAGCAGAGTACGAGGGCCTCTTGGCGGGAATAGAGTTAGCCCTAGTGAATGGAGCACAAAGCCTTACTTGTTACAACGACTCTGAAGTAATGGCTAACCAGATGCAAGGGATCTACGAGGCAAAAACGAGAACTCTGCCCGAATATTACGAAAGAGTGAAAACATTGGCTAAGGCTTTACGCCAGTTTGAGATACACTCCATTCTGAGGTTCGAGAACACATCAGCAGATGCCCTCGCGAAGCTTGGTTTCAGATCAGTTGGTTGCACTACGGGTGTAGCCCGCATAGATAGCAAGAGTCTCTCTGTCATTCGAATGCAAGTCATGACAATCAGCGAAACCCTTGACTAGAGGACACCTCTGAAAGAATACTTGTAAAAGGGATCCTCTCCTTCCGACAAGGCCAAAAGGCAGAGGTTACAAGTTCGGGCCTCATGCTTTTACATGAAAGGAGGTGGGCTGTACAAAAAAGGTTATAACTCATCATGCCTCAAGTATGTCTCGCTGGAGCAAGGCCGTCAACTCACTGAGGAGATTCACAGCGGAACGTGCGACAACCATTCTGGGTGGAGGACGCTTGCTTACAAGGCCCAATGCGCCGGCTACTTTTGGCCCACTATGAGAAAAGATGCTATGGAAGTCTCCCGGTCCTGCAATCCCTGCCAGGTTCACGCTCCCGCCATTGTGCAGCCCGGACAAGAGATGAAAATACTGAGCGCCCCATGCCCTTTCGCCTTGTGGGGGATGGATCCTTTTCGGCCCTTTTCCTCGCGCTCACGGGCAACTGCAATACATCCTAGTGGCCATCGACTATTACACCAAGTGGATCGAGGCAGAGGCCTTGGAAACTACCACAGTCGAGAAGGTAAAGAAATTTCTCTGGCAAAATGTCACTTGTCGCTTTGGACTCCCCCAGGATATTGTCACCGACCGAGGGCCCCAATTCAATACAGAATAGCTAAGGATATTCTGCGATGACCTGGGCATTCGCCTTCGCTTCCCCTTAGTAGCTCACCCACGAACAAACGACCAAGTAGAGAACACGAACAAGCAGATTTTGGCTGGCTTGAAAAATAGGCTAGACAAAGCGCAAGGGCGATGGGCAAAAATCCTCCCGCTCATCCTCTGGGCCAAGTGAACCACACCAAGGAAAGGGACCGACAAGACGCCGTTTTGCCTGGCGTATGGAGTAGAGGCAGTCGTCCCAGTAGAGCACCTTTTTTCCGAATGAAAGGATCCTGCATTACGACGAGGAGAGCAACAATGAGAGGATGTCCGCGGAATTACAACTAAGGGAAGAAGTGCGAGAAATGACCGAGATCCTCGAGGCCGAGTACAAGAGAAGGATTGTCGTGCACTACAACAAAAAAATCCTCCCCCGATGCTTCAAAAAGGGGGTTCTGGTCCTTAGAAGGACGGAAGGCAAGAAGCTAGACCCAAGGTGGGAAGGCCCTTACATCCTCTCACACCAAGTGGCTGAAGGAGCCTACAAGATTAAGAGAGAGGACGACAACCTGGTCTAGAACACGTGGAATGTCATGTGCCTGAAGAAGTACTTTCCATGAGCAAGAGGGCGGCAAGAGCGCCTGAAGAAGAGCAACATCCATGTAAACCCTAACGGCATATGCAATGTAAGCATCGGCAAGGCCGGTTAGTAGCTAGACTTTTTTTTATTAAAGTCCCATGGATGTCAAGCAACATAAGTGCGAGTCAGGGAGGCAATTTTGAACAATACCAAAGCAATATTGAGACCGAAAGGGGGCGAAAGCAATACTAAGCTCGGTGAGGGGGCGAAAGCAATACCAAGCAATGTCATGCCCGGGGAGGGGCGAGAGCAATACTAAAGCAATATTATGCTCGGGGAGGGGCGAGAGAAATACTGAAAGCAATACCAAGCAATATTGTGCCTAGGGAGGGGCGAGAGCAATACTAAAAGCAATACCAAGCAATATTGTGTCCGGGGAGGGGCGAGAGCAATACCAAGAAATATTGTGCCCGGGGAGGGGCGAGAGCAATACTGAAAGCAATACCAAGCAATATTGTGCCCGGGGAGGGGCGAGAGCAATACTGAAAGCAATATCAGGCAATACCAAGGAGTATTGTGCCCGTGGAGGGGCAAGAGCAATACTAAAAGCAATACCAAGCAACATTAAGCCTACGAGGGGGCAAAAGCAATATTAAAGCAACTAACAATATATGTGCGGGACCAAGTCCGCAGAAAAAGCAAAGGGCAATGCCAAACCGGCGGGAGCTAAGCAAAAATGACTAAGTAACGACCCACGGCAACATGGCTCGGAACAAAGCAACAAAATGGCAAACAAGCACGATAAGAGAAAGTGGCAGAAGCACCAAGTCGGAGCAAGGTAAGTCCCCCAAGGCAAGAAAGTGGCAGAAGCACCAAGGCCGCGGAGCCAGATAAGTACCCCAAGGCAAGAAAGTGGCAGAAGCACCAAGGCCGCAGAGCCAGGTAAGTACCCCAAGGCAAGAAAGTGGTTGAAGCACCAAAGCCGCGGAGCTGGGTAAGCACAACAAGGCGAGCAAGTGGCAGAACCACGAAGACCACATAATTGGGTAGATACAACAAAATGCAAGAATTTTGACGGAAGGTCCCAGATCGCGGAGCAAAGATAAACGCAACAAGAAAAGAAGCTACAACACCGCCCAAAACCGCAGCAAGAATCGGCGGCTAGCAATGAGAAAAATTACCCCAAGGTCCACGAGGAAGGAAGCCTTTGAAAGGTCGAGAACCACCCTAATAACGCAACAAGACAATCACCACGGACGGACGCGAGCAAGCGGGCAAGGGGCTCAGCCTCGAAGCAACATTGAAGCCATAACCAAACGTGTGAGCCATGCAAGGCCAGTTAAAGACAAGGAGCAACGCGAGCAGAACAAAGCATGCAGAGACCCTTTATTTCTAGCAATAAAAAAAGAGGGGTCGGCTACTCTATTTGCCCCACGAGCTTCCCTTGGCGCAGCGCACTCAAGCGAAGCCCCCGAGCCAGGGGGATGGGATTAGCTTGGCAATAGTAAAGGAAAGCAAGAAGAACGAAGACAAGGATAAAAGTAACAAGAAAGAACTTCATTCATTGACAGAAGAGAGCAAGCCGTTACAAAAATTATCATACAAGAGGCACAACCGATCGAGAGCTACTAATCCTAAAAAAGAAAACCTAGAAAGCCCCCCCCCCCCCCCCTCACGGGGATAGTCAAGGGATGCTCCTAACCCGATCGCGGAGGAGCCAAAAGGAAAATTGGGATGGCTGCACATGTCAGGATGCATAACCTGGCATCGTGAGTCGCGGCCCCCGTACAACCTGGCAACATGAGTCACGAAGATGCCCTATAGGCCCGGAGGCACCAGTTGATCCTTAACAATGTACAGCGACACCGGTTTACGGCGGCTAAGGGCATAGAGTGCGTCAGCATCTGACTGGTCTTCCACCCGATGAAGAACACGAGGGAACTCAAACGAGTAAGGAAAGTAATAAACCTCCCAAACGTTGTAGTTGGGATCCCCAACATCAGCTAGGTCCAAGATGGTGTCGAGGGTGAAGCCGGTAGAGAGCAACGTATATGTCTGCCGGTGCCCGCTGATGTAGCAATGAGAGGCGGCCACGGCCCAATCCCCCCGACGCCTAGCCAGGTGCCCTCTCCAGTACACCCTCACCACCACCACGGTTTGAGGGTTGTACACAACATAACTATCCGGCAAGGGAGGAAAAACGGAAGGATGATCCATTTGCTGCAAGCTGCAAGGAAACACAAAAAGCAAGACAAACACAAGAGTGTCGGAAAAGAGAAGTAGAAGCACGCAAGTGATACAAGTAATGCAAGTGAGCAAGAAAGAGAGAGACCAATATATAGCAAGCGGTTGACCTTAACCGCCCGCAACCCGAGGGCTGCAATAAATGTTCGTCCATAAATAACTATTCAAAAAAAAAGTCTAATCAAAGCGCCTGGGATGTAGATGAAGCAAAAACTATTCAATAAATGTTTGTCCATAAAAAACTATTCAACTATATTAGCTACATGTTCAACATGTAAATTTAAGCAAAATCAATAGTAGTTTAATCAATATACAATTTCAAACAAACCACCGAAAAACAACAAAAATACTTTCAAAGTCCACTAATTCGAGTTCAAAACATAATATTTAACTATCTAAACTTCAATACTTTCATTCCTAATGAAAATATTAACGTTTACATATTTATAAAAATGGGGAAACCATTGGCATAATTAATTTTCAATTAATATGTATTTTTTTATATATAAATATTATAATATTGGCAGTCCCTTGGATATCCGCCGGATATCTAGCCCCGATCCGTATCCGATTCGGTGATCCGAAAAATTTTCCCGGATCGGATCGGATTCGGATAGTATTCCATTGGACTCAGATATTTTAGGACGGATCGGTGGATCCGATCGACCAGATCGGATAATTATAAACACCCCTAAAGTCAACCGACTCCTTTGAAGATCAAGCCCCCTGGCTGGATAGAACCTAGATCGCGTGGCTTAAGGGGTTGTGTGGGAGCCGGATTTAGCCTGACCCAAGTGCGTAGGCCCAAGTAAGGAAAACCCCAATTAGGAATACAGCCCAACTCAAAGCAAGGCCCAAAAAAGCACTATCTTGGCTCGATCCGGCTACGCCGTCCGCGGCCCCTCTTCCCACTCTACTTTGTCGGCTCCTCCCAGCCCCGCCTGGCTTTGTGGTCTGAGAACCCTCCTCACGGCCAGGGCCGGCTGTGCAACAAAAGGGCTATCTGGCCTCAAGTATATAAGGGGGAGGTTGTAACTGGAAATAGGATTTTCGATCCTTTCTGTGGTTGGCCTCTCTCTACCACCAAATCGGCTAACACTGAAACTCTTACCCCTTTTTACTCTTTCTGCCACTGTAGTTCCACCGTACTCCATACTCTAACACATTATAGCTCCATTGTACTCTATACTCCACTGCCTTTCATGCCCTATTTGCGAGTTGAGCATTGATTTGAGCATCAGAGTGGCAAGCCCGGAGTCACCCTTGGGCCCCTATGCTTTTTCAGGTCGGAGCTCGGGATCGGACGGCGTCTGGCGTGACCGGAGACAGTCGGAGTTAGTTTCGTGTGAACCGCCAACTGCTTCCTCACAAAATACCGGACGATCACAATATCGACACCTTCTCGTCGTTGAACCAGACGAGATATTTCCTTTACGTCTCTCCTGGGCGCTGGGTAGACTGTTTTTGGAATCGCCGACTGCTAGCAAACTGAGTTTTGAACATGTTAGTTAATCTAGTGAATGGGGAGAAACTATCGTTTAACATGTGTATGAACCACGTCAGGGCCGAGCCTTTTAGAGTAGACCCGAATCATTTGCACATCACGACTTCTTTCAAATGTTTAGGCACCATACTCGTCATTATCCTCTGCTTGTATAATGATACATGTTTATCTAGCTCGGCTTTCCCATCGTACGACGACATGGCTAGGACCATGTGCTTTTTAGGGATCTCGACGTGATCAATGGCATCGATGAAGGATGAGTCGGCGTAGCAATCGTCGCCTTCCTCTTCTATAGGCATGGGAACCCCTGGTATTTGGGCAAATCTATCATCTTTAATTTTGAGTTTTTGCGCCACTTCCGTTCAATAATGTCATCGAATGATTCTATTAGTATTCTCTCCATTGGATTTGTCGTCTTTGGGTCACGATTGGCCTGGTTGAATATCACTGTTGGTGGGTGGTAGGATCTCCCAGCATCGGCTAACGGCATCATGATCAGAGTAGAGAAAGACGGGTTGACAACAACGGACTTGAGATCAAGGCGTCGGACAGTGTTGTCACCGCAGACATATTGGAGTCGGGAATGTGGTGTTGGTGGCGGCATTGACGTGCTCATGAAACGCAAGGCCTTGTTTTCCTTTAGCATCTCCTGGATTTGTTCTTCGAATTGGGTCATGTCAGTGGCTAGCAACACTTACAACGCTTTCATCTTTTCGCAATGTTCTGTCATGTCAGTGGTGTGTTAATCCCCATGACCGCTAGGACCGGCTTGGTTGGTCGGGTCTTGAGGAGAGTTTATCGTGGTTGTGATGGTCATCCTCGAACGTGGCGACGTCGTTGGCGGATGGTCTGTCGATGGATATGATTTTGTGGTTTGTAGTGTTTGTGGTTGGAAAACAGGTATAATCTTTCTGACTCACAGCCCCACATTGGGGGGAAATTATTTTGGGCAGATTTCGTATCATGACGCTATCCTCTTTGATTGTGTAGTATAGGGTCAAGGATAATACGTTGGCTAGAAAGAACGAGTACTTTGAGAGAAAATAAGGATCATTTTTAGAATAAACGTTTATGAGAGAATGATTGCAACAAATCGGATTAATCATGTCTTACAATGTTTTGGCACCCTCCTTGTATAGGGGTCCAAAGGTAGTCCTACAAGGAATAGGATCAAACAATAAAAAATAAGATAGTATCTTAGCTTAGAGCATGTGATGAAATAAAGAAACACGGTAGAAAGCATTTCCTTATATCGAACAAGGAAACTATATACGTTACGTGTTGAATCTTCTATTGTTTGGATATTTTCAGATGTCACCGTATTTCAGAATTAAGGCGTGACACATATAAGGAAACAATGTCTTCTTAGTCATGTCGTTTGACGCTCAAACTTTATAACTCCTTATGACGGTCATCTTTATATTGCTTTCATGTAACACTGTTGTTGATGATTCGTGTCATCATATCTCAACACGTCGAGGCCTCTTGTATAGACACGGTCATAGCACCATAACAATATGTAACTTAGAGAGAATTTTAGTATCACTAACCTCTTCTTCAGTATCTATATTGTCGGACATGAGGCACAGGTCCTTTGATGATGTCTCAGCCTCTTCATCCGAGTCTGATTCTCCCCATGTTGCTACCAATGCCTTCTCACGCAGAGGTTCTCAAGCCTTCTTCTTTAAGAAGTTTTTCGCGAAGTGGCATTTGGCTTGACAGTGATAGCATACGACCTCTCTCCTTTCTCTGTTCATCTATGGGTTCCTACCTTGGCCTTTTCCTCGAGTTCACAACTTCTTCATAGCTCTTATGATGAGAGCGACGTCCTTGTCTGCATCATCATTCTCCACATCTTCGTGTGCCAAGTTGAAGGCATTTTCAAATTTGAGGGCTATGTTTTGAGATTTCTCGAAATCCTGTCATGGCCATATTCCTCTGAAGTACAGTCACATTACTCACTAACCTTCCGATGAGGTCTTCCAAGGTGATAGTCTTATATCTTGTTGAGCTTGCAATGTTGTAGCAAATCACACCTTGAGTTCAAACCTTGATTGAAGTAGTATGTAACCTTCCAATTTGGTAATGTCTCCCCTAGAAACTCAAGTTGGCTTACAAGGCCTTGAAAGCAAGAATGAAAATCTTCAATCGTCTCACATCTTCCTTGAGAGACAGACTCAATAATCTTTGAGAAGAGCAAGAATCTTGTTCTTCTTCACATCATTATGCCCTTGATGAAGTCTTTTCAAGGCATCCCAAATCTTCTTAGCCGAGAGTACATGAGAACCTTCTTTAGATCTAAGGGTTGAAGAGTCTGGTGTAGGATCTTCAAGGACTTATAGTTCTTCTCCAATATCTTGTAGTTGGTGTCCATGTAGTCTGTTCTCTTCTTCTCATGGTGTTGGATCGTTAGAGTTACGTATGAGGGACCAAATGCTTTGTTTCCACATAAAGTGCAGTGGAATAATATAGCAAGAAAGACAGTAATTAGAACTCACAATGTATAGTGGAAACCCCAATCAATCAAATAACTAAGCAGGGAAAAACCACTACCTTCAAGCTTCTCGATTGAGAGGATTTTGAAGAGTCTGCTTGTCTTATTGATTTCTTGATCGGTTACACTTGTAGCCTAAACTTCAAACCCTAGACTTCCCACCTAGATTTGAATCTCTTCTACAACGAGAAAACGAACTCACTCTTCTAGGACTTACTGACACTCACTTTTCTTTCCTCTCAATGAAATGCTCCGAGTTCGTGCCTAAGAAATGAGTCTCACACTTCTATTTATACAACTCGAAAACCCTACTAACAAGATAAGATCTCTCTCTCTAATTTCAGCAACAAGAAGATATTAACTTGATTTGATAAAATAAAATCCTAACCAAATATATTATCTAAGGAAAGATTTCCTAAGATAATATAATCGGAATAAGATAATATCTTTCTCTCTCCAAATCTTTCAATCGGCGTGATCCACCCGATTTCCCTTTTCGTCAACCGCATGATCTTCAAAGATAATCTTCATGCTTGATTTCTTCATTCCATTCGCAACTTGATGTTTGTTCGGCACTGATGTTCCTTGATAGGTAACAAAGCGTATGGAGAAAGCTTTGTTCCCTCTGCACTCTTGCATTGCAGTGATTCCTTGTTATAACTTTGTTTGTTCCTGAAACACTTAGATACCAGATTAGTTAAATGTTTGTTACCATCAAAACCTAAGGATTTCAACACATGGCCATTTGCGTCCAGTGAGTGTTCTGAAACTCTCTCAATGAACTTCCAGATCTGGTCGTCAAGAGAACACACATGAATCTCTATTTACACCTTCCACCAATCATACTCGCGTGCCTTCAACACTGGAGGCTTCCAGAATGAGTCACTGATTGAAGTACTTGTACTTGCCATACTTTCCTATAAAATCTAAGAACACAAATCTAGAGCCAAGCTTTGATACCAATTTTTGAATCGTTAGGGTTTTAATAAGAAGGTCTAGGACCTTCACAGAGATTGTAGTGGAAATGTAAAGCTTTGCAAAGTAATGACCTTTTTTCAACACAAGTACTTAGACTGGAAACTCTAATTAACCATCAAGTTAATTACAGAAAATCCACTACCTTCAAGCTTCTCGCTTGAAAGGATTTAGAACAAGTGTACTTATCTTATTGAATTCTTGAGCAAATACAAAAGGCTACTTGAACGTTGACTTTGAAGATTCCCACTTATGATAAACCATATTTCACACTCGTACCTTGCTCTCAATTGCCAAGAATCAGCTATACTTGAACTCTCTTTCTTTAAGCTCTCAAGCTCCCTTTGATTCAACCTCTACCAGTATGAATGAGTTTTCTCTAAGGAGCTTCCCACCCCTTATACAAAACTCTCACCAGTCTAACGTTGCCCTACACCTAGTACTATCAACTAGCAAACCTAGGGGTGTCATACTAGCATACTTGTTTTATTCTCCTCATGTCTACCAATTCCACAATTGGAATTAGTCTTCTCTTGATTTTTGGGTTGTCTTCCAATGCTGCCCTGAACATCCCCAAAATGGCAATGGACAAGCAGGCTTTCTGCCTTTGACGGACACTGCTTATCTTTTTCCTTCTTCTCTTTTTAGGTTTTGTTTGTATTTTATTTGACTTGGAAATATGCACCCAATTGTCTCAATTAGATGTTATTCCCAGTCTTCCTTTGCTCCAAGCCTAGCTACACAAAATCTTCTTTGACCAAGATGTATTTGTCTCGACTTTTTGTTTCAGGGCTTTTCCACGTCCAAGACTTCTTCATGTGTTCGTGTTGCGCTCTCTCAATCACTCTGTTGATCTCGATCACAATTAGTACATGTGATGCATCCTTTACTCTTCATGCAACACTTAGCACACATTAAAACATGGAGGTTTGTAAACATCAAAATAAGAGAAGTCTAGAACCCTTACTCTTAGGATTCTAAACAGTTTATTCTGGTGTCCGTCGGACTAGGGGTGAAATTGACATACCAATTTAAGCCATACAATGCCTTGTCTAGGACATGTATATGATCGGGGTGACAAGAGTCTTCAAAGCCAGGTGTTGCTCGATGTAGACTTCTTCCTTGTGAATACCATATAGAAAGACTGTCTTGACGTCCATCTATTGCAACTTGAAACCATGGTGAGTGGCATAAGCAATTAACAAGTGAATAACTTCTAACCTTGAAACTGAAGCAAAAAATGGGCAAAACCAGAAAAAAAACACTCTGGTGGTACAGGTGTATGTCGATGACATCATATTTGGCTCCATCAATCCAACTTTAGTGAAGAGGTTCACGACCCTCATGGAAAATGAGTTCGAGATGGACATGGTGGGGGAACTGGAATTCTTCCTTAGACTTCAAGTCTTAATGGGAGAGGATGGGACTAAGGTGCATCAACAAAAGTACTTAAAGGAGTGTGTGAAGAAGTTTGGAATGGACAACTCCAAACCTTTTGACACTCTAATTTCTCCTAACACTTCATTGGGAAAGGATAAAAAAGAGAAAAGAGTGGATCCAACCATATATTGAGGAATAATAGGTTCACTACTAGTATGTGAAGAAGTGTGTGCTTGTGTGCTTGCTTTTAGGCATATCTCAAATAGTCACATCTAAAAGCAGTGAAGTGAATTCTATGTTACTCCAATGGGTCTAGTACTCTCATCCTTTCGTACCCAAAGGGCTATGATGTAAACTTGGTAGGATACACCGATGCTAACTTTGTTGGGAACTAGGTGGATCAGAAAAGCACATCAGGCATGGCTCAACATTTGGGTCCATGTCTCGTGTCTTGCGGTTCATAGAAGCAAAATCCAGTTGGGTTATCAACCGTCGAGGCAAAGTACATACCTATTGTAGTTTGTTGTACACAACTTCTATGGCTTAAATAACAACTCAATGACTATAGGATACTATTTGGTAAGGTTTCTATACTCTATGATGACACAAGTGTTATAAACATTTTGAAAAATCCAATACAACACTCACGCACTAAGCACATTAATATAAGACATCACTTTTTACGAGATTGTGTGGAGAAAGCTCTTGTGTCTATGGACTTTTGTAGGATAAATGATCAAATTGTGCAGATCTTCACCAAGCCTCTCAATAGGGAACCCTTTGAAAAGTTTGGCATGGAGCTTGGTATGATCTCCCTTGACGCTTAGACATCTCAGGTATGGTACCCTCGATGACTAGTTGAAATCTGACATTAGTCTAGGGGGAACATTAGGCGCACATATAGAATTCAAGTCATGATTAATTATTGTTGATCTTTTAAACTAGCTAGACCTATGTGTGTGCTTATACCTTCTCTTCATGATTACATGAAAAGCTTACTTGAGTATTGATACGTGACAAACTCCTGTCGCCACGAGTGATGTTTGGTCTCGTCTTGGAGACAAAATCTGGGTTTTCTTCGTCTTTCTAACTCAAACAAAAACTCAAAATTCAAGGAAGGAATAACTTGATTGAATGAAGAACACTAGAATTCAATTGCAAATACGAACAATAGAAATCACAAAATATTATAGGGATGAGAAACACACAAGCACCTAGCCAGATACTTATGTCTTCAAATCTGACTGCTAAATGAAGAAGAAAGCGTTTAAAAAAGTATTAGGGTTCTAACATGAAAGCCCTAAAGGCAAAAAGTTGAAATTATCCAGTTAAAATAAAACTCAGAAAGAAAACTCGGAAATCACCGTAACGCATGGCCATGCACAAACCGTGCGTTCTTTGCAGAACGAAAATGAACGGCCGTGCACACGGTCTGGCAATGGATCGTGTAGTTCTGTAATTCTTTACAGACCCAAGTGCACGACTGTGCACCTTTCCCAGAGCTTAGTAGGGGGCTCACACGACCTGTGCATTCGATGCATGGTACGTGCCTTCTGAGTAGGGTGACTAGCCTTGGCTCACTGGGCTCGTCTATGGTAGAGTGGCACACGCCAGTGACCCCTTGATCTTATTGGACCAAGCCCTTGTGATAGGACCTTGTGTGGGAACTCGAATCACATCCTTGACGTCCCTCGTAGTCATCGTCGGGTGTAGGTCATCATTCACCCCTTCTTGAACTTGAAGCGTCCTCGATTCATCATTAGAGTAGTCATCGGCAATGAAGGGAGAAGGGTCGACAACATTAAAAGGCATAATGGACACCATAATCGTTGGGAAGCTCAAGGCGATAAGCATTGTCCCCAATACGGTGGAGAACTCAGAATGGTCCATCTCCACGAGCATCCAGCTTGGACTTCCGCTTGTTGGGGAACCTCTCATTCCTCAAGTGAAACCACACCAAGTCGACGACCTCAAAAATTAGCTTCTTCTTGCCCTTGTTAGCTTGGTGCTTGCATTGCTCAGCACGTCTCTCTAGTTTCTCAGAGTATGCTCATGAAGCGCTCTCACAAACTCAGCTCACTTAGATGCATCAAAATATATTTTTCTCCTTCATGGGCTGAGGCGTGAAATCCATCATTGTGTGAGGGTTGCGGCCATAGACAACTTCAAAAGGAGTTATATCTGTTGCAAAATGAATTTGTAACACCCCTGACTTATGTCGGTAGTGCCACACGCCAGTGACCTCTGACTTACAAGACCAAAGCTCCCTAGGCTTTAATTTGAAAAATTATACTTAAATACAATAATAATAATAATAAATAATAATAATAATAATAATAATAAAGAGTAAATAGTAGAAGACTTGTGAAATAAAAAATCCATCTTTATTAAAATTCCTCTCATAAATTAAGGAAGATAGTTTTACAAGAAAATATGAAATTACATGGGAAGACTTCATATTAACATTATATACATGACTAAGTGATTTATAAATTATAACTTATTACATGTATTAAAGAAATTAAATCAATACTAAACAATTACAGAATATTACTTTGAGACACAATTTCAACTACAAGCATTCGTCTTCGATTTGTTACTTCAGAATAGTCTCAGACCAACGACTGATGTGCCATATAGGAAGGACGACACCAGCCAACAATACAAGGAAAAGGAACAGTTGGTCAGTCTAATGAAAGACTACGCAATGGTGAAAAAGGAATGGTTATGTAGTCGTATATAGTCAATACCCTTGTTTCTCGAATAATACTCGGTAAACGGTATATGACTACTATACTTCTACTGAAAGGTAATAAAAGGCATGATTCAAGAGAAGACTCCAACAAAATTGAGTCTTATGGGAATTATATGCATTTGTTTGGGAGCATTAACGTTTTGGGTCCTCGAACAACCTCACCGCATAATGTGAATCCAAATTGGAAAGGGGACTTACTTTAGACAGGAGCCCGAACGGTTTCCACGTTGTACTTCTCGCCCAAAGGTATATTAATTATGTGCATTAAAGGCACTTATCTTATTTAATTCCAAAACGTGCATCTATGTTAAAGCTTTTAATCCACACCAATCTCGAAACGATATGTATCATGGGACGAATCCCGAATAACGGCACTAGCTAAGTGCACCACCACTTATATACGAATAAGGGTAGGTCATCACTAAAAGTATTGGGGCAATAATCCTCCTAATACCAAGTTATAAAAAAACAGTTAAACCTCGCGAGGTGTATAGCGTTCCTACGAATACTCGTGCTAACTAAGCATACAAGTTCACACCAAAGTTCACCTAGCATCCTGTAATAATAATAATTATTATTATTATGTATTTAAGGGTCGTCACTAGCAATATATACAACCTAGTATATAATTCATATTTATCCGCATCATATATCACACAAGTTCTCAAACACAATTTAAGAATATTTATCTCAACTTAATTAGAACAATTGATTAAATGTCAATTTAGAAAAATATAGAATAAATTGCAAGAGCGAACCGTCACTTGCCTTAAGTCATTTTGTCGGAAAAACGACGTGTCGACGTTCGAGAGAAGATCGATTCTAGTCAATAAACTGGATTCCTGATGATTCTGAGACGTACCAAATTCACATATAAATAAATTATAATCCTTTAGTCGTATATTCTAAGTAATCATAACATGAATAAATTAATTATTTAATTTGTTTACTATATTATATAACCCAAGTACCCAACATATTATCCAATTGTAATGTTACATATTAACAATTTACAATCTAAGATACTATCCTAAAATATATTTAATTTAATTTTAACACTCATAAAATTAAATTAACCCAATATATATCTAATTAACCCTAATTTAGTAGTACTAATCGTGATTAATAAAAAAAATCAGTTTCGGTCGTTACTGAATTCACGCTCGACGTCCCATCAAAGAATGACTCGATTCGACCTCGTCTGACCACCAACTGGCTTGTGGTTTGTATAGTTGGATTCTTGACCTCAAGACGGAGATTTTGATACTTGAATCGTAACTAGACATGCCCTAACGAAGGAGAATTTTACCCTGGAAGTTCCCGAAATTTTCTGGAAAATACCGAAACTTAATTCTCAAAATTGGATGAAATTATATCATGGGTGATGAGTTATTTATAGGGTAATTAAAGCTCTTAGAGATAGATTTTAGATCCCGCAAATTTCGGCTGAATAAGATCTCCAACAAGATCGAATTTTGGATTTTTATCCAAATTTCGAATATCCGGGCTGTTTACCTTTACCTACGAAATTTTATCATTTGGGGTGGTTAAAAATCCCGATTTTAGGGGATTAGATTTGAGATTAACATATCTTTAAAGCCCATGGGTTAATTGAAAGAAACGTGCCATAATCGATATCAAAATCCGCCATGGACGAGACCTTGGAGCTGCGTGTGATGGCTGGAGGAAGGAGAAGTTATTGTTCACGGCCAGCCCAAATTTTGGCTTATTTGCACATTTTTGTCACAACTTTTCAAGTTGTGGCAAAACTGCCCTTAACTTAATTTTTAAAAATTACAAAATTTACCCAAACTTATTTACAACTTTAACCAAAGTTATATATACATTCCAACCCAAATTTATGAAGAATGAAATTTTAAATTAAGTTAATTCTAAGCTTAAGTTATATTTTATTATAAACTTACCCATATCTTAATTAACATTTGTTTTTATTAATTTAAATACTTTATGTTAACATAATACTTTTATTTAAATTAATATTAACGTAATATAACATAATTTAAATGATTCATTACTTAAAATCGTAACCTACTTAGGTAAAGTATTATTTTATTGTTCATGGAATAACATGATAAATCTTATAACCTTTATTAATATATTTCAAATTCCAAAACTACATTCATGGTTATACTTATTTATATATTTCTACCCAATACTATTATGACCCATTTGATAATTTATACAAAAATTATCTTAACATAATTTTTGAACTTAAGTTAATGAAAATTTAAAATTTTCCTCTATAAATAATAAAATAAATTTCACAACTTTTATTATTATCTAAGTAAAATTACCATATTATCCTTCTAATTTAAGTGGATTATTACAGAATTGACATGTTATAAGCAAACTCCACAAAGGGAAAACAATTCTCCCATTTTCGAAGGTTAGACAAGCATAATATGAGTTACCTTCGTCTGGCCGACAGTTTGAGGATGACATGAACAACTCAAAAACCTAGAATCACGGTCAGAAACAATAGTGCAAGGGACACCATGCAACCTAACTATATCACTAAAGAAAAGGTCTGCTACATGCATTACATCATCGGTCTTATGACATGCTATAAAATGATCCATCTTAGAGAATCTATCAACAACAACAAAGATGAAATCTCTCCCCTTCTTAGTCCTTGGCAATCCCACAATGAAGTCCATCGAAATGTCCTCCCATAGAGCCGTAGGGATAGAAAGAGGAGTATACAATCCATGGGGGTACAACCTACACATAGCTTTCAAACAAGGCACACAAGAAATGCAAAAATACAGCACATAGTGACTCATCTTAGGCCAACGGAAATGTTCATGTTAAGCATGCAAAGTCTTATTAACCTCAAAATGACCTCTAAGACCTCCCTCCCGAGCCTCCTGCAGTAACAACCTACATATAGATGAGCTAGGTCTAATAACCCGCCTTAAATTAGAAGGGTAGTATTGTAACATTACTTTCGATGATAATTAAAGTTGGACAATTTATTTTTATTTCTTTCATAAAAGAGTAATTTAAATTTTTATTAAACTTAAATCCAAAAATTATGTTAGCATAATTTTTGTACAAATAATTTGAGTTAAGTTTATTTTATAAACATAACTAGTTTATAAAATAAAAATGTAAGACTTTATTATCAAAATATTACATTAATATAGTTAAGGGACTATTTAACAAGTGAGATTATGGTTATAAAATAAAGTAATTTTTAATTTTTAATTATTATCAAAATATTACATTAATATAGTTAAGGGACTATCAACGAGTTGGCAATCAAAGCCCTCGAAATTCACGGGTTGATTGATCCAAATATCGTCCATATTCAGACTCATTTTGAACGAAAGCGGTTTGTGCATGTTTATGGAAATTTTGCGAAATTCGATCCGATTCGGATCATTTTCGACAAGGTAAGAGCATGATTGTGTGCATGTCGATCAAGGCTATGAAAGCCCTATGCATAAGAGCCCAATCGAAGCGTTTTCGGCATCCAAACAAACCCGACTTTCCCTTGTCCTTTGTTTTTCGACCAGCTACTATTGTGGTGGTTTTCTGACGTCGTCAGCCGTCCTCTGACGCAACTCTCCATCCTCGGTGATAGCCCACAATCCCATGAGTCCAAAGCCACCGACCCCGTCTGATTTGGTTCACTAACGAGCCCTTTGAACCAAGCCTCAGACCATGCTCTATTTTGGTCCAGTCTGCAGCCGTACTGTTGTCCCCGCTTGCCACCACCCCTTGCCGCCGTCGTGCAACGTCGCCTCCATCCTGTTGTGTCGCCACTGGTGTAGTCGGTCGAAGCTATCATTGAGTTCAATCGTACTCCGAAGCTTTGACGTCGTTGATGTATTGATCGGGGTTCATTAGAGTAATGTCAACGATGCAAATGATGATGATAATGTCCACGTGAGCTCATGGAATTTCAGATTTGAAAATGGGCCTTTAGGTATGTTGGGCTGGGAAGCCTATCCAGTTTAAACTCGACCCGAGATCGATCGAACGGTATAATTTCTACCAATTTTGTATTGTTATTTCAATAAACGAATTACATAATTGAACATAAACTAATTTATGTTTTAATTTTGTCGGTACATTGTGGGTTTTGAATTGATTGAGAAATGGAACCTCGATGTTGGATTCGTTGAAGTCGACATTCTCGCTAATAAATCAACGGTAGTCGTCTCGTCTAGATTCACTGCGGAATTTAATTAAGACAAGTGGTGGTTTGCTCTTGTCATTTTAGGTCGTTATTTGACCGACAATTAATATTGAAATTAATTATTAATTAATTGAGTAATTTCTAAAACCTGATTAAATGTTTGGAAACACTTGTGTGATTTATATGAATTTCATATATAGGATAGTAGTTATTTTCAATATAAATATAGCTATATGTAGTTAAACACGATTAAAGTTGTTATTGTCTTAATATCGAATTTGGTTATGGACATTGTGTGTTATGTGTGGACTTTATAGTTAGTGATTGTGGACTTTAATAGTCATGTGTGTCAGGGTTACTATGGCCTTGTGAGGCATAATGATCTCTTTATAATTTGGTATTAGGAGGCTTAATTCCCTAATACTTGTTCGGTCATGACCATGCTTCTTGTTCATCGTGGAATAAGAAGTGTCTAGGGCACCTAGCTAGTGCATTGTGTGAGTTGACAATGAGTCACCCATTTTGGTCTCGATATTTTCGAGAATGTATTAAAAATTTTAAGATAATAAGGTGTGTTGAAATTAAAGAAGATAAGCATTGCGAGCACATAATTAATAAACTTCGAGCGAGAAGTACAACTTGGAAACTGCTCGTGTTACTAGACGACATGATAATAGCCAATGCCATCTTCTCAATTGGCGGGTACCGAGTCTTAGCCGGTATGAGAGCCCTACTCATGAAGTAAACTGTGATTTCTTGTTGACGAACTAGAACTGCGCTAATGGCTCGCGAACTTGCAGCAAGATACAATTGAAGATCCTCTTCTGGAACTGGGGGAAGCTAATATAGGCAAAGAGGCTAGGTGTTTCTTTAGGTCCGTGAAGGCCTCATTACACTCTGGAGTCCATACAAAGTCTTCAGGCTTTTGAAGAGTGGAGAAGAAAAGTAGCCCTCTATCCGCGAGCTTTGAACAGAAACGCACCAGATAATTGACGGACCGTGTGAACTTTTGGACTTCTTTAGGGTTCCATGGAGCGGTGTAGAATCGAGTGTGTTAGATCAAGGAACGGTAAGTTCGTTCCTTGGGCAGCGGAAAATAACAACAAAATTATGAAGTAATGAGCTCAGTTCCTTAGAGATGAAAACTTAATCAACCAACTAGTTGACTAAGAAAAACCTCTACCTCTAGGTTTTCCTAGTAGGATTTCGAATGTCTACTTATGTTATTAATCCTGGAATTACAAACAAGCAAGTCTTATCTCAATCTAGTTTACTCCTAGATATCTAGACTTCTCAATGTAACGTTCCTAACAACACCTAAGACAAACAAAACCCTAACAATGTGATACCCCGTATTTTTGTAAGCTATTTCTGGAGTTCCGGGATTTTTCCCGAGTACCCGTTATGTACATCGGATTTAATTCAGAGAGTTTAAGACATTCGGTAATGCTCTCTGTATCTGTAATATTTTTCTCAGTGAAATAAAATACAGACGATGTGCTTTGGATTTTAATACTCGTTCGCGTACGATAATTTTATCCCGGGTTAATATCGTTTTCGTCTAAGAGCTGAGGAGGCGGCAAAGCCAAGGGCGGCGCCCGCCGTCGCAAGGCTCGAGGAGCAGGCTGGGTCTTCTCCTAGCTGGGGACGCCATGCCTATGGCGGCGCCCGCCGCATTTATGACGGCGCCCGCCGTCGTTGTTGTCCGGAGGTCCTTGCCCGAAGGTCGCCGGCGTGGCTCTGGCAGCGCCGGAGTAGCTCTTCGTAGGGCCATCATTGTGTTTCCTGGCATTTGGCTATAAAAGGAGGTGTTTGGGAGGGGTTTTTGAGCTCAATCCACAGCCCAAGCTCTCCCAAATTCTTGCCTCACCGGAGTTGTGCCTCGCCGGATTTCTGAAGCTTTCACCGGAGGTCGTTTGGTGGTGTTTCCAGAGTGTCTTTGTGAAGCTTTTGGTAGCCTTGGAGGTTAGAAACCAAAGCAAGTCGAAGGAGGCCGAGTCGCTCGTGTTTTGGGTGAGTTTTCTCGCCGCTTCTGTCGTCTGAGTTCTTCACGGCGACCGCCGCGTTCTTCACGGCGCCCGCCGTGATGAACTGCGGCGACCGCCGCCAAGAACGGCGACCGCCGCCAGTGTCCATAATGCCTTTTTGGGCTTTTGGGCTTTTGGGCTTTTGGCTTTGGTGGTCGTCGTTGTGGCATCGTTCCTTTCGTTTTCTTTCATCATTTTTAGATTCGTACTATGGTTATGACGGATCTAACTTAGGGTTCCTTTTATGGGTCGATTCGAAGGTCGTTGTGCTGTCGGAGCTATACCCGTGTCGAGCCCGGAATCCCGTCGTTGTCGTTAGGCTTGTTTCTATTCTGCGGATTAAGGCAAGTGGCGGTTCGCTCTTGCTCATCGTTTCCATATTTACATTGATTATTAGTTATTTCAATTGATTAATTAATTTGGAACGATTATTACTGTGTTCTTCTGGAAGTGATTTATAAACTGTTTTGAAAATCATATAATAGGTTGTATATCTGTTAGAACAGCGCTATTATCTGTGATCGCCTTTCGGGCCTTTATGTGGATTTATTCTGTAACTGTGATTGTGTTGTATCTGTGTGGTTAGCACTGTTAGTTAGGAATATACTCGGACTTCGTCCGGTCGTTTCTTTATAATCTGGTATCGGGGTGGCTCGTCTCCACCTGGTACTATTCTAAGATCATGATCGGTCTTTTTCACAAGTGTGTAGAGGCAGGACACTTAGCTGGTGTCACAAACCTTTCGGTGTGCGTCACTCTCGACGAAACGTATACTAAGATGTGTCGTCCCAATGGTGGGGTACACATGTAAAAGTCTAAATAACGTGATGTGTGTTTGAAATATAAATCAGATAAGTGCTACTCGACGCACATAGTAAATAAACCTTCGGCGAGTAGTGCAACTAAGTTATAGTGCAGCTAGGAAAAACTCGTCTCGACTTTGATCATAGTACGTTCTCTTTCCAATCTGGATTCGCTGTATGCGGTGAGGTTGGTCGTGAACCGAAGCATCTCAGTCAGCTTTTAAATCATTATTGTATGATTCTTTAAACTTTCCAGATTTGTCATAATTCCTTAAAGACTCACTTCCGTTGGAGTCTTCCTTTGAGTTGATTTCTGTAATGATTTAGTCTTCCAGAGTCTTCTCTTGTGCATACCTCTTGTTATTATTCCATAGAAGTATGAAGGTTGATTATCGTTATCGGTTATCATTCGAGAAACGATAAGGCTAACCTAATACAACTACATCGAACCTTCTGCTTTGTACCCTTGCTAGTCTATTCAAGTAGACTAACCCACGAACTTTGTTCTTCGCATGTGGACTGGTGTCATCCGTTCGATTCGGCACATCAGATAGAAAGTAGCTCAGAAGAATAGAAGGACTATGGAGTCGACGGTGATTTTTGAATGTTTGAGTTATTTCGTTAATCAGGTTGAGATCTTTTGGGCAATGACTTTGGTTGTAATGTGTTTTGTAAGACTTCCGATATACCCTACTTTATAAGACTTCCGCTGTGTTTGGTTTAAACTCTGTGTTAGCCTATTCGGGATTGGGTTGTAATCGCGTAACTCATGTTTCTTTGACAATGTTATGTTTTGGAATTGAACGCTTTGATCATTATGTATCATTTGTATTTCATAAATTGTATTTAAATGGTAAAGCCTTGGGTGATCTTGGTAAGGAACACTAGGGTCACTGGCGGTAATACCTTTCCAAAAGGGTTAAGTTTTGGGGGTGTTACAGTTGTGGTATCAGAGCCAAAGGTTTTAAAACGGGTTTGAGATTTTTATATCATTTATCCGTTTTTGAAAATACTTTAAAAGGGCTCAAAATTTTCAAAGTAAAAAGAATTTCAAAACACCGTTCATAGTCGTGTCTTCTATATAGTCTGATGTAGTAAGCTTGCTTCTATGTCTAGAAAGACTAACTCCTTCCTCGTTATCCTGTAGGATGGGTGAGTGTTTTTCTCTTGATAGGGGGTCGGAGGACACCAAGACGGACCCGCCGTCTCCAGGCAAGCTAGATTTTCCGATCCCTCAGCGATGTTTCGAGGTTGGAGGCCCGAGTAGCCCGCCCGAGGACATCAAGTATGTGATTCCCGAGTTTGTTGTCCTTACGCCTAGGGATGCAATGGTCACTATAGCTGCACCTGTAGAGCCACTCAGGGAGAAAGCAGTGCAGGAAGTGGGTGAGTCGTCTAGATACGCCTTAGAGCATTACGATGACGATTACCAGATCGAGATTGATCCCGAGGATAAGGATCCCATCGAAGATGATCCTGGGGAGGACCCCGAGATGGACCTGGAAGAGCAGAGCCAGGAGCTAGACAACTTGAGGCACTTGCTGGTGGACAGTCAGGAGCCGGGGGTGCAGTTTATTCCCCCCAGTCCAGAACTATCACCAGTGCCGGCTTATGCACTCATGACTGATGCTGGTTGGGAGGCACTGTACACTGAGCACGGTATTGGGAGGAGTGGCCCGACCATGATCTACGAGGACTATCCGCCTACTCCGCCTCGGAGGAGGAGGAGATCAGAGGCTGAGTTGAGAGAGATCCTTCGCCAGAGCGAAATGAGCTCTCATATGGAGCAGCATCAACAGATGGATCAGGCGATCGCTAGCGCTCAGAGGAGGGCTGGGATAGGAGGACCTCTTACGGACGATCCTTTCTTTTCCACGACCGGGGTTGGGTCTGAGTCACCAGAGCCATGTGACCTAGGACCGAGCAGGGTGCGAAACCCATTGCCAGAGCTCGATGGTGAGCCTAGTCCGAAGAGACCTTGCACGAGTAGCCAGTCTTATAGGAGACATTTTGGAGTGCCTTGATGAGGATTGGCGTTGCCTATCGTAGTAGTTTCCTTTCTTAGTATTTCAGTATGTACTTTGTGTAATATTTCAGTATTGCGGCAAGTACTCTGTGAAACACTTTTATCTCCGAGCAATTTTTGTCCTAACGCTCGGATAATAGACTTATGTGTAGCTTGTGTAACAGTTCCAGTTCATCTATAAAATACCTAGTTGATCTATTCTGAGTAATTTTACTACATTAAGCATGTTTGAATGATATTAATGTATAAATAACTTGGAATTTGTTCGGTAAACAGATGGTGAACACAAGGAACACGGTTCGAGCTGGTGTTGGGACTAGTCAGGGTCCCAGACCAATCATAAGAGATGTTGGCCAAAGTGAGCATGTATCTGAATCCCATAATCAATCCAGGGGCAATGATCAGGATTAGAGTAATGCACCAGTGGTGTTTGATGCTGCAGCAGTGGAGACAATTCGAGGAATTGTCATGCAAGCTATCGCTGATGCTATGCGACCAAATGTGCCACAGGCACAAGGCGTGCCGATTCCCCCACCGGTTCCTAGATTTGAGGAGCCAAGAAACCATGATGTCCAGGAGAACGCAGTCAGGACTAGGGACAACTATGGTCGTGCTCTGAAGACCATCAGTTCTATGAGGCCTGACAGCTACAATGGAAAAGGGGAGCCAGTCAAGGTGACCCATTGGTTCTCTCACATGGAATGGTTGTTCCGTAATGTGGACTGTACTGAGGCTGAAAAGGTCCACATAGCTTCTCTGCAGCTGAAAGAGGATGCTAGTGAATGGTGGGAGGGTACATGCTTAGCTGATAGCCTTGTATTGACCTGGTCGATGTTTAAGACCAAAATGATTGACCATTTCTTCTCTCGTGCTATGAGAGAGGAGAAACACAAGGAGTTTCTGTACCCCAAGACCGATGGATTGAAGGTAGCTGAGCTGGCAACCAAGTTCAATCATCTTCTGCAGTACGCCCCAGCTGAGATAACCAGCGAGGCACAAAAGATCTGGTACTTCCACGAGTGGATGAGTCCAGATATCAAGCCGTTGATGGTGCACCACACATGCTCTACTCTGGAGAAGTATGTGGATGTTGCCTACAAGCTGGAAGTGACTCTGGAGGAGTCAACGAAGAGACGCATCTGATAGAGGTCGATGCAGAATCAGAATCAGGGTGGTGGATTCAAGCGACCTGCGCCACCGTCTAGCTTTGCCAAGTCTGGCCGAGCAAAGATGGACATGACTCATGGAGGGTCAACGCAGCAGTCCAGTCAGAGCAGAAGTTCAGTTCAGTGTTATAACTGTGGTGTTGTTGGGCACACGAGCAATGAGTGTCAGAAGGAGAAGAGATCGTGCTTTGGGTGTGGACGTGATGGTCATCTGCAGAAGTTCTGCAAGCAGGGGAAGCAGAAGGGAGTAGAGTCGCAGCAAGGGTCAGTTCATCAAAGAAACCGACCTAGGTTCAAGCCTGCCGAGACTCCTAGCCCGTCAGTTCAGACGACTGCTCAGAACAGGGGAAAGGCCCCAACTGTTTCTGGAAGTCAAGGTCAACACTTGTACGAGATGCGTGAAGCAGATGGACCCAACGCTCCGACTGCTCAAGGTACTTTATACCTTCACTCTACTTCCATATGCATTCTGTTTGATTCTGGTGCTATGCATTCCTTTATTTCGAATAACTGTGTTAGCAAGTTAGACTTAGTATGCAACGATTCGTGCGACCCTTTCGTCATTAGTCTTCCTAATGGAGAACGTTTGGTGGGAACCAAGCATTTGTCCGACTTTCCGATTACCATTCAGGGTAAGGAGTTTGAGGCAGATCTGATCTGTATAGCCATGGCACCATACGACATCATTCTTGGTATGGATTGGCTGACGCGTCACAAGGCGGTGATCGACTTCAGTTCAAGAACAGTGGCGGTGACATCTAAGGGCCAGTTCGTGTGCAAGTTCAAGGGTCGGAATGGCGCTGATAACGGCAAGCTGATCAATGCGATGGCTGCGTTTAAGCTACTACGATAAGGTTGTGTCGGGTATCTCTGCTACTTGGATTCGCCCGCGAAAGATGGACCTGCGATTCTTGATATTCCAGTGGTCAGAGAGTTCTCGGATGTCTTTCTAGAGGAGGTTCCTGGATTACCTCTGAACCATGATGTGGAGTTTTCCATTGATCTTGAGCCTGGTACTGCGCCAATCTCTAAGGCACCGTATCGGATGGCTCCTGCAGAGATGCAAGAGTTGAAGAGTCAACTTGAAGATCTTCTCGACAAGGGTTATATCAGGCCGAGTGCATCGCCGTGGGGTGCTCCGGTTTTGTTTGTCAAAAAGAAGGACGGATCGTTTCGACTTTGCATCGACTATTGAGAGTTGAACAAATTGACGATCAAGAACAAATACCCATTGCCGATGATTGACGACCTGTTGGACCAGTTGCAGGGAGCAAAGGTTTTCTCCAAGATCGACCTGAGATCTGGATATCATCAACTCAGAATTCGTGAGCAGGACATTCCTAGAACTGCGTTTAGGACCAGATATGATCATTACGAGTTCGTAGTGATGCCTTTTGGGCTTACAAATGCTCCAGCTATCTTTATGGATTTGATGAATCGATGTTTTCACCAGTACTTGGACAAGTTCATAGTGGTCTTCATAGACGACATTCTGATCTACTCTCCGAGTGAAGAAGTCCACGAGGAACATCTGCGAATTGCTTTGTCAGTCCTTAGACAACAACAGCTTTATGCTAAACTGTCCAAGTGTGAATTCTGGTTGAAGGAGGTGGCTTTCTTAGGCCACGTGATCAATGAGAATGGGGTTATGGTTGATCCCCAGAAAATTGAAGCTGTGGCAAATTGGACACAGCCCCAGAACGTGAAGGAGGTGCGCAGCTTTCTTGGGCTTACCGGGTATTACAGACGGTTCGTGCAGGGGTTTTCGAAGACCGCTCTACCTATGACCAATCTACTCCGTAAGATTTACAAGAAGTTTGTCTGGAATGACAAGTGCGAGGTCAGTTTCCAGGAGTTGAAGCGACGGCTGACCTCGACACCCGTGTTAGCACTCCCAGAGGGGAACGACGATTATGTGGTCTATAGTGATGCTTCAAAGTGTGGTCTTGGTTGTGTTTTAATGCAGAAGGGCAGAGTCATTGCTTATGCATCCAGGCAACTCAAGACGTACGAAGAAAACTATCCGACACATGATCTTGAGCTAGCAGCGGTTGTCTTTGCGCTGAAGATTTGGAGGCATTACCTCTACGGTATAAGATGCCAAGTCTTCACTGACCACAAAAGTCTCAAGTATATATTTACTCAAAAGGAGTTGAATATGAGACAACGCCGCTGGCTAGAGTTGCTCAAGGACTACGACATCGAGTTGTTGTACCATCCGGGCAAGGCTAATGTGGTAGCTGATGCATTGAGCCGGAAGACAATGCACGAGAGGGTAGTTGCTTTACTTACTGCTCAGACCAAGTTGAACCGAGAGTCATGCGACATTGAAGTTCTGTATGATCAGCGTAGATGTGTCATGAGTATGCTGGAAATTCAGGCTACACTGCTGGATCAGATCAAGGAAAAGCAAGTTGATGACATCCTCTTGGTGAAGCTAAGCAGTGAAGTGATGGATGGGAAAGCTCTCGGCTTTGTGATTCAGGATGACAGATCACTTTGGTTTCAAGACCGAATCTGTGTGCCAGACACAGAAGGCCTTCGCCAGTTGGTGATGAGAGAAGCTCATTCATCTGCTTATTCTGTGCATCCTGGCTCTAGCAAGATGTACAAGGATCTCATGAAGAAGTTTTGGTGGCCAAACATGAAGTGGGACGTAGCAGACTTTGTGGCAAAATGCTTAACTTGCCAGAAGGTCAAGATCGAACACCGCAGGCCAGGTGGTGAGTTGCTACCTCTCCCAGTGCCAGAATGGAAATGGGAGGACATCGCCATGGACTTCGTCACTAGGCTACCCAAGACTCGAAATCAGAGAGATGCTATATGGGTAATTGTGGATCAGCTTACGAAGAGTGCTCATTTCCTAGCCATTAAGACCACTTGGGAAGCCCAGAAGTCAGCAGAGGTCTACCAGAAAGAGATTGTCCGTTTACATGGTATCCCTAAAACCATCGTATCGGATCGAGATGGCCGTTTCATGTCAAGGTTCTGGCAAGAACTTCATAAGGCTATGGGGACCGAGTTAAGGTTCAGCACATCGTTTTATCCTCAGACAGATGGCCAGTCTAAAAGGACCATCCAGACTCTGGAGGATATGCACAGAGCTTGTGTACTCGATCGTCCGACTAGCTGGGAGGACAACTTGAGTCTGATTGAGTTCACCTACAACAACAGCTGGCATGCTACGATCAAGATGGCTCCATTCGAAGCTTTGTATGGTCGCCAATGCAGATCTCCGATTTGTTGGGACGATAACGCCGACAAGATTCTGCTTGGGCCAGAGTTAGTCGAGAGGACAGCTTCTGACATTGCCTTGATTCGACAAAGGATGTTGACCACTCAGAGTCGACATAAGTCGTATGCAGACAAGAAGCGTAGGAATGTCGAGTTCGAGGTCGGTGACAAGGTGTTTGTCAAGGTGTCTCCCTCGAAGGGAGTTTTCAGGTTTGGTAAGCGTGGGAAGCTTAACCCTCGCTACGTGGGACCATTCGAGATTCTGGATAAAGTGGGATCTCTAGCGTACCGCTTGGCGTTGCTGCCATCGGCTCATCCAGTGCATAATGTGTTCCACGTCTCTTTGCTCAGGAAGTATGTGCCAGATGAGTCTCATGTGCTGAGTTATGAGGACATCAAGATTCAAGCTAATGGTACTTATGAGGAGATGCCCGTGCGCATTTTGGAGCGTCGTGAGAAGCAGCTGCGTAGCAAGATCGTACCGTTGGTATGGATTCAGTGGTCCAAGTCTGGATCGGAGGAAGTTACTTGGGAAACGTGGGAAACCGAGTCAGATATGCTCAGGCGTTTTCCCGAGTTATTCTCGACCTAAGTTTCAGGGTCGAAACTTCTTTTAAGGGGGAGGAGATGTGATACCCCGTATTTTTGTAAGCTATTTCTGGAGTTCTGGGATATTTCCCGAGTACCCGTTATGTACGTCGGATTTAATTCAGAGAGTTTAAGACGTTCGGTAATGCTCTCTGTATCTGTAATATTTTTCTCAGTGAGATAAAATACAGACGACGTGCTTTGGATTTTAATACTCGTTCGCGTACGATAATTTTATCCCGGGTTAATATCGTTTTCGTCTAAGAGCTGAGGAGGCGGCAAAGCCAAGGGCGGCGCCCGCCGTACAGTGGCGGCGCCCGCCGTCGCAAGGCTCGAGGAGCAAGCTGGTCTTCTCCTAGCTGGGGACGCCAGGCCTATGGCGGCGCCCGCCGCATTTATGGCGGCGCCCGCCGCATTTATGACGGTGCCCACCGTCGTTGTTGTCCGGAGGTCCTTGCCCGAAGGTCGCCGGTGTGGCTCTGGCAGCGCCGGAGTAGCTCTTCGTAGGGCCATCATTGTGTTTCCTGGCATTTGGCTATAAAAGGAGGTGTTTGGGAGGGGTTTTTGAGCTCAATCCACAGCCCAAGCTCTCCCAAATTCTTGCCTCACCGGAGTTGTGCCTCGCCGGATTTCTGAAGCTTTCGCCGGAGGTCGTTTGGTGGTGTTGCCTTTGTGAAGCTTTTGGTAGCCTTGGAGGTTAGAAATCAAAGCAAGTCGAAGGAGGCCGAGTCGCTCGTGTTTTGGGTGAGTTTTCTCGCCGCTTCTGTCGTCTGAGTTCTTCACGGCGACCGCCGCGTTCTTCACGGCGCCCGCCGTGATGAACTGCAGCGACCACCGCCAAGAACGGCGACCGCCGCCAGTGTCCAGAATGCCTTTTTGGGCTTTTGGCTTTGGTGGTCGTCGTTGTGGCGTCGTTCCTTTCATTTTCTTTCGTCATTTTTAGATTCGTACTGTGGTTATGACGGATCTAACTTAGGGTTCCTTTTATGGGTCGATTTGAAGGTCGTTGTGCTGTCGGAGCTATACCCATGTCGAGCCCGGAATCCCGTCGTTGTCGTTAGGCTTGTTTCTATTCTGCGAATTAAGGCAAGTGGTGGTTCGCTCTTGCTCATCGTTTCCATATTTACATTGATTATTAGTTATTTCAATTGATTAATTAATTTGGAACAATTATTACTGTGTTCTTCTGGAAGTGATTTATAAACTATTTTGAAAATCATATAATAGGTTGTATATCTGTTAGAACAGCGCTATTATCTGTGATCGCCTTTCGGGCCTTTATGTGGATTTATTCTGTAACTGTGATTGTGCTGTATCTGTGTGGTTAGCATTGTTAGTTAGGAATGTACTCGGACTACGTCCGGTCGTTTCTTTATAATCTGGTATCGGGGTGGCTCATCTCCACCTGGTACTATTCTAAGATCATGATCGGTCTCTTTCACAAGTGTGTAGAGGCAGGACACTTAGCTGGTGTCACAAACCTTCCGATGTGCGTCACTCTCGACGAAACGTATACTAAGATGTGTCGTCCCAATGGTGGGGTACACATGTAAAAGTCTAAATAACGTGATGTGTGTTTGAAATATAAATCAGATAAGTGCTACTCGACGCACATAATAAATAAACCTTCGGCGAGTAGTGCAGCTAAGTTATAGTGCAGCTAGGAAAAACTCGTCTCGACTTTGATCATAGTACGTTCTCTTTCCAATCTGGATCCGCTGTATGCGGTGAGGTTGGTCGTGAACCGAAGCATCTCAGTCAGCTTTTAAATCATTGTTGTATGATTCTTTAAACTTTCTAGATTTGTCATAATTCCTTAAAGACTCACTTCCGTTGGAGTCTTCCTTTGAGTTGATTTCTGTAATGATTCAGTCTTCCAGAGTCTTCTCTTGTGCATACCTCTTGTTATTATTCCGTAGAAGTATGAAGGTTGATTATCGTTATCGGTTATCATTCGAGAAACGATAAGGCTAACCTAATACAACTACATCGAACCTTCTGCTTTGTACCCTTGCTAGTCTATTCAAGTAGACTAACCCACGAACTTTGTTCTCCGCATGTGGACTGGTGTCATCCGTTCGATTCGGCATATCAGATAGAAAGTAGCTCAGAAGAATAGAAGGACTATGGAGTCGACGGTGGTTTTCGAATGTTTGAGTTATTTCGTTAATCAGGTTGAGATCTTTTGGGCAATGACTTTGGTTGTAATGTGTTTTGTAAGACTTCCGTTGTACCCTACTTTATAAGACTTCCGCTGTATTTGGTTTAAACTCTGTGTTAGCCTATTCGGGATTGGGTTGTAATCCCGTAACTCATGTTTCTTTGACAATGTTATGTTTTGGAATTGAACGCTTTGATCATTATGTATCATTTGTATTTCATAAATTGTATTTAAATGGTAAAGCCTTAGGTGATCTCGGTAAGGAACACTGGGGTCACTGGCGGTAATACCTTTCCAAAAGGGTTAAGTTTTGGGGGTGTTACAAACAAGTACTCAACTCACCAAAGTCTCGTCCCTTGTAAGTGTTCTTCTTCTTCCTTCGAATACTCTTCTCTTCTTTCAAATGCTTTTCTCTTGTTCCGAATGCTTTACTCACTGAATATCTCTGTGTTTCGTCGTCTATTTTTTTTTTAAATGAAGATCACAACTCTCTAATATATATTCTAGGTGTTTTCTCAGATTTACCCTAATTTTACTTAAGGAAATAATATAATAATAATCCTATACAATCTTTTCTATTTTATTCTAACCCAATTATCTCTTCACCGAGATCTTCCTTGAGGCCCAAGTGGCAACTTCCAAATCTGTTTTCCATAACAGATATTCGGCGTGCGCGTCCTCCGTTCCTTGCGCTGTTCCCTTTCTCTGTTCTGTTCAACATCACGCGTCTCTTCTCTTCTTTCATTCCAGCGTGTTGTTTTTGGCTTCTCTGTTCCTTTGCTTCTCTGTTTTGACTCTTCACTGGTTTTCATCGTTCCATTGATCCTTTGTCTCAATCGTTTCCTAAAACTCATAGTCACACTAAAAACCATCAAAAGCATTTGAGTTTATCATCATCAAAACTAGAGAGAACGTTATCGTTCCAACAATTTCCCCCTTTTTGGTGATGACAAACTCCTTCAAAATGTGCAAGTCAAAATACACCGTTCAAAACAGACAGGTAGGAAGACAAATTCACATGTAATCACACAAATACTATGTTCAAAATATTGACAATGTTCCCCCTCAGAAAGTTCATCAAGGAATTACCTTCAAGCAGCGTTGTCGTTCCCCTTAGCACTAGCTTCTGTCATCAACTCTTCCTTGGGTTTCACATTTTCCATACTTCCCCCTTTTGGCATCATCAAAAGTTCCACAAGAAACAGAAAGACTTGACACACATGCAACTCATAAACAAGATAATTCATTCATAAAGTCATGCGAGGTACAAAGCATAGGGACATAGACAACTAAGATCAGAAGATAAGGAACAATCACAAAAAGAACATAAAAACATAAGAAAAACAAGAACAGAGGGTCAGACGGACAGGGAAAGGAACGGAGAGCACTCAGATCTCAGGGTCTTCAGCAGAGTCATCGGTTTTGCTCAAGAAATGATCCAAGAGCAATGACATGGTTGTGTTCAGTTGCTGAATTGAGCTTCCCTTAGACGTTCCTTCACCAACCGCTTTCTTTGCAGCGACAGTGCCTGTTCCCTTGGTAGTGCCCTTAATTTGTCGGTGATGATCTTCTTGCTTGGGGAATCCATGGAAGACAGAGAGCTTTAGAGATTTGAGAGTATTTGAATTCTGAGAGATGTCAGAGAGAGAGGAGTGGCGGTGCAGGAACTTGTGAATATATGTCGTATATATAGGAACAAGATAAAATCTTTTTCAAGATAAAATATTTTCCAAATAAACTTTCCGTATCTCAACCGTCTCCAAGTTTCCTTATTTTCAAAAATTTCCATCAATAGCTTCTTCTCTCTCCAAAAGCAACGGCCACTTTTTGCTTGAAGGCCGCGTCACTGTTCCCGTCTCAGATCAGTCAAATCGCACAGGGAGCCGTTCCAACGGACACCTGCAACTCAATTAATGCCAGCCTCTTATTCAAATTCAGCGTTCCACAACTATCAGTTCCCCCTTAATGTGAGCAATGGTCTTCGTTCCCCCTGAGACCAAGAGTGCTTGCGAGGCTAGTCTGGATATTTCAATGTTGGGTTCACACAAAATATAGTATATCCAAACTCATGGTAGGGAGAAAAACAACTCAAGTAATTAGTCCCGGTAAAAAGTATAGCAAAGAGGGATCATAGGGAACGTTTACCTGAATCGCGGCTAAGGTAGGTTGTACAACCAATTATCATGTGGGCTTGTAATGAGGGTTCAATCATCAAATTGGTTGTTTTGGGTCTTTAAGAAGATGTTAGTATGCAATCAAGTAATTCAACACAAATCAAAAGACAAAGTATCTAAATCCTAATACAAAGCAATTCGAATAAGCTAAAGTCATGAAAGTCAAGTCATGAAAGGCACACAGACAAGGAACTTCATGAAAATTATGGAACGAATTAGCCAAGCATTGAGGGAATAATGGATGTGAAGGTCCTCAATTCAGAGAGATCATGCCAAGGAGTAATCGAAGATACTCGAATGGACCTTTGTCTAGTGTTTGGTAAAGATGTCTGCCACTTGATTTTCAGTCCTGCAATATTCCATTCTAATAAAGCCCATGTCAACATTATCACGTAGAAAATGATGACGAATGTCAATATGCTTAGTACGTGAATGATGCACTGGATTTTTTGAAATATTGATGGCACTAGTATTATCACACATAATATGAATGGTGCCAAGAGACATACCGTGTGCATATGTATAGCTAGTGTGTGCATATGTTGAATTCTTGTGTGTGCATATATGTATTCTTGTTTGTGCATATAAAGGAAGTCTACGAATGGTGAGAGCATATGGTGAGAGCCAGTGTGTGCATATGACATACCTAGTGTGTTCATATATTATATCTAGTTTCTGCACATGAAATAGTGTATGATGATTTCTTCTCTGTGCATATGATGAGTTCTTCTGTGTGCATATGATGGATTTTTCTGTGTGCATATCATGAAAGCTCTTGTGAGCATATGGTGAGAGCCAGTGTGTGCATATGGCATACCTACTGTGTTCATATAATATATCTAGTTTCTGCACATGAAACAAAAAGTGTGTAAAAGTTTCAATAACAAAAGAAAACACAGAATGTTTGAATAACAAAAGCTAACGAAAAAAAAATACAACTTGAATCAATATTCCGTTAAAATTTTGAATCTATAACAAGTGTTCCCTAATCCTCATATTGAGGGCATGTCTTATAATTGTGTCCAGACTTTTTGCAAATCACACATGTTCTCTTTTGCTTCTTTGAGTTTTATATCCCGATCTCTTGTCCACTCCTAATGCGTCTATTCCTACCCTTGTTGTTTGCTCATGGAGGAGAATGAACATTAACTTGATCTGGTAAAGCACCTACAAATTTTGAATAATTTCTTGTTGAGATGGAAGCAGATGTCTCAATTGTTGCTACACTCATAAAAGCTTCCTTTTGCTCCTTTATCACACACAAAAACTCCTTCATTTTATCAACATTGTCACCCAAAATATCAACACAATAATGCATCTCTGACAAAAGTTCAGTCACCAATTGCTTCTTCTCATCAATTTGAACACTACCATCGTCAACTGAACCATTCACTTCAAAAAGAGGTTGTAAAATTGTTTGCTTCGTCCAACGAGTATTAATGAACTTTGTAGGTAATGACTTGATACCAAGATTTTTAAATACCATGAAGATATGGCAGCAAGGAATACCTACACTAAGAAACTTGTTGCAAGAACAATGGTAGTCATCACTAGCAATCACATGTTGAACTGTATGATTTTTCCCAACTGGGAAACTAACTTCATATTGATGAATATCGGTTTCCTTCCTCAGATCAACAAGCGAACACTGGTAAGTAACACCACAAATCTCTTCCTGTACATCATAGAACATGTTGATGGTGTAGATTGAAGCACAATGCCTTTCTATCTCCAACGGCGTCTTCAAGCGTGAAGAGCAAGTGGAAGAATCCAAATCCAACTTCTTCTGATTGTGCCTTTGTGACTCAATTTCACTATTAAATTGCATCATGAACACAACAAGAGTTGACTGCGACCCAAGAAAATTACCAAAGAAACTGTTTTGGCTTTCAGACCGAGATGTTGTCCTCAACAGGCCAGCCATCTTAACATCATGGAAGAATGAAGGTATCCAGTAACATCTTAGATCAAACATAACTCCCAACCACTCATTCATCTCCAGACCATATTCAGAAATAATAGTAGACCACTGCTCTTCAAACTGAATAGGAGTAAGTTCATCGCTCCAAACAATGTCATTAAACTTCTTATGGAATCCATCAATAGTAGTAGGACATGTCATATGAGGGAATCTCACTTTCAGATTGACCTTCTTCATGATATGCCACATACATAACTGATGAACAGGACCACTAAAAACTTGCTCAATAGCAGATTTAACAACAGCAACTTGGTCAGTTAGAATCACATACGGCTCACGGCCCATTGCCTTTTTCAAATTAACAAATAACCACACATAAGAAGGTATATCTTCATTCAAAAGCAAACCAGCAGCAAACGTAATAGACTTTTTATGATTATCAACACCAGTAAATGGAACGAAAACCATGTTATACCTACAACATCAATAAAAAGTAAACACATCAATACTGTGTGCATTTGTTATTGATAATTTGTTCATATGAAATGCATTAATGTGTGCAGATGGTATACAAATGTGTTCATGTGCAATGAAGAAATTTACAAGTCAGTGTGTTCATATCATATACCTAGTGTGCATATCCCAAGTCTCATGTGTGCATATGTTAAATCATGGATGTGCATATGTAATTGATTACTGTGTTCATATGTCTTCCTATTTCAGTGTGCATATGTAATTAACAGATTTAAAGGGTGATGGAAGAAAGTACATACGAATTCAGTTGGTAGGTAGCATCAGCTGAAACAACGTCACCAAAATAAGAGGAACTCTTCCTACTAATAGCATCACACCAAAACAAGCGGAATAGTTGGTCCTCCTTGTTAACAAAATAGTCAAAGTAGAACGAATCAGATCGTTCCTTCCTCTTGTAGAAGTCATCAAGCACCATTTGTGCATCAGAGCCTACCATGTATGAATTGAGACCTCTCAAAAAATTCTTGAAATCAACAACAGTAGCACCTACATTAGCATATGAACCAACTAAATTCTTGTAGACTTTGTAACTCTTGCTAACACCGATATTTCATTTAATGCAGTTCATGATGAAGTCTTGGTGAAATGGTGTGACTTTCTTGCTGCTTTTAGAAAATTGCATTTCAGACTTCCGTAGCATAGGATGTGTATGTTCACTAACAAAATGTGTCACTCGATAGCCATCATTTCTTGCGAATCTGAACCACATTTTAGCATTACATCCGCACCTGTTGGACACCGTCCTTCTTTTAACAAGATCTCCTTCAGCAGGATTGAACTCAGCATAAGGAGATACATGCTTGAACCCTTCTCTATTGCAAACTAGATACTTCCATATGATAACGTTTGACCCATCCTTTGCTTTCTTTGATGAATTCACACGTATAGAAAAACCATATGCTTCTGCATAGATTCGATAAAACTGAATGGCAGCTTCAACCGAAGGGAAAAGTTGTCCAACATATGGCTTCAATTCATCATCACACACAGGAGAATGATACTCAATAGTACTGCATGGAGAAACAATACCCTTCTTCTCCTCCATTTCACCCTTTTCCTGAAAAAAGTTGTCCAACATAATACAAAAATATAAGTTGCAGAATGTTGTGTGCATACAGTGGCGGATCTGGGGGGGGGGGGGGGGGGGGGCTTGAGTGGGCGGTCGCCCCCGCTTCTCCCCTAGGAACCACCAAGATTTTCTTAGAGAGTCGGACCTCCGGAGCTTGTAGCCCCCCCCCCCCCTCCCCCCCCCCCCCCCCCTCCCCCCCCCCCCCCCCCCCCCCGCTTCGGCCTTCGTCCATGGCGTTTTCAATTTGGGGTTGTCCGGCGCCTGTGAATTTGTTTATGTGAAGAAGACGGGTTCAACTGAACCCGTCCTTTTTAAAAAAAATATATAATGCAGCAAAACGACGTCGTTTTGGTCCCAGCCAAAACGACGTCGTTTTGCTAATTTTTTTAAAACATCAGCTTTTATTTAAAAAAAAAAAAACCTTTTTTTCTCCTCTTGTCACGTTGTTCACCGACAGTGGCCTCCCTTGCGTTTGCGATTTGCTGCGGCCTGAGGGGAGTAGGGGACCACACCACGCCGGACGACTCAGTGCTCCCCGAGTCACCGTCGCCAACTCGCTGAACGCCGACAACCCGCCACGCACGCCGGAGACCGCCGTCCTCCAAATGTTGTGCGATTGTGCACAATTATAACTTGTAAGTTCTCCCTCTCTATTTGTTGATGAAATACAAATAAAATTTAGGGTTTGAATAAATTTTGGTTTAATTGATTAAATTTTGGTTGAATTTAGACTGGATTGATTTTATTTAGGTTTGTTGCTTATTCTTTATTAACTTGTATTGTTGGTTGAATTAATTTCATAATTGGTTGAAAATTGAAATGTGAGATTGATTTGTTTGATTGGAAATTGGTTGAAGATTAGAATTGTGAAATTGAATTATTTTTTATTAGGATTATGGACAAATTTGTCATTCGGAGTAAAAAGTCAACAACCTTGACTACTATTGAGCCTTCAATTGCATCTCATGAGCATCCAAATATTGATAGTCAAGCTAATGTGGGTGGACCAAGTCCCAAAAGAGCTCGAGTATGTGAGAATGATGTGATTAGTAATTCGGGGTTGAGAAAACCTATCAACGATTATGTTCCTCGGATTAGAGATGATGTTAGGAGAGAAGATGTGATTAAGGGCCCTTGTCAACCACTTTCTCATGATTTTGTAGGGAGTAAGTTTGGTAAATCTTCAAGGTGTTTTCAAGTTGAGTGGTTCAAGAGATGAGAGTGGTTGGAATCTCGCCCCCTCTTCAGATAATTCCTGGATCCGCCACTGTGTGCATATATTAAAACTCATGTGTGCATATTATTAACATTGTTGTGTGCATAACTTAACTTCCAGTGTGTGCATAGATAATATATGAAAGACTAACTATATGGAAAGATGAATTAATATTGTATTCATGCTAGGTAAACACATGTGTGCATACATATAAACAGATGTGTTCATATGTGTGCATATAACTAACACTGTTGTGTGCATATCTCAACTTCCAGTGTGTGCATATATAATATATGAAGTACTAAAACTACATGGAAAGATGGAATTAAGATGTGTTCATATGCTAACACAGATGTGTTCATATGCTAAACACATTTGTGTGCATATGATTAACAATATTGTGTGCATACATCAGCTTACACAGTGTGCATATACAGTATATGAAACACTAAAACTTTATTGTGTGCATATGCAAAATGTAGAGATAATATATGAAAGACTAAATAAATGGAAAGATGAATTAGTAATGTATTAATGACAGGTAAACACATGTGTGCATATATATAAAAAGATGTGTTCATATGCAAAAGCCAAGAGAATGTACGTAAACCTAAAAAAAAAAATGTTCATATGAACCAGAAAATGTGTTCATATGTGAAATACAAAAAGAATGTGTTCATATGTTAAAACAACAAGAAAAACAATAGAAACTATAGAGATTTAAAGCAATACGAAGCAAAATACGATATTATAAACAAAACAAAACAACAACAACAACAACAACACTAAGAAGAATCCATCGAAAACGAGAAAGAAAAACCCCAATTTCAAGGGATCTGCAGGTGAGACTAATTTAGCACGTCAAAATCAGTTTAAGCAGGTAATCAACAACAAATTTATAGCGAATCAAAGGAATAAGATGAATGCGAGATCAAAGAGGTGAATGCGAAATCAAACAGAAGACGATTTCAGCAAATCCATGGAGTGTAGAAGACGGCGGCAACGATTTCAGCAAATCGAGAAGAGCCGTACTGTTAGATTGGCGAACAAGAAAGAAGAATAAGAAAGGGACACGCGCCAAGGAACGCGCTTGAAATAAATTTTAATGAAGGAGGGTGAAACGGACAGCGCAGATCCATCCTTATTCCTAACGCCCTATCACGTCCTCACATGATCTTTTCCCATTAACAATAACCACAAAATTCTTATAATTAAAGTACGTACGTAATATATTAAAGGATAACATGTATGTATTAAATCTTAAGTGGAATGAAAATTTTCTTCATCTAAATTACTAAATCCAAAATTCAAGGTATCGGATTTTGAAACAACTTATTGCTAATTGCTATACTTTTGCGTAGAAGGTATATCCTCCAAACTAGAAGAGTTTTGAATAAAATTATCCTATAATGAGAAATTATGCAAATTTCCTAAAACTTTATCTATTTTCTTCAAAAAATATCCTGTAAAATATATCTATTTTTTACAAATTAAATGACTACATCATCCATAGAATATTTTTCTTTTTTCTATTCCAACAAATTATCTTTCAGTATAAGCAATAATTTTATGTTTTCTACTCATAAAAGATGCTATAAGTAATTTTCATAAACGAAATTTCAAGATCATCTATCTTTATCTAGTTCTTCGTCTACGAATCTACTATATAACTACTAAATGCAAAGCCCTACTAAGTCACATGGCACTTCAAGAATGTACCATTTTGTTTTTGTCACGTGGCACTATATTAGCAATTTGGACACGTGTCAATCAATCCGTAATTTTCGAATCACTGATTTTTTTTCTTAAATCGAAGATATGCCAATATATTTGCATAATTTATAACATGAATATTTATCAGATACAGTTTCTCTAAACGTGAATATTTATTTATACTAATTTCATATGATAAAAGATTTGGATAGTCACAAATTAAAACTACAGATTTGTATTGCCACAAATTTTCGAATCACTCCTAATCATGATTTTGCCCCCAACTATCCTAAAATGACTCATCAACTAACTTTAATCCCCCCGTTACCACCTAATTACTGTATTACTTAGCACTTGCGTACGTATTTGAATTGTTAAATGAATAAATTTGTATCGTCACTCACTCTAATCTACTATATAACTACTAAATTTTGGATTTGTATATAATTAGAAAATTCGGAATCTATATATAATTAGAAAATATATAGATTTGTAATTTTGTATTTAATTTCTATTTAAATTAGGAAAAGGGATAAACAAATCCAAAATTTCCTATGTCACATGTCACTCTAAGAATAAATCATGCCATTATATGTCACTTGTCATCATCTCAATTTTTCAAGTAATAGAAATCTTATTTTAAAAATCAATATATATCTTAATTCTTTCCAATAAGGAAATTTGTAATCTTAACAATAATCCACCTAATCTTTTAAAACTTTCCATCATAAGCTAATCTTATATAAACAAATACACTTGGACAAAAAAAAATCAATAAAATAAATTTCCATAATTATATAACATTTTTATCACTTTTAATAATCTTATATTGATCTTATTAGGACCTTAATTTGTACATTCATTTCCTAAATGTTCATAATATGTAGTTAGTAAGTGATTAATTAGTAGCTTATAATAGGTCAATTATGTGCACTTTTTATTTGCACTGTAAAACTGCAAATATTTATAATAAAAAACATTATGCAGAATCTTAGAAATAAAATGTTTTATAAAGATACATTATTACATACTCTATATTTAAATGAAATAAGATATAAATTATTACTTAGTAATGTTAAATTTCTAATTATTAGTTTAGTACGAAAATAAATTATTAAAGGTAGTTTTCAATATTGAGCTATAAGTGTACTAACATTAATTTCATAAACCTATTTTTGAAAAATCTTATTTATTATATCTATTTTATATGGTCGTGGTTTGGAAAAGGACGCATAGAAATATATATATATATATAATTTATTTAAGAGATATAATTATAAATACAATTACATTTTGTTGGTCAAAATATTATATTATAAATAATCTACTGTATGTCTACTAAAACAAAACTTCAATTTGTCACATTGCACCCTCACAATAAAAATGTCACATGCTATTTTTTTGAGAATTTCATTTTTTTTTTTGTAAATCAAAATTTATATAGAAAAAATTATATCTTACACCTTAACTAATTCCTAATTTAGATACAAATCAATCAAAATAATCACTTCCTAATTTAAATACAATTTCCTAATTTAGATACAAATCAATCACATAAATAAACTAATCACTTCCTAATTTACACACAAAAGAATCATACAAATCAATAACAAAAATTATCAATACAAAACTTCCACAACAATCTAGTATGTATACACTAAATTAAAACCTAACTAAATCACATGTCTCTCCCTAATCAAATCACCTTCATTTGTCATGTGTCATTCTCTCATTTTTTTCACTTTGTTTTGATATATTTAATTATAAACTAAAAATCTAATATTTATCTACTAAATCAAAATTCCTCTATGTCACATGGCATCCCCCTATTAAGCTCATATCATCGTTATACCACATGACATCCTCCTATTTTTTCTGTCAAATGACATTTTCTCAATTTTTCATTTTTTTAATTTAATATAATAAATATATATCAGATTCTCCTATTTCCTAAACTAAACACGTCAATCATAATAACAATCTTCAAAAATCCTTTTTTTCAAAATTTAATATAATAATTATATATAAGATTATTCTATTTCCAAAACTAAACATCTCAATCAAAAGCATATAGTTTATATATATTATTATATTTCCATAATTAAAAATACTAAATAATAAAGGCAGAAAATTCTAGGCACCACCATTAAGTAGTTTAATGAGGGATTATCAAATACATTTGAAAATATGCAATGGATAATATTTCAATTTAGTTACCATGAAAATATGTTTCTATGAATGTATTCTAACATTTCGGAAATATAAGACTATGATCCGGAAGTTAGAGTCGCTAAAAGTAAACTTTATACAAAACAAATGTGAAAACGTGCTATAAGTTCAATGGTTTATGACCATGTCAATATATTTTATGAAACATATTATTGGTATGCATAATATTTTTTTTAGTCATTCAAAGCGCGAAGTGTAATCTACTATATATCTACTAAACCAAAACCTTATGTGTCGTCACCACGTTTGATTTGCCTACATGTCATCACTCATCTAACCATCATCCACTACATCATCCAACTATAAAATAAAAAAGATTATCAACTAAAAGAGCTGTAAAAAGTTCCGAAAAGATTCAAAAAATTAAAAAATTATTTTCCATGTATAGAATAAGATAAGTTTTGATTATAGTAAGTAATCACAATCAATAAGATAACTTTTTATTATAGAATCTCAATTTATATGCGTAGGGAGTTTTTAACCTTTTATTTTCCTAAGTAATCTTGAATAGATTAAAAAGTCTATTTTTCATATATCTGATTTGATGGTGTAAGTAAATATATATTAACTAATCTTGCTATATCATCTTAAAACACTTATTGTTTTTACAAATCTTCTCTATAATTTTTCTACATATTGAAGCTATACAATTTTTTTACGATCAAGTCCACAAATTGCTTAAAACCGTAGATTTCTATCAAAAATATATAAAATATTATTGAAGATATTCTCTTGAAGTCAATTAAGATAAATCCAGTGTTTATGTTGTAGTAGTTTACTTACCAATTTTCATAACTAATGTATTTTGTAGAGTCTATTAAAAGTCATTTAAATCCAATTTATACGAACTAAAGAGCATATAGTATGTTGTATTTATCAATTACATTGTTTATATATGTATTATGTTATATTATGATATATATATGCTCTTTTATAATGTATTTTATCTTCAAACGACAACTCTATAAAATAAATAACCCACTTTAACATAATTGTAAATCAAATTTCATATGGGCCTATTCTTCACAACATATTTGTTAAATATAATTTATCATTATTAATATTATTTTTTAAGTACTTATTGGTCGTAGTTAATATAGTTTGATCATCTTCACAAGTTAGGGTTTTGTTAATTTTACAACTTAAGTTCAGGTATAAAACTATCTGAATTGATTTGTGCTGCCAAACTTATTATCTGGGATGAGCTCCGATAACGAATAGATTCTATTTTGAAGCATTAGACATGACTTTAAAAGATATTCTATGGGCTACAAATCCCCTTAGTTCAGTACAACCTTTTGGAGGAAAAATCGTAGTATTTGGTGGAAACTTTAGGCAAGTCCTACCCGTTATCACAAAAGGAAGCAAACAAGATATCATTTTGCCACCATTAATTCCTCTTATTTGTAGGAATATTGAAAAATTCTTAATTTGACAAGAAACATGAGGATTCAACAAGGTACATCTGATTATGATATCTAAGAAGCAAATGAATTTTCTGAAAGGGTATTAAGCATCGGAGATGGTACTGTAGGTAATGACAAGATGGAGAAGCACAAATACAAATTCCTGGTGTATTGGTGAAGGATTATGACTTAGATCTGATTCCAACAATTATTAAGTTTGTTTATCCCTCTCTTTTGGACAATCAATTGTCTCCAAAATACTTTGAAGAACGAGCAATTCTTGCAACAACACATGAAGAGGTAGATAGAGTTAATAACTATATATTGTCTTTGTTACCAGGTAATGAGAAATTGTATCTTAGTTCGGATAGCCTTTGCAAGACAGGTTTTATTATAGACAATGATGCAAGTGTTTATACTTCTGACTACTTGAAAAGTATTAGATGAAAAGTATTAGATGCTTTGGTGTCCCAAATCATGTATTGAAAACTAATGTTAAGGTCCCTATTATGCTGCTTTGAAATATTGACCAGTCTTCAAGTTTATGCAATGGGACAAGATTGATAACCACGCAGCTCGACAATCATGTCATACAAGGAATAATTATTTTAACTACAATATTAGACATACAGTTTTGAATCCTCGCATGCTCATGTCACAGTCAGACACTTCATACCCGTTCAAGTTTCAACGAAGACAACTTCTCTTGAGTGTCTGTTTTGCTATGACGATAAACAATAGCCAGAGCCAATCTCTTACAAATGTCGGTTTGTATCTTCCTCGCCATGTTTTCACTCATGGTCAGTTTTATGTTGCATCATCAAGAGTTACTAGCAAGAAAGGTTTGAAGATTTTGATATGGGACAAAAACAAAAAAAAGATCTAACACTACTACCAATGTAGTATACAACGAAGTTTTTCATAATTTGTAGCAATTTTGAACATTTTACGAGATTTTATGTTTAGGGTTTTATTTTTATGTATTAGATAAATATTTTGATTATGCTTTATCGTTTTAGTAGTATAGATGTTAGGGATGTGACTATCCACGTTTCAAAATTACTTAGCTAATTTTACTATTAATAAAGTTATGGGGAGTTTCGTCTCTCTTTCGATAATGTATTTTGTTAATCTCTTCAATACTTTGTATTCAATTAGTCTTTTTTTACATTAGCATTCATCTACTTTTATAATAATCGCTACCTACATATTTCTATATCAATTAAATATATAATTTTTATATACTATTTTTTTTAAATATAAGAAAAAATAAACAAATACCGTACAAGACAAGGGTATTACACTAGTAAATTATAAAAAATAAATATTTTAGGTAATTTGGTGCAATTTATTGAAACAGATAACAGAATCGATGGCCTTGCGTGGAGCAGAGTAAGATCCACGGAAGCAACTAGCAAACGCCCACAAAATTACAACATTAGATTCGGATTTCGGAGGCTTCACATGGTACCTACTCTACTACTTGCGTGTTTCCTGAGAATTTTGTCATTTCGAAACCAGATACGTACATAAACAAATTAAAATTGTGTGTATCATCAGATTAAGTGCATGATTTCCCCCAATTTTTCATTACTGATGAGTTGTCACGGCATCAAACTGTTCGGATAAGAACTCCAATTCAGAGCATGGTCAGAAAATATGTCCTTATTATTCATCTTTTACATATCAAGTAGCCTACTAATTTCATTGCACGATTTTCCATCCAATTATTAGCAAGTGCGCATTTAAAATCGAATCTGTAAAACAAAAGCAAAAAGTGGGTCCTACTCCTTCCTATTCCTCCGCCTCTACTATAAATACTCATTTGAAGATTTTGCACTGACAAGCTCATGAAAGGTTTTGTATGTACCATTAATTTGAACTTTTCTTCCCATTTTTTTCCTTCTTCTTAGATTTTATAGGATATTTTGTTTAGGGTTTATAGAGGTTTAGAGGAAGATGGCAATTGATCAGTGCAAGGACATAGAAGATGCCCAGAAAAGCAATGGGCTTCAAGAACTGGAAAAGCCATTCCTTCAACAGGCCAAGGAGTTGGAGAGTGGTGATGATTCTGCCTCTATTGGAACGGTCTTGCTTACAACAGCAGTTGCTGTTTGTGGCTCTTTTGAATTTGGATCCTGTGTAAGTTTTTTTTCTTTTTCTTGTTATTGTTTTTGTGTTTAAAGAGCAAAGGGCAACTTTTTGAGTTTTAGAAAGAGGGTTTTTGACATTTCCCTTTTTGTTATGGTTGGGACTTATAGGACTACCAAATAACAGAAAATGGAAATGAGGTGAAAAAAGGTAGGAAATTTGTTTGTTGTAGCTCAGGTGAGATTCATTTTGCAGGTGGGCTACTCAGCTCCCACTCAATCAGCTATAAGGAAGGATCTCAATCTTTCTCTTTCAGAGGTATGCGTGTTAAGAAAGTATATATTTCCTTGTAAATGTATACTTGTTATTGTAAGAAAATTCATAATTCAGTGATGTTCAAATGTTGCAGTACTCCATGTTTGGCTCAATACTGACAATTGGTGCAATGGTTGGTGCCATCACTAGTGGAAGAATCACAGACTGTATGGGCAGAAAATGGGTACGTCAACATTTAACTCACAAGTAAAAAATGAAGGCTTAAATTTTGTGTTGCTCATATAGTAATTAACCTATGATTTTATTTTATTTTGAATTGGATACAGGCAATGAGAATGTCCTCTCTCTTTTGCATTGCTGGTTGGCTGATTGTGTTCTTCTCAACGGTAAGATACCACCTCTAGTATACAGATTTCTCAAATACGTGAACTGGTTTTCATACCAGAAACCATAGCCTATGAATCTGGTCTGTTTCGCATTGAGTTAGTACGAATTCGAGCGGATACAAAACTTAACCTTATAAAGTCACAAACATAGAATACTTTGTTAGGTGCAGATTTGACAATCTTCTTTCCATATGCAGGAAATTGTTTACTGTTTATAGGTGAAAAGATTAATTGAGATTAGTTATCATATGCAGGGTGCTCTGTCACTTGATATTGGTAGGCTGTTCACTGGATATGGAATCGGAGTTATATCGTATGTGGTAAGCTTCTTTTCTTTCCTGCTCTTCTGTTGATTATTACTCCCTCGTTTTATAATACTTGTTATTTGATACAACTATTCAGGAATGCAATCATTAAGCTAAAACACTACAAATTTTTTCTAAATTTTACAAAGTAATAATTACTTACCTCATTTCTAACCAATAAGTAAAAAGAATTTGCATAAAAAGTGTCAATATAAGCAATTTTCAATAACATACGTCCCTAAAGGCTAAAACTCTAAAATGACAACTATTTCTTAACAAAAACAAAAGGCTAAAACAAGATCTATTACCGAACTGAGGAGTATAAGATAACTAATCTAAGCTGTAGAATTAAGATTTATTGATTGTTGTCCCTAGATTTTGCAGTGATTTAAAGGATTTCTCGAGTAAGTTTTGTGTCTAATTGTGTAGGTTCCGATATTTATTGCTGAGATAGCTCCTAAGAATCTAAGAGGAGGGCTTACCACTGTAAACCAGGTATAAGATTGCAAGCCTTTCTTTTCCCTGTATAGATTGCATCATGTCGAAACTTTTCTTCAACTTAAAACATCAACCGGAATTGTTGTCGTGCAGCTTATGATTGTGACTGGAGCATCCTTCACATACTTAGCTGGATCAACTGTCTCATGGCGGGTTCTTGCACTAATAGGTACAATCTCCTTGAGTTTCTTCATTGCTTCGTATACGTACACTAGAGTGTTGGAAAATTGAAATTGTTTCAAATTAACTTTGAAATGTTTTTGTATTATTTTTTGTTGTTTGTAGGACTGGTGCCATGTATGGCCTTGCTCTCTGGTCTCTTCCTTGTACCGGAGTCCCCAAGATGGCTGGTGAGCATCTCTCGCCTCTTATTCTTTTCGTTACATTCCCTTGACAATTGCCAAAAGCGCGGGCTGAGATTTCTATTTTCCTTTCCTGAAAGGCAACTGTTGGACGCCAGAAGGAATTTAGAGCCGCTCTGAAGCAGCTTCGAGGCAGTGCTGATATATCCCAAGAAGCATCTGAGATCGAAGTAACACACACATTAACTCTTGGGATGAATGCTCAAAACCAATCACACTAAATTAAGATCAAGACTGATGACTCGAATCTGTCTCTCTTTTGGCAGGAGTGCATTTTGATCATGCAAGCTCTACCAAAAGCCAAGCTGTTGGATTTGTTCCAAACAAGATATATTCGCGCTGTGATTGTAAGCACCCTTTTTCCATACTTGATATATCTTATTATGCTTTGATTTGATTTCTGGCTTAAGCTTGCAAACCCTTTTGGCAATGATGTGCAGATTGGGGTTGGACTTATGGTGTTTCAACAGTTTGGAGGAATCAACGGAGTTGGTTTCTATGTGAGCGAAACCTTGGTTGAAGCAGGTGAGTAACATGCTATTTTTGTATAGGATAAGGATAGGATGAACAAGTGAAGCTGACTCTTCAAGTGTTTGTGTACTTGAAATTGCAGGGCTCCCCTCAGGGAAAATTGGCACCATTGCTTATGCTGTTATTCAGGTGCCCGTAACAGTCCTAGGAGCGCTTCTTATGGACAAATCTGGGCGAAGGCCACTCGTAATGGTACTTCAAATATCCCGGATTGCAAAACTTCTTCTTCCAGGCTTGACATGACATGTTCTCTTCTCTTTCCACAGATCTCAGCCACAGGAACTTTCATCGGCTGCTTTCTAACCGCTACTGCATTCTTGCTCAAGGTAAAATGTGAGTTAATTCGTTGCTCTCTGCAGCCTATCTTAATAGCGTCTTAATACTTTGGTGTTCAGAGCTATGGAATGTATCTTGAGTTGGTACCCTTCATGGGCGTCGGTGGAGTGCTGGTACGTATAAGATCAAATGTATCCTTGTACGGACATCAAATGAGAAACCCTTTTGCTTGTGATTAAGAGATTTTCTTGTCAGATATACATCTCGACGTTCTCTATTGGAATGGGAGCCGTCCCCTGGGTTATAATGTCCGAGGTTAATTAACACTCTTGCTTGTGATTAATTAAGAGATTTTCTTGCACTCGGCTCTGCAGTAACATCTGTGATCGATGTTGTGCCAGATCTTCCCAATCGACGTGAAGGGGGTGGCTGGGAGCTTGGTGGTGCTGGTGAATTGGTCGGGTGCCTGGCTCGTTTCCTACACCTTCAACTTCATGATGAGTTGGAGCCATTCAGGTCACCTGCAAGTCAACAACTCTTTCCTAGCCTGTTCTGTTCATGTGTACCCCTCAACATTAAACCTCCTTTTGTACGTGAATGTGATGACAACAGGTACCTTCTACATCTACACAACCTTCTGCGCCTTGACGGTCCTGTTTGTGGCCAAGGTGGTTCCAGAGACCAAAGGGAAGACACTCGAGGAAATCCAGGCGTCTCTCAACTCCAAACAAGACTCCCCACTGCTCTAGAACAAGACTACAAACTGATTGCGAGCTAAGTAAGAGGAGGCCATGCCAGAGTGCAGTAGGATCATATAGCCTTGTTAAGAACACGTCATATATGTTATATATAAGATGACTTTTATTTCATTCATTCTGGTTTAAATTGAACAACACTAGCTTTGGACATTTTGTGAAAAAATGGTTCAAAATTTAGTGTATGTTGATAGGAGATGATGCAATGTGTTTTATATACAATTTTTTTTATAAGGTAAGAATTTGAGTTACCGACATAAAATGTCAGACAGCTCGAGAGGCCGATAAATCGGCAACTGGAAAAACCAGTTAAGAACAACACAGACAAGCAAATGAAAATACAACAAAGCAAAAGCGAGCTATAAGACTAAGGAGAGAAGTGAGTCCAGCACAAACGAACAGTGCCACCAGACAACGGGTCAAACAAGAAAACAATCCTGGAAAGTGTTGAATGGACAACCATGACGTTGTCCCCACCTAGATGAGGGATCTTCAGGAGTCTCGACCATCCTGACGTTGCCTTCGGGATCTTCAGGAGCCTCAACACAACCACGACCACAAACTGGAACAACTCGATCTCCACCCTGAATCAGCTCAACGGAAGCAAAGAAGTATAACACACAGCTTGCACACAAAACACGGGAAAAAAAACAGATCCGGGAGCAAAAAAACAACAGCAGAACTGCGAGCGTGCCATGGTTCTCAAACGTCGGCGGCGAAGGCGGGTCAGGATCGCCGGATCTGGGTACGGTGGAGGCACACCAGCAACGGTGGACCTCGTCGGACCTCATCGGGGGTCTTGTTGTGGTGTGTGAGGGGTTCGCCGGATCTGGGTGCGGGGGAGGCGCGCCGGCTCAGAGGTGGTCCTTGTCAGGGCAGTTCAAGCCGAATCTAGAGCGGTGGGCGAAGGCTGGTGTGTAGGGGGTAGGAAGCGGAGGCCATGGGTTTTTAGGGTTATGCTGGGTCGGGGGTTCGGTTGGGTTTTCGGGTTTCCGGGTAGGGGGGAGGCGGCCATGGACCTTGTCGTTGGAGAGCGCCGCAGCTCAGGCCGTTGTTGAAACAGCGCCGTGCTCAACGCCGCCGCTCCAGCACTTTGACCTCGCTGAGCCCACCTTCCTCCAAATTGCCCAGTACCGCACCGGATCTGGGGTGAGGCATGAAAGATTGGAGAAGCCATGGTTGGATTCATGGGGTGGAGTCAAGGGATAAAGGAATTCATAGTTGAGGGAGATGAGTTTAGCAGCGGCGGCTAGGTTTCGGGACTCTGTTTTATATACACTTTGTTCGTAGGTATATGACCATGTTCAGATTTTGTTAATTAGTGGTTAAGTTTCTTATTTTACTATTTAACAAGACATTATTTTATATATACATTTAATATTTGCACGTTTGCACTCATTTAATTTGGTAGGTTAGTAATGTAGTAATGTGATTAGAACAGCGTTTGTTTTTGTATCTTTTCACTTTTACCTAGTCTTCATTCTCCAATTTTGATGAAAAGCTGAATCCAGTTATGAATAACCTAATTGTTGAACAGGGCATAGCAAAGCTTTAAATAAAAAAGTTTACGCAAGTGATTACTATGTCTGCTTTATTCTAAAAAAGAAGTAGGAGGAAAAAATGTATGCTTTTAACAAAAAAATGTATCTGTTATAATACAATTTCAATAAACTAAAATGTAATCTCAATATGAAATAGGAGAGGTAGATAGAAAAGAAGAAATATGAACAAAGTCTTGTGTTTATTTTATCTTCTTATTTCTTGACATATGCCTTTATTTATAGGCTAATGGATGAATAATGTTACAAGACTACACTTGAATAGGGGAATAAATAGCCTAGGTAACATATAGCTACTAAATGAGTCAAATAGTGACTTGAAGGAAACTTTAAGCATAATGAACATCCAACCATTTAACTTAGGTATTTACAACACTCCACTTTTGGATGTACACTTTGTAGTTTACATACTGTCTCAGTAAGGTCCCTTGCGTGAAAAAATCTCATGGAACAAAAACCAATGCTAGGGAGAAGAGTACAATTAAATGCTCAAACTACAGGTCAAGACTGTATTTTATACTTTAAATCATCTATCACATATCTGTTATCAAACTGGGTGCATGTCGCATCTCTTTTGGAGTTTAACTCGTTGTTTTCACGAACTGACTCGTTATAAACCTTGCTTGGAAAAGCCCAATGGGATAAAAACCAAAGCTAAGGGAAAAAGAGTACAGTCATAGAAATAATACTCCCCTCATTTAAACATATACTCTTCATGTGGTAGATTTATATACCATCATAAGACTTTTGCATAAGATATGGTACTTCTAGACAATCTATTTTTTATTATTTTCTAAATGACAAAAAAAACACCTTGTCACATCAAATGACCTTATTAATTAAATTTTTTTGATAAGAAATATGTCAATATTTTGCATGAAATTACAAGTCGAAATATTAGTTTATTGTTGGATCTCTTCTAGAGCTCCAATATCATAACTCGACTTGTTCATTTTATGTAAATATATAACAACTATAGTATTTTTTTTATAAATCCTTTTTTCTTATCGAATACACACATACAATTATATCCCCATATGCCTTAATCGTTTTTACCAAGTCTTTATATTTAATGAAATACACACATAATGTGTTTTCTTTTTTATGCTTCAAGCATTTTCAGTCCTTCAGGGACTTTATATATATACATGAATTGAATGTCTCATATAAATATAAAGTAAAATATCCAAAACCTGATGAGTAATAAATTTCACTACAGATGAATACATCCTCATTAATTAGATAGGAATATGTTGACAAATTCATTACGAGTGAATAGAGTTCCATATACTCTAGTGTAGATTTTTCTCTAAACTTATGTGACCAATAAATCTTTAGATCACAATATTATTGCACTCATGGAATTTGTATACAGTTGAAAATTTTCATGTTTTTCGGTATTGGAACTACTGGTCCAAAAATCATCGTGTTTATTCAAACAATCTAGCTTTATCAAATTACTTCATTGCAGCACATGCAATCAATGCAATGTCGATGCTCTTGTTTGAGGATCAACATCCTCACTCAACCCTTCTAGTGTCTTTGTAATAACTAAGACTATAAAGAACTTTCTAATCCTTACCATCTGTAAATGACTCTTGTATATGTGACTTTGTCACACTATCTTGGCACTAGTATATATATTTGATAACATGTTAGTTATACGATCCATCAAACTTTTGGTTCATTTACTTGAACTCCGGGTTCATTCCTTTGAACTTCAGGTTCAATTATCTCGGATCCAAAATGTAAAAATTGTGTTCCATGTAATTTCTTACATACTAGTCTTGTTTCCTTCTCCCTCTAAAGTTGGGATATTCACCTTATCAAAGTGATAATCTCAATACCGAGCAATATATTGATCACCCGCTCATAAGCTCTAAGTATTTGGTAAATGATAGGGAATCAAACCCATCGTATAATTCTAACTTTTATGTGGCATTCCTTTAATATATTGAGGGAGGTAAGAGGATGCATACCACATTATCCAAAAACTTTTAGTACTCTTCAAGAGACAAGTTTCAAATAGGAGAATCATAAGCAATCGGTCTCAATCGAATTAAATTCCCGACATTCAAATTTATGACTTAATATGATCAACGACTCTACTAGGTCGTATACGTTATGTATTAGAATTTGTCAATGCATTCATTATGATCGTATTATTAACGACATTACTGGGCCGTTTTATGACCATTTTGACTATATTATTAATGGCACTACTAGGCAATTTTGTGAATGTGTAGGAGCTACAAAATGCTCAACTATTACACTAACTAATTAATCTCATTCTTCCACTTAATTTGTGTAGCCAATGTGTTGAGGCATCTATCAACATCATAAAATATATGATAATTCACATTAGTCCACATGTCGGTGTACTCGATCCTCATATGTCCTTGAACTCAGTCAAGGACCATAGGAAACTTCACATACTAGGTCACCCTTATCCCTTTAGGAAAAGAACCTCAGGTCTCAAGATCTTATGGTCCTATAACGTCCATGTGAATATTCAATGATCATGTGTATCATTATTTCACTTGGGTGACCGAATTTATCATTCCACATAATTATTTAAATCAACTAACTTCTAGTTAGTGATATTATATACTTCAATGGTTATATAGCAATGTCATATAATCTAGGTGTGTAAGTTATCATCTTTTTGTTAGACTTGCTTCAAGCTAGTCTATGAGATGAATACTTGTATACATGACATCATCCTCAATATTACTTAATTGGTGTCCATATGACAACCATTATGTCAAAATATATCTCTTGGATAAATTCTTGTTGCTTCAGGTAACAAGATAGACACTCTTCTATAGTCATTTATGAGATTAACAAGTTCGAACATAATATTTACACCAAATTTGTCATTTGCATAATTGTGAAAAACTTATGGTTTTTCAAATGATATGTTTTGATGACACCACCATGGACATATATAATTGTCCACCATTGAAATTTTCACATGGATGATCCATTCATAATTTGGAAGATCATCAACTCAAAATCAAATAAATCATTATCTTGATTTCTAGAAAAACGATGCCTCAAAATGGGTACATTCAGACCTTCAATTTAGATAAGATTAGTCTCCACGGCATAAGGCGTGGTATCATACATCTGGTACTAGACTAATGACCAACTACCTTAATGTCTTCAAGACCTTATAATTAAACCATACACAATTAGACTCTAGCTATAAACCATGCCATAACCAAGACTACGGTTGCACGCTTAATCGTAACCCCTTCTACACGCTCTACTGGAAGTGGCATGCTTCAAGCATGCTATAGGTTGTCAACATATGGTCTTCAACTACTAAGTCGTACTTAGTGGTTATGAATTTATAAATTGTTCTAAATATGACATAGACCCATTATTCTTGTACTACTACTGGAGTACATGATTTGGTATGAGATCCTCTAACTCTTTCAGAGTTTATAATGATCCCTAATATTCAAAATTCGAGTCTTCAAGATCTCGTGTAGTTGATGATAGTTAAGATCATGCATAGCACAATTCTACGGGAATTCAAGTGTCACATGTTTCTCCCAAATTTTTACCAACCAATAAGTTTGGCATTAGAAACTCATAATAAGTTGTTTCTTCCGGAAACACTTAAGAGTATACAAATTAAAATATACCAATCATCACAAATAAGATGAACAAGAAATTAATAAGAATGAATTACAGTATATGAAATATATATAACAGTATATAGGAAAAAGTAAATGAATGATAAACATAGTAAATTTTATTTGTACACTTCATGTGACAAATACTAGACGTTTTGTCATATTCTTCAAGAATAAAAATCTCATAAAATCTCAATTGTCAACTTCGGGTGACAACTAGATAAGTATATCATTTCTTTCAATAACTTTTATCATCTACTAGTGGAGGTAATATTTATTTGTATATGTGTAGGTTTTATCCACTTTGGGGAATTAAATCCATGAAACTTCACACATTAAACATCCATAAACAATATATAGTCAAAGCTCATAAATATAATAACTTCTGAAAAATTGACCAACATCCTATAATAAATGCATTCTCCATAAACAAGTTATATTTTTAACATTAATCATGTAATAAAACATAATAAATAATAATAAGCATCAATGAGGAATATATCAATTAAATTAACAATTAGCTAGTTGGATATATAAGCTTGTAATACATAAAAAACATATAATATATATCAATTTAAATTAACAATATACAAACTGAAATAAACTTTATCAAAGTAAAATTTCTCTGTCTTTTTTTTTACCACTTGCTATGGGAAGTGATATCTCAAATGTGTTTCATCATCTACTTCGAGAGATGATCTAAATATTGTAACATATACTTCAGAGATTTATATTTGTCTCAATTTTATATACATGTCTACTTCGGGAGATATATATACATATCACTTTACATTATAATTCATGATCGTCTCTATTAGATAATTCAATTCACGTTTTCATTCACTTCAAGGAACAATTTTCACCATTACAAGACGATATTCACCACTTATGGGAATACAATCGCTACGGGGACACAAGTTGTCTCATATGTACATCATCTTCGAAAGATGACACTCATCACTCTGAGAATACTATTCGTCACTACAAGAACGTCACTTGGTTCCCATATATATCCTCTTAATGGGAATAAACCACTACCGGGATGATACTTCATGTAAATATATCCTCTTCTAGGGATGATGTTAGTTTATCTCTTCGGGGACTAATAAACTTTATTAGCAGACATTCACTTCAAGGGATTATACTATATTTACATACATCCACTTCACGAAATATCATATTTTATTTTCATAATATAAAATCTATGAATATAATAATTTCTCATACGATCATACCTTTATATTAGATGTGTAATGAGCACAATTTGTTTGTTAGGATTTGAATAAAATCAAACCCTCCATGTGAGGGGTAAGACTTCGCTTGAGAAAGATACAAAACGAGACTCAAATGGTTGAGCAGTTCATGCTGATAACGTGTTGTAATATTGGTGAGATTTCAATCTCAAGAAACTAAAGTGTAATCTCAATATGAAATAGGAGAAGTAAAGAGAAGAGAGAAAATATGAACACAGTCTTGTGTTTCTTTCATCTTCTTATTTCTTGACATATGTCTTTATTTATAGGCTATTGGATGAATAATGTTACAAGACTACACTTGAATAGGGGAATAAATAGCCTATGTATCATATAGTTACTAAATGAGTCAAATAGTAACTTGAGGGAAACATTAAGCATAATGAAGATCCAACCATTTAACTAGAGGCGGATCTTGGGGGTCCGGTGACCCCCCTTCCCCTGGATCAAGTCATATATTAAAAAAAAATATTTTAAATAAATATACATTAATGTCTTGTGTATACAAATAAAAAGAGCTATTAGCTCAATTGGTTGTGAAATAAGAGTTTAACCCAAAGGTTTGGGGTTCAAGTCCCCATCACCCATCTTTTGTATTTTTTCTTTTTAGATAAATAACAATTTGTGTTCTTTATTTTCTTTTTTATACAAATATTTGTATTTTCTATTTTTTGTCCACAATGATTATGAAATAAGTTAAAATTTTTATAAGGTAATTGAATTAATCTTATTTAAAATTCTCATAATATATTTGATACTAACATTTTCTAGGTAGTTCTCTTTACTATTTGTTCAAAAATATTTTCAAAATTGTAAATTAGTTAAAAAATGTTTTTTCAAAACATAATAATCCACCTAATATATAAGATTTGTAAAAAAAATTATATAAATAGTAACGTGATTAATGCTAAATAATATTATATAATTTTTTATAAATGGTTTTGTAACGTATCTTCAAACAATTTCTGGATCAGCCGGTGCATTTAACTAAGGTATTTACAAAACTATCTTTATTTTCGATTATTTGGATATAAATACGAAAATTTTAGGCGAGAGATGACCCAAAATACCAACAATTTAATACGAAGACAAGAAATCTTTGGGAAAATTCTTCCCAATCCCATAAGAATGGGAAATAAACATCAGAGTAAGACAACAAACAAGAGCCTTACATTTATCCTTCACCAACCCAAGAACTCAATCATCCATCCTCTGCATATATGACACTTTAACACAGAATAGGGTTTATCCAAATTCCATCAATTGCTCCCCAAATTGGGATAGCGCTATTTGCACCTGCAGTGGTGCTGCAGACACCACTGCAGGGGGGTCTGATCAAACGGTGTATGACACCGTTTGAGGATTTCAATTTTTTTTTTAAATTTCTGTAATTTAGAACGGTTTTAAACACCGTTTTTTTTTATTATTTGTTGAATTTAGAACGGTAATACTCACCGTTTAATTTTTTTTTATTATTTCTTTGTTTAGAAAACGATGTCTAATTTTTTTTTTATTTGAAACGGTGTGAGACACCGTTTAAGACTTAAGGGGGTCAAAAAATTTCATCTCGCGGGGGCAGACATGCCTGCGTTGGGGGATACTCGTAGGGTTATGGGCGAGCTTACCTTAGGCTGCAGGGTGATGAGAATGGAAAAGACAGGGTAAAAAAAATGATTTTTGGGTTTCTATAAAATATGTTAGCTTTGGCTTACAACAAATCAGGTTCAGCGGGAAGAAAGGAAGGAAATGGGAGGGAAGAGTTAGCTTAGGATTAGGAGAAAAAATCAGGTGCTTACAAAAAATAAGAAAAAATCAAAGGCTTAGGATTATGAGATATTACCTTAATGTCGTGGTCCAATGAAGATGTCGGAGAATCCGTTCAAGAGGTATGTAAATTAAATTGTATTAATTATTATTTATTTAATGTCATATAAATTAAACTTTTGTAAATTGCATGATTAATTTATCAAATCCTTTAAAACTTCACTCGTATTTAGGGTAAATTGCATGCTCATGATTAATCATACAGTAAAACTCCACTCTCATTTACTGTAAATTGCATATACATTGATTTAATTATGTTAGTTTATTTAATTATTTAACTATGTTAATTCCACTCTCATTAACTGTAATTAATCATATAGCAAAACTCCACTCTCATTTATTTAACTATGATAGTTGATTTAATTATGTTATTTTTTTAATGTCATTGCTTAATTTATATGTTTACTTAAGGCATATAATATCTTTAATTTATAGATTAGATTCAAGTGTATATATTATTTTAATGTAAATATATTATGTTATTATGTAATTACTATAATATCTTAATTTATATGTTTGCTTAATTTATATGTTTTACTGTAATTTATATTTACTTAAGGCATATAAACTCCACTCTCATTTACTGTAATTATATATTATGTTACTTTTTTAATGTCATTGATTCAAGTGTATATATATTAGATTAAAGTTAATATCACATATATAATTTGTAAAAGTTAAAGTCATAAACAATTGTATTTTTTAAATAATGTTTGTTTTGCATATAATTTCCACGATTTTTAGATTAGAGTAAAGTGTATATATTATTTTAATGTAAATAGTTTGAAACTTGTTATAGTGTATGTACATTTATTCAAATAAAAGTTAATATCACATATATAATTTGTAAAAGTTAAAGTCATAAACAATTGTATTTTTTAAATAATGTTTGTTTTGCATATAATTTCCACGATTTTATAGATTAGAGTAAAGTGTATATATTATTTTAATGTAAATAGTTTGAAACTTGTTATAGTGTATGTACATTTATTCAAATAAAAGTTAATATCTGTAATATCCCGTATATTTGTACGAATAAATTTCGAATTTTTCTTAAGCCATATTGCTAGTCAGATTAATTTTGATGAGATACAAACATTCTGTGTAATGTTTGGCTTCTGTAATATTTTTTTGAGCAATATAAAATACAGTTAACGTATTTTTGGGTTAAATGATCGTTCGTGTACAAATATATTTAACCCGGGGTTAAGTAAAATTTACCACTTAAGGTAAATAAGGGCAAAGTGGGAATTCGGCCCATGCCTTAGCCAAAAATCAGCAAACATTTCAGCAACTTGCAAGCCAACTTGAGGCAGCTGGAAACTAGCTTGGATGACTCATCGGGGCTACTTGGCCTAGCTTGGACACCTCTTGGTATACTTGTTTTCATATTAGTCTTCATGGTTTGCCAATAAATGAAGAGACGAAGTCGTGGGAGAATCCAGAAGTCGGCTCCTCACCATCTTCTTCTGTCAAAAGTCCAGAAATTCAGCATCTGGCAAGCATTTTGGCACGGCTGGAAAACTAGCTTAGGTGACTCACCGGGGCTATTGGCCTAGCTGGTACACCTCATGGGGTACGTGTATTCAGGGTGGTCTTCGTGGTTTGCCTATAAAAGGAGAGGAGAAGTCGTGGGAGAAGCCAGAAGATAGCTCCTAACCACCTTTTTGCTGTCAAAAACCCAGAAATCAGCTTCTGAGCTGAACTTTGAGCCTCGTTTGTGGACGATTCTGTCATTCGTTCGAGCAGATAGAAGTTGCATCTTGAAGGTGAGGTGTAGCTTAAAAGGGTGAGAAGATCAGCCAAGATCGATTCAAAGTGGAAGTCGATCAAAAGTTGGTAAGAAAACCCTTGAAGCTCACTGTTTTCACCTCTGGATTTCGTGACTTTTGCTGAACTTTGAACCCGATTTGTGTGGTCATCTCGACCTTGTTTCGATCCGTTTTCAGGAGGTTCTTAGAGCTTGTTGGTAGCTTAAGAGGGTGGTAGACTCGAACTAAGAAGAATTGAAGCCTAAAGGGATCAATTTGGGTGAGTTTCCCTCGTTGTCGCTCTCGAATTCTTGCCTCTATTCGTGCACCGCACCCGCGGCAGCTTGTGCCGAATGTGTGTTTTGGGTGTTTTGAGCATGGATCGAAGCTTGGTTCCTTGATTCGTTTCGTATTCCTTTAGATTCATATATATAGATATTGAATCTAATTTAGGGTCTTGTTATGGGTCGTTCCATATGGATTTATTATCCAGGATCTGTTCCCGTTTCAGACTCGGAAACCCTTTAATTCTAAACGTGCGAAGCTTTCGTCGGACCTAAGGCAAGTGGCGGTTCGCTCTTGCTTATCATTCCATATTTCCATTAATTATCAATTGCTTAATTGTTAATTAATTTGGATTGATCATTGTTCATGTCTGGGAATAGTTTTATGAAACTATATTTGGAAATTAAAATGGATATTATAATAGGTTGTATATCTGTTAGAACAACGCTATTATATATATATATACCTAGATTGAAATATATTTATGATGTTAGCCGTGATGGCTTTAATATGATTATTTGACTGTTCTGAACTGTTTAGTTAGAACGAGTATTCGTAGGAACGTCACTGAGGCCCTGGAGTCCAGTCGTTTCTTTATAATCAGGTAGAGAGGTGGCTCGTCCCCACCTAATACCAATTGGATGGTCGTGACCTACCTCTTTACTCGGGTGAAGAGGTGGTGCACTTAAACAGTGTCACAAATCTTGGGAGTGTTCCCAAAAGATCTCTCGTCTCGGGACGAGCTGATCCTAAAAGTTTATAACGTAATTGTGTGTTTTGGAATTAAATAAGATAAGTGCCATAGGTTCGCACATGATTAATATACCTCGACGAGTAGCGCATCCAAGTAATAGTGCGGCTAGGAAAAATCGTTTAGACTTGAATGTAGTACGTTCTCTTTCCAATCTGGAGTCGTATCATGCGGTGATTCGCATTATACGGTGAGGTTGGTCGTGAACCGAAGTATCTCAGTCAGTTTTTAACGTTATGTATATATATATGAAACTATAATGTTCCAGACAATTGTTTTATATCATTTGTATTTCATGATTTGTGTATTTTCGGTAAAGCCTTGGGTGGCTTCGGTAAGGAACACCGAGGTCACTGGCGGTAATACCTTTCCAAATGGGTTACGATTTGGGGGTGTTACAATATCACATATATAATTTGTAAAAGTTAAAGTCATAAACAATTGTATTTTTTAAATAATGTTTGTTTTGCATATAATTTCCACGATTTTTTAGATTAGAGTAAAGTGTATATATTATTTTAATGTAAATAGTTTGAAACTTGTTATAGTGTATGTACATTTATTCAAATAAAAGTTAATATCACATATATAATTTGTAAAAGTTAAAGTCATAAACAATTGTATTTTTTAAATAATGTTTGTTTTGCATATAATTTCCACGATTTTATAGATTAGAGTAAAGTGTATATATTATTTTAATGTAAATAGTTTGAAACTTGTTATAGTGTATGTACATTTATTCAAATAAAAGTTAATATCACATATATAATTTGTAAAAGTTAAAGTCATAAACAATTGTATTTTTTAAATAATGTTTGTTTTGCATATAATTTCCACTATTTTATTATACATGTTTATTTTATTTGTAAAATTAATATATATGTTATTGGAAAGTTAGAATTGGACAAAAAAAGCATGAATATTTAAAATACTTTGAATTATAAATATTATATTTTATACATCATTGAAAATTTTTGATTATACATGTTTATTATACTAAACCAATACATGTTAAAATATCTGGAATTAATGGCAGGATTTTACCTCGTACTTCCAAACGAGCTACAAGTGGTCGGATCGTGAGTCCATGTTAGCCTGGGCACGCGAACAAGGAACTAGACTTAACATGGTGTTGACTATTCAGAAATACTGGGAGCGAAAAGTCATACTGGCGTGCGAGAAGTCAGGAAGCTATCGGCCGTTCAAGGATGTCAAGGATGTATTGATACGAAAGACGCGTACAAAGAAGAGCAATTGTCCATTCGTGCTGAACGGGGTGATGCATAAGGATGGGTCATGGATGTTGTATGTGGAATGCGGTACACATGATCATGATCTTGCGACGAGCTTGGAGGGTCATGCCTATGTCGGACGCTTGACTGAGCATCAAAAAAGCGTTGTCAAGACATTGACGCAAGCGTCCGCAAAGCCGAAGATGATTATGACATTCTTACGACAGACGTATAACAGGGTCTTTACGTCGAGGAAGCAAATCTACAACATTCGGCAACAGTTTCACGCTGAAGAGATGGATGGTATGATTGTAACCCAGTACACCCTCTCATATTTATTTAGCTTTGGTTACTATATCAATCCCCGAAGGCTACATGGACATGACGATGTGGTTCAAGACTTGTTTTGGGCTCACCCTCATTCCATTCATCTGCTGAGCTTGTTTCCTTACGTCGTCATCATGGATTCGACATACAAGACAAACAGGTCAGTAGTTCCGACATTACAAATTTTGAAAAATTTTACTCATTACTGTAGCATGGTTAGAGTCGTTTTAATACTTTCTTATAAACCGATTATAGGTACAATTTGCCCCTTGTTGAGATCGTCAGCTTTACGTGCACGGGACATACCTTCAGCATTGCCTATTCGTTCATGGCACGTGAGAATGTCAACCACTACGAATGGACACTCAGAGAGTTGGCACACTTGTTCGCTCAAGTCGGCAAGAGGCCAACGACGATAGTCACGGATCGAGATTTGGCCGAGGTCAAAGCTGTAGGCCATGTATTCCCCGATGCCCAACATCTATTGTGTTGGATACATATACTGCACAATTGCAGGGCCTTTGTCCTCACCGTGACACATAATGGCGGTCTAGCAGATGGATTCATGAAAGCGTGTCGGTTACTATTCAACTCGAAATCCGAGTATACATACTACGCGCGCCTCCGTGAGATGCAAGAGACCTACACTGGTTTTATGGGTTACCTTATGACTACGTGGCTTGGGCCTTATAGAGAACGTATCGTCAGAGCCTGGACTGATACCAAACTTCATTTGATCACAAGGACCACGAACAGGTAAAGTGATTTAAGTTTATTGTGTATAGGTTGTTAGTGTATCAATGTGTTTATTTATAAAATATTCTTCATGTGTCTGCAGAGTTGAGGGCACACACTCTGTGCTTAAAGATTGGATTGAAAACAGACCCGTATAAGGTTTCAACACACTAGCACAGAAGATCCATCAACTCACAGTAGACCAGGTTAGTTTAGTGAGAGGAAACATGGAAATGGATCGTAATACGATCCCAACCGCAGTGTTGAGGCTACGAGCACCTTACGAGAATCTGTTTAGTCTGCTACTGAACAAAGTGTCAAAATTGTGTTTGGACACAATGTTGGGCACGGTAGATAGAATCTTGAACCCGAAATATAAATTTGATGTCTCTGTTTGCAATGACGGTTGGTGAAGGGTGGTCAAAGGGCTTCCATGCGGACATGATTTGTTCGAAGCGATGGAAAACAGCACCAGCCTGACCAAATCCACCTATTCTGGAAACAAGTGAAATGGGAAGGTGTTACATATGTAAAAATGCTCCAAGGGGTCAACATGGCATTCACGGAAGAGGAATCTAAGTTTTGTTCCGTAATTAGTGATTTTTTGGGAAGCAGGATGAGCTATGATGACCTGCACCGGGTTAATTCGGCATACGATGACGGGAAAATTCCAAGAAGGTCCTCACTTCAGGAGCCGCCCAGTAGCTCATTTGTAACAAAGGGGAGGCGAAGAAATGATTCAACAAAAAGGGATAAGACTTGGATGGAGCACGCAGAAGAAGCCACATTAACCAAGTCCAAGTCGATGGGCGACTCAACATTGAAGCGTCAGAGTAGTCGGGGAAAACGCGGACGTCATAAGGCACCACTCAGCGGGTCGGTGCTCGGGCCCGAAAAGGAAAAACCAGAGGAAGCTTTTGGGGTGAATTTTGGTATTCGAAATGTGGACTCATTCATGTTCGTATACATGACCAAAGCCTTAAACGTTGTGGGAGACGGCCATTGTGGCTACCGTTCACTTGCTGAGTTACTTGGGTTGGGCCAGGGTGAATGGAAGCAGGTTCGAAGGACGATGGCGACAGAGCTAAAAAGAAACATCCATGTGTACAAAGCAATAGAGCATATACTTGTCACCAAATTGCCTGATCTGTTGCACAACATAAACTACACTGGTGATAATTGCATGCAACATCAATGGATGGAGATGCCGATGTGTGGCTTGATTTTTGCTACAGCGTACCAAAAAGCGTTGGTGATGTTGTCATGGAGCGGTGCACATACAAGTCTACCGATGATTTCCCACCTTTCCAGCGACCGCCCTCCTACAGACGTTCTTACAGTCGCCTTAGTCGGCGATTGTAACCATTTTGTACCGGTAAAAATGTTGTCACTCGTCTTTAATTTAACGTTTCCTATTTGTTTTCATTTTAATCAAATTATTCATATGTTGTAGGTATGGTTGTATAAAGACGCCCCAATTCCTCCCATTGTTGGTCTGTGGAGGAACTACCACCATTCTAGTATTGATAATTGGGATCAAGCATTTCAGCAGCGGATAGCAGACTTCCAACGATATCGTATGGAGAATGGTCGCCCTATCGCATGAGGATCATATTGTAACTTCGTTTGTTGTCATTTTCGTATAATTAGGATCATAATGTAATGAATATTATAACTTCGTTTGTTGTCATTTCCGAAAAATGGGTATATATCCTACTCGATTATTAAAGTGTACTGATTTATTATTCATTTAGTATATTATTAAAATCAATCTGTTTATTTTCCCCTAAACACGAACATATAAAAGATATGAAGAAATAAATACGAAAAGAATGTAACATATACAATTAATAATAATGTAAAAAATTATTATTAATAAAAACCGAAAAATGGAAGGTAAGAGAGAATAAATTAAATGGGAAAAAAATGGAAGGAGGGAGGGAATAAATGCGGGGGAGGGAATTAATTTTTGAAAGCCTAAATTTTGAAACCCAAATGGAAGGCGGGAGCCAAGGGGAAGGGAGCAAAACGGGGCCCAGAACCGTTTATTTTCGGATTGCCAACGTGTTGCCATCGTGGCGGGAGGCGATTCGGGAGCTTCGAGGGGGATGGGATTGCCAAGGTGGCATACGGGGCCCATCACCGTTTTCTGTCTGCCCGAGAATTCATCAAACGGGTCCCAGCATCGTTTTCGGATTGCCAACGTGGCAAATCCGACGCCTGGCCGACGCCTTTCCTTTGATATCCCGTATTTGATTTTAACGGCCCGATTTATCACCCCTCGGATTAACCTCTCATTTTTTCCTATAAATACCCAAACCCTTCCCCTCTCAAACTCACAATTCAACACTCATTTTCTACTATCAATTTCCTACTCTCATTTTAAACACTCTTTTACGCACTTATTTAGTCTCTCCTAATACAAGATGCCTCCAAAAGACGCCAATCAAGGGAAATGACACTCATCATTATGGGTATATTTTATTCTATACTTATATTTAATTTGTATTAATTTCTGTTATCGTCATTTTAATAGTTGTCGTTTAATACTCGTCTTAAATTGATAGAGATTATATATTTAATTTGTATTAATTTCCGTTATCGTCATTTTAATAGTTGTCGTTTAATACTCGTCTTAAATTGATAGAGATTATATATTTAATTTGTATTAATTTCTGTTATCGTCATTTTAATGTTATCGTCATTTCGTAATAAATTTGCTAGAAATCATTTTCAAGAGGCATTGGCTTCGGGGGTTCCCGACACGTTTCAGAACGCGGAGTCACGCAATCGGCTCGTAATCGTAACGATTCGCGAAGGGCTCAAGAGAGGGAACATGAGGAGCAAGTGGACCTCCCTCATGGCCAAAGTGCATCCCTCCCCCCCCCCCCCCCCCCCCCCCAACCCATCCAACTTTCATTGACCGCCCCTCGAGCCAGCACTAGTGTCGTTCCCTCAAGTAGTAGTACGAGGACGCCATCAGCATCAAGGCTGCACCGCTCTGCTAGCACTCGACACGATCATTCGTCCGCTGGTGCATCCTCCTCTCGTGCAACCGCCTCCCATGCAACTGACAGTGTAACTGGAGGAGATATGGAGGATGACGATACATACGGCGGCCCTCAGGAGGGTGACATTCCATATGGCGGGCCTCAGGAGAGTAACATTCCATACGGCGGGCCTCTGGATCGTCAGCTCCTATGGGATTACGACACACACATAGCTGGATTTGTGTATGCCGATAACGATAATGGAAAATATGTAAGTGTCAACTTCAGCGCTTATCATATGCATTTTTAGTACTTTTCTTAATATTTTATTTATGCATATGTTCGTTTTTAATTTTATTTAAACCTTTATGTTACATAAAAATAAATGCTTAAGGGCGCTGACACGGTCAAAGACCCTGAACTTTTGGAAAGACCTAATCGTGAATGATAACCAAGCAGAGTGGTATAGGTTGGCAGCTCGCAGCGGCCTCCTTGGACTTTTGAATCTCAAGTACAAGGGGATGGATAGTGCACTCATTTCAGCTTTCGTGGAGCGATGGCACCCGGAAACAAATAGTTTTCACTTTTCATGGGGTGAAATTACCATTACACTCCACGATGTCTTTCAGATCCTGAATATGTCAATCTAAGGCAGTGCTGTACATACACCATTCGAAGATGTCGAATTAATTATGGATATCAACTCGAGGATGGGCATTCCAATACAAGCATTAAAAGCGGCAAAGACGAAATCTGGTTTTAATTGCAAATGGCTCAATGAATTTTTGACGACGACGGGGAAATCCGACAGTCTTATAGCCTCTGAGTTTTTGGCCGTTTTGCTTGGTAGCATGTTGTTTCCCGACAAGTCGGGGAACAAAATCAAGCTATCTTTATTTCAGCTGCTATGGGAACACAATGAGACAGATCAATACGCATGGGGTGCTGCTACGCTTGCCTACTTGTATAGACAGCTTGGTATGGCAAGTCGTGCAGAAGCCGCTCAAATTTCTGGTTGCCTTTTGCTCCTTCATGTAAGGATCCAAAACTCTTTCTTTTATTGTCATCTCAAATAATTATTTCTCAAAGTTTACTTGCCTAAAGTTTGCTTATTTTCGTGCAGGACTGGATTTGGAGCTACTTTCCTAAGTTTAGGGGCCACTTAAATCTGTCTCAAAACGACCCAAGAAATGAGGGCCCACGGGCGGCCCACATCGATCCTCGATCGCCAAAAGAAGATTGTAGCATCAGGGTCAAGGAAATGAGGCTTTCACTGGACTTATTACGACCCGACGAGATACTACAATTTCATTATTCATTTTACATTAATTGATTTTCATTTAAATTTATGCAACACATGCTCAAACTCTTATGTGTATAGGTCGTATGGATGTCGTGGGACAATGTTCATCAACAACACTACCGCATATCAATGTACAGAGTAACTCTGAAGTGCATGAAATTCAGTGAACCTTACATGCCTGATCGAGTGACTCGTCAATTCGGTAAGGTTCAACCGATTCCCATTGACCCGATTCGCCCCAAGAGTAGAACCAGACACGTGACGCTATATAATTACGAGGCAGTGTTCTTTTCCACGGACGACCATTGGGATGAACTGCCCAACTACCAATCCCCGATTCTGAGGCTATCCAATTGTATCACAAGCACGCAGACGGTGGATGGCTACGTTTCATGGTTGCAACGTCTTTCCCATCCTTACATGTATGCGGATTCCAAGAGTGTGATGGAAAACGAACGTCCCATGCCCGCATACATAGAATCTGTTATCAAAATTAATCATATACAAGGGATAGTCAACGAGACCCTTCGCCAGTTGGATACAATGCCAGACTTGCAAATCGCAAAAGCGGCGCTTCAACGGATCCATGCACTTGTGAATGTACAACTGGTTGAAACTCCAATTGCAGAGGCTGCTGAACCAGAAGGGTATGTACCAGTTCGGGAAACACAATACGAGGAGCACGGGACACAATATGGGTCATCCACAGGTCCAAGTACAGGGCAAGGGTATCAAGTCCCACCGTCGGCTGGAGGTCCAAGCTTTGGGCAAGCATTCCAAGGCCCACCGTTCGCACCGGCGACAGGAGGTCCAAGCTATGGGCAAGCATTCCAAAGGCCACCGTTCGGAGTGCCGACAGGGTTCGGGGAGCAAGCATTCCAAGGCCCACCGTTCGCACAAGCTACAGGACGTCCAAGCTATGGGCAAGGGCAACCGTTCGAAGTGCCGACAGGGTTCGGGGGGTAGTACGGGGAAACGAGTGAATTCATGAATTTACTTGGATATGTCCAAGAGTACCGACAATACGGAGAAGGGTATCATCCACTGTACGGGACAAGTTATTGGCAAGGGTATGAGAGAAGAAATGAGGAGAATAATTAAATAAATCTTTTGTAATACCTTAATCTAAATTTTATTGACTTTAGTTCATTAATATTTTATTTTGTATGATTTGAATTTATTTGATATGTTAATATAAATTTGCTAATTTTTTTTTACAAAAGTAAAATACATAAATTTTATTATATTTTTAAATAAATTACATAAATCCCATAAAAATAATATACAAATATTCCATAAACCCCCATTAAAATTCCCAAAATTCGCTATTTTTTTTTAAAGAAAAATCCGTAAACGGTGATTAGCACCGTTTATATTTAAAAAACAAAATTTGGCAACGGTGATTAACACCGTTTATATTTAAAAAACCGGATTAATTTTTTTTTTTAAAACAAAAATTGTAGTTTACAAAAAAAAAAAAGTATTTTTACCAAACGATGATTAACACCATTTTAAAAAAAATATTTTTGAACCGAAATGATACGGATATGAAAAATTTCGGTTACAAAGCGAATAAACCAAAACCTTAGGGGTACCAACAGGAAAAAACTTAATCGTGGGACACCAACAGAAATAACCCTAAATTCAGGGGCACCAACAGGAATTTTCCAAAAATAAAAATTGCACCGTTCACCCTAACGAACGGATCCAAAATTTCATACGGTGGAAGTAGAAATCCCCCAAATTGCTTGAAATTGGACCCAAATTCGATGCCGATGACGTCCCAGTTCAACAGAATGGCCACCCTCGATGAATCAGATGACGAGATTGGGGATATTGCGAGCACCTCTGACACTAAGCCTTGTTCTGATAAAGGATCGAATCACCTCGATCATGAAATCGTGCAGCTCACGAGGCTCAGATCGGGCCCCACAAAACCCGTATCGATTGTGAAGATGTTGGTTGCTCGGGAGAGCAATTTGTCCGGAAGAGGTAGATTTTCGTCGGCGGAGAGTTGCCATGCCCTGAGTAGATACTTGCCTGTTCAAGGACCTTACACGGTCGATCAAATGGATAGTTGTGCTTACGTTTCCCAGTTCTCTGCTGATGGTTCGCTTTTTGTTGCTGGCTATCAGGTATTTTCAGCTCGTTCTGCACTATAAGCCTAAACACTATAGGAGTTAAAAAGTCAGGCATGCAGGTTTAGGCTTTGGCATAGCGAGTGGAATTGGATTGGAACTCAATCGATGGTTTTGTGTGTTTAGTTAGAACTTTTGGAATTGGGTTTGGAAGGTCACTGGAGTCGATCATTCAACACTGGTATCACCAATTCTATGTACAAGGTGGAGTAATGGGAAGCCAATTTGTGGGGTTTCGGGAATTGGGTAAAATTGGTAAAGCACAAAACATAAGCTACGAGTTTGTTTGGTAAGACATGTAGATTGTGTAAAGTGTGATGAAGTAACTGATGAGATGATTATGCTGATAATGAGTACTTATAATGTAAAACGGGTTCACCAAACAAGCCCTAAGAATAAGGTTTTGGGATCGGTACCACATTCTCGTCACCATGCTCTTCAGGTGGCTCTTGGGTCTAATTTAGGTCCTGGTATGGAATTAGGAGTCGAGTTTGAACATATATTCAATTAAGGAGGTTTGTTTGGTTAGTTCAAGAATCACAGTTAGGTTTAGTTTAAGAGCTGAGTTCATTTAGAAATGCATCAAATCTGAGTAGACAAATGGGTTTGTAGAGATCTGATGCAAACAAATAATCTTGTCTCAGGTTGGATAATTCAACCTAATTGCTCATTTCCCAAATTCATCAACCAAACACCAAGTTAGACAGTTAGTGGTATAGAAGTGCCTGATTGTTAGGCCTAGTTGTGACATGTCAAGTGCTTTCAGAAGAACTTTATGTAGAAGTGTTGTTGGATGAAGAATTTTGAGAACCTTGAAGACCTCATTGTAGCTATGGGATTACCAAAAGTGGTTTGGTTAGATGAGAATATGTGGAACATTGAGTAATTTATCCTAGTTTATGATACCCGGAAACTCCAAAGTAGTGACGTGTCCCCGTTTTGGAAACTCCTTGGAAACTCCTCGATTCCAAGAGCGTTTCCTAGTCTTTAAATCTTATATTTAAACTAATTTAAACCTTAAACTATAGAACACTCATTTACTTACACTTTTCTTTCCCACTTCTCCTACTCGGCTCTCTCCTAAATCCTTTAGCACTCTAGGCGACCATTCCTGATCGTTCATCATTGTCTCTTCATTGGGAGGATGTTTAGGTTGTTTTAAGCTTTAACTAATAACTATGGGTTATTTTAACTATCATTACTTTATTTTAAACTTGATTATGTTGTTTGTTTGGAATTGTATTTTCCTTATTTTGTTCGTTTGCAAGATGTTGTTGAATTGCTCATTTTTCATGATGTTAATCTATCGTACTCCTTTTATAAGTGATTTAATAGCTTGATAATAGTCCATTTTAGGCATCCTTTGGTGATAAATTTATTCTACTCCTTATGTTTAAAATAACATATAATTTGTGTTGCCGTTTCCCCGCCGTTTCCTTTTTTATTGAATTTGAGATTGCCGTTTCCTTTCGGAAACGTCTCCGTTTCCGAAACACGTTTGCGTTTCTGGGTAACATAGATCCTAGTGAGTTGAAGTTGTCTTTGGCCAAGCAGGCACGAATCAAGTCATGTGAAATTCGATTTGCTATTTGCGTCAGTATTTGATACCCATGAATTTTGATCCTAATATCTATCCTCCTGCAGGGGAGCCATATTCGAGTATACAATGTAGAGAATGGATGGAAAGTGCAAAAAGACATTAAAGCAAGAAGCTTGAGATGGACAGTAACGGATACATGCCTTTCTCCGGATCAAAGATCTCTTGTAAGTATGTAGCAACTTTGTATGCCATCAATCGTTTCTATTAGACCATTGAAGTCTGTAGTTTCATGGAGTCAATTGTGATCCATTCCACATATGCAACTCTAGAAAGCAGGAATTTGCTCTGTTGTCTGTATGGAGCCTTTCTGTTTCCTTTGTGTCTTTCTTGGGTAAAATTCAATAGGATGAACTCATGGCTTTGGAGATTTGTTGAGTTGGCAGTCACATCATATGTTCACGTGGCTCTTTTTCCATGTTGTTTATTAAGTGGAAAGAGAGAATATTTTTTATAGTTTGAATGTGTGGAAAACTTCTGAATATGATACTTGGATTTTGAAAATTGGCTTAAAATTCATTAGGTTTTTGATGTTGAATCAAAGTGTGGATGATATTTTGAGAAACTTCTAAATTGATCATGGATTTGGTTTGCTGATAGAAAGAAGAGATCTCTTACACGCTTCATGAGATTTTCTATATAAATTGAGGGTTTGCCAGTAGCTTGTGTTAACACCAGACTCCAGTTCTTGCACCAAAGCAAAGTAGAAAGTTTCTGCTGTTTTATTTTGTAGTGATTAGAACTGTCTTAATTAAATAATTTGAATTTTTGAAGTATTATATTTTCAGACAATTTTGTGCTAGAGACTGATGTTGAGGAAGAAAACTGGATTAGACAGTTAGAGAAAGAGAATAGTTTTCTCTCTAGTGAATTCTGTTGAGTTTTGACAAATCTACACTTTATGCCTGCTTGTCAACTCTACACTATATTCAGCTCTCATCTGTGCTTTTTAAGCTTCTCATTATCCATTTAGAGAAAGAGAATAGTTTTCTCTCTAGTGAATTCTGTTGAGTTTTGACAATGTTGGTTAGAAATGCTTTACTTTCCTCATGTACATACTCATTTGTCAGCTGATGTGCTTATTCTCTATTGTATTTCACTTCATCTGGCATTTATTATATTTTGGCAAACGTAGTCTACAATCTTCTTTGGTATATTATGTGCATTGCTGTCTACTTATAGTTATATCTTAACATGAATATGGCAGGTTTATTCAAGTATGTCACCCATGGTTCATGTTGTTAACATTGGATCCGCGGTCACAGAGTCACTTGCCAATGTTACAGTATGTACACTCTATCTTTTTTCTTTCTCCCTGCCGGGTTGGTTGTTAGGAAACTTAACCTTGAAGGGAAGATAATGGAGCTGTTTTCCTATGCAAATTACAATCTTTAGGATCCAAGGAGGGGGTAACTTTTTGATATGAAGAGATTTTCTCTGAAATTGTGGTGCTCATAGTTTTATATAGGTTTATAAGTTATAGACTTATACGTGGGAAATTTCTGGTATTCTCATATAATCCATCTCAGATTACGCCTTTGTGAATTATTGTGTGATACTCTACAATGGTTGATCTTTATATATCATATATCCTCTGTGCAGGAAGTTCATGAAGGTTTAGACTTCTCGGGTGGCTTTCATGATTATGATGATTCATTCGGGATATTTTCCATAAAATTTTCAAGAGATGGAAGAGAACTTGTTGCTGCAAGCAGTGATGATTCGATATATATTTATGATCTTGCTGCATACAAGCTTACAGTTAGAATTCCTGCACATGAGGTAGTTGAATTTGATATTTGTGGTATTAGTTTTCTTCAGCATACAAGCTTTAAGCATATTAATAAAATTGATCACAAATACAGAGTTGCCTGCCTAGAGCGTTATGTGCTGAGTTGGCTTCTATTCTTGTCATTTTCCTCAACTATTCAGTTCTCTGTTACTGAACTTAATTATTGTAAATATTGAACGTTTATGTGCATCCTCTTTTGCAGGATGATGTTAATGCAGTATGCTTTGCAGATGAGTCTGGGAATTTGATATATTCTGGAAGTGACGATAACTTGTGCAAAGTGAGCTCCTAAGTCCTATCAGTGGAACTATTTAGCATGCTATATTTTCAAACTTAAACCAGTTTATACTTTATACCATTTTCTTCCATAAACCTTTTGCTTTCATTTCGTACCTTTGTTAGAGGTCACATGCTTTGCTTATGCACATGCATTTTCAGAGTAAGACAAATATGGTTAGGTTCTGTATTAATCTGGTTATTGGGTGATGACTAAACAATGAAGCATGCATAGATATACACTTAGCAGTCAGCACCATTCTTGCAAAGTATGTTCCTGTAACTTTATTTTTTTAATCAGGTATGGGACAGGCGTTGTCTAAATGTTCGGGCCGAGTCTGCTGGAATTTTGACAGGGCATATAGAAGGCATTACTTACATTGACAGCCGGGGAGATGGACGCTACCTTATAACAAATGGGAAAGACCAATGTATAAAGCTGTGGGATATCAGGAAAATGTCTAATGCTTCCCGGTATGTTGGTTTAACATACTCTGAGGCTCTTACCGTATGACAGTCTTCCTTTTCCTTCCATTTGATAAAAGAACAGAATGTGGATGCCACCTCTCTTATGGATCATATATTATGCAAGAGAGAAAGATGAGATTCATAAAAGAGATCATTGGCAGTTTGTTTTAGAGAGTTTCTTTAGCTCAGTAGGATGATTATCATATCGTTGATTTTGGTTGATAAGCTAAATAAGTACACATTTATTTGGAAATTCTTGGATGTTTTCTGGCATGCATCCCTGATCGGCTGATCCCTTGTAGCCTCAGTAGTGATGATTGAAATTTACAACATGTTTTCTCGAGTAACTATAGAGTTTGGCAATGTAAGCATGCCCTTAAATGTGATCTATGTTCCTTGTTTACAGTGTTCCAAGGAAAAGATTTTCAGACTGGGATTACAGATATATGGATTATCCCCGGGAACGACTGCAGATTCGGCACCCAAATGATCAGTCATTGGCGACTTACAGAGGACACTCAGTTTTGCGTACTCTGATAAGGTGTTACTTCTCACCAGCAGAAAGGTATTTCAACCAAACTTATTTTCCATGTAAAATTATTATGTTTGAGATGCCCTGGAGTACCAGTTAGCTGATGTAGACTTTTGAACTAATTCATGATGGCAGCATCGTATCAGCCTGTTCCATATAGCTGATCATTGAGGAAATTGTTTCTTTTTAGAATAAAGTTACTGCTAGCATTGTATCAGCCTGTTCTGTATAGCTGCTTTATGAGGTGAACTATTTGGAATCTCATAAAATCACTATTTGGAAATGGGAAGGGCACCCTTTCGTGTAGAATTTCGTATTCTGCTCGAATTCATGCATTTTACTCATAAAGATTGTAAATCTCAGTTTTGCTAGCGCCTAGTAGTCCATATCTTTTGGTCCTTGACAACATCTCCGTGGAGATGGAATCCGTCAATGATGGTCGTTGTTGCTAGCCTAGCCCTAGGACGTTGAATGTCGTCACTATCCTTCTTGGGTACCACACAGAACATATTAAGAGCTAAGGTTTACCATGCGGAAAATGAAAAACGTTGGCTACCACATGGGACTTGCAAAAAAATGGGGTTACCACTTGGAATTTTATTTTTTATTATCATCAATTCTATAATATTAGCGTTCATATATTGATGGGATTCATATTCTTCTTTATATAAGGTTAGAGTTCATGTAATTAGTTTTTGGCATGTCTGAATTTTAAGTACTGTTACAGATAACAGATCTCTCTTCTTCTACACTTGCCTATTCGCCATTATTTCTTTTGTCAATGTTGTAGTTTAATTTTCTAACAGATCCGCTATTTGTTTGTTCAGCACTGGCCAAAAGTACATCTACACTGGATCAACTGATGGGTGTGTTTACATTTACAATTTGGTAAGTAGCTTTCTACTCCATTCAAAAATTTCAATTTCCTCGAAATTCGAGACAAGCTCATCATGAAGGGCTTGCCCAAACTCACAGGTGACGGGTGATCTGGCGGCGAAACTAGATCACCATGACTCAACTGTAAGAGATTGTTCATGGCACCCCAAGTACCCTGTATTTGTAAGCTCTTCATGGGATGGTTCCATTATTAGATGCGAGTTTCCAGGGAAGGGCGGTCGACGACCCCCTCCCGGGAGGAGAAGAGGCTGGAGAAGATACTTGTTTTGAGATGGGGCGTCGTCATCTAGTCTAGAAAAAAAGGGTGGGTTCTCACCTCCAAACCCCTTTCGGTACCGGTTTGTAGCTAATTATAAAGAAACTGTAAAATAGGAAAAATGTTTTATCCAGTCAAATAAATTAGTAAATGTTTTCATTTCATCAAACGCAACTTCAATGTGTAATTATTTTACTTGTAAGATGTTATTGTCTCTCTTCTTCCCCTTGAAATCTTGGTAGTATAATTCCGCACTAGTTTGGTACTGTTTCATGCCATGTAACAACTATAGGAGTATAGTACATGACGTCATACACTCCAAGAATCGAGTACATGATGACATCATACACCCCAAGAATTGAGTAAAGTAGACAAAAACAATATCGTTATTCATCCATTTTTCTAAATTTAACAACGTTTTTTATTTTTTTTACTAATAACATATGTTTAAAATATCAATTATTAATAACATATGTTTAACATATTATTTTTGTTATAATATTATATTTATGGATGTACATAAAATAAGCTTCTTTAAATCCTAGAGTTGACTTATTCTCCAAGCATTGTAAATTCTATATAAGACTCTTTTTAAAAGCCTAATAAACACAAGTTTACTCTCTCATTGCTATTTTCTTATCTTTCAAATCTCTCACTTTCTCTTAGTTTATAACATGTTATCAGCACAAAGAGAATGTTGTTAAACTTGTTGTACGTTGAAATGCAACATTATATTGCATATTGGGTATGCTTAGGCATATGGTTGGTGAATGAGTTCATATAAATGGTGATGTACGCATATATGCAAATTGATCTTGCAAAGACATTTCATCCCGGAAGAGGATTGATTTATAAATATGTATTGACCGCCATAAAGTGATAATTTTCAATCCTTAAAGTGATAATTATGAATATATGATCCCTAAAGTGACATTATTTTGTAACGATATATTTTATCTCTTGAAGTGGATAACTTTCAATCCCTTTAGTGATAACTTTCAATCCCTGAAGTGATAATTTTCAATCAATCCCTAAAATTAAAGGATATTTGAGTTAAATGATGTCATAGTGGTGATGTTGGAGTCCCTGTAGTGACGAGTTTAGCCTATGTAATTATGAATTGTATCACTCGAAGTGGATGGAAATAAAAGATTCAAATTAACTTATACTTGTCATATACTAGTTTATTTATTTCATTGTTGATTATATTTTTGTGTTGTTTTATCTCCCGAAGTAGACAAAATAATAAACCCTATTACTCCCTGAAGTGGATGCACAAATAATATATTTATCTCGGTATAGACAAATCATCCTTGTAGTGATATGTTTTATCTCCCGAAGTAGATGAAATAATAAACCCTATTACTCCCTAAGTGGATAATAAAAAAGATTTATCATTTCTTGAAGAAGATGATAACTTATTTATATATTTAAAGTAAAAGCATATGTATCATCCTTGGCAGTGGATGTATATGTAAAACGAAATTGTCCCTGAAGTGACATTATTCTTCGTACTAAATGAATGATGAGTTTATTTTTTTTACTAGTGTTTTAGACCTTAAATGCATTTTAGAACAATTGCTATAATTGCAATGCCAAATTTCAAGGGTTTTCAGAAGAAACAATTTAACACAAGATTTTAAGGGTTAAGTTTCATTTGCTTAAACAAATTTTGGAGAAAAATCTAGCACTTGGAAATTCATGCAGAATTGTGCTAAACTATGATTCTATCATACCATCATCAATTGTTTTAGAGTTCTAAGACTCAATATTTTTGACAATGTAGAGATCACTATAAACTCCAGAAGAGTTACGTGATCATCTAATTTTGAGTTGATGATATTCCAAATATTAAAGGATCACCGATATGGAAATTTCAATGGTGGGAACTATTGTCGAAAACGCCATTACTTGTACCATTTTGATAAATTAGAAGTTTCTTTACCCTACAAATGGCAAAAACCAAGTGTGAAATATAAGGTTTAGAAAGAATGTCTCATTCATGGCTCCAGAAGAGGTCTATCTTGTTATTGGAAAGAACAAGAAGGTAAATGAGTTACACTCTATGCTTACAAGTTTAGGACAAACTTGTTGATTATTTGAAAAGATAACCGACAAATTGGTTATCATGCACAATTCATAAATGAGGCCAATATCGAATATCTATATAAATGTTCATAGGAAACTTTACACACGAGGTATATACGACAACCCATTGAATCATATTATATTTCTAACTAGAAGTTAGTTGATGGAAAAATATTTCTTTGTGGCGAAAATGGATTCGATCACCCAAGTGAAACAATAATGTGCAGAATCATAGGAAAACTCACTTGGACACCTACTAAAGGACTGGAGGATCCTAGGACATGGATGATAGCTCCATGATCCCCTCGGTGACGGCGACAGACAAAGAGGAAGCAATGAAGGTGCGTTCGAATGGCCCGGTAACAAGAGCTCGCGCAAGGGCAATGGAGCGAGCAACACAATCATTAGTCTTGCGGGCGCAAGCAAGTGACACGGGTTCATCTAGTCCTAAATGGGTTCTCCTCTTGACCTATGAAGGATTAGGTGAGGTTCTGCCTTAGCCGATCCCGCCAAGAAGACGAAGACGACGAGATCGCGGAAGCAGAACGAAGCAGCCAAGAACTCGACCCAGAACTCGACCGAGTTCTGGACCGAGTTATTGCTCCAGCCAAGAACTCGACCCAGAACTCGACCGAGTTCTGGACCGAGTTGTTGCTCCAGATAAGAACTCGACCCAGAACTCGACCGAGTTTTGAACCGAGTTCTGGTTCCAGATCGAAACTCGGCCAAGAACTCGATCGAGTTCCTGACCGAGTTCCTGCCCGCGTCAGCGATCTCAATTTGTGTCGTTTTGCTGAAAAATTTATTATTATATTTTTTATTATTTCTTTTTGTCGCTATTTAAACCAAGAAATCCTAGTTTGTAAATTTTATGTTGAATTTGAGTAGTAAAGTTGAGTACGCTCCTTCCCTTGAGTTTCAACATCAAACCCTTCGATCCCACGGATCAACTATCCCGTAGCTCGTCGCTTTGAGCAATTGTTCCCGTAGTTGAACAATTGCTCGAAGCGACGAGCTGCGGGATAGTTGATCCGTGGGATCGAAGGGTTTGATGTTGGAACTCAAGGGAAGGAGCGTACTCAACTTTACTACTCAAATTCAACATAAAATTTACAAACTAGGATTTCTGGGTTTAAATAGCGACAAAAAGAAATAATAAAAAATATAATAATAAATTGTTCAGCAAAACGACGCAAATTGATATCGCTGACGCGGGCAGGAACTCGGTCGAGTTCTTGGCCGAGTTCCGATCTAGAACCAGAACTCGGTTCAGAACTCGGTCGAGTTCTGGGTCGAGTTCTTATCTGGAGCAACAACTCGGTCCAGAACTCAGTCGAGTTCTTGGTTGAGTTCTTGGCTGGAGCAATAACTCGGTCCAGAACTCGGTCGAGTTCTGGGTCGAGTTCTTGGCTGCTTCCACGATCTCGTCGTCTTCGTCTTCTTGGCGGGATCAGCTAAGGCGGAACCTCACCTAATCCTTCATAGGTCAAGAGGAGAACCCATTTAGGACTAGATGAACCCGCGTCACTTGCTTGCGCCCGCAAGACTAATGATTGTGTTGCTCACTCCATTGCCCTTGCGCGAGCTCTTGTTATTGGGCCATTTGAACGCACCTTCATTGCTTCCTCTTCGTCCGTCGCCGTCATCGAGGGGATCATGGAACTATCAATGGAGTCTCTGTCCTAGAGTGATCGTAAATACACGACTTGTTTTCTTGGTAAACAATGTCGATTATATAAAGAGTAAATGCAGAGTCTCAAGGTTTCTTGACATATTCAAGAATACATATGAGGACTAATAACATCGTCGTATGGACCAATGTTAATTATTCACATATTTTATGATGTTGATAGATGCATTAACACATTGGTCAAACGAAATAAAAAGTGGGAGAATGAAATCAACCAATCAATGTAATGGTCGAGCAACGGGTAGCTCACTCTGATAAGATGACCCAATACAATCGTTATTTATGTGGTCATCAATTATAGCTTGGTTAAAGACAATACATGAAATGATCTAGAAGAATCATTGACCATATGAGATCATACTAAGTTTGAATGTCGAGAATTAAGTTTGACTTTGACCGACCATGATATATTCCCCTAATTGAAACTTATCTCCAGAAGAGAACTAAAGGTATATAGATACATGGTGTATGTCCCATCACCCCCCCCCCCCTAAACAATCTAAAGGGTAATGCCATAAAGAAAGTTGGGATTATACAAGGGGTAGGCGTCCCTATATATTATTGAATACCTAGAGCTTATGTTGGGTGATCGCTCGGTATCAAGAATGTCATTTTGATGAGATAAGATCCCAACTTTAGGGGGAGCGGACAATGAGACTAGTATGTATAAGAGATTGCAAGGAATGCAAATTATCGATAATTATAAATCCTTGGTTAAACGAACATGAACCAGAAGTTCAACAGATCATATACATAACGATATAGCTAGGATGCTATAAGTTGCATTTACTGAAAGCCAAGAAAGTGACGGAGTCACATATACCAACTGAAATGCCTAGCTCATTTGGAGGTTTTTGTAGTAACTCAAGACCAATCCACTACAATGGAGTCTTAATTACGCCAGAAGCGTGGGAGACTATTAGACTATGTTTGAAGCTCGATTTTCCTGAAGAGGAATCACATATTGCAGCTTAACAAGCTGTTAATTATTGACAAGTGACATTTTTTTGAGATAAGTTCTTGAAGAGAATCTTATCTCAGATTACACATCATAAGCAAAGACTTTAAGGAATAAGTATGAAATGTTTGTTAGAATCCATTTCGGAAGGAATCGAAATGAGATTGTCCTTGACGAGTTTGTTTGAATAAGTACTTGCACCAAAAGTGACATACGAGAAGGGTTCATGATTCTCAATCAATGGAAACACGTCGACAATGATGATTGGTAGAGCTGAGAAAGGCGTTTCAAGAAAAGTTGGATTTTGTATATTAAAAGTGATATGTAAATCATTAATTAGAAATGGTTATCTGTATTGGTTTGTATTTCTATTTTTGATACAGGTATGTACATGCAGGTTTCCAAAGAACCGGAATTTATGTGCACGAACACAAATGAAGATATATGAAGATCATGCATCACTCCGCACTCAATCACTTACATATTGACGATATCTATCTACACTCATGAGCTTTGAGTCAAAATGAGGACCATTTCAGTAGATTCAGTCAAGCAATGTTAAATTGAGGGGAGAACTACAAGTCTACAACTGCACTCTTTTTCCCTTAGGCTTGGTTTTTATTCCATTGAGTTTTTCCAAACAAGGTTTTTAATGAGGCGGTTAATGATGTACATCCAATGAGGAATGTTATAATATTATATTTATGGATGTACATAAGATAAGCTTCTCTAAACCCTAGGTTGACTTATTCTCCAAGCATTGGAAACCCTATATAAGGCTCTTTTTGGAAGCCTAATAAACACAAGTTTACTCTCTCATAGCTATCTTCTCATCTCTCAAATCTCTCAATTTCTCTTAGTTTATAACATTTTTTTTTGATATAAGGCAAACAAAAGGTATCCTTACAAAGAGAAAGGAATACCTGAATCATCACACCAGATGATTTTTACAAGCTTTTCACAAGCTAACATAATACTAGAGTTACAATTTAGAAGTAAGAAACGAGAATCCTCTAACTCCTGGTAGTGAGGATGCGATTGAATAAACTCCATTAATCTTCGTCTGAGAAGGAAAGGAGAGATGTTGTTGGTAGCCAAAAAATCAGCCACCCTTTTGTTTTCTCGATAGCAGTGTCGAATCTGAAAACCACTGAAATTATGGCACAGTAATAAAATATCAGCGATAATAGGTTTAATTTCCCAAGGAATCTTCCAAATTCCTTGAATCGAGTTGATGACTGTAAGATTGTCTCCCTCCATCATTAAGAACCTGATGTTAAGGGAGATTGCCCGACGAATCCCTTCTAAGGCTGCAAGAGCCTCTGCTATAATCGGAGATGAGCAGATAAACTACTTGCGATCTAAAAAGACCACTTCTCCAACATGATTACGGAAAATGATATCGATATGACAAGGAGAATCATGTTTAACCAAAGCATCAAAATTTAATTTTATCCAAGGATTCTGAGGTTTAGTCCAACATCCTCTAGATCTTTTGTTTTGAAGATTTATTTTCTTATTATTGATTGTTTTAGCAGGAAAAGAGCTAAACCAATCTTTAAATTGGATTAACATTGTATTGATAATATTATTATTAAGAGTTTGCGTATTTTTAAATATTAAATAATTTCTATGATTCCAGACGTTCCATCAGAGAACAAGAATGTACTCAATATTAGAGTTATTTTTTCTGAAATAACTCATATTAGTCTAGAAATCAGATCAATTTTGCAAAGTAAAGGAATGACCTATACTAATATGAAGATGATTATTCAGGTTAAGAGTAAACACACAGTTAAAAAAATAAGTGATTAGTGTCTTCTATATCTGTGTTACAAAGACTACATTGTGATGGTACTCTCGAGTAAAATCTATTGAGACGTTCAGTAGTTGGTAGAGAGTCTGAAAGTGCTTTCCAAAGGAAATATTTAATTTTTGGCGGAATATTTTCACTCCAAATCCAAATAGGGAAATTAGGTTAAGAGTTTGTGCAAGATTTATTATCAGTTAATGATCTAGCACTTTTAGTTGAAAATTTTCCATCAAGAGAAGGTATCCATAAAAGATTATCCGAAATATTTGTTACGAGGTAAATAAACATGTAAAATTTTATCATTAATATGGGGTGGTAATCAAAGTTGTAACTTTGCAATATCCCAATTTCTATATGAAGTTATAAATTCTGAGACGGGAGTGTCAAGGTCATGATGATCTGAGTACGAAGTTAAATTACAGTTAGGAATCCAATTGTCACTCCAAAATTTGATATGAGTACCATCTCCAATTTGCTTAAAATATTGTTGATAGATTGACTTGATAATAAATAATAATATTGTAATTAAATGTATGTATTTTGGTTGTTTATATTAAGAAACAAAAATTAATAATAAAAGGAAAAGTGTCATGTGAGAATATATAATAGGGTGATAAATGAGAATAAATCCTAGCCATTGGATGACAAATAAACCAAAGGCTAGAATTAAACTTTCTTTAAAAGGTCATGTGCCATGCACATGACCTGATTTTTGAGAGTTGGACCGGTCAACATGACTGGTCAAACCAGTCACCGACGGTCAAATTTTTTTTTTCCAGGCACATTTTTTGGCTTGCGACTACATGTGCATTGATGTTTGCTTGTATGTGCATCGACTTGTATGTGCATTGATATTGCATAAAATCTGTATAGGATTTTTGACTATATGTGTGACTTTGTGTATGTGAAACCTCATACACGTCTCAGCATGTGCATATGTTTTAGCTTGTGTGTTGATAGATTTTAACATATATGTGCATCTAAATTCTACTTTTGTGCATTATTTTCTTGGGTTGAAATATGCATGAGTTTTGGCTTGTATGAGAATACATTTTGAAGTGCATGTCTTTTTTGTTGTATGTGCATCTAAATTCCATAACTTCTGCATAAGGTTTTGACTATATGTGTGACTTTGTGTATGTGGAAACTCATGCACATACATGCAAAAAACTTATACATGCATTTCACAGAATGTGCATATGCTTTGGCTTGTGTGTACATAAATTTTGACCTGTATGTGCATCTAAATTCTACTTGCATGTGTTGTTTTCTTGGGTTGAAATGTGTTTTGGCTTGTATGTGCATACCCTTTGAAGTGCATGTCTTTTTGCTTGCATGTGCATGTAAATTAAACTAGGCGTGCATAGGGTTTGACTATATGTGTGACTTTTTGTAAGTGAAAACGTATGCACATACATGTAAAATCTTATACACTTTACAGAATGTGCATAGGTTTTGTCTTGTAAGTGCATGGATTTTGAATTGTCTGTGCATCTAAATTTTACTTGTATGCATCATTTTCTTGGCTTGATATGTGCATGAGTTTTTGGCTTGTATGTGAATACCATTTGAAACACATGTCTTTTTTCTTGAATGTGCACATGTCAAAACTTATGCACATACAGTGTACAACTCATGCATATTTTCTCTAGAAAACAATGCATATTTTTTACAATCTTTAGATGCACATACATGCCAATATTGATGCACATACAAGCCAAAATATATGCACATGCCATCTCAAGCAAAAAAATAGTTTTGGAAAAAAGTTGGGCTGAAAAAATTGAATGGAAAAAATGGTCGGACAACACCTTATAAAATGTTTATGCACATACAAGTCAATATTGATGCACACACAAGCCAAAAATGGTGTACATGCTAGCGCAAGCAAAAAGTGGACCCGAAAAAAAATGGGCCGAAAAAAAAAAACTTAGGTCGGACAACGCCTTCTAAAATTTTGATGCACAAATAGGACAATATAGATGCACACACAAGCCAAAATATATGCACATGCCATCTTAAGTCAAAAAGTGGCCCCGAAAAAAAAACGCTGGTCCAAAATAAAATAAAACTTTCACTGGTCAACGCCAACGGTCAACGCTGGAGCTCCGGCGTTGACTGGCTGGTGACCGGTTTGACCAATTTATTATCCACTTAAGTATGACACATGACCACTTAAACGATAGTCTAATTCTAGCATTTGGATTTAAAAAATCCAAAGGCTAGGAGGTATTCTCATTTCTCACCCTAATATTCATTCTCACCCTAATATTCATTCTCACCGGATCCACACTCATAATAAAATGGATCTTTAGTTTATTAAGAAAAGAAAGAAGGTAATTTTTTTATGATTTGAAATAAACATGCGAATTTTTATTTTGGAACTACAAATACGTAGAGTATGAATAAATTAGTAATAAAATAATAACGAGTCTTTCAATGACATTGTTTTACATATATTAAATGAGGACTAAAAGACTTAATTGATCAAAAATACTAAAGATGAGATCTTGATTAAAATTTGTTAAATTGTATAAAAAATAAAGCTAAATTAATGGGATCGTGTCAGAATCGTAGCATTGTAAGATCCCACAATCCGAATCGTAAGATCACACTACGATTCTATGCACATATAATTCACTATGCTGATCCGTATCGTTGGGATACACATGGATCGTAGAATCGTAGAATCGGTACATCCGGGTTGCGATTCTAATAACCTTGCCCCCAAGAATTGAGGATGTTTCCCATATGGAGCTAGATATTCAGATTTGTGGTAATGTGACAATGATGCGGACCCAAAAGGTTCGCTTATATGCGAACGTGATAACGATGTACTCAGAAATACAATTTTATGAACATGTAAAAAGTGATGTGCACAGTGTAAAGTTTATGTATACACATTTTTTAATAAACTGATGTATACAATACAAATTTTATGTACACATAGTATAAAATTTAGGCAAAGGCTAAATACACGCGGTTTTCTGACTAAACGGACGCGATTCTGTGCGCGTAGCGTAGCAGCACAGTTTGGTGCGCCTAAGCTACGCGCACAGGGATACAATGGGCATTTTAGAAAAATTAGGAAGACTTTGTTGCCCACTAACGCGTGCGCGTATGCTACGCGCACGAATAATGGGCCGGCCCACTAACTCATGCGCGTATGCTAAGCGCACGGCTAACTCTGGCCCACTGACTCGTGCGCTTATGCTACGCGCACGGATAATTCATTAATACCGCGTCTTCAACCTCCAGATGTCTCCTTCTATTTTGCCATTCGTCTTCAGCCGCTCCTTTCTCCATTGTCGTCTCCAGCAACCAGCTCCATTCTCCCCTCTATGGCTGGCTCCATTCCCTAGTCTTCAGATCCCGCCCCCTTCTATTTCTCCCTTCCATCCTCTAGTCTCCACGGGAGCAGTTGAGTCACCACACCAGCCCACCAGGCCACTCGCGGGAACGCCACGAGTCCACGTGACAGGGCTAAAGTCGTGATGCCTATCAAAGAAATCCTAAAATACCTACTAAATAGTATAGCAAGCAAGTCAGGGTCGGTCCCACAGAGAATCAGGTTATCTATTCTTGTAATTCACGTCACCAACTAGGAACTAGGGGGGGGGGGGGTTTGTAGTGTTTTTCGTAACCAAAGTAAACAAAGCAAGAAAACAGATTCGCAAGTAAAGGTTATAAATATTATGGGGAAAAGCGCCACACTCAACAGAGATCCACACAACAATAGAAAGGTCGATCACAAAATTCTATCAATCTCAAGTTCTTAATATTCCTATAGTTGTTCTTATCCCGATCATAGATAACTATTAGTTCTACCAGCCCTAATAGTACTTATTACCAAATCAAATCCGAAAACCTTCAAGACTCAATAAAGCAATAGCAATCAACCAAGGATTCAACAAGATACATGCAATAGAAACAACCCGTTACTATAAGCATGCAATTAACTCTCTCTCACGATAAAGCGCTCGGATCCCCTATACGCAACAATCGTGCTTGCTACTAGATATGCAACCCGAACTCGGAATCACAAGTCCTAGCAATTAGGAAGATATCAATAAACCTAGGTAGCCACTCTAGATAAATCAACATAAACCAATAATCAATCAAGCACAAGAGAATCAATCCAACTAGATAGGAAAACGAACAAGAGTAGAAAACTCACAACCAATCAATTGCTGGCTTCAAACTGTCAAGTGCAACAATGGAGGTTTAATTCTCCATAGGGTTTGTGAGAGAAAAACGATGAAAGGTGGCAACTAGGGTTAGCGAAAAGATTCTTCTCTAAAAGAGTCTTAAACTTAACTTAAATACTAAGGAAATAAAAAGGAAATAAAGAAAAGAAAATAACAAACTTGGAAACAAAGTTTCAGAAATAAATAAAAAACAGATAAAAGATCTCGGAAATAAGCCGAGAAAAGTGTTCAACGCGTCTCCACCGCGGGTGCGGTGGTTGCCACCGCTGGGTGCGGTGGCTCTCCAGTGGCTTTTGTCCACTTCTCTGACGATCCCGCCGCGGGTGCGGCAGTGCCCACCGCTGGGTGCGGTGGGATTCCAGTACTTTAGCTTCTGCGACACTTCAGTAAAAATGCCATAACTTTTGATTCCCAACTCGGAATGCGCTCATCTTTTGAGGACTTGCAGTAGACTTCAAGATATAACTCCTCGAATTGGAATCACTCCATTTGGACATCTGAGTAGAGAGAACGAACCAATTAAATTCAGCACACTGTTCTTCTACTCTTCTCTTCACTTCCTTTGCGTCTTCTAGTGGTGACTTCTTCCTCAGTGTCTCCTATGATATCCAAAATAGCTCAAACACCTCCAAATACACCAAATTTCGCCCCCAAACGCCATGCACATGAATGTGTCTAAATCTACCCGAATGACACTAATAAACCCTCTAATGACTCTTACTTAAGCCCTACAAAGTAGTGCTTATCACCACGACCAGTCAAGTCGACCACGAGTCAGATCCACACCTGCCCAGATCTTGTTCTTGTTGAGTTGTTGGTAATTATACATTCATTTGTAAATTTCAGATCTAAAATCTTGACAAGGATGTTGTGTACTAAAAATTGAAGCATTTAGCACTTGAACTTGTAATAAAATCATATTGTGGTTGTATGAGGTGTACATTCCAGCTTAGGGGGGGGGGAATTGCAAAATCAATGAAATTGCTACTCATTGTCAATTTGTCACGTGATAGTAGCATTGTAGGATTTGTCTTAGACAGTGGATATCATTGTCACTTGATTGTATCCATTTTGAAATTGGAGATAGGATAATTTATAGTTTCAACATATCAATTTAGACAGCTTATATCAAATTGGGGAGTCTGGTGTTTTGTTTTCATGTTCTAGATGAGTGGATGACTTCAAATTAATGCTTTTAAATTCTAATTAATTTTGTGTGTAGACAGTAGATGCATTTATTTGTTTATTGTTTCTAGATTGTTAAAGGTTGTTAAGGATTTCGAGTATTAATAAAATGATAGTGAATATATGCTTTTATTTGTTTAATTTCACTTGTGAAAAAATTGTGTTTAATTCCATCGAAGCTTAATGTTTGTAGTGTCTTATAAATGTAGCTATTTGATTGAATCTGAAGATCATTCATAATTCGATTTCGAGTAATTTCAAAGGCTTCGTGACTTGAAATAACAGGTAACTACACAAATTGCAAGATGTATCATAGTGGTGAGGATAGTGACGAGGAAAATGATTTGGTTCAAAGTGAAGAAGAAGAAGATGAGGACGACTCCAGGATGGCGACCAGTGATTGGGACCCTAGCGGGGAATTCATGGTTAGTGTTAAACTAATTCATGTTTATATTTCATCTTATTGTTAGATCATAATTAGTACTGAAATTATAGTTTATAGTTGCATTTATAGACTATAATGTTTGATAGTAAAAAATGTCATCATTTATAGGGGAGAGAGTATACAGAGTACTTTACTACGGAATTAATGTTTGATAGTAAGGAAGAATTATATGAATGGGCGAAAGAAAGAGGAAAGGAGTTTGTTATAGCTTTGGTGAAGCGCAATTCAAGTCAGTATCAAATTAGTATAGTGTGTGATAGGTTTGGGGAATGGAGAATGGGGAGGCCGAAGGTGAACAAGGAGAATCCAGAATTACCGGTTCCTATATTAAGAAAATCGAAATCCAAGAAGTGTGGGTGTAAGTTTGAGATTATGGGTGTTCGTATGAAGAAAGAGTCATGGATGGATGGTGAAAAATGGAAATTGGGTGTGATTGAAGGTCGGCACAACCATAAGCTACGGACTAGCTTTAAAGGGAATGCATTCATGGGTCGAATGACCGAGGCGGAGCAGCTAAGTGCTAGGAGGTGGGGGGATGGTCGAAAGACACCGAAACAAATTGTTTCTGAATTGAGAGCAAACTTTCCGGGCAATGTTACATCACGAAAACAAGTAGCCAACTTCTTACAGAAGCTCCAGTATGAGGATCGTGGGGAACTAACTGTGACTTAGTGGTCGCTTACATTTCTGGTTGAACACAATTATGTAGTTCATCCTCTGAGGGATGCAAAGACGGACGAGGTAGCAATCTTATTTTTTGCTAACCAAGAGTCTTTGTGGCTGATGAAAAAGTTCCCATATGTTGTAATCATCGATGCGACATACAAGACAAACAAGTAAGTCTTTAAATTTTATTGATGTTGTTTTATTGTTATTAAATTTCATTGATGTTGTCTTATTGAAATGTTTGTCACAAATATGATATGCCACTTGTGGAGATTGTTGGTTTCACCAACACTCACCAGACGTTCAACATTGCATATGCATTCACTCGGGCGGAAAGGATTTACCATTACACGTGGATAATGAGAAAAATTCGGGCATTGTGTTTAGATTTGGGAGTGATGCCAACGGCAATAATGACAGACTGTGAGAATGCCCTCATTACTGCAATTGGCAATGTTTTTGGCAACGAAGTTCAACACCTCTTGTGTTGGGTGCATATCAGACACAACATTGAGGCACATGCATCATCCATTCTGAAGACGAAGAAAAGTGTAGATTTCTTTGCAAACCAATGCTGGGGACTTTTTTGCTCAACCAGTGAAGAAAGCTATGAAGAGAGGCTTTCCGCATTGAGGACATCATGGAAGAGAGGCCTTGTCGGATACGTGGAGGACACATGGCTTACTCCTTACAAGAAAAGCATAGTAAGGGAGTGGACTGATCATCATCTGCACTTCTTCACGAGGACTTCAAACAGGTATCACGACTGTAATGATATTTTTGTTTTATTGTCATTAATTCTTAATGTCTTATTATCCTAATGTGTTTTGATAGGGTTGAGGGGATGTACAAGGTTTTGAAAGATATTATTGGCTCTAGCATAGGGGGTTTCAATAGAGTAATTGTGAGGATCCACCATGCCATCATCCTTCAAATTGATCAGATTAGGGCAAGCATGAACATGTCACTGACTAAACGACCAACAGATTTCGATGATCCAACGATGTTGCCAGCTGTACGCGCTATATTTTCTAGGCTCTTCTACAAAGTGTCGGACAAGTGCTTTGATTTGTTGTTGGCGTCGTATGAGCGGTTATTGAAGGAGCAGTACGAAGAAGAATGCACCGATCATTGGGTGAGAAACTGTTTAGGGATGCCGTGCGTACATGTCCTTGCAAATGCCATCATTATGAGAACACCCCTCATTCCGGAGGACTTTCACCCGTTTTGGAGGGACTTGGAATGGGAAGATGCTCCTACAACAAGTGTGTCCGATGATCAGAATGTTCGAATGAACATTACAGAGATGCGACTTAGAGAAATATGGGCCAAGATTGATACTGGGACTTTGAAGAAAGGCACGGCATTCCAACTAGGTGAGTTGTATCACGACTTGGAGTATCCAGAGGAAAGTACATTGTTGGAGCCGACTGGGATCCGTTCTAAAGGAAGGCCAAGTGGTTCTAGGAACAAGTTGAACAAGGTGGAGAAGAGGGAGAAGTGCTTGTTTGAGCACAGACAAGAAGAATTGAAGCAGAAGGAGAAGAATGCAAAGGCAAAGGGGAAGGCAAGTGAGAGCTCTGGTAGAGGCCCAGGTCGTCCTAGAAAGGAAGCAAGTGGTCCTAGTCCAGTGGTGATCGGCTTTGAGGAATTATAATCTCAACCTGTACCAGAAAAATCACAACCATAAGATTCGCAGTGGCCTGAAAAGCCCAGTATTCCCATTGTTCATATGGGGGTTAACTTTGGGGTTGATAATGTGGATGACTTCTGGATTCCGTATATCAAGGATGTTAGAGATGTACGTCCTGATGGTCATTGTGGATATCGGTCTATGGCTGTACTGTTGGGAAGGGAAGAGAGAGAATATGTCAACATCCGACGGGAGCTGGTAGGGGAGTTGCTTGACAACCGAGATATATACGAGCCGATACGTAGGCATCTTCGGGAAGGGTCTTGGGATGATCTTATTCTCCAAGTCAATCATTGTAGAAGTCCTTGTTCCTCGGTATACTGGCTTCATATGCCAATGATGGGTCTAGTGTTTGCCACACTATATCAGGTTGGTCTCGTCTTATTAACTTGGAAAGTTCCGATGTTGTGCTTACCGTTAAGGGCCAGGACATCCAATGTCGGTCCTCCACAAAGGATTTTGGGCATGGCACACGTAGGCAACCATGATCACTTCATATCGGTAAAGTTTATTTCTGGATTATTTTGTTGTATGTAATTAGGCTATATTGTTTATGCTAATCAAAATGTTTTGTGTTTATATAGGTGGTTTTCAAGGATGGGTCACCAATACCGCACACTCCTGGTTCGTGGCGTACATACGCGGATCCAAACATTTTGTGGTGGGCAACACAATATGAGGGGAATTTGAAGTTGTATCGAGAGTATCAGATTGCATATGGTCGGGCACCGGATCCTTTCATGTATTCTGGAGACGGATCTGTTCTTGTAATTGACTGATGTTACCATTATGTGTGTCCAATTAAGTATTTTCCTTTATTCTGGTAGGAATTGAAAAATATTACATCAATAGGAAGGATTATAGAAGAAACGGGAAAATATGTAAATTTGGGCCCAAATAGGCCCAATAGGAAGGATTATAGAAGAAACCGGTGAAAAAATGAAAATATGTAAATTTGGGCCCAAATAGGCCCAATAGGAAGGATTATAGAAGAAACGGGTGAAAAAATGAAAATATGTAAATTTGGCTCCAAATAGGCCCAATAGGAAGGATTATAGAAGAAACCGGTGAAAAAATGAAAATATATAAATTTGGTATTTCATGTGACATATGATTATATATTATAGTTTTCATTGATATTTCATGTGATATATGATTATATACTATAGTTTTCTTTATATTTCATGTGACATATGATTATATACTATAGTTTCCTTGATATTTCATGTGACATTTGATTATATACTATAGTTTTCATTGATATTTCATGTGACATATGAGTATATACTATAGTTTCCTTGATATTTCATGTGACATTTGATTATATACTATAGTTTTCATTGATATTTCATGTGACATATGATTATATACTATAGTTTCCTTTATATTTAATGTGACATATGATTATATACTATAGTTTCCTTGATATTTCATGTGACATATGATTATATACTATAGTTTCCTTTATATTTCATGTGACATATGATTATATATTATAGTTTTCTTGATATTTCATGTGACATTTGATTATATACTATAGTTTTCATTGATATTTCATGTGACATATGATTATATACTATAGTTTCCTTTATATTTCATGTGACATATGATTATATACTATAGTTTCCTTGACATTTCATGTGACATTTGATTATATACTATAGGTTCCTTTATATTTCATGTGACATTTGATTATATACTATAGTTTCCTTGATATTTCATGTGACATATGATTATATACTATAGTTTTCATTGATATTTCATATGACATATGATTATATACTATAGTTTCCTTTATATTTCATGTGACATATGATTATATACTATAGTTTCCTTGATATTTCATGTGACATTTGATTATATACTATAGTTTTCATTGATATTTCATGTGACATATGATTATATACTATAGTTTCCTTTATATTTCATGTGACATATGATTATATACTATAGTTTCCTTGATATTTCATGTGACATTTGATTATATACTATAGTTTTCATTGATATTTCATGTGACATATGATTATATACTATAGTTTCCTTTATATTTCATGTGACATATGATTATATACTATAGTTTCCTTGATATTTCATGTGACATTTGATTATATACTATAGTTTTCATTGATATTTCATGTGACATATGATTATATGGTATAGTTTCCTTGATATTTCATGTGACATATGATTATATACTGTAGTTTCCTTGATATTTCATGTGACATATGATTATATACTATAGTTTCCTTGATATTTCATGTGACATATGATTATATACTATAGTTTCCTTTATATTTCATGTGACATATGATTATATACTATAGTTTCCTTGATATTTCATGTGACATTTGATTATATACTATAGTTTCCTTTATATTTCATGTGACATATGATTATATACTATAGTTTTCTTGATATTTCATGTGACATTTGATTATATACTATAGTTTTCATTGATATTTCATGTGACATATGATTATATACTATAGTTTCCTTGATATTTTATGTGACATATGATTATATACTATAGTTTCCTTTATATTTCATGTGACATATGATTATATACTATAGTTTCCTTGATATTTCATGTGACATTTGATTATATACTATAGTTTCCTTTATATTTCATGTGACATATGATTATATACTATAGTTTTCTTGATATTTCATGTGACATTTGATTATATACTATAGTTTTCATTGATATTTCATGTGACATATGATTATATACTATAATTTCCTTTATATTTCATGTGACATTTGATTATATACCGAATCGAACAAACCCGAACCGAACCAAAAACCGAATTGTGATTTGTTAAAAACCGAAATCTGAACCGAATTAAATAGGTTCGATTTCGGTTCGGTTTGTTCGATTCGGTCCAAAACCTAAAAAAATGAACCCGATGAGCAACCCTACTCTAAATGGGCCCATTTCATTCAAAATCACATACATAACTAAAAAAATATTTACAAAATATCTAGAAAAAGTCAACTAAACTAGTACTACTCCTCCTCCTCCTCCCCTGGATGACTGCCACTTCCTTGACCAGCCTCGTGGACTGAATCCTGAAACATATGTGAATAACGTGGTGGAGGGGGGGCTAGGGGTGGTGTCTCCCCAATCAGCATCTCCAACTATGCTCTAACAAGTCCATCATCTAAGGTCGGTCTCCCCTCCTCAGGGGTCTGCAAATAAGATCGGAGCTCACCAGCGACCAACTGGAGGCGCTGTATTAAATAATAGAAATGTTAGTTAAGACGTAAAACTACCAATGACCATAAATTAACGAAGAAAAAAACGTACCGCAACTGCATCCATTACAACGGGGACATGGAGTGGGCCAGTAGGACGATCTCGTCTCACTGAAATGGGATCGACCAATGGATGAGACATCTCATCGAACCAGTCCAAATAGTCGACGGAAACGTCCCAAAAATGAGTCGCGGGTCGGCGGCCCTCCAAGTCGATCAGAGGTCTCGGATCTGCATCCCATGCTCCTAGCAGCTCAACCCCAAACTGAACTGTATAACCTTTGATCTCCGCATTTCGTGTCGCTGTGATGGGAAGAATCAGAGGAACTGGGATGATCTGTATAATACCAAACTGTCTGATTACTCGTTCTGGCATATACGGCTCTGCAATGTTCATAATACGCAGCACACCCCGAAACCGAGATGGGGAAATCTCTGGAGCATTGTAGTCCACCCCCACCCATGGAGTCCAAGTAACCTGTAACGTCAAATTTCTAAATTAATTATCTATTTAAAGCAATTAAAGTTTATAAACGTATCGAGAATAAGCTATATATTATATACCTCCTCATATCTCATGTTGTCCAGCATCCGACATATCTCCACCAAACGTCCAGTATCTCTACTAGACGCCAACTCCACTCCATCCCTAGCAGTTGCTCCCGCAAATAGCGGGTTCGTAATATAATGTCCGAGAAAATGGCGAAAGTACGCCCAAATCCATGACTGCACATAATGAAATAACACTATTAGCAAAAAAATAATTAGACAGTAAATTATAACTTTAATAATATGACACGAATAGCTTACCCTAATAAGAATCCCGCATGATGCAATCCCCTGCGCTCCACGCCTAGAAGCCTCTCCTAAATTGCGATACAAAAACGCAAGGATGCCGGCTCCCCATGCATAACCTCCAGTACTCTCGTGGTCAAACAAAAGGGCAGACCACCTGTGCTTCACGGACTTAGTCGACTTGTCCACCAGGACAGTCGACCCAAGAAGCAACAACAGATAATACGTGGCAATAACGCTCTCCACTCTCTCGGGTGCCGCCATCCTCTCCCTCAATGTCTTCTCTAGATAATCTAATGGGATGCCGCCACCGGTATACCACCGCCTCACCTGAACCACGTCAACCCCCAGATCTGTGGCGATACGACTGTAGATCTCATCCTCAGTCAACGCTGAAGTGCAGCTCCTCCCATGAATGGGAACCCACAGAATCTGGAAAACATCTAACAATATAATTGTCATCTCTCCGAATGGCAAATGAAATGAACTAGTCTCCGGATGCCATCTCTCCAAAAATGCAGATATCATAGCAGCATATATACTGGCGGCGATGCCAACTGTGCGTAAATGTGTAAGGCCGCTGCGCTCTGCAATCCTAAACCACGATTGGGGATCATCGGTAATGAAGGCCTCGTGGCGATATAGCTGGGCAGATCGGAAATGGATCCTAACAATCTTGCGACTCTGTAAATAGAAAATATAGCATTAGTCAATAAAATTCATCACATAATTCTAAAATCTAAATTATTTATATTAACAGTTTCACATACCAAATCCTGTATCGCCTATCGACGGGCGACGCCTCTAAGAGGAGCTACCTCTGGAGCAGCAGGCTCTGCGATAATATCATCATCTGCCTCTGGAGCAGCTGGATCTGCATCAGCATCCTCTGGATCTGCCTCTCCTCTCCTCCTTCGTCTCCTCTGCCTAACGGGAGGGAGTGCAGGATCAACAAACATATGGTGAACAAGATCGGGTTGGCGACGCTCATAAATGGCCTTCGCAATGTGCGTGGCATAGCTAGGGAGAAGGATCGGGCAACGTGGACCTCCAGGCATCCACGTCGCATAAGTAGAGGGAAGTCCTGGATCAAAATCACCAACATGACCCGAAGGGGGAACGGGAGGTGGAGGTGTAGAAGTGGAGGGGCGTACGGGTGACGCAACAAACTTACCAACAACAAACTCAGGAGAGGCGACAAAAGACGGGCCAGGAGAGGAGAATAAGGAGGACCGGGTAGAGGGAGACTCGTCACGACTCAAATCCTCAGTCCTCAACGTCGGCTCTAATGACCTAACATAATCTAAATCATCATCCATCTGCGAGTGCATATCATCAGCCATGTTTGTCGTCGTCGGCTGCAAATCTACCTCTATATGCTCATCAGCAGGCTCCATATAAACATCATCAGCAATGACGGTCGGAGGAGGAGGGGGGGCAGAAACAGATAATATATCCACATGGACGATAGCAGCACGACGACGTATAGAATCTGACAACCCTATACGTGGTCTGCGACGATCAGCCACTGGCGTCGGCTCTGTCCGACCCGAAGGGGTTAAGACCCCCCGTAACCTCTAAATTAAAGATAATTTAAGTAAATTAAGTGGGTATTTCTACTCTATTACTTTGGGTATAGTTTCACAACTAATTTCAAATCTAAATTTACAACTATTTTTAACAATAAAAACACAGCTAAGAATTTCTAATCATAACTTATGCACAATATTATGAAGAATTTCTAGTCTAAGTTCATATAAAATTTCAAATCAAAATTCACAACTAATTTCAAATCTAAATTCACAACTATTAAAAATAAAAATAAACACAGCTAATAATTTCTAATCCTAACCTATGCACAATATTATGGATAGTTTCTAGTCTAACTTCACACAAAATTCATAATCAAATTTTACAATTAATTTCAAATCAAATTCACAACTAACACATAAACAACTACGTCGGAAACATAATTTATATTCTAAATACACAAAAACATGTTAATTAAAATTCACAATTACTTTCAAATTAAATTTACAACTAATCTATTTTATAAGTTATACAGTTCAATTTACATAAACATTTTAGTTGGAAATAAAATATAAATTTAGAATATCGAAAAAAAACCTGATGGAGACCAGTAGAAATCTGAGCGTTTGGGACCTCTGCCTCTTCCGGCTCCACCGGTACGTTTGCCTGAAATCTCGTACGCGGTCTCCCTCCACCCAAAACCCCCAAATCACCCTCCTCCACCCCAACCACCACCGGCATCCCTGCCACCACCTCCTCCACCACCGGCGTCCCTGCCACCACCTCCTCCACCACCGGCGCCACAGCCACCCCAGGGACTATGCCGCCTTCCTCCTCCATCAAAGCCGCTGTGGAGACGATGCCGGCGCCACTGCGAGACACCGGCCGCTCTTGCCCTCCACCATTTCCGCCGTTTTCGCCACCCCCGAGCTCAGAATCACCCAAGGAAGAAGAATCCATTGCCAATTTTGAGAATCAACCAACGAAGCAGCAGATTTCTATCGAATTAAAATTTTAGGGTTTTTTCGGTTTTCGAACGTCGACCAGGCACATGGGGAAGAAGACACGGGGAGGAAATAGCATTATCTGTGCGCGTATGGTATGCGCACGCGTTAGTGGGCCGACCCATTAACCGTGCGCGTATGCTAGGCGCATGAGTTTCGTCCTAATTTTCCTAAAATGCCCAAAGTATCCCTGTGTGCGTAGCTTAGGCGCATCAGATTGTGCTGGTAAGCTATGCGCACGAAATCGCGTCCATTTAGCTTAAAAATCGCGTCCATTTAGCCTTTTCGAAAATTTATACACACATTTTTCAATGTCGATATATACAATTGTAAAATATGGAAGGAAAAAAATTGTGTGGAAAGATTTCCTTGTGTATTGTGGGAGAATACAATATGTAGTGATTTACATCTTTATCTTGTTATGCAAGATATCTATCTAACTAACTAAATAGATATGTATAAGTAATATTATCTAATAAACTGATATTTACCATAATACTCTCCCTCAAGTTGGAGCATGTGGATCAAGAATGCCCAACTTGCCCAATAGCAGAGTAAACTAATGTCGCCCAAGAGCCTTAATAAAAAGATCAACAAGTTGCTCGGTCGTGCTGATGTGAGACGTCACGACGTTGCTTGATTGCACATGATCACGAACAAGATGACATTCTATCTCAATATGCTTAGTCCGTTCGTGAAAGACATGGTTAGCTGCAATGTGAAGGGCCGTCTAGGTATTACAGTAAAGATTCATTGGGCAAGAAGAGTGACCCCGAGCGATTTATGCAGACTTTTGAGCCAAATTAGCTCACAACAAGTAGATTCAATGGACCTGTATTCAACTTCAGCAGAGGAGCGAGAAACAATATGTTGTTTCTTGGTCTTCCAAGAAATAAGTGATTGCCCGAGCTTTATGAAATAGTCGGTGATACAGCGGAGGGTAATCGGGCATGATGCCTGGTCAGAGTCACAATAAGCTGTCAGATGCAACGAACTAGTAGCCGAAAGAAGCAAACCTTGACCCGGGTGATCTTTCAGATAGTGTAGGATGCGTTGCGAGGCGTGCCAGTGTTCCACTTTGGGCTCCTTCATGAACCGAGCGAGAGTGTGCACAACATAGCAAATTTCCGGGCGGGTGATAGTCAAATAGATGAATCGTCCTATGAGACGAAGATAGCGATCAAGGAACCTGAATAGGGGGCAGTCTAGCGCGGCTATTTGATGTTGTTGTTCCATGGGAAAATTGCAAGGCTTGTAGCTAAGAGTCCAGACTAGGCCAAGATGTCGAGGATGTATTTCCGCTAAGAGAGGAACAACTCACTAGAGCTATGAGCAATTTCTATGCCGAGAAAATACCGAAGATCTCCTGGATCCTTCATGTGAAAATATGAGCTTAAGTACTCCTTGAAGCGAATAATATTAGTAGAATTGTTGTCGGAAATAATCAGATCATCAACATAGATCAAGACATGCAATGTCGTATGTTGACACTAATAAGAGAACAATGAGTAGTCAGCATAGCTATGTGTAAAGCCAAAGGCTCGTAGCGCAACAAAGAGCTTGGCGAACCAATTTTGGGGTGCTTGACGAAGGCCATAGAGCGACTTCTATAAACGGCACACCTGATTCGAGGCGGTAGAGGGAAGCCTGGGGGGAAGTCTCATATAGACCTCTTCATCAAGATCGTCGTGTAGAAATGCGTTATGAACATCCATATGATGCAGTTCCCAACCGCAAATAGCAGCTACAGATAAGAAAACTCAAACTGAAACAATCTTGGTTACGGGAGAAAAAGTCTTTGTAAAGTCAACGCCCTCAATCTGCTTGTTACCAAGAACAACAAGCCGGGTTTTGTGGCGCTCAATGGAACCGTTAGAAGTATATTTAATGTGATAAACCCACTTACAACCAATAGCATGCTTATCAGGAGGAAGTGTAGTAAGTACCCAAGTATTGTTTCGTTCAAGAGCATCAAGCTCGCTCTTCATAGCAGCTAGCCAGGGAGCGTGTCGCACGACCTCTATATATGACGAGGGCTCATGATTGGCCGTGATAGTTGCCAAACACTGTGAGTACGAGGTAGATAATTTAGTAAAAGCGACATAAGTAGCTATAGAGAAACTAGTACCAGAGGATAGTGAGCATGGCGATGGTGAGGGTGCAACAATAGGGGTGGTAGGGTCAGGGGCGATGTCAGTGTGAGATACGTAGTCGCGAAGTAGTACTGCTGGATGGCGAGTCAGTGTACTCTGGCGTGAAGGAGACATGTCAGTCGGTGGTGCTGGTGGCGGCGAGATCGTCGTAAGCGAGCCAATTGGTTGGGAACCCGAATCATAATAAAGCAAGGAGCTCCCCCTATCGTTGGAGGCTGGCGGCAAAGTAGGCGGGTCATCATAGACCGTCGTCGATGGGCTAGAAGGTGCACCCACTGTGGGTGAAGGCGGCGATGCATATGGGAAGTGAGATTCGTAAAAAAAAAACATCTATGTTGACGAGCACATCTCTGGACTCAAGGTCGTAAAGGCTCCAACTGCGTTTGCCCTGAGGGTACCCGATGGAGATACACTTTCTGCTACAAGAGGCAAATTTATCACGATCCCTTGTTATCTGTGAAGTAAAGCACATACAACCGAATACGTGGATATGACCATAAGAAGGTAGTCGGCCATATAGAAGCTCGAAGGGAGCCCAATTCTAGAGAACAAGAGATAGTGTACGGTTGATGAGGTGGACAACCTTCCGTACACACTCGCCCCAAAAATGCAGGGGCAGGTGAGCGTGAAAACGCATGGCGCGAGCAACATTTAGAAGATGTTGATGCTTGCGTTCAACGCGACCATTCTGTTGAGGAGTGCTGACGCAAGAAGTTTAGAACAAGATGCCTTTGTCTGCGAAGTAGGATCTCCGAAGAAGGAATTTGGTTCTATTATCTAACGAACTCGCTGTATCTGTTTGGAGAACTGTGTGTTGACGATCGCACAAAAATTCTTGAGCAAGATGACAACAAGTAATTTTTCAGCAATGAGATGAACCCAAACAGCCCTAGAGTAATCGTCTACAATCGTTAAGAAATAAGATGCTCCGGTAGAGGACTTAGTGCTATAAGGCCCCATACATCACAATGAACTAATTGAAATAAATCATATACTTTATTGGAACTAATAGAAAAAAGAACGACATTGTTTAGCTTTATGACAAATATCACGTGGCTGAATTTTATCCAAACTAGAGCTACTAATATCAAATGCAAAAATAGATTTCCTGAATGATACACAACTTTTGAGTTAGAAGAACTAAGCTTTAAAGAGCATATGTTAATTGGGAAAAGGAAATCACATTGTAGTGCAAATTAGGTACTAAAAGAACATGATGTAATTGTAAAGTTCCAAAAGAGAGGTTGCCTTCCTGCAATGCCTCAGATTTACGGCCATCAGGTAACATAATTGTTACCACTGAAACGTCAACAATGTCACGAAGCAGACGTGTATCACCAGTCATAACATAAGAAGCACCTGTATCAAGCATCCAAGGAAGAGACGACATACCGAAATTGTCAAAACCCGAGGTTTTGAACTGAAGCAAATTGAACAAATTAATTAATGTACCCCATTCTTTGTTGGAAAGGGTTGGACCGGAAGCGCGACGATATTGGTCGGTCAAGACTGAGGTGGCAACAACAGGGTTGTTTGGTGGGCGGACGACATTGGCGACCAGAGGAGTCCTGTGATCGCACCCACGACCAGCAGTAGCGGATCGTCGCGACCTTGGCAACCTAGGGTAGAACCCCTCCCAGCAACTTCCTGGCGCTCCTTGATCCAATCTGGCAGACCATGTAGCCGAAAGCAGGTGGCTTGGTTGTGCCCTATTTTGCCGCAGTGAGTGCAGGTCAAGGATTTGCGATCAACAGAAGAACCGCTAGATGGAGGAGAACATCGAGTTGTGAGCGCCAAGGAGTCAGTCGAGGTGTCACAAGCAATATCGAGTGTTTTATGACCTCTTCTTGAATGACAAGAGCGTAAACACGATTGAGGGCCAGTTGGGGCTCCTGAGACATGATAGATGAGCGAAGAGTGCCAAAAGAAGCGTCATCTAAACCCATCAGAAGTTGGTGAACACGTTCATTGGACAAGTCGTCCGAGAGATTGCATGTGCACTTCACGCATGAGCAAGTACGAGGAGGACCATAAGTAGTGAGTTCGTCCCAAAGCTTCTTGAGAGTGCCATAATAGGCTGCAACATTCTGACTGTTTTGGCGACAAAAGGCGATCTGGGAGTGAAGATGAAGGATGCGAGGGCCGTTGTCGACGGAGAACTATTGACGAAGATCTACCCAAAGTTCCTAGACGGTGTCAAAGTAGGTGATGGACGATCGCAATTGAGGATCAATCGTCTGCACAACCCACCCGACAAGCATGGAATTGACACTGAACCAATCATCAAGTTCAGACTTTCCTTCGGCCAGTCTGGTGATCGAACTGTCGATGAACTTGAGTTTGCGTTTAGCACGAAATGAGTTGCGCATAACAGTAACCCACTCTTGGTAATTATCTCCTTTGAGAACAACCGGACAGATTGTAAGACCCGGATGATCTGACGAATGGAGACAGTAAGGCGAGGTATGGTCCAATGCATGCCTTTTGGCTGGTGCATCGCCTGTCATGGTGACGAGAAGAAAAATGAGCGGAAGTGAACACAAATTTTCGGCGGCGCTCAGGGAGAGGGAGGCGGGCCAAAAAAAATTGTGGAGGCTTAGCCTCCACAAATTGCATTGATGGGAGAATACAATATAAAGTGATTTACATCTTTATCTTGTTATGCAAGATATTTAACAAACTAAATACTAAATAGATATGTATAAGTAATAATATTTATAAACTGATATCTATTGTAATAACAATATGAAAATTATGCATACATAATACAAATGATAAACACACGTTTTTTTTAATAAATTGATGACAAGCGATACAAAATTTATGCACATATAACAAAACATTTATACACACAAGTACAAATTTTTTATATAATAAGACAATGTTTTTTTTTTATTGTCGCATTCATAAGGTTTGTATTGTCCATGTTTTCACATTGACATTAAGTGTTGATTCTCATTTATCCCCATCTTATCCATATATTATGTCATTTCGGATTTTATGTGATTTGCTTACAAAAATATAAGACATGTTCATGTTTTTTTCTTGTTTTTTTTTTTCGATAAGAAAATAATTCAAAATACCAGACATAACCTGATAAATTGAGAGTCTAAGTTATGCTCGAAAGTCGGACAAAATCGATATAAAACAAACCATACACAAATCAAGTAAAAAAGAAGCAAATAACCAAATATGACGAACTAACACAACCTGGAGACATGCTCATGTTTATTAAGGCATTGTACACGGTAGTTTCGTTCATAGAAAATATATTGAGTGGAAATTGGGGGCTGAGTTTCGTGCAATGAAACCCACGTAAAAATCTCCTTCCATTTTAGCTCAACCAAATGACCCTTATGGCCACGTGGCACTTTATGTATCTTATTATGACCCTTATGGCCACGTGGCACTTTATGCATCTTATTACAGTGGTCTACTGATGGACTTTTTTTTTTTAATTAGGTAAAAATTAGATTGGAAACCACATAAGAGACGGTTTCTCAGTCTATAGCATCATTTCGGATGAGAATTATAAATTCTAGACTAGCTCGAATATCTTCCAAAGAACTCTGTTGTACCGTTTTTGCAATGAAGTCGGCCACGGGCCACCACGTTTGTTTCTCGAAAGACATGAAAAATTTGCATTGAAGAAAACAATTGTAAAACACATAGGATATCAGAAATTAATATTTCAATATCCCATGGACACTGCCAGATTTGATTAAGAACATTCACAATGGTGAGGTTATCGCATTCAAGTTGAATGTCGATAATGCCTAATTCATAGGCCTTTACCAGAGCATTTTTTACTGCAAGTGTTTCTGCTTTTAAAGGGGTTGAGATACCACATTTATCCCCAAAGAGAAAAATTGGTTTACCCGTGTTGTTCCTGAAAATGTAGTCAAAGCTAGATTCACTATTAGTTTTGGTGGATCCATCTGTATTTGTTATCCGGTGGTTTTTTCCATTTCTTTATTGGTCATCTAGCATTGTTCATTCTATGTGTTTTTAGTCTGTCCTCTGTTAAGCAGTCAGGATTCCAACTCTTCGTCTTATTCCAATTCTCAATTTGTTTTTTAATATAAATTGGTACATCTTTTATGGAATCGGTATCATCGTTTGTTCTTCCAAAGCTTTGTTGGTTTCTATAAAACCAAATTCCCCACCATGAGACCATTAATTCTATAAATTGTGATCTATCAGTTTTTTTGTCGAATTTCCTTAATGATTTCATTGATTTTTTTGTTTCCTATGTTTAGGGATGTAATGATACCATAGGTATGATAATTCATTTTCTCTATTGTTTTTATGGTGTGGTTACATTGGAATAAGAGATGATTCAAATCCTCCAATTGAGCATTGCAACGGATGCAGCCCTGGGGGATTGCTACACCTTTTTCTGCTAATCTAGCTTTTGTTAGGAGTCCGTTTTTCATTATTTTCCAGATAATTTTTTTTTACTTTGGGATATGTGTCCATCCTCCAGATCCATGAAAAATCATAGGCAGTATATCTCTTGTTTTTATTAATTAATTCCATAGCAGAGTTCGTAGAAAACGAATCATTTTTGCTAGTTTCCCAGTACATTCTATAATGAATATCATTTAAAGGTATTGGGATAGAGGTAATTTTTTTGGCTAAATCATGTGGTAAACATTGTTCTATTAGGTCCTTATTCCAGGTTTTATTTGACAACATAAAATCAGCTATCAGAGCATCCTTATTCAGGATTGATTGTGTGTTTATGATATCACATAGAGGGGTGTTCAAGACCCAACTATCCGACCAGAATTTGATTGTTCTGCCATTACCAACTTGTCAAAGTAGTCAAGATTTGAATTCATCCACGAGTTCAATCATTTTGGACCATTGTCAAGAACAATTTCCTTTTTTCTCGTAATGAAATATATGGATTATTTTCAAGTATTTTTCAGTAACAACTCTGACCCAATAGTTATTCGGACTCCGGTTTTTTTCCTCTCCAGACCGCGATTCGAAAACCGTGGTTATTCTCGGCAAGGTCCGGACCCCGGTTTTTTCTGGGGGTCCCATTTCTTTCTTTTTAAAAATAAAAATAAAATCCATCATTTATTCAATTTGATGACAGTTTAATTTCTAAAACCACCATCCATTAAAGAAAGAACATTAGGGATCATCCGAAGTAGGATAAGCTTGACATATCATCAAACTTAAGGTACTTTATATAATGGCAACCATACAAAATTTTTCTCCGATGTGGCCAAAGCATCATGTGTAGTTATAGCATTTCAAAGACTAGAAATTTATATAATCTAGCAGCATACAACAGGTGACAAGCCCATACTTTACAAACCAACATGCTTTGCACAAAAGAAAAAAAAACTCTCAATCTATGTTATCAGAGAAAATAAAGTTCATGAAGAAACAATGCCTCCGAAGACTTGAACTTCCATATATTTAGAAATGTGATGATCCTTAAGAGCATTATAATATCCAAGGATTTCAGACTCAATCCAATATCTTCTCACCAGTAGAGAATAGATTCCATACCACGGTTCCTACTAAGTACAGTCCCACAGAGACCTCAAATACATTGTCCCAAGAACCTGAAGGTAAGAAGCAGGGTTAGAAGCGAGCGACGTGGATTTTTCTTTGCTTTGTCTGGAAGAATTTTTTTGTATGAAGTCCCCATATAGGATGTTATAGTAAGTGAATAATGGCAGTAAGTAATTAGGACTTGAAAAACGCCTACGGCATTGCAATATGTAGCCTGTTGCTGCAGTTCCAAGGACACTAGCTAGCACTCCGGCAGTGTTCGACAGGCCTAGCAGGATTCCCTGAATAATGTAGTTTCAAAGTAAAATAGGAGTTAATAGAGTACAGATAGGAAAGAAGAGAAATCATACTTACAGAGTATCTAGGGGCAATATCTTGATGATTTGAATATAGTCCGGATTGTGAGAAAGCATCAGTTCCCTGATGAAAACAACAAATGATGCTTCTTTTAGTCAACTAAGCTTCATAATATATAAACAAAAGGAAGAAGACTTGTAGAGATTATACAAGAGAAGCTTGATACTTGATCTTGCTTAACCAGCACAGGGAATATTTGTAGCCTGAAATTTGCCTTTGCAATTAATTTATGCAGGCAAGCTGGCAACCGTTCTAGTATAACTACCGTTTTTGTGTTATAGAATCATAGGAAACACACCTGACTGCAAGCCATACAGAGAACAGCCATGGCAGGAGAGTCTATGTGGCTCAACTGAGTCAAGAAGAATGCAGGGCCCAAAAACCCAATGGTTTGCATGACCTGCATAGAGCATCAATATATTAGTGCTATGAATCCTTAGAACACATATTTTCCAGTATACATGCAATCATCAGCAGAGGGTGAATCTTTCATTAACCGAAGTATTATACTTTTAAGAAAAAAAATCAGAAGAACAACGATAGCAATGGAATAATCATATGGTGGGCACAAGTAGCAAGTAGCAAAAAGCCAAGAATGCTATTGAAACTATTACAGTTAGGATATTGAGCAGTACCTTGCGAACTGTTGTAACATATACACCCTTGCTCACAAGTGTGTCTGCAATCCAACCCCCAAGATTTGCAGAAAATGCCATTGTAAGCCATGGAAGGACACAGAAAAGGCTTGATTCTGTAAGGTTAAACTTCAAAACCTGTTGACCAGAGTAAAGAAAGCATTACAAAATTAGGATTCGAAAAATATTGGTTAAACCGGACTTCATCTGTTTAGCTTTATTCTAAATGAACACATAAATTAGCAATCTCATAGTCAAAATAGACAATCAACTTCCCAATTCTACAACAAGAAAATATGTAGTAGAAGAATTACTCGGTAGAGGCCAAAGCACGAAAGCTTAATGCAAGTAAAAACTAGTAACTACCTGGTTGTAGTTACTGCGAGATTTTTTCGCAAGTATCGCATCATCTCCTCATAATATTCACCTTCTTTAACTACTTTGCGAGCAAACCATGTGTTCCATAAGAGTCTTTTCTTCATACAATGGTCAAATATCCTACACAGATCACAATGTTATGGATTTGATAAAGTTGTTAAATAAGTAAACAACCAAAATGTCCAAAGCAATGCAGGTTATTTCCACAAAGTATGAAACTGCAATGCATTTTAGCATGATAGTATCCATAGCAAACTCATGGTCAGAGAGGGAGTGAAAGAGAGATCAAAGTATCAAACACTAGCAGACTCTACAATGTATTTCCCCAAAAAGAACAGTAATATGTGAGCCCATACATTATGCATAATTGATACTAAATGTTCATAGTGAAACCCATTAACATAGCAATTTGGGACTCTACAATGCAGGTTTTTTCATTTATTCAGCTTATCTGATTGGGATTGGTTCCTATTTGGGGCTTCCTGTATAAGTATGAATTTAGCAAGAGTTTTTTTTCATTTAGAAGAGTGAAAGGAAGCAGAAAACAATGTCCTAACTCCAGCCAAGAACAAATTTAGCAAGCACAAGTAATAAGCATTCATTAGAATATGAGTAACTAATCAGTGGCGTAGCCAGGAATTAATCCCACGGGGGGCTAAAATCCCGTGCGATTTTTTTTTTGTGTGACTTAAATCTAACGTGGCTTAAATCCTATTTCGCAAAAATCAATTTTAATTTTTTTACGAAACTTAAGGTAATTTTCACGTGAGATGAAGGGAAAAAACTTAAGTAATTTTATTTTTTTAACTGAAGTTGCATTTTCAGATGAGATAAGGGGGAAAAATTTAAGATAATTTCATTTTTATAGCTTAAATTTATTAGGGCTAATTGAAATTACATTTTCAGATTCAATAAGGGTAAAAAATGCTTAAAATTTTTATTTTTTTTTGAAAAAAAAAAGTTTTTATTTACTGGATCCGCCCCTGTTAAACTAATTCCATGTATCTTAAAAATAGGTTTAATCAATAACTAGCTCTACCCCAACAAGGACTTGAGTCAATGTGAAGATGGAAGGCATAGGAGGTTAAGAAATGACCTGCTCGCCCATGGGAACAACAAGACGACAATCGCAGGTCTTGCTCCCCATGACACAATGAACCCGCCAAGACGCAGAAACCCTGACGAAGGCGGTGCCGAGAAAGCAATGAGCGTGCAGCTCAGCGCGATTCATCTGGAGAGGGATGAGGGCGGGAGGATCGCAGCGGCCGAATACGTGGGGCTGGTAGCTAGGAATGTCAGGGTTATCGACGATGGCAGGGTCAGAAATAACAGCGTAGAGCATGGGGGCGGTGGGGAGGTAGGACTTGGGGGACCTGGACATGGGAAGCAAGGGATTGGGCGGCGCCACCGACCGGTCTTTTCCGAAGTAGATCCGCTTGGAGAGCTTAACCCCGTCCTCGACGGATCTGGTGAAATCGTGTACCGACATCGACATGTTTGGTTGGCGCTAGGGTTTGAGAGGTGGCTTCGACGCTGGGGATTGACGATGCTTCTCCTTGTCGTTGGCCTATTGAAGTCGCAAAGAGACCGAGACCGAGAGGTCAGAGGTGTGAGGGAGGGATCAGGATTCGGGTTCGGGAGCGGCAATTGGATCGAGAAGAAGATGGTCGAGGGAGGTACGTATTTTTCTCTTTCGCATAATACAGACCCCCGTTTTTAAAATAAACTGTGGTCCGGTAAGTTTTTTTTTTAAAATAAATTATATCCGGACCCCGGTTTATTTTGACTAACAGGGATCCGAGACATTTACAATACCCCATTTGTCCACAAAATCGCGGTATGGTATATTAAAAAAAAAAAATCATACCCGGACTGCGGTATATAACGAATAACCGCGACGGTCCGATATCTTTGTTATCCCGGTTTTACTAATAACCGGGGATCGGATATCTTTATTACCACGATTTAATAAAATTATGGTAAAAATAGCGAGGTCTACGTCCTTTTTTATACTAGTGCGTTGTAATGCATTCTTTTATCCAGTTGATAAATTTTTCATGGAATCCAAACTTTTCCATAATTTTAATGATGAAGTTCCATTCAATTCTATCATAAGCTTTTTTCATATCTAATTTAAGGCAATGAAGCCTTCGGTTTCTTTTTCGATTTAAATGAGTGAAATATTTCATGGACAATCAAGATATTATCTTGAATGACTCTGTTAGTAACAAAGGCACCCTATAAGGGGTGGATTAATTTTTCCATGGTTCCTTTAACTCTTGTTGTTATGATCTTCGAGATAATCTTATAAATTGTAGAGCATAGACTTATGGGTCTATAGTGATTAGTAGAGTTCAGATTGTCACATTTTGGAATCAAAAAGATAAATGTGTGATTTATTTGTTTGAGCAATTTCCCGGAAAGAAAAAAGCTTTTAACTGCTTGAATAACAGAAGGACCTACAATGTCCCAATATTTTTGGTAGAATTCTGCTGTCATACCATCAGGCCCCGATGATTTATCCGAGCCAATGTTAAAGACAACCTTCTTAATTTCTTCATTGGATACATTTCTTATTAATTCTAAATTGTCCTCTGTAGAGATTTCACACTGAATTAATTCAAGATTTTCTTGGAGTAGTCTCTGGTTCATATCCTCACTTCTGAACATTTTAATGAGATCATTTCTGATTTCATTTCTAATGTTTTCTTCTTTAGTAATACTTATTCCTTCCTGTGTTTTAATTTCTTTTATAATTTTTTTATTTCTTCTTCCACTTGCTATTTTGTGAAAATAGCTAGCATTCGTATAAGTTAATTTGATGTGTTTAACTTTAGCTCTTTGGTTTCAGTAAATTTTCTGGAAACAAAGAAGTTTTTCTTTATTTTTTCCATGATTCTTATTTGTTTTTTAATGAGATCATTTGTAGGGTAAGTACAGATCTTAGTTTGGATTTCAGAAAACTGTTTTTCTATAGTTTGTAATTGAGTAAATACATTACCAAATGTACTTTTGTTCTAGATCTTGGCATGTTTCTTAAGTAATTTTGTTTTGGATACAAGATTATACAATCTAGATCCATGATAGTTAATTCTCCAAGCTTGTTTAACCACATTCCTAAAGTCTTTTCTAGTCATCCATATTTTTTCAAATTTAAAGGGATGATTTTTAAAAGGTATTGCTGAGTCAAGTTCGATAGAGATAAGACAGTGGTTTGAGCTGGTAAAAGCAAAGTGTTTAGTACAGATGTAAGGGTACCATTGAAGGATCTGGTGGTGAATAAGTACCCTATCCAGTTGTTCATATATGTTATCTTTTTCTGTTATGTTCTTCCGCCATGTATAGAGATTTACTTGAATAGGGGTATCCAATAGTTCACACTCATTCTTAAAATGTCGTAATCTTGTAAATTTTGTCAGAAGTGGTATTAAACCACCTAATTTTTCAGATGGGTCTTGTATTTCGTTTAGATCTCCCATAATAATGCACGAAATAGAACATTTTTTAATAAAGGAAACGAGTTTGTCCCAGAACACCTTTTTAGCAGATTCATTTGGTGGAGCGTAAGTTAGGATTAACATAAGTTTTATGTTTGTGAGCTGGTTTGTATACTTGATGCTAATAAATCTTGTTTCAATTTGGTCAGTTTCGAGGATTTCATTTGTAAGTTGGTAGGTCTTTCACATTACACAAATGCTATCCGAGAAACCCGTAATCGGAACACAGTAGAATTGATCAAATTTCGCTTTTCTCCACACTTTTTCACTTGGTTCTTTGTTTGTTCTTGTTTCAAAGAGTGCAATTAATTGAATTCGTTCAATTTTGCAGAAGGATTCAACATCCATCCAAAAAGTTTTTTTCCCGATTCCACGGTAATTCCAGGTTGTGATCTTCATAAAAAACCAATTTTAATTTTGCCCCATATCATAAGACATCTAGGGGACTTAGTATCATTTCTAATTAGAGTTATGTTTTTATTAGATGTAATAGATAAATGAGGTTTAATTCCCTTATTTTTAGTTGTTTCATTTAGGTTTAGTTTTTGTTTAGCTAGGTAATGACTGTTTTCCTCCTTTAAAGATATAGCTTCATAACAAGTGTTATTCTAGCTTAGTTCATTTTCTTTATGAATGTCTTGTAATTTTTCAGTATGTACAGCCGTGGTCATCAACCAAAGCCAACAACTACAGTGCATCCATTTCATATGTTCCACGAGGGTTAAATTTCATGAGTTCAAATCACAAATGCTATTAATTTCATAGAGGTGGTACCTGTTAAACAGTGTCTTATAGAAAGGAAGGATATAGAATTTTGTAATAATCCACCTTGTAAGTCTAATTTTGTTCATAGTATTTCTAAAATACACATATGGCAAGCCAATGTTAATTCTGATACAAACCAGATAAACACATAGAATGTAGGAAGTATTAGCATTTTGAATGCTCCAGCTACTCATCTTTTTGTTCCTATAAATGAGTTGTGTCATGGGTTCAGATTGTGCCTGGATCAAGATCTCACGAAGTTTGTTCAGTAACTGATTGTTCATTTATTTCAATTGTTCAGAGACCACCTGCTTGCTGAGTATCCAATCAGGGAGCCATGCTTGCTGAGTATTTTGTTCAAGGCTAGGGTGTTCCTGTAAAAAGGTTAAAGAATCAAACACAGCACAAAAGGCCCAAAAATCAAGCAGAAGAAACAAATAGACAAATTCATAAAAGAAAGGAAGGGAAATAGATTGGGGTATTCACTGTCAGTGTTACAACCAGGTTCAGGATTAACATATAGGATCGAAGCAACCAAACTCCAGCTAACTGCAAGCAGCAGCCAAAAGGAAGAATTCAAGTTATCATTGATTATAAGCATCTTCAAGATTCCATCTAATTGTTCAACACAGAAGCAGAGGTTCAAAGTAAAATAGCATGTAAAGCACACAAGATACTTAAACTTTCTCCATAGATGATTGATCAAATCATAAGCATCAAAAGCACCAACAGGCTGGTAACAAGGCCCTTGGTAGAGGGAGATACATCTAGGAGGATTAAAGCATAAAATTATCAAGATGGTTCTAGGCTTATAGTTTTTCAGATACAAAAAGGTTTTCCAAGGGGTTACCCAAACAGTCAGGATCAGCTCATAAAAGACAGAACCTAAATCTTGATAATTGTACATAAACATAATTATTTTTCCATCTTTTTCACACCCTTCAGCCCCGAGGTGGCGGTATCTTCCTTTTTGGTCACATCTTTGCGCTTCCCTGACTCAGAGGTGGAGGGTGCTGGTGTTTCTTCAGAAGTTCCCTTATCAGGCATTTTAAGCTCTATAATGACATTTTTTTGGCCATCACTGCTTCAGGGATGATAGAGATCGCAAGCTCATTCATCATATCATCAACCTTCTTTTGGGGGACCTCAGTGCATTCAACAAACTCATCAAGGAGATCATCCTGGTTCAGGAACTCCTGCAGATCAGCATCCTTCAACACCAGGTTTGCATCCTTGTCATGCACATCCATATGACCAGAGGAAGCCCCCAGGCACACCTGGGATAGCTCATCATTAGGATACGGCAAGATAAAAGGTGGATTAAGGCTCTCAGGCAGCACCAATTTTCCAGTAATGCCAGCAACTTCACCCTTTTTCTCAAAGATGAGAGTAGTGGTGTCAGCAGTGACACTAGTTTCAGACAACTTAGCAGCAATTTTAGTAGTATTCTCCACCTCTTGGTAAACAATAGAGATACCACTCTTAGTGGTTTTAGGGGTCAGGAGAACCAGAGGAAGAGCTCTTGAGATTAGGAGACAATCTCTTCCTATTGTATGACACATTCTGCCACTGTTTTTTAGGATCACTAGCACCTTCCTTAGGAGGTTCAATGGGAGTACTCACTCTAAGTCTATGAAAAGTAAGCTGGAGACTTTGGGGTTTAGCATTTCTAAGGGGGCATTTGTCAAAAGAATGATTAAAATTCTCACAATTCCCACAACCCTCAAGGGATTCTTCAAACCAAATAATAAAGGTCTTTGAAACACCCTCCTCATTAGGGATGACAATGGTTTTGTGTTTGATTTTGTCAACATCCACATTGATACAAAGCCTAGCATAACTGACTCTCTGTTTTTTTCCAGTAAAGGAATCCAGCTTCACAAGCTTCCCAAAATGGTTCATCTCAATGATAGTGTTGAGAATATCAAAGCTAATATACTCCATACGAAGTTGTGGAATTCTCACCCACATATCCACAGTAGAGATAGGCTCAGAAAAGGGGTCAAAATTAGAGCACCAGGGCTTAAGGTGCATTAACTGCCCAAAGACATGGTAAGGCCTACCTTCCCAGGCCTTTATTTGGTCAATCGGATTGTCAAATCTCAGTTCGAACCAAAAATTGGGCTTTTCCAGAACCTCAAAGGATCCCTTAATGAATCTCCAGTCATTTTTGAGTTTCGCTCTAAGCTTAGAGAAATCAACTGGCTCTCCTAGCACATAGCCTAGAAGAGAAGTTTCTTTGAGTTTTTGGATGTTTGTTCGAACTCCCGAAAGCTTTGAAAGAAAAGATTCATGTCTATAGTAGGGGATTCAAAGGAAGAATGGCTTTCACTCTTTTTAGGGATTTCAGAAACAATGGGTATAAGAGGGGGAGGGGTCACCTCATTTTGGTTGGTGGTAGTTTGTTCCTGGTTTCTGCTCTTTGTACCAGCAGAGGAACCATCAGTGGTAGGGTTAGTGCATAGCACCTCTTTCATAGTTTTTTTCCTTTATCCATCGACTTGGATAGGGGAAAAGGATTCTCACAGAAAAAGACACCAAACCAGAGAGATCAAGAGACAAAGTTCAAGTAGCACAAAGAAAGCAAACAAGAGTTTGAGAGATGGGGTTTCAGTTTCCAAACAACAGAGTTCACATAAATAAGAAAATAAGTCACCACATGCAACACAGAGAGAAGGGAGAAAAGCGAAAAGGAAAGAGAGCACCTGATTTTCCGGCTCCAAAGCGTGTCAAGCACAGTGGAATGGTGGAGTCGAAGAAGACCATTCTTGTGCCCAGAATGAGTGCAAGGCTTGCTTAAGCCCAGGAAATACCAGATCCAGCGCCTCCAACAACATAGAAAGCGGGATTTCCCGATCTTCATCTGTCTCTATCTTCTCTGGATGTAGAGATTGCCATTCTTCTTAGTTACAGAGTAGATCTCCTTAACCATAAAATCCGGAGGCTGCTCAGAGGTGGTCCACGAAACATCGCCATATCGAGAAAGCTTCGATTGATTGTGATCGGACTCAAAGTCAGGGTAAGGTGGCCAACCACCCCCGTATTCCCCCGATTTGATTTGGGAGAGCACCATGCTTTCGCTTGTTTGCCAGTAGAGGAGGGTCAATTGAGTAGGGAGATTAGCAAAGAGCCAATCCATCCAAGAGATTTGAGAGAGGAGGAGATCCAAAGGATCGAGATCAAGGTTTCAGAGGGCGGCGTTGGGTACAAGTTTAGGGTTTGAGGGAGCCGAGAGGGGTTCGAGAGCGTTTTCGGAGTCGAGAGTGTTTTCATTTTTGTTGTTTGTATGTCTACTGATGGATTTTTTTTTGACTAGGTAAAAAATAGACTGGAAACCGCAGAAGAGACAATTTCTCAGTCTATAGCATCATTTCGGATGAGAATTACAAATTCTAGACTAGCTCGAATATCTTCTAAGGAACTCCGCTGGACCGTCTTTGCGATGAAGTCAGCCACCACATTTGTTTCTCGGAAGACATGAAAAATCTGCACTGAAAAAAACAGTTGTAAAACACATAGAATATCAGAGATTAACATTTCAATATCCCATGGACAGTGCCAGATTTGATTAAGAACATTCACAATGGTAAGGTTATCGCATTCAAGTTGAATGTCGGTAATGCCTAATTCATAGGCCTTTACCAGGGCATTTCTTACTGCAAGTGTTTCTGTTTTTAAAGGGGTTGAGATATCACATTTATCCCCAAAGAGGAAGTTTGGTTTATCCGTGTTGTTCCTGAAAATATAGCTAAAACTAGATTCACCATTAGTTTTGGTGGATCCATCTGTATTGATTTTAATTATGTTATTCGGTGGTTTTTTCCATTTTTTTATTGGTCGTCTAACATTGTTCATTCTATGTATTTTTTGTTTGTCCTCTTCTAAACAACCAGAGTTTCAACTCTTCGTCTTATTCCAATTCTCAATTTGTTTTTTAATATAAATTGGTACATCCTTTATGGTATTGGCATCATCGTTTGTTCTTCCAAAGCTTTGTTGGTTTCTATAAAACCAAATTCCCCACCAAGAGACCATTAATTCTATAAATTGTGATCTATCAGTTTTATGTCAAATTTCCTCAATGATTTCATTGATTTTTTTATTTCCTATGTTTAGGGATCTAATGATACCAAAGGTATGATAATTCAATTTCTCTATTGTTTTTATGGTATGGTTACATTGGAATAGGAGATGATTCAAATCCTCCAATTGAGCATTGCAACGGATACAACCCTAGGGGATTGCTATACCTTTTTCTGCTAATCTAGCTTTGGTTGGAAGTCCGTTTTTCATTATTTTCCAGATAAAGTTTTTAACTTTGGGATATGTGTCCATCTTCCAGATCCATGAAGAATCATAGGCAATATATCTTTTATTTCTGTTAATTAATTCCATAGCAGAATTCGTAGAAAACCAACCATTTTTGCTAGTTTCCCAATACATTCTATCATGAATATCATTCAAAGGTATTGGGATAGAGATTATTTTTTTGGCTAAATCATGTGGTAAACATTGTTCTATTAAGTCCTTGTTCCAGGTTTTATTTGGCAACATAAAATCAGCTACCAGGGCATCCTTATTCAAGATTAATTGTGTGTTTATGATATCACATAAAGGGGTTTTAGAGACCCAATTATCCGACCAGAATTTGATTGTTCTGTCATTACCAACTTGCCAAATAAGTCCAGATTTGAATTCATCCATGAGTTCAATCATTTTGGACCATTGCCAAGAGCAACTTCCTTTTTTCTCGTAATGAAATATATGGATTATTTTCAAGTATTTTTCAATAACAACTCTGACCCAATAATTATTCGGCTCTGCTAAAATTTTCCATAATAATTTGAATTGTAGGGCTTTATTCATGTCCTTTGATTTTCTCAATCCAAGACCTTCTTGTTGTGTCGGTTTACATATTTTTTTCCAGCCTATAAGAGGTTTATAGGAGTTGTCTTTGTTCCAAAAATAAAGATCTATTTAACTTGTCATGTTCATTATGTGTGTGTAAGTAACATAAAACTTTGCATAAGATAGTTTGGTCTTGATGCCAGATTGGCTTTTATTAGTGTTGTTCTTCCTGCTTGGGAAAGAGAGTTTGCTTTCCATTTAGACAGTTGTTGTTGGGTGCTAATTAAGAGATCATTAAAGGTATTCGAGTTGACTCTACCATTAATGATAGGGCAACCAAGATATTTTTCGAGAGATATCATATTTGTGATTGTGAGAGTACCTTGTATTGCTAATTTATTATGGTTGTTAACCTTTTTTGTGACTTGAAAAGCCGATTTATGAAAATTTACTTTTTATCCTGAGATTTTGCAATATTCATCAACAATATCCTTGATTTCCTTGCAGTTTTCCTGTTTAGCTTTTGAGAAGATCACAATATCGTCCGCAAATGCCAGGAACGGAAATCTTGATCCTTGTTGAGTGATTTGAAATCCTAGTGGATTTCGAGGTCTTTCTGAAGCTTTTTGGAGTTTTCTTGCAAAGATTTTAAATCCTAGAATGAACAAGAAAGGGGGTCACCCTGTCTAAGTCCTCTTGATGGTTTAAATATTTCGGTGGGTCTGTTGTTTACAAGCACCGAGAAAGATATCGTTGTAATGCATTCTTTTATGTAGTTGATAAATTTTTCATGAAATCCAAACTTTTCCATGATTTTAATAATGAAATTCTATTCAATTCTAGCATAAGCTTTTTCCATATCTAATTTTAGGGCAATGAATCCTTCAGTTCCTTTTTTCGATTTAAATGAGTGAAAGATTTCATGGACAATCAAGATATTATCTTTAATGGCTCTGTTAGTAACAAAGGCACCCTATAGGGGGTGGATTAATTTTTCCATGGTTCCTTTAAGTCTTGTTGTTATGATCTTCGAGATAATCTTATAAATTGTAGAGCATAGACTTATGGGTCTATAGTGATTAGTAGAGTTCAGATTGTCACATTTTAGAATCAAAGAGATAAATGTGTGATTTATTTGTTTGAGCAATTTCCCAGATAGAAAAAAGCTTTTAACTGCTTGAATAACAGAAGGACCTACAATGTCCTAATATTTTTGATAGAATTCTGCTGTCATACCATCAGGACCTGGTGATTTATCCGAGCCAATGTTAAAGACAACCTTCTTAATTTCTTCATTGGATATGTTCCTTATTAATTCTAAATTGTCCTCTGTAGAGATTTCAGAATGAATTAATTCTAGATTTTCCTGGAGTAGTCTCTGGTTCATATCCTCACTTCTGAACCTTTTAATGAAATCATTTCTGATTTCATTTCTAATGTTTTCTTCTCCAGTGATACTTGTTCCTTCTTGGGTTTTAATTTTTTTTAATAATTTTTCTATTTCTTCTTCCATTTGCTATTTTGTGAAAATAGCTAGCATTCGTATTAGTAAATTTGATGTGTTTAACTTTAGCTCTTTGGTTCCAGTAAATTTTCTGGAAGCAAAGAAGTTTTTCTTTTTTTTCCTATGATTCTTATTTGTTTTTTAATGAGATCATTTGTAGGGTGAGTACAGATCTCATTTTGCATTTCAGAAAGCTATTTTTCTCTAGTTTGTAATTGATTAAATACATTACCAAATGTACTTTTATTCTAGATCTTGGCATGTTTCTTAAGTAATTTTGTTTTGGATACAAGATTATATAATCTAGATCCATGATAGTTAGTTCTCCAAGCTTGTTTAACAATATTTCTAAAATCCTTTCTGGTCATCCAGATTTTTTCAAATTTAAACGGCTGATTTTTAAAAGGTATTGCTGAGTCAAACTCGATAGAGATGGGACAATGGTCTGAGCTGGTAAAAGCAAAGTGTTTAGTACAGATATCAGGGTACCATTGAAGGATCTGGTGATGAATAAGTACCCTATCCAGTTTTTCATATATGTTATCTATTTTTGTTATGTTCTTCCGCCATGTATAGATGTTTTCTTGAATAGGGGTCTCCAATAGTTCACATTCATTCTTAAAATGTTGTAATCTTGCAAATTTTGTCAAATGTGGTATTAAACCACCTAATTTTTCAGATGGGTCTTGTATTTCGTTTAGATCTCCCATAATAATGCACGGAAGAGAACAATTTTTAATAAAGGAAATGAGTCCGTCCCAGAACACATTCTTTGCAGATTCATTTGGTGGAGCATAAGTTAGGATTAACATAAGTTTTATGTTCGTGAGCAGGTTTATATACTTGATACAAATAAATCTTGTTTCAATTTGGTCAATTTCGAGGATTTCATTTGTAAGTTGGTAGGTCTTTCACATTACACAAATGCCACCCGAGAAACCCGTAGCCGGGACACAATAGAATTGATCAAATCCCGCTTTTTTCCACACTTTTTCACTTGGTTCTTTGTTTGTTCTTGTTTCAAAGAGTACAATTAATTGAATTCGTTCAATTTTGCAGAAGGATTCAACATCCATCCAAAAAGTTTTTCTCTCGATTCCACGACAATTCCAGGTTGTGATCTTCATAAAAAACCAAATTTAATTTTGCCCCATATCATAAGACATCTAGGAGACTTATTATCATTTCTAATTAGAGTAATGTTTTTAATAGATGTAATAGATAAAGGAGGTTTAATTCCCTTTTTTTTAGTTGGTTCATCTAGGTTTAGTTTTTGTTCAGTCAGGTAATGACTGTTTTCCTCCTTTACAGATATAGTTTCATAACAAGTGTTATTCCAACTTAGTGCCTTTTTTCTATGAATGTCCTGTAAGTTTTCATTTTGTACAGCCGTGGTCATCAACCAAAGCCAACAACTGCAGTACATCCATTTCATTTGTTCAGTGAGAGTTAAATTTCCAGGATTCAAATCACATATGCTATTAATTTCATGGAGGTGGTACCTGTCATAAAGTGTCTCATAGAAAGGAAGGATATAGAGATTTGTAATAATCCACCTTGTATGTCTAATTTTGTTCATGACTGCACTAATGCATGTACAGGAGGTCACATTGTCCCACCAAACACAATTCAATGGTTTAACAGAAAACCTGAGTTTGAACATAGGACATGAATTCCAGCAGTTGTAATCCAAAAGAAGATGCTTAGGATAGGTCATGTAGTGCAGGGTAGTACAAGATATTATGTGGCTCCACTTTTGAGAAGTATGGTTGTTCATAGCATTTCTAAAATACACACATGGCAAGCCACTGTTATTTCTGATACAAAACAGAGAAACACATAGAATGTAGGAAGTTTGAGCATTTTGAATGCTCCAGCAGCTCGTCTTTTTGTTCCTATCAATGAGTTGTGTAATGGGTTCAAACTGTGCCGGGATCAAGATCTCAAGAAGTTTGTTCAGTAGCTGATTGTTCATTTGGTTCAATTGTTCAGAGACCACCTGCTTGACAGAACCAAAATCTTGATAATTGTTACAAGCTTCAAAGTAATAAAAATCAAAACCACATTTTTCACTTGTGTAGTACTGATAATAGTCAGTTCCCTTCTTTAAAAAAACTTAACAAAGAAAACGCTCCCAAGAAAACTCAACCCCTAACCCTAAATGTGCACCCGCCGCCGCTTGATCCCCTTCCTGTTGTCCACCAAAGCAAGCTCAACCCTTCCAAAATCAACACCACAATCCTTCGAAATCAGTCTTATTTTCCTCTTCTTTATTCTCATACTACTACCCATACTCAAAAATGTTGAAACCGATTTCACAAACGTCGATAGGACGATCTATCTTATCTCTTGTCTTGGACGACGGGGCGAAGGTTTTTCTTTGCCTTCCATGTCGCCGCTGGTCTCCTTCCTTCGGATTTTGGAGCGGTCGGAACCTACTTATCCCTCCTCTCGTGGATCTGGAAAGGGGGCGGGTGTTGGTTTCTTCTTGTCTTCATTCCACCGTCTAAACCTCACTATGGTGGGAATCCTGTTGTTCTTTGGCGTCGGGATACAGTCGGAGATTACAATTGGCTCGCCATCCATGTCACCTCTCACAAGAGTGCAACCGTTGCTCCCCACGGAATCATCTTCACCATCTTTTGTCCTCTTCCTAGTGAATCAAGGTGTTGTCCTTCTAATCTAACCTTTTTTGAACCTTTCTTTGTTGAACTTTGTTTGCAGGGACCTTGTTACTTTTTATGTGTTGTTTGGGTTATATATTTGCTTGCTGCAGATCTTGAGTTGTTTACCCCTAATCTGAAATTTGATGACTTGCCTCTTTTCTGTAAGGGGACTCGAACCATGAAAGAGGTTATTTGCTCCTCTCCTGGAATGAACTATTTTGTGTGTGACAAAAACCATACTATTGATAAGGAGTTTGGAACAAATACAGGATTTGGTATTCTGGAGAAAAAAAGGAGAAATCAAGTACTGAAATCTGGAGTTGGTTTCTACACCAATAAACCAGCAAAAACTGAACCCACGGAAAAACCTATAGCACAAGGAAATCATTCCAGGAACAATCATTTTTGGAGGTGTGTGCTTCTGAAAATGTTTATGAATTTCCTAAGTATGACTATGTTAATACTATCTGCTGAAAAACATGGAAAATCCTGTATTGTCTTTATGTCTTTACAGGGCAGGACAACGAGTTTGTCTACTGATGGACTTTGTTCGGTTGGCTAAGAAAAATCTCAAATTCGGTAATTTTGTTTGCTTTTTATCTAACTTTCAGCCCAAATTTAATCAGGACCAAAACTAAAATTATTTTTAATATTCACAATTATTATTTACACATAAATATCGATATTGTATATATATCTTACAATTTATTTTTATTGAAATGGAATTAAGATGAAATGGAATTAAGATAAACAATGTCATTGTACAACCATAGTTTTAGGGTGATGCTAGCTATGCTCATTTTTTTTGCTAAATAAGCTCATCTAGTCACGCACACAGAAAGCGGGAGCGCGACCCGACTCACGTTTACGCAACGCATAAGCGTGACCCCATTTAAATTTGATCCGGGAAAACAAACCATGCCCACGCAACTCGGGAGCGGGACTTTTGTCCAAAAAACGAGCAAAGAGTCCCGCTCATGCAATGCGTGTGCGTGACTCTGTGTCACCACTAATGGTCAGATTTTCGATCGTTGAATTGGTGAACAGTCACGCTCACGCAAAGCGTGAGCGTGACTCTGTGTCCCATTAACATATTTAAATTATGCAGCGGGCCCAGATGGTGCTAGGGTTGACACGATCCCGATTGGATACCAACGGGGTCATTGTGGAGAGAAGGCGCACCTTGTTAGTGTCATCCAGATATTGGTGGGGGATGCTCACCTGATGCCGGATCCACATCAGCGTGCATCGCACATCAGCGCGCATCGCACATTCTTAGGAACTCACAATATGAGCACGGTCAGGGTAGCGGTGCAGGGAGTGATGAACGAGGGGATGGAACCGACCCTACACATGATTAATTTTATTTAGAGTTTGTTTTAGTATTTTGGATATGATACGTTTATTTTGAATATAATTTACCTGTTAGGGTCTATTTTGGAAATACGAATTTGATTCTCTACTTAATTTTCATACCTTGAAAATTATATCAATCGTCATTTATTACTTCCTACGAAAGACAATCAAAGAACCAAATTATCTTCCCTTGAAAATTAACTACCATAAAACTGAAACTTAACGAAGCAAATATTGGAAGTAAAAAACTGAAACTTGAAAAAACAAAAGTTATTTTAAAAATACAAAAAACATTAATTTTAGTTTTATAGAATAATCAATTTAATAATATTTTTTTTTATATCTTTTAAAGTTATACATTATTTTAATTTTAATAATATAATTTAAACTTTTAAAAAAATGTCACGCCCAAGGCTGCCGTAGGCGTGACTATTTAAAACTTTATAAAAAAAGTCACGCTCACGCAATGCGTGAGCGTGACTTTTGTTGTTCTTTTAAAAAAAAATCACGCTCCCAACACATGTGTGTGGGTATGTTTGAAATCGGATACCCTATCAACACTCACGTTTACGCTTTCCGTACGTGTGACCTCTGTTACGCTTCCGCTTTGCGTACGCGTGACATTTTTAAGCTTAAATGGCACAAAATATGAGTGTATCTAGCGCTCACGTAATTTTAGTGTTTACTATAAATAAATGATTTTATGTACTCTATAAAATAACATAATACATAAAAATTTGTATATGGGAAGGCATGACACATAAAAAATTATATATTAAGATAAATAATGTAGTTATTTATACATGACATTTTTTTATTATAAGTAAATTATTATATGTATTTTATAAACTAACATTATGTACGGAAATTAATATCTTAAACGATCAAACATCTAAACTGAATATATATTACAAGACATTAGACATAAACAATAACATTATTACAGCAATGCCACACGTGAAAATAATATATTGCAAAGTTCTTTAACCCAATAGACTCATTTTTTTCTCTAACTGATGCCCTTTAATTGATGACCTGCAAAGTTCCTCAATCTAGTGTACTCTATTTTCCTTTGCTTGATGCCACGAGTGGAGTTAGAGGGGTCTAGAGGTTCAGTGGACCCCCTTCCCCAATCCCTTCTTCCCACCATAACTATTTGTTTCAATATATTATAAAAGGAAGGTATAAAAGTCGGTAAAAAAAATGCTAGTCTAGGTGGTACTTCTAGTAAAGGGGGATGAGTAGGTCTTGATTTTGATCCTTGTTCCCCTCAATTTTTGGCACTTCTTACAAGTACTCATTACTTTCTTTTTGATGAGGAAAGAATTAGGCTAGTCTTAGATTCTATGCGAATACCAACCTAGAACAACCTTACGGATGAGAATACGAAGTTCTGAATCATTTCTAAGGATTGACACAGTTGGTGAAAAGCCGAGTTTGGCAATACGATTAGCAGTGCAATTCACCTCTCTGAAAATGTGTCTAAGATGGACTTTCCGGAAAGAATGAATGTCGACTAAGATATCATCCACAATCATTTCAATTTCCAGGGACAATCTCAAATACCTTTAATAGAATTAATTAGGCAAAGATTGTCACCTTCGATTTGTAATTTTGTTATTTTTTGTGATTTTGCATAGTTAATGATGTGTTTGAGTGCTAATGCTTCGGTCATGAGAATATTGTTAACCCACAACGTTTGTTTTCCATATGGATAACTTCTGCTTTATTGTTCTTAATGATGAAACCAATCTCGGCTTCACCATTTGTTTGTTTTGTTCCATCAAAATTAATTTATAGAAATTTTGGGCTGGTTTTCCCATTTTGAAAATCTTGTTTTTCTGTGTTGTTGTGGCTTGGTTCTTTGGATACAATCATCATCAAGTTCAGCTTTTTTGGTTTTCCCTAGTTATTTATAAGGGTAGAGATATACTATTTTAGGTCCTTAATTTTATCATTAGGATCAGTGTTGAAGATGATCTGATTTCTATTGATCCAAACACCCCACCATATAGTAGAGAGGCAAATAAAATCGTTTTTGGTAAGAAGGGACTGGAGTTCAATTAGTATATCTTTTGTTATTAACATCCATGTTCATGATAAAGTTCCTTATTGTGATACTCTGATTTTCAATTTGTTTAATAGTGACATGACATTTTGTAAGAAAGTGAATTAGGTCTTCCACTGGGTTATTGCAAGATTCACATGCCAGGGGAATTAGGATGTGGTTTTGGGTCAGTCTGGATTTTGTTGGTAAACCATCATGACAAATTTTCCAAAGGAAATTTTTAACTTTGGGGTAGATATCCAATCTCCAAATCCAAGATAGGTTATTTCTATCGGGGTTTTGTTGTTTAAATATTGATTCAAAAGCTGATTTTGTAGGGAACCATACATTTTTACTAGGGGTCCAGTATAATCTATCATAGATAGGATGCTGGGGGATAGGAATATCTATTAATTGTTTGTACAATTTGTTGATTTATAATGTCATCTAGTTCTGTTTTGTTCCAAGTATGGTTGCTATTTATGAATTCACTAACTTTCAAAGAGGGATTAATAGTAGTTTGTGGAAGGATGTTGTTTTTGTAAATTAAGGTTGGATAACCAGTTGTCTGTCCAGAATTGTATGGTTTTGCCATCACCCACTAGCCATTGAAGACCAGATTGAAAATCTGTTCTGAGCTTAATTAGTTGGGATCATTTGTAACACCCCCAAATACTTCCTTGAAAGTATTACCACCAGTGACCTCAGATTTCACATCCGAAGCAACCCAAGGCTTAACCATTCATACAAATCATAAAATACACTGATAAAACGAAATATCATAATCTTTATTTAAACCAAAGTCTCGGAATTACATCCGTAAATCCCAAATATATCAGAAATACAGAATATGTTTAATACAGCGGAAGTCTTTTAAGTAAATAACATAAGGGTCTTGATCGAAGCGATCACCCGCCTAGGATCTTCAACCTGGATAAAAACTCTTAAAACTTCATCTGCCTTCATCGTCGGTTCTAGCCTTCACGGAACGAAAGTCTACCTGATGTGCCGTATGAGACGGATGACACCAGCCAACCATGCAAGGGAAAATAACCGGTTGGTTAGTCTAATGAAAGACTATGCAAGGGTAAAACAGAAAGGTTCTAAGTAGTCGTATTAGGCTAGACCCATCGCTTCTCGAATAAAAGCCGACGACGATAGTAAACCTCAATACTTCTACGGAAGGATACAAAACAGAATGATCAAGAGAAGACTCCTAAAGATCGAGTCTTATCGGAAACGTATGAAGAGAAGACTCCAAGAGATTGAGTCTTAACGGAAAGTATGACAAGTGTTCGGGAACATTATAATTTCACACAAGAGTTTTAAAAATGACTTGACTATTTGGGTCCACGACCAACCTCACCGCTCAGTGCGAATTCAGATTGGAAAGAGGACTTACTCTAACCGAAGTCTCGGGCGAGGTTCCAAGTTGTACTTCTCGCCCTAAGGTTCATTAATTATGTGCATAACGACACTCATCTTATTTAGTGACAAAACGTACAATTACGTTATAAGCTTTTATCATATAAATATATCATCTCGATACGAGAGATATCTTGGGAGCGTATCCCGAAAGAATTGGCACCAGCTGTGTGCACCTCCCCTATACTCGGATAGGGGATAATCATGACCAGGGAAAGGTGTTAGGGCTTGGTCATCCTATCCACCATGGTTATAAAGAAACGGCTAGACCTCGCAAGGTACATAGCGTTCCTACGAATACTCGTTCTAACTAAACAGTTAAATCACACAATAGTCCACATAAATACCATTCTGGCAATATATATATAATAGCGTTGTTTCTAGCAATATCTACAACCTATTATAATATCACTTTTTAATCGTATCATTTATAAAATCTGTTCCCAACGAAAACAATAGTTCATCCCAATTTAATTAACAATTAAACAATTGATAATTAATGGAAACATGAAATGATAAGCAAGAGCGAACCGCCACTTGCCTTAGTCTAGACGAACGATTGAGCAACGACGGGTTTCTGGGTCCGGAACGGGGACGGAAATCGGATTACAGATTCCTACGACGACGACCCACAACGAAACCCTAGGTTAGATCCGATAATAAAATAGTACGAATCTAAGGAAGAACGAACGGAATCGAAAGAACGAAAGTCCCGCCCGAGATCGGCAATGCCCAAGGCCACGATCGCGGTTGCCCAGGCAATCCGCGGTCGCGGTGGCACTGCCGCGGTCGCGGGCGTCGAGAACGAATGACCCAAAATGATGAGGAACTCACCGGCGATGACTCCTTGGGGTTCGATACGAGGGGGCTTCGCTTCCGGCCTTCTTTGCGCCTCCAATGCAACACACTAAGGCCACCACGAGAGCTCCGGCGACGCTTCGAGGATTCCGGCGAGAGCTCGAACTCTGGCGACAAGAAAATTGAGAGGGAGAGAGTGAGGAGAGATCTGATTTCGGTGTGCCACAACTCTCCCAACCTCACCTCTATTTATAGTCCAAGGAAGGAGGCCAGCCCTGACAAGATCGACGGCCGATCAGAAAATCGACGGTGACACGGGCGACGAGGTTCGGCGAAGACAAAGAATCGCGCATGTGCTCTTTCCGCGGTCGCGGTGAATATTCCGCGGTGCTTTATTCTTTTGTCTTTCATTACATTGAGGACAATGCAATGTTTAAGCATGGGGGAGAGTTTTATATTTCCTATGTCGCTGAGGAGAAAAAGAAAAAGAGCCAAAAATTGAAAAAAAGTCTAAAATTGAAATCCTAGGATAGGTCGAAAACCCGAAAGGACGGCCTAGGTAATAAGCAGGTGGCTTGGACCATCATTAGGCTGGGGTAAAAATTGGTCTAGAGTGATGTGAGTTATATTGTGAGCACATCTATGAAAAAAAATATGAGTGGCTTGTGGAAAACCCGAAAGGACGCCTTGGCAAAATGAGTAAAAAGAAGAAGAGTGAATTTTAGGAATCCTCATTTTGGCATGTCGACATAAGAAGAGGTGATATAAGGAGGATTCGGGTAGGTCACTCTGGGAGGCATAAGGAGTCATAGATGGAGGCTAGGATTAGAGGTTACTCACACCATTGGATGTTCGGGTTAAGCTTAGGGGAAGTACTCTGCTTGCCCCTTAAGCTTGTTGAGTTGTGGATGTGTTGTGAATGAGTTTGGTTCCAGGAGCTTGGCATGGGTTAGGTGACTCTTAGTTGGAGACATGCTTCCTGAGACCTTGGGTGCTGCATTGGAGGAGTAGACTTTCTTTTAGTTTACTCGAGGACGAGCAAAGGTCTAAGCATGGGGGAGTTTGATAAGCACTACTTTATAGGGCTTAACTAAGAGTTATTAGAGGGTTTTATTGGTGCCATTCGGGTAGATTTAGACACATTCTTATGCATGACGTTTGGGGGCGAAGTCTGGTGTTTTTGGAGGTGTATGAGCTATTTTGGATATCATAGGAGACACTGAGGAAGAAAGCCACCAAAATAAGACGCCAAGGAAGTGAAGACGAGAGGTTAGGAGGCGAAGCCAAGGAGTAAAGGCCGAGCATTAACCGCGACCGCGGGCAAGGGTGCCGCGATCGCGGTTCCTCGGGCAAGTCGAGAGTTTTCCGCAGGCGCGGAGGAATGTGAAGAGCGCGGAGCCACAAGAGGCCGCGATCGCGGTAAATGGGCCGCGATCGTGGGTCATCGACGCTGGAAGTTCAGACTTTTCCCGAGTCTATCTTTTCTAATTTCTTTTCTTATTTTTCCGTTTTATTTTGTTTCTTTTCTTATTGGGCTAGGTCATTTGTTAGAGGCCCTATATATACTCTCTTTAGCATTAGGTTTAAAAAAGAGGAGTTTCCAAGTTCTAGTTTTGCAATTTCAATTCATCATTGCCACTTTTCACACCTTTGGAGTTCATCATGTTTATGAGGAGCTAAACCTCTTTTTTTTAGTCCGATAATGGAAGCATAAGTTTATTCATCTGGTTGTGAAGTTTTGTTCCTATCTATCTTATCCTATTGAGTTATATCTTTTCTCTTGAGCAAATTCTTATTTGGATGTTTGTTGGTTTATCTAGATTGATCACCTAGGTTTATTGTTTTCATTCATATTGCTAATACTAGGGAACTGTTGGGCTAACGCTCTAGTTCGAGTAGCGAGCATAGATTCTTATCTGCCACTATGGAATTTATCTATGTAGGGAATTGATTACATGTTGAATGCTTCTGGTTGAGGTGTTATGTGTATCCTGGTTAATTCTTATGTTCATTGCTGCCTTTGGGTTGAATCACTAGTGGTGCTAGGGTTATTCATTGGTAAGGGTTCTTAGGGATGGTTTCCCTATTAATCTACACAAGATCAGGACAGGAATAACCGAATAGGAAGATAAGGCATAATCAAGGAACAACCTTTGAATGACTTATGTGGACATTACTTGGCTAAGTGTTTTCTCTCTTTGATATTTTCATCATATACTTTGCTGTGTTCGACTTAATTGTGACCAACCAACCTACAACTCTCTCTTCTTGTTACTATTGCATGCAAACAACACATAGATTAATCCCTTCCTCTCTGTGGATTCGACCCCTGCTTACCCTAACTACTTGTTTAGGTTTTGCTAGGATTTTATTTGATTGATTAGGTGATACGACTTAAGCCTGCTATCAGATTCCTACGATGATGACCCACAACGAAACCCTAGGTTAGATTCGACAATGAAATAGTACGAATCTAAGGAAGAACGAACGGAATCGAAAGAACGAAAGTCTCGCCCGAGACCGGCAATGCCCAAGGCCACGATCGCGGTTGCCCAGGCAATCCATGGTCGCGGTGGCACTGCCGCGGTCGCGGGCGTCGAGAACGAATGTCCGCGAGTGTCAAAGGCAGTGGCCGCGGACGCGGCCGGCCTTGTCACTGCCGCGGTCGCGGACATGAACTCCGGCGACCCAAAATGACGAGGAACTCACCGGCGACGACTCCTTGGGGTTCGATACGAGGGGGCTTCGCTTCCGGCCTTCTTTGCGCCTCCAATGCAACACACTAAGGCCACCATGAGAGCTCCGGCGACGCTTCGAGGATTCCGGCGAGAGCTCGAACTCCGGCGACAAGAAAATTGAGAGGGAGAGAGTGAGGAGAGATCTGATTTCGGTGTGCCAAAACTCTCCCAAGCTCACCTCTATTTATAGCCCAAGGAAGGAGGCCAGCCCCGACAAGATCGACGGCCGATCAGAAAATCGACGATGACACGGGCGACGAGGTTCGGCGAAGACGAAGAGTCGCGCCTGTGCTCTTTCCGCGGTCGCGGAATATTCAAATTCCCTGCTCGTTGTGCACGGTTATTCCGCGGTCGCGGAATTCCCCTTTTCGCGCCTAATTGCCCGGGAAGAGGTTGGGCATGGGTTTTCAAACCCCGGGTTAAATATATTTGTACCCGAACAATTATTCTAAGCTCCGAAAATACGTCGAATGTATTTTATTTCACTAGGGGAAATATTACAGAGATCAAACACGAAACAGAAATTCAGAACTTCTATGAAAACGACACGATAACAGAACGAGGGTTGGGTAAATTACCCAAATACCCTTTCTAAAAATGAGGGGTATTACACCATTGCCAGGAAAGGTTTCCTTTTTTCTTATATTGGAGGATGTTTGTATCTTTAAGACATTTTTCAGTTATAACTTTGACCCAGATATTCTCAAGTTTCGCGAGTATTTTCCATAAGAGTTTCATTTGTAACGCCTTATTCATGTCTTGTGTTTTTTCTGATCCCAGTTCCTCCATTGTCCTTGTTTTTACAAATTTTGTCCCAACCTATTAAAGGTTTATAAAAAGTGTCTTTATTCCAAAAGAAAGTTATGTTAATGGTATCTAATTCTTTGTGAATATATGAGGGTAGCATAACACTTTGCATAATAAAGTTAGGTTTAACGGCTAGATTAGACGTTATAAGGGTATTCCTCCCTTCTTGAAAAAGAGAGTTGGCTTTCCATTTTGTGAGTTAATTATAAGTTGATGTAATTGTATCTTTGAAAGTTTCGTGATTAACTTTCCCATTAATAATAGGACAACCAAGGTACTTTTCCAGTGAAGTGGAATTTGGAATATTAAGAACATATTGTATAAGATTTTTGGTAAAGTAGTTGTATTGTTAGTAGTTTGGAAGGTAGACTTATGGTAGTTGACATGTTGGCCAGAAATTGAACAACATTATTCAATGATATTTTTAATTTTAGAGCATGCGGTTTGATTTGCTTTCGCAAAGATGAGGATATCATCTGCAAAGGCAAGAAATGGGATGTTGGTCCCCCTTCTGGTGATTTTAAAACCAAGTTGGTCATTGGTTTGTTCGCTTTCAACCAGTAATTTTATTGCAAGGATTTATGCTCCTAGGATAAATAGAAAGGAAGATAATGGGTCGCCTTGACTTAGTCCTCTTTTGGGGAAGAATACATCTATTGGGCCATTATTTACGAGAACCGAGAAAGTTACTGTTTCAATACATTCTTTAATCCACTCGATGAATTTAGTGAAGAATCCAAATTTTTCTGGAATTTTGAGAATGCATTCCCATTCTATTTAGTCATATGATTTTTCCATATCGAGTTTAATCGCAACCCAACCTTCCTTGCCTTTTTTGTTACGAAAAGAGTGGAAAATTTCATGTGCAATCAACACATTATCTTGGATTGCTCTGTCCAGCAACAAAAGCATCTTGTAAAGGATGGATGAGTTTATTTAGTATGGGTTTCATTATGTGAGTCATAATTTTGAAATTACTTTATAAATGATGGAACAAAGGCTGATGGGTCTATAATGGTTGGTAGAATTTGGATTATCACATTTGGGAATGAGAGTTATAAATGTATGGTTAATTTGTTGTAAAAGTTTCCCGGAATGGAAGAAGCTTTTTACGGCTTTGATCACAGTTGGACCCACAATATGCCAATATTTTTGATAAAATAATGAAGACATACCGTCAGGTCTTGGAAATTTGTTACTGCCATTAGAGAAAATAGCTTTTTTTTTATTTCTTCATTTGTAGCAGGTTTGGTTAGTTCATCATTATCTTGACTCATTATTTCGTTATTTATATTAGTAAGATATTCTGTAAGGGTATGGTTGTTTATATAACTTTTTTTAAATCTTTTTTCAAAGTCAGTTTGAATTTCTCGACGAATGTTTTCATGACCAATGATGATTGTACCCTCATTGGTACGGATTTCTCTAATTATTTTCCTGCTACGTCTACCAATAGCCACACGGTGAAAATAATTAGAGTTGGTGTCAATGGATTTGATGTGTTTTATTTTGGCTCGTTGACTCCAAAAAAATTTATGGAAGGAAATAAGTTTTTCTTTTTTGGAGATTAATCTATTTTGTTTGAAAACCAGGTTCTGGTTGAGTATGATATCTTTTTGGATTATGGTTAGTGTACGTGTCTTCAACTTCTTTCAGTTGCTTAAATATATTGCCAAATGTTGTTTTATTCTAGTGTTTAGCACTAATTTTAAGTGCATACATTTTTCTTGTAAGATTATACATATGAGAGCCTTGTGTATTAATACGCCAGGCTTGTTTAACAATATTTTCTTAGTCTTTTCCGTAGGTCCACATTTTTTCAAATTTAAAAGGCTGATCTTTAAAAGTTTGATTGGTTTTCTAAATCAACAGAGATAGGACAGTGGTCTGAGGAGGTAAAGGTGTGATTTTTGGTGAAAATGCTCGGAAACCATTGCAAGATTTGATTGTGAATTTGAGTTCTATCTAATTTGGAGTATGTGTTGTCAATCTCCGTTCTATTTTTTCTCCATGTGAAATCACCACTTTGTGTTGGGATATCTATTAAGTCACAAATATTTTTGAAGTTGTGAAGTCTTTGTAATCGCAATGTTGGGATTCGAAGGCCCCTAATTATTTATGTGTTGTCTTGTATTTCAATTAGATCTCCTATCAAGAGACATGGTAGATGTGTTTGTAAGACAAAATTTGTTAGCAAGGACTAGAAGTGATCTTTTTCATTATCTCTAGGAGGAGCATATACAAAAATAAGCATGATAGATATGTCTTTATCAAGAACTTTATATGTAATGGCTATAAAGCGATTATCAATATGGATAATATCACAAATTTCATTTTGTAGTTGATAGGATTTCCACATTACACAGATACCGTCAGAAAAACCAGAGGTAGGTGAGTAATGAAAATTATCAAACCCGGCTTTTCGCCACAGGTGATGTTTTGGTTCTTTATCAGTTCTAGTTTCGACTAAGGCCATCAGTTGGATTTTTTTGATTTTACAGAAGGATTCGACATCAGTCCAGAGGTTTTTGCAACCAATGCCCCAACAGTTCCAAAGGCTTATCTTCATAAAAAACCTTTAGAGAAATTTGCAAGTAAGTTTGGTCTTGCCAAGTATTTGTTATGTGTTATCTTTATTATGAGTCTTTTGATTATTGAAATTTTTTATATAGTTATGGAGGTTGGTAGTCGGTTTATAATATATAAACTGGGAGATTATAACCCAAATCCTGTCGGTATTAAAATAGGGACAAAGGATGAAAATATATCGGTATGGGATATCATTTGTTAAAGGGTTATATAGTATAGTTTTGTTGAATTGTTGAGGATCAAAAATCCTGTTATTATGACTGAGATTACGAGTCCGTGTATAAAATGTTTATTATGATCTGAAAGATAATTTAGAAAGAGGGGGAGGTAATGTACCCTGGTGATAGTGAAGAACATCATTGTTATAAAGTCCATGATACACACATATTCAATTATCCATGTGATGAGAGAAAATGTAAGACTTGATAAGTAGCCTAGAAGAGGACAGTTTACAAAGAAGTTAGTATATGTGATATACATTGCTTCATTAACAATATATATTGCTGGATAGAAAATCCATTCAATGGTTCCGATCTGATGTTGCAAGTTGTCAGCTTGTGCCTTGTTGCTAGAAAAAAATAAATTATAGAGTACCCTGTCCAGAATGAGCATACCATTTAGGAAGAGAGTAAACCACAAATTCATTATATGATAGATGTTGGTGTGAAGGATACCTTTGATAGTTGAGTTTAAAACTTTTCTGGTTTGCCTGCATGTGAGACCCAGCAAAGCAGGTAGCCAGTTGGTATAAAGTTTTGTGGTAGTGTTGTTAAGCCATGAGTGTATATGGATGGTAAATAAGTAGGAAAATATGTAGACTCTTGGTAAGAGAATAGACATCAGTAAGCATGCAATAAGTAGATTACTCAAGTGAAATTGGTAACAAAACAGAATGATTGAAATGGGGTAGTAGTAGACACACCAGGTATAATAGTAACTACAAGTTAATCTCATGGATGACAATGTGTGGTTACAATCCTGATAAGGATAACTGGCATATGCCTTACACTGATTAACCTTAAGAGATAGAGGTTTAATGTGAGAAGTAAGAATGTTGCAACTGATGGTTTTTCTGTCAACAAAAGCAGTAGCTTGTGAAGCCTTGGTGAAGTTGTTGTTATCCAGAATCAGAGTATGACAAAGATGTGTTGTGGCTTGTGAAGCCAAAATATGGTATTTTTTAGACATTAGGTAATAGAAGACAGTAATTAGACTGTCCTCTTGAATTTCTGTATGAAATCTATCAAGGAATAAACAAACAAACAAACAGGGTATTAATCCAATTAAATGCATTGCTCATAGTGAAGAGAAATGTAATGAAGACAGTACAATTATATGTTTGAGATAGGCAAGTTACTAATGCTCCACTGTTAAGTCTTATAGTCAAATAAAATGCAGACCAAGCCAATACATGGATTAGGTTTTCACACATTTGGTAGAATTTGACCCTGTGAATGGGTAAGTGTTCAAACTTATCCAAGAAAAACCAGCAGAGATGGTGTTTATTAAAGAAGAAGAACACATAAGATGTAAAGAGGACAATTTTATCAATCAAATTCAGCAAATCAGATTCAGAGAAACAGATAAGAGCACACCATAAGATGTGATGCAGTAACATCATTTCCATTGATAACGACACAGATATAGGATGTAATGCAAAAATATCACACCATAAGTTGGTTTGCATTTCTGTAGAAAGGGGAGCCTTAGTTTTTTTTTTTATAGATAACAACCTGTAGTATGGTAGAGATTGCTGCTTGTGAAGCATAAGTTGGAGTTTTTTCAGAACATAAAACCTCATAATAAGGAAAATTGGTGTTCGTGTTGATAACAACAGTAGGTTTTGTGGTATTTGCTTGTGAAGCATAATTTATTTGGGTTTCATAGCATAGAAATATAGAGTAAGGAGGCACAAGCAGAATGCGTAAAACACAAAAATGCAAAGCACTCCACACAGCAGATTCCCAAGCAAGGTTAATCGCAAACTCAGAAAATGCACATAAAACAGAAAAAAGGTAGCGTTTGTTGTGATTGTCAGTAGACGAAGATAAAGTGCGTGATTTAATGACACAGAGGGTATACCATAAGAAATATAAGCAGGTAAAGGTGAGAGATGGAAGAATACACCTTAGCGTAGATCGGAAGTTCTTCGTCTGACACCAAGGAGAGTCCAGTACACCATGTAAAGGTGAGAGATGCAAAGCACTCCACACAGCAGATTCCCAAGCAAGTACTCATTACTTTCATTGTAGGCAGAATTGCAAAAACTACCAGATTTTGAAAGTCTGTTTGCAAAAATACCAATTACGCTTATCAATTAATAACTTAGTTTAAGCAAATACTATCTTTCTCTCCTTTATCCTCATATCCAAGTAGCTTCTGCTTGCCGACTCTCCGACCAGCCCGGCCCAAGACGCTCTTCCTCCACAACCTTGCTGGCTCTCCGGCGAACCTTTGCCGGAATTCGCCCATCGCTTCCGCCCTCCACCGCAACCGGCGAACCTGCCAGTTGAGCAAATCCGACGACAAGCTGAAAATGAATCCAAAGAAGAAGGGTCGCGGACAGACCCGCCACCGGCAAGCATTTCACACAGTGGACGCTCTCCTCTTCCCAACCGATGCCTGACGGCCCCGACCCCCAAAATTGAAGTACAGTCTTCGTAGCAAGCATTTCTCTAATCCTTCAGATCTTGAATCCCCTGTGTCTCCACTTTTGACATATGATCCCAATAATGAAAGATCTCATTCTCAAACCTGTAGTCAACCTATGAGGAAGGTGGCGAGCAACAGAGTGGAGTATGAGGTGAGGGGAAGGTTTTGGGTGAAGGCGAAGGTGGCGCGTGGATTGGGGGTCTCGTATTGGCTACGCGCCAGGTGCCTGCTGCAGATGAAGGCGCCTCTCGGCGGCGTGCTGGTGGCCAAGTTGTCAAACCTCGTCATTCGCTGGCTCCTCCCAACTGAAATTTCGTTATCCGGCAAATTGATGGAGACGCGCAGCCTTGATTTAGCGAATTTCTCCCTGTTTTTATTGGCGGCGTTGTTCTAGATGCAGGGGACTCTGTTTCAGTATACTCCTTGGCGTTTCAAACTTCACTCGGCCAATGACCGACCTTGAAACGGCGTCGCTTTGGTTCTCACGGTCGGTGGAGGGGATGGTATTGCTAATGGATATGGCTTCAGACATCCAAACTCTTAAGTTGGGTGGAAGGATGAGGGTCTTTGGAGGTCTTTTCACCTCTTCTTTTCTTTCTGTTCATGAGCTTCTGCTTATAGGGTTTGTTTGTCCACTTTTTGCAGAAAGAGTTGAAACCTCTCTCGGTTCGCATAACCAGGTAGTTGAAAAATTCATTTCAATTATTTTACATGTTTTCCTATCTTCGTGCACAATGAATATATACTTTATGTGAGCAATTCAGAAATTAGATTGGAGGGAGGGAGAGGGAGGGAGGGACTTGATATTTAAAAAGATGGGATTGTTTTATGGCGTATTAGCAAGGGAAACAAACACTTGAAGTTGAAAAAGAAAGGGAAACAAACAAAGAAGAATGGTTATTAGGTCAGTATCGTTTATCCATATTGTAGTATGGTAACTTGAACTTACTGATAGTTTAGTTGTTTATGTTCAGGAGTTGGTCAGGAAGGTGCCCTTGATTCACCGGCAAAGCAAATCTGCAGGGTAATCCGATTCCTTCTTTCACTTATGAGCATAATGATTTTTGTAATATATTAATCATAGTTAGTTGACATTGAATTTGGAATCATGCATTAGTGATGGTGTTTGGCTATTTCTTCAGAAACTGATGGGGAAAAGTGGTGAGAACCGACCAGATGACTTAAGCAAACAGGATGATGAAGTGATTGTGAAACTGGAAGGCAGGCCGATACGGAGGTGATTCGATGTCGTTCAGAGATGATTTGAAATGATTCAAGAGGTGGATTTAAGTAACTTGAGCATGGCGAATACGATGGTATGGTCAAATTTTGAATTTAATGAATCGAAACGTGATTTTCTTGGGGTCGAACAAGGCTTGGTGGTGATATATATATGTTCGTATAAATGTGGCTTGAAATGAAGTCAGATCAATGCTTTATCAGACCACATTTATACTTTATCAGACCACATTTATACTTTATCAGGCCACATTTATACGAAATCAGGTCAATGCTCTCTTATATCACAAAATTTCAAATGTTAGCCGATTTCAAATTTCAGAGCAATATTCACTTTGTCAGTCCACATTTGTATGTAGTCAGGTCATTACAATGTTATATTAGCTTTAAGTAGAATCACTTTTATACCAGAACATGTCTAGTTAAGAATGATGTTCTCTTGTAGAGATTAGAACACAGAAGAAATAGTAAACATGTGGAAACAAGTAGCAATTTTTTTTAAAGTTTGCTGTATAGATCATTTCGATCAGAACACAGAAAAAAAACTAACTAAAATAAGAGAGTATTATTCCACATCAGAGAGGGTTGCGGTGGGTTGAGGCCAAAAACAACGTGGCTCTTTTAAGTAGCTCGTTGGTTAGTCGAACGACAACCCCATGTAGCAAGGGCGGTGTTGTTGGGTTTGTGACGCTGCAAGGTTTCTCCGAAGATAGGTCGCGGAGTCTAGGATCTTCCACCGACGTTGAAAAAGCGCTTCAAAGTGGCATTGTTACCGGTTTTCTATGCACAACGCGGGCCAATACGGAGGTGATTCGATGTCGTTCGGAGGTGATTTTAAATTATTCAAGAGTCGGGTTTAAGTAACTTGAGCATGGCGAAGACGATGGTGTGGTCAGATTTTGAATTTAATGAATCGAGAGGTGTTTTCTTGGGGTTGAACAAGGCTTGGTGGTGATGTATATAGACGATGAACAAGGTACTTTAAAACTTTAGATACTTTATCTGACCACATGTGTACGAAGTCAGGCCACATTTACACGAAGTCAGGTCAATGCTCTGTTATATCACAAAATTTAAAATGTTAGCCGATTATAAATGTCAGAGCAATATTCACTTTATCAAGTCACATTTGTACGTAGTCAGGTCATTTTTTTGTTATATTAAGTTTAAATTTTAAACTAATTTTCCATGTCTCTTACAATAGTCATGTGTATATTTATAAATTGAAAGAAATAATTTTCTATTAAAAATCATATAATTTCACAATTATATACACTGGACTATTGTAAGAGAAAGGGAAAATTAGTTTAAAATTTAAAGTTAATATAACTAAAAACTGATCTGACTATGTACAAATGTGGCATAATAAAGTGAATATTGCTCTGACATTTAAAATCGGCTAACATTTGAAATTTTGTGATAAAACAGAGCATTGACGTGACTTCGTATAAATTGGCCTGATAAAGTACATAAATATGAGAGGGATCTATGATTTAAGAGTTCAGGTTTTCCATGCACAAAGCGGGCCGATACAGAGGTGATTCGATGTCGTTCGGAGATGATTTCAAATGATTCAAGAGGCGGGTTTAAGTAACCTGGCAGCAGATCTCACATGTTGTATCACCCTTCTCGTTGCACCATCTCTGAACACATTCGCGGTGGGCATACTGCGAAAGAAAGAGTGATGACCTGACAACGTACAAATGTGGTCTGATAAAGTCAATATTGCTTCGAAATTTGAAATGTGCTAACATTTAAAATTTTGTGATATAACAGAGCATTGACCTGACTTCGTATAAATGTGGTCTGATAAACTATAAATGTGGTCTGATAAAGTAAACTATATGAGTTTTGCCTCTCAATTTGACTCTAGAAGGGCATAATTTTGTACCTTTCATGGAATGTAGACAAATGGAGCGCATACCAGTTTTAAAAAGCATACTGCACGGTTTGCTTGACAAATGGAGCGTAGTTCAACAACAGATTTACATGTAATTAATGTTGCTATCGATCAATTCAGTTATAGCACATCTATTGGTAGTTTTTTTGATATTGTTGCTTATGTTAGTGAATAATTATTAGTTACCTCTGCTAAATACCTGGTAATATACAATATGGACCAATATTTCAAGATCGCATCTGTTACGTTTGCAACTTATCATTTGGAATAGAAATGTAGGTGGATTACTTTTTTAGCTTCCTTATCGGATTTGTTTTTGTCCCTCTTTCTTCTGTTAATTAAACTCGTTTCTTAGCCGCGTTAAGAAAAGGATCAATTTGCAGCCTTTTCACACTAGAAAACGATTAACTCTCCCTGATATGAATACTAACTGTTGGGTGTAAATCTCCTCAGTACATAGATCATCTATCGTCTAATGAGCTTGAAAGCATGGTATACATCGATTGAATACAAGAATATTTATATGTTAATTGATCTTGTGTCTCATTACGGAACCAACCAACTTTTAAAAAATGATATATAAATGGACCTATAAAGATCGATTATAACATCTATTTTAATCTATAAATTACGAAACAAGCATTTAAAACTTCATTTGTACGTAGTCAGGTCAATGCTATGTTATATCAGAAAATTTCAAATGTTAGCCAATTTCAAAGTTCAGAGCAATATTTACTTTGTCAGACCACATTTGTACGTAGTCAGGTCATTACTCTGTGTTATATTCAAGCCAAGCGCATACAAATTCTCAGGTGAATAAACTCCTTGAGACCATGGCCGAGTGGTATAGATACGCCCATAACCGCAAGAAAGTTGCTACCTCTTCAATTCTTGTAATTTATCATGATGAAAAGATATTTCAATGCACACCCTGAACAAGATGTTTATCATTACAATTGCTACCTCTTCAATTCTTGTAATTTTACCTTTTCCTTGGGGTCAAAATTATATTTTTAACAAGTACTAATTACACTTAACAACTGATAACATGTTTAAGCTTCTTAACACAAATGCAAAACCCTAGCTCGAGATCTCGCCCAAATCGCTACCCCCAAATCCGATCCAGTGCGGGTTGTGGGACCAAATCGTCGCCATTTTCATCCTCCGTTCGATCGAGTTCGATTCATTAAATTCAAAATCTGACCACACCATCGTCTTCGCCATGCTCAAGTTACTTAAAATCGCCTCTTGAATCATTTGAAATCATCTCTGAACGACATCGAATCACCTCCGTATCGGCCCGCTTTGTGCATGGAAAACCTGAACTCTTAATTCATAGATCCCTCTCACATTTATGTACTTTATTTGTGAAGTCTGGTCAATGCTCTGTTATATCACAAAATTTCAAATGTTAGCCGATTTCAAATTTCAGAACAATATTCACTTTATCAGGCCACATTTATACGAAGTCAGGTCAATGCTCTGTTATATCAGAAAATTTCAAATGTTAGCCAATTTCAAAGTTCAGAGCAATATTCACTTTATCAGGCCACATTTATACGAAGTCAAGTCAATGCTCTGTTATATCACAAAATTTCAAATGTTAGCCAATTTTAAATGTCAGAGCACTATTTACGTAATCAGGTTATTACTCTGTTATATTAACTTTAAATTTGAAACACTTAAATTTGCATTTATTAGTTTTGATTCTCGTTGAATTGATAACAATTACTAATTACACTTAATAAGATAAATTCTACTTAATAAGATAAATTCTAATTACGCTCTAAAACCCCTAACACATCGCCTATGATTGTTACATAGATGAGCTGAGATGATCGTGCTTCCCATGATTTTCTCTTTTAAATTTATTAAAACTCATGTAGCAACATAGCAAGAGCAGGAAGTAGAACCCTTTACTCATCTGCACAGAAAGGATCCAGTAACAGAGTAATAACCTGATTACGTACAAATATAGCCTGATAAAGTCAATATTGGTCTGAAATTTGAAGTCGACTAAAATTTAAAACTTTATTTTCGTAAATTGAACGCAACAGAACTACATGGAGGGAAATCTTGTCTACTCCTGTATGCCTCTTTGTTGGGATGCTTTTGTTTTGGCATAACTCTAAAGCTGAGTGTGTAACACTTGACTTTTCCATAGTCAAGAGCTTATCAATCTTAGGTTAATTTAATCTTGTCTACTCCTGTAACACTTGACTTTTCATCTCCTCTTTGTTTATATATAGAGAGTGTGTAACTTCTACAAAATTCTCATCAAATGACCAAAATGTGTGTTTGCAACTTGGATCACAAGTTTAAATTGTTTAGTCAACTATGCAGGCATCCCTCATCTGATATAGAGATCTCATAAGACATCTGTTGGATAACCAGTTGACAGTCTCACAAATTGAAGGTGATACTGAAAGCATTAGCTAGAGGGTTGTTTATGATTATACATTTTTATAAGTTGTATTCACCACTTATAAGATCTCCACACTAAAGGAAAAAAATTAAATTAACCTAAGATTGATAAGCTCTTGACTATGGAAAAGGAAAGAGATAGGAAGTTCAAAAACTTCAACCATACCAAGAAGGACAGAGCTATGTTATGTACATAATGCTCTGAAATTTGAAATTTTGTGATATAACATCCTCAACAAGAAGGACATAGCTATGTTATGTACTTTATCAATGCTCTGTTATATCAGAAAATTTCAAATGTTAGCCAATTTCAAATTTCAGAGCAATATTTCCTTTATCAGGCCACATTTGTACGTAGTCAAGTCATTACTCTGTTATATTACCTACCTTTAAATTTGAAACACTTAAATTTACATTTATTAGTTATGGACCATTATAGAGTACCAGCTTTGCACCACCAAGGTATGACACGAATGAGGCATAGTGATCCGCGTTCAGCTTCAGTGTTCATTCAAGATCAAAGCAACCCATATGGACTTCACCACCAAGCCTTGTTCGACCCCCAAAAAAACACCTTTCGATTCATTAAATTCAAAATCTGACCACACCATCGTCTTCATCATGCTCAAGTTACTTAAACCCGACTTTTGAATCATTTGAAATCATCTCCGAACGACATAGAATCACCTCCGTATCGGCCCACGTTGTGCATAGAAAACCGGTAACTATGCCACTTTAAAGCTCTTTTTCAACGCCGGTGGAAGATCCTAGACTCCGCGACCTATCTTCGGAGAAACCTTGCAGCCTCACAAACCCAACAACACTGCCCTTGCCACATGGGGTTGTCGTTCGACCAGCCAAAGAGCTACTTAAAAGATGGCTAAAGAGAGTTGTTATCGAGGTTTCTTGCTCTTAAGCAAGTCACATCCGAACTAGCTAGCACTTTCAACTCCTCTTGCTCTTACCAAACTTCTGAAGTTCCTGCTTCATGTTCACGCACTCCCTCTCCAGCTCAGAGATGCGCCGTTTAATCCGAACTACCCGTATCTCTGTTGTCGATCTCTGTCATTAACGAGGCTGCAGTAGCTTCCATCACCTTGTGCCTCATTGTATAAAACGCCTTCCAGCTCTGCAAGCAAGCAATCCAAAGTTAATTACTCTCACCAAATTCACATTCACAATTTCGAGTATTTCTTTCCCTCTTCCTTTCAAGTGGGCTCTGTTCTGCAGATCTGATGCTCTGGGTTTCTACTACTCCTTCGAGTTCTCCTCCTTGGCTCTCCAATGGCGACGGTTGATTGTTGTTGTCTTCTGTTTGTTCAAAGATGGAGTCTTTTCCGATGATTGTTTGTTGAATTTCATCCGGGTCTTCTTCTTCTTGATTTTCAATTGACGGCATTGACTCTGGTGGGGCAGGAGATTGACCATCATCTACTGCTTCTTCAAACAACATGGCAAAATTCACAAATTCATCTCCAGAATAAAAAACAGAGACATAAATTCTCTCCTCATCCACCGCCACTAGCTGACCGGCGAGGTCCAGGCTGACCGGACGGCGGGCGATCTGTAACACCCCCAATTTATACCGGAGATATTACATGCCAGTGACCTCAGACTTTACCGTCCAAAGTCACCCCAGGCTTTTCCAGAACGATTAAGCTTAAAAATATAACATAATTACATATTAATTGAAATATTAAACAGCGGAAGACTTTAAATTACACAGCGGAAGACTTTAAAGAGCCAACTTATAACATGGCTAAATTATGAAGATACATTGAAGTAACACTTTAACAATCTTAAAATACTTAACAGCTTAAAACACTGACTTTTAAATCTTTGTCTGCAAGCTTCTTATCCTTCAATAGGTTACTTAAACTCCGGGAAACAACTCCTGATGTGCCGAATCGAACAGATGACACCAGCCCACATGCAGAGAACAAAGTTCGTGGGTTAGTCTACTTGAATAGACTAGTAAGGGTACAAAGCAGAGTGGTTCGAGTGATCGTGACCGTTTACTATCATTGTCCCTTGAATAAAAAACGAAGGAACGATATATAACCCGACACTTTCACGGAATGATTTAACAATTAGATATGCACTGAAGAGAAGACTCCAACTGAAATGAGCCTTATAGGAAATTATGACAACTGCTAGGGAACATTAAAGTTACACACACCAATGATTTAAAAGTTGACTGAGATGCTTCAGTTCACAACCAACCTCATCGCATACAGTGAATCCAGATTGAAAAGAGAACGTACTATGATCAAAGTCGAGATGAGTTTTCCTAGCTGCACTATAACTTAGCTGCACTACTCGCCAAAGGTTTATTAATCATGTCCACTCGGGCACATATCTTATTTAATTACAAAACACACTTTACTGGAACACGTTAATGTTATTAAGAGCGGCACACTGTAACACCCCCAAAACTTAACCCTTTTGGAAAGGTATTACCGTCAGTGACCCTAGTGTTCCTTACCGAGATCACCCAAGGGTTTACCAAAAATACATTTTATGAAATGCGATTGATACACAAAGATCAAGCATTAAATTTCAAAACATAACATTGTCAAGGAAACAAGAGTTACGGGATTACAACCCAATCCCGAATAGATCAAAACATAGTTTAAACCAAACACAGCGGAAGACTAAGAAAGTAAATTACAATCGGAGTTATTGTCCAAAGGATCATAACCTGATTAAAGAAATAATTAAAACATTCAAAAACCACTGCCGACTCCATAGTCCTTCTAATCTTCTGAGCTACTTCTTAACTGATGTGCCGAATCGAACGGATGACACCAGCCAACCATGCAAGGGAAAATATTGGTTGGTTAGTCTAAATGAATAGACTAGCAAGGGTATAAAGCAGACTGGTTCGAAGCAGTTGTATTAGGTTAGACTCTTCGTCCCTCGAATAATAATCGAGTACGCTTGTCAACCACCATACTCCTACTGGAATAAACAAGAGGTATGCACAAGAGAAGATTCTGGAAGACTGAATCTTCACAGAAATTGACTCGAAAGAAGACTCCAACTGAAATGAGTCTTTAAGGAAGTATGACAAATCTGGAGAGTTACAGAATCATTCAACAATGATTTAAAACTGACTGAGATGCTTCGGTTCACGACCAACCTCTTCGCCTACAGCGAATCCAGATTAGAAAGAGAACGTACTACATTCAAGTCAAGACGAGTTTTCCTAGCTGCACTATAACTTAGCTGTACTACTCGCCCAAGGTGTATTAATTATGTGCGTCAAGGTAGCACTTATCTGATTATGTTTCAAAAACACACATCACATTATAGACTTTTACATGTGTACCCCACCAATGGGACGACACATCTTAGTATACGTTTCGTCGAGAGTGACGTATACCGAAAGGTTTGTGACACCAGCTAAGTGTCCTGTCTCTACACACATGTGTAAGAGACCGATCATGATCATAGAATAGTACCAGATGGGGACGAGCCATCCCGATACCAGATTATAAAGAAACGACTGGACAGAGTCCGAGTAACGTTCCTATTTAACAGTGCTAACTAAACAGTTACAGCACAACAACAGTTACAGGATAAATCCACATAAAGGCCCGAAAGGCGATCACAGATAATAGCGTTGTTCTAACAGATATACAACCTATTATATGATTTTCAAAACAGTTTATCAAAACCGTTTCCAGACAAACAGAATATTCATTCCAAATTAATTACTCAGATAAACTACTGATAATTAATGTAAATATGGAACGAAAGAGCAAGAGCGAACCGCCACTTGCCTTACTCCGCAGAATAGTCTAAAGACGTCCACTGGATTCCGGGCTCGACACGGTATAGTTCCGACAGCACAACAACCTTCGAGTCGACCCATAAAAGGAACCCTAAGTTAGATCTGACATAAACAGTATGAATCTAAACACGGCGAAAGAACACGAAAGGAAAGACTCCACGACGACAACCGACCAAGCCAAAGCCACGAAGGCATTCTGGGCACTGGCGGCAGTCGCCGTTCTTGGCGGCGGTCGCCGTATTCATCACGGCGGTCGCCGTGAAGAACACGGCGGTCGCCGTGACGAACACGGTCGACAGAGACGAGAGAAATCTCACCAAAACGAAGCGCGTTTTGACCCCCTTCAGCCTGGCTTGGTTTCTGACCTTCAAAGGCAACCACAAGGCTTCACAAAGGCTGCTGGAAACACCACTAACAACACCGACGAAAGCTTCGAAATTTCCGGCGAAGGCACAACTACGGCGAGAGGCGAATTTGGCAGAGGTTTGGTGCTTGGATGGCTCAAAACCTCTCCCCCAGCACCTCCTTTTATAGCCAACACATCTGGAGTTCGAAGACGAGGGCCTAGAGCTACTGCGACGCTTGCCAGAAACAACGCCGGCGACCAACGGGCAACGACTGCTGGGCAACGATGACGGCACTTACGACGGTCGCCGTAATTTATGGTGGTCGCCGCGGGATGACACATCAGCTGCCTCCTCGGGCGTTGGAACGGCGGGCGTCGTATCTTTACGGCGGTCGCCGTGCTTGGGTATCACGACGGCGGTCGCCGCGACTTTACGGCGGTCGTCGTGACCCTTTTTCCCGCCCGTTCAGCTTTGAACGGATAAGACATTAAACCGGGATAAAAATTATCGTACGCGAACGACAATTAAAATCTAAGGCACCTTGTCTGTATATTATTTCACTGAGAAAAATATTACAGATACAGAGCACATTACAGAATGTCTCAAGCTACCTGAATTAAATCCGACGTACACAACGGGTACTCGGGAAAATTCCATAATTCCCAAAATAACCTTACAAAATTACGGGGTATCACATCTCCTCCCCCTTACAAGAAGTTTCGACCCCGAAACTTAGGTCAAGAATAACTCGGGAAAACGCCTGAGCATATCTGACTCGGTTTCCCACGTCTCCCAAGTAACTTCTTCGGTCCCTGACTTGGAACACAGCACTCGTACCAAAGGTACGATCTTGTTGCGCAAATGCTTCTCCCGACGCTCCAAAATGCGCACGGGCAACTCTTCATAAGTACCATTAGCTTGAATCTCGATATCCTCGTAACTAAGTACATGAGACTCATCTGATACATACTTTCTGAGTAAAGATACGTGGAACACGTTATGCACCGGGTGAGCCGATGGCGGCAATGCCAAGCGGTATGCTAGAGATCCCACTCTCTCCAGAATCTCGAATGGTCCCACGTAGCGAGGGTTAAGCTTCCCACGCTTACCAAATCTGAAAACTCCTTTGGATGACGATACCTTGACAAAAACATTGTCACCAACCTCGAACTCGACAGTCCTACGCTTCCGATCTGTGTAGGACTTCTGTCGACTCTGAGCGGTCAACATTCTTTGTCTGATCAAAGCAATGTCTGAAGCCGTCCTTTCGACCAACTCTGGTCCAAGCAGAATTTTGTCGGCATTATCGTCCCAACAAATCGGAGATCTGCATCTGTGACCATACAAAGCTTCAAACGGAGCCATCTTGATTGTAGCATGCCAGCTATTGTTGTATGTGAACTCAATCAGACTCAAGCTGTCCTCCCAGCTAGTCGGACGATCGAGCACACAAGCTCTAAGCATATCCTCCAGAGTCTGGATGGTCCTTTCAGACTAGCCATCTGTCTGAGGATGAAACGTTGTACTGAACCTCAACTCGGTTCCCATAGCCTTATGAAGTTCCTTCCAGAATCTTGATATGAAACGGCCATCTCGGTCCGATACAATGGTCTTAGGAATGCCATGTAAGCGGACAATCTCCTTCTGGTAAACTTCGGCTAGCTTCTGGGTTTCCCATGTGGTCTTGATGGCTATGAAATGAGCACTCTTCGTAAGCCTATCCACAATTACCCAGATAGCATCTCTCTGACTTCGAGTCTTGGGTAGCCCAGTGACGAAGTCCATGGAAATATCCTCCCATTTCCATTCTGGCACGGGGAGAGGTAGCATCTCACCACCTGGTCTGCGGTGTTCGATCTTGACTTTTTGGCAAGTTAAGCACTTTGCCACAAAGTCTGCTACGTCCCACTTCATGTTTGGCCACCAAAACTTCTTCCTGAGATCCTTGTACATCTTGCTAGAGCCAGGATGCACAGAATAAGCAGATGAATGAGCTTCTCTCATCACCAACTGACAAAGACCTTCTGTGTCAGGCACACAGATCCGATCCTGAAACCAAAGTGATCCATAATCCTGAACCACAAAACTGGGAGCTTTCCCATCCATCACTTCACTGCTTAACTTTACCAAGATGATGTCATCGACTTGTTTTTCTTTGATCTGATCCAGCAGTGTAGCCTGAATCTCCATCATACTCAGGTACCCTCTATGCTGGTCATACAAGACTTCAATGTCGCATGACTCTTGGTTTAGCTTGGTCTGAGCAGTAAGTAGAGCAACTACAGTCTCATGCGTTGTCTTCCGGCTTAGTGCATCAGCTACTACATTAGCCTTGCCCGGATGATACAACAACTCCATGTCGTAGTCCTTGAGCAACTCTAGCCAGCGGCGTTGTCTCATATTTAACTCCTTCTGAGTAAATATATACTTGAGACTTTTGTGGTCGGTGAAGACTTGGCATCTTATACCGTAGAGGTAATGCCTCCAAATCTTCAGCGCAAAGACAACCGCTGCTAACTCAAGATCATGGGTCGGATAGTTTTCTTCGTAAGTCTTGAGTTGTCTAGATGCGTAAGCAATGACTTTGCCCCTTTGCATCAAAACACAACCAAGGCCACACTTGGAAGCATCACTATAGACCACATAATCGTCATTCCCCTCTGGGAGTGCTAACACGGGTGCCGAGGTCAACCGTCGCTTCAACTCCTGGAAACTGACCTCGCACTTGTCATTCCAGACAAACTTCTTGTGGACTTTGCGGAGTAGATTGGTCATAGGTAGAGCGATCTTTGAAAATCCTTCTACGAATCTTCTATAATACCCGGCAAGTCCAAGAAAGCTGTGCACCTCTTTTACGTTCTGGGGCTGTGTCCATTTGGCCACAGCTTCAATCTTTTGGGGATCAACCATAACCCCATTTTTATTGATCACGTGGCCTAAGAAAGCCACCTCTTTCATCCAGAATTCACATTTAGACAATTTAGCATAAAGCTGATGTTGTCTAAGGATTGACAAGGCAATCCGCAGATGTTCCTCATGGACTTCTTCATTCGGAGAATAGATCAAGATGTCGTCGATGAAAACCACCACGAACTTATCCAAGTACTGGTGAAAACATCAGTTCATCAATTCCATAAAGACAGCTGGAGCATTTGTAAGCCCAAAAGGCATCACTACGAACTCGTAATGACCATATCTGGTCCTAAACGCAGTTCTAGGAATATCCTGCTCCCGAATCCTGAGTTGATGATATCCAGATCTTAAGTCGATCTTGGAGAAAACCTTTGCTCCCTGCAATTGGTCCAACAAGTCATCAATCCTAGGCAAAGGATACTTGTTCTTGATCGTCACCTTGTTCAACTCTCGATAGTCGATACAAAGTCGGAACGATCCGTCCTTCTTTTTGACGAATAATACCGGAGCACCCCACGGCGATGCACTCGGCCTGACATAACCTTTATCAAGAAGATCTTCAAGTTGATTCTTCAATTCTTGCATCTCAGCCGGAGCCATCCGATACGGTGATTTGGAAATCGGCGCCGTACCAGGCTCGAGATCAATAGAAAACTCAACGTCGCGGTTCGAGGGTAATCCATGAATTTCTTCCGGAAAGACATCCGAAAACTCCCTAACTACAGGAATATCAAGAACCTCAGGTTCATCCTTCGCAGGCGAATCCAAGTAGCAAAGGTACCCGACACATCCTTGTTGTAGTAGCTTAAACGCAGCCATCGCATTGATCAGCTTGTCGTTATCAGCGTCATTTCGACCTTTGAACTTGCACACGAATTGGCCCCCGGATGACACCATCACCGTTCTTGAACTGAAGTCGATCACCGCCTTGTGACGCGTCAGCCAATCCATACCGAGGATAATGTCGTATGGAGCCATGGCTATGCAGATTAAATCTGCCTCGAATTCCTTACCCTGAATGGTAATCGGAAAGTCGGACAAATGCTTGGTTCCCACCAAACATTCTCCATTAGGAAGATTAACGACAAAAGGGTCGCACGAATCGTTGCACACTAAATCTAACTTGCTAACACAGCTATCCGAAATAAAGGAATGCGTAGCACCAGAATCAAACAGAATGCACACTGAAGTAGAGTGAATGTATAGAGTACCTTGAGCAATCGGAGCGTTGGGTCCATCTGCCTCACGTATCTCGTACAAGCGTTGGCCCTGACTTCCAGAAACAGTTGGGGCCTTTCCCCTGTTCTGAGCAGTCGTCTGCACGGAAGGGCTAGGAGTCTCGGCAGGCTTAAACCTAGGTCGGTTGCTCTGATGAACTGACCCTTGCTGTGACTCTACTCCCTTCTGCTTCCCCTGCTTGCAGAACTTTTGCAGATGACCATCACGTCCACACTCAAAGCATGGCCTCTTCTCCTTCCAACACTCAGTGCTCTTGTGCCCAGCAGTACCGAAGTTATAACACTGAACTGTACTCTTGGTCTGCCCTGACTGCTGAGTCGATCCTCCTTGCGTCATCTCCGTCCTAGCTCGGCCGGACATGGCGAAGTTAGACGGTGGCGCAGGGCGCTTAAAACCACCTCCCTGGTTCTGATTCTGCATCGACTTCTGTCGGTTGCGCCTCTTGGTCGACTCCTCGAGAGTTACCTCCAGCTTATCGGCATAATCCACATACTGCTCCAAGGTAGAGCATGTGTGGTACACCATTAATGGCTTGATATCCGGGTTCATCCACTCGTGGAAGTACCAGATCTTTTGAGCCTCGCTGGTGATCTCGGCAGTGGCGTATTGTAGAAGATGGTTGAACTTAGATGCCAACTCGGTCACTCTCAGACCATCAGTCTGAGGGTACAAGAACTCTTTATGCTTCTCCTCTCTCATAGCACGAGAGAAAAAGCGATCAACCATCTTGGTCTTGAACATCAACCAAGTCAACACTGGGCTCTCAGCCAAACCAGTGCTCTCCCACCACTCGCTAGCCTCCTCCTTCAGCTGAAGAGAAGCGATATGGACCTTCTCGGCCTCCGTACACTCCACGTTCCTGAACAGCCTCTCCACATGGGAGAACCAATGAGTCACTGCCACTGGCTCCCCTTTCCCGTTATAGCAGTCGGGTCTCATGGAAGTAATGGTCTTAAGAGCACGACCATAGTTGTCCCTCGCCCTAACGGCAGTCTCCTGTATCACGGGGTTTCTGGGTTCCACAACATCAGGAACCGCTGCGTGAATAGGCACTTCTTGTTCTTGAGGCGCACTTGGTCTCAAGACATCTGCAATAGCCTGCATCACGATCCCACGGATCGCCTCAACAGCTGCAGCGTTAAATAGTGTCGGCGCCTGGGTCTGATCCTGACCTTCACGCCTCTGCTAGACGCGAGACTCAGACTCGTGTTCATCCTGAACACCTCTTCCTGCTGGTCTAGGGTTTTGGCTAGTCCCAGCACCGGCTCGAGTCGAATTCCTCGTGCTTCTTGGGTTCACCATCTATTTACCGATCAAATTCCAAGCATTCAATACATTAATATTATGCAATATACTTATGCAATATACCAACGTAAATAAATTACTCAGAATAGATCAACTTGATATTTTATAGATGAACCTTCAAATTCTTACACAAGTTACACATAAGTTTATCATTCGAGCGTTTGGACAACATTGCTCGAAGATATAAGTGTTTCTCAGAGTACTTGCCGCAATACTGAAATATTACACAAAGTACAACTTGGAATACGAAGAAACAAAACTACTACGATAGGCAACGCCACTCCTCCTCAAGGCGTTCCAAAATGTCTCCCATACGACTGGCTACTCGTGCATGGTCTCTTCGGGCTAGGCTCACCATCGAGCTCTGGCGATGGGTTTCGCACCCTGCTTGACCCTGAAGCACATAATCCTAGCTCAGTCATGGTAAAGTATGGGTCGTCCATGACTGGTCCTCCTATTCCAGCCCTCCTCTGATTACTGGCGATCAGCTCATCCCTCTGATGCTGCTGTTCTGCGGAGATTACCTCGCTCTGGCGGAGAATCTCCTGTAGCTCAGATTCCGACCTCCATCTCCTTGGAGTAGGGATAGGCTGAGATTCCCTGCCACTTCTCCCAATACCGTACTCGGTATACAGTGCCTCCCAATCAGCTTCTGACATGGGTGCGTACTCTGGCACTGGTGACAATTCTGTACCGGGCTCTTGATTCTGCCCTCCAAGGTCCAACTCTGGATCCTCTTCTGGATCATCCTCTATGGGATCCTCATCCTCGGGATCATCCTCGATGAGATCCTCATCCTCGGGATCATCCTCGATGGGATCCTCATCCTCGGAATCATCCTCGATCATATCCTCTTCCTCGACAGGATCTAGCTCAAGCATCTCCTCTTCCTCCTCCTCGTACTCGATCTCCTCGGTAATTAGTCCCAGCAGAAAGTCGTCTTGGTAAACCCCTTGTTCGTACCTTGATAACTCATCTTCCTGCTCCCATTCCTGTACTTCCTCCACCCTTGGTGGCGGTACAGGTGCAGGCTCAGAGACCATAGCATTCCTGGCTACAAGGACAACTGACTCGGGGAGAACGTGCTTGACGTCTTCGGGCGGTCTACTCGGGCCACCAACCTCGAAACATCGCTGAGGTAACGGAAAATCTAGCCTCGGCTGATCCGACTTGGCGTCTTCCGACCCCCTACCAATAGAAAAGTAGACACCCATCCTATCGAACAATAAGGAAGGAATTAGTCTTTCTAGACATAGAAGCAAGCTTACTATATCAGACTATAAAGAAGACACGACTATGAACGGTGTTTTTAAATTCTTTTCAGAATGAAAATTCAGAGCCCTTTTTCAAGCATTTCGAAAACGGATAAATGGTTTATAAAAATTCCAAACCCATTTTAAAACATTTGGCTCTGATACCACAACTGTAACACCCCTAAAACTTAACCCTTTTGGAAAGGTATTACCGCCAGTGACCCCAGTGTTCCTTACCGAGATCACCCAAGGCTTTACCAAAAATACATTTTATGAAATGCGATTGATACACAAAGATCAAGCATTAAATTCCAAAACATAACATTGTCAAGGAAACAAGAGTTACGGGATTACAACCCAATCCCGAATAGGTCAAAACATAGTTTAAACCAAACACAGCGGAAGACTAAGAAAGTAAATTACAATCGGAGTTATTGTCCAAAGGATCATAACCTGATTAAAGAAATAATTAAAACATTCAAAAACCACCGCCGACTCCATAGTCCTTCTAATCTTCTGAGCTACTTCTTAACTGATGTGCCGAATCGAACGGATGACACCAGCCAACCATGCAAGGAAAAATATTGGTTGGTTAGTCTAAATGAATAGACTAGCAAGGGTATAAAGCAGACTGGTTCGAAGCAGTTGTATTAGGTTAGACTCTTCGTCCCTCGAATAATAATCGAGTACGCTTGTCAACCACCATACTCCTACTGGAATAAACAAGAGGTATGCACAAGAGAAGATTCTGGAAGACTGAATCTTCACGGAAATTGACTCGAAAGAAGACTCCAACTGAAATGAGTCTTTAAGGAAGTATGACAAATCTGGAGAGTTACATAATCATTCAACAATGATTTAAAACTAACTGAGATGCTTCGGTTCACGACCAACCTCATCGCCTACAGCGAATCCAGATTGGAAAGAGAACGTACTACATTCAAGTCAAGACGAGTTTTCCTAGCTGCACTATAACTTAGCTGTACTACTCGCCCAAAGTGTATTAATTATGTGCGTCAAGGTAGCACTTATCTGATTATGTTTCAAAAACACACATCACATTATAGACTTTTACATGTGTACCCCACCAATGGGACGACACATCTTAGTATACGTTTCATCGAGAGTGACGTATACCAAAAGGTTTATGACACCAGCTAAGTGTCTTGTCTCTACACACATGTGTAAGAGACCGATCATGATCATAGAATAGTACCAGATGGGGACGAGCCATCCCGATACCAGATTATAAAGAAACGACTGGACAGAGTCCGAGTAACGTTCCTATTTAACAATGCTAACTAAACAGTTATAGCACAACAACAGTTACAGGATAAATCCACATAAAGGCCCGAAAGGCGATCACAGATAATAGCGTTGTTCTAACAGATATACAACCTATTATATGATTTTCAAAACAGTTTATCAAAACCGTTTCCAGACAAACAGAATATTCATTCCAAATTAATTACTCAGATAAACTACTGATAATTAATGTAAATATGGAACGAAAGAGCAAGAGCGAACCGCCACTTGCCTTACTCCGCAGAATAGTCTAAAGACGTCCACTGGATTCCGGGCTCGACACGGTATAGTTCCGACAGCACAACAACCTTCGAGTCGACCCATAAAAGGAACCCTAAGTTAGATCCGACATAAACAGTACGAATCTAAACATGGCGAAAGAACACGAAAGGAAAGACGCCACGACGACAACCGACCAAGCCAAAGCCACGAAGGCGTTCTCGGCACTGGCGGCGGTCGCCGTGACGAACACGATCGACAGAGACGAGAGAAATCTCACCAAAACGAAGCGCGTTTGGACCCCCTTCAGCCTGGCTTGGTTTCTGACCTTCCAAGGCAACCACAAGGCTTCACAAAGGCTGCTGGAAACACCACTAACAACACCGACGAAAGCTTCGAAATTTCCGGCAAAGGCAAAACTCCGGCGAGAGGCGAATTTGGCAGAGGTTTGGTGCTTGGATGGCTCAAAACCTCTCCCCCAGCACCTCCTTTTATAGCCAACACATCTGGAGTTCGAAGACGAGGGCCTAGAGCTACTGCGGCGCTTGCCAGAAACAACGCCGGCGACCAACGGGCAACGACTGCTGGGCAACGATGACGGCACTTACGGCGGTCGCCGTAATTTACGGCGGTCGCCGCGGGATGACACATCAGCTGCCTCCTCGGGCGTTGGAACGGCGGGCGCCGTATCTTTACGGCGGTCGCCGTGCTTGGGTCTCACGACGGCGGTCGCCGCGACTTTACGACGGTCGCCGTGACCCTTTTTCCCGCCCGTTCAGCTTTGAACGGATAAGACATTAAACCGGGATAAAAATTATCGTACGCAAACGACAACTAAAATCTAAGGCACCTTGTCTGTATATTATTTCATTGAGAAAAATATTACAGATACATAGCACATTACAGAATGTCTCAAGCTACCTGAATTAAATCCGACGTACACAACGGGTACTCGGGAAAATTCCATAATGCCCAAAATAACCTTACAAAATTACGGGGTATCACACACACAACTTAAATCTCAGGGTGACAATCATGTCGATCCAAATTAACACAACACACAAACACACACACGCACGCGCACACACGAGGCTTAACATTATTCCGAGAACAACAGAGTTATTATTAGACATGGTGATCTTACATTCACCCAGATTACACTGCCACAGTGCTTACACTTCAATTTACAGGATGACAGTTACGTCCACCCCAATTGCACTAGCTAAGTGCTTAATACACAGGACTGCAATTATGCTCATCCAATGGCGCTTGCAAGGCGCTTAAAACACTTCAGATCCTTAACGGTGGATAAGAAGCATAGATCATGACCCTTAAATTATTATCCGGAAATTAACCCGAGGAGTATTACGATTTAAAGAAACGACAAATCCTTATTTGGATTAGCGTTCCTACGAACATTAAGTTATAAAGAAATGACTAATCCTTACTTGGATTAGCGTTCCTACGAACACTCGTGTTAACTAAACAGTCTAACACAACAATTAATCACATTAAAGCCATCCAGGCAATCAACTTAAACATAGAGATAATAGAAACGGCTAATCCTTACTTGGATTAGTTTTCTTATTAACCCACATGCTATTCTAGTATTAAGATTAAATTCACAATAATACCATCACGGTAATTATCACATATAATAGCGTTGTTCTAACATATATATACAACCTATTATAACATTACTTTAATCACGATTATTTATGAAATTAGTTCCCAAGCCAAAACAACAGTTCACTCCAATTTAATTAACAATTAAATAATTGATAATTAATGAAACATGGAATGATTAAGCAAGAGCGAACCGCCACTTGCCTTAGTCCGCAGATCTGGAACAAAGCAGAGACAACGGGATTCCGGGCTCGACACAGGTATAGCTCCGACAGCACAACGACCTTCGAGTCGACCCAATAAGGAAATCCTAAGTTAGATCCAACATAAACTAGTACGAATCTAAGGAAAGACGAAAGAAATCGAAAGGAACGAGTCCATAACGACGACCACCAAGACCAAGCCAACAAAGGGGCTTCTGGCCACTGGCGGCGATCGTCGTGTTCATCACGGCGGTCGCCGCCACGAACACGACGGTCGCCGTGAAGAACGGCGGCCAACAGAACGGTGAGAAAACTCACCAATACACACACGAGGGTCACTCCTTTGGCCTGGCTTTGGGTTCAAACCTCCACTAAGCTTCCAAAGGGACCTCTAGGCTACAGGAAAACACACCAAACAACACCGGCGATTGCTCCAAAGAACTCCGGCGAGGGCAAGCTTTTCCGGCGAGACAAATTCTGAGATTGAGCTTCTGATTTTAGCTCGAATCCGATTTTAACTCCGGCGAGGGCAAGCTTCTCCTTTTATAGCCACAGATCGAGTGAGCACAATGATGGCCTAAATGGAGGCGTGGCGGGGCTAGTTCGGCGTCGTCAGACGTTCGCCAGCGACCTTCCGGCAAGGACCTCCGGACAACAACGATGGCGGGCACCGTCATAAATGCGGTGGGCGCCGTCATCAATGCGGCGGGCGCCGTCATCAATGCGGAGGGCGCCGCCATAGGCCTGGCGTCCCCAGCTAGGAGAAGACTCACCGGCTCCTCGAGCCCAGTGACGGCGGGCGCCGCCATACCCACGGCGGGCGCCGCCACCCTGGCTTCTCCTCCTCGGCTCTTAGACGAAAACGATGTTAACCCGGGATAAAATTATCGTACGGGAACGAGTAATTAACATCCAAAGTACGTCGTCTGTATTTTATTTCACTGGGAAAAATATTACAGAGATATAGCACATTACAGAATGTCTTAAACTCTTTGTATTAAATCCGACGTACAAAACGGGTGTTCGGGAAAATTTCAAAAATTCCCAAAATAACCTTATAAAAATACGGGGTATCACATCACCTCCCCCTTAGAATAAGTTTCGACCCCGAAACTTGCATTAAGTCAATGAGGATACTCCCTCAACACCAATCTTACCACATGGATCCAACATCCTTAATCACTTCATCCTTAAAATGGATCACCAGAGATATTATTCTTAATTCCTTAGGACATCATACTGAAAATGATTCATCCGCCTCAAAGCTTATGGCACAAACTCACGCATGAGAGATAGCTCCTGATCTCTCCGAACAAAACTCTACAAGTTCATTCCCTTTCCTTAAGAAATCTCGAAAGAACTCAGCGTATGAGATAACGCTTACCACGATACTCCTTAGATGCGTAGACAATTCTCCTTACTGAATCTTTAATACATCGGGATCATCAACATATCTCATCCTTAACTGCAACCTTTCCTCTCAACATGACCGCTCCACAACTTAATCTTCCTCAAAGAGTTACATCCGTTCTTATAGATGACATACTCTATGTATGAAGTAGAATCTTAGGAGTGGATTTAGATTTAAACAACAGAGTCGACCTTGGGATTAACCACAAGGGGACGAACATCTAAGTTGTCCACAAAACTCCACCACCATAAGTCCGACAGTCCTTATCCTTACTTGGCATAAGCTGTTCTCGACACTTACGGGGTTTCGTATGAACAACTAATTCGTACTGATAACGCACTCAGAATTTTCCAAAACAAGGAAACACTTCATTATCGTTAAACATTACATTAACTGACAAAAGTTGAACAACCAGTTCACGATGCTACGGAGATTACCGACACACGTCGTTACTCCTTAATCTTACAGAAAGACTTAGCACCGATATAACTTAATGGATCAGGGTTCTTCTTCGTTGGCTTGGCTCATTACAAAGAGTCGTTGCCCTTGGCCTGAAGACCCCATAGGCGCTTTGCCTTTATTACGAGCCATGGACTGCTCAGGAGTAGATACCACCGGCCTTGGGTTCTGCCCACCTCCAACATTTGACGCCTGGTACAACTGCATTGGTCCTTGACCCTTCAGTCTGCAGTACGTTTTTATGTGGCCTTCTCTACCACAATTATGACATACTCTCTTGTCCTTTTGGCAATTAAAACTTTTATGCCCAGCTTCACTGCAGTTGTGGCACTGAATTACTCCGCTGCTCCAACCTGAGCCTCTGGCAGAGTCAGACTGAGTTGTCTCGGTCTTAGCACGACCAGACTTCTCAAACTTGTTAGGCGATGCCGGTCGTTTGAATGAACCAACCTGGCGATCCTGTTGCCCACCCTTTCCCTTAACTTGCTTTTCCCGCTTAAGGGCAGACTCCTCCAGTGTGACTTCTGTCTTGAAGGCTGCATCCACATATTGTTCTAACGTAGAACAACCATGACGCAACATTAGGGGCTTGATCTTTGGATTCATCCATCCATGGAAGTACCAGATCTTCTGCTCTTCGGTTGACACCTCAGGTCCAGCGTACTGCATCAAGTGATTGAACTTAGCTGCGAGCTCAGTCACCTTTAACACATCAGTCTGCGGGTACATAAATTCCTTATGCTTCTCCTCCCTCATAGCACGGGAAAAGAAACGGTCAGTCATCTTTGTTTTAAACATGCTCTAATTCAGCTCGGGATGATCTGCCAGACCGGTGCTCTCCCACCATTCGCTAGCCACATCCTTGAGTTGAAGAGAGGCGATGTGCACTTTCCCAGCCTCAGTGCAATTAATGTTCCGGAGCAATCGTTCCATATGTGAGAACCAATAGGTCACCTTGACCGGTTCTCCAGTACCGTCATAGCTATCGGGCCTCATTGAACTCACGGCTTTTAACGCTTACCCGTAAGTTCCTCTGTCCCTAACAACATTGATCCGTGGTACTTGCTCCACTGACTCCTCAACTTCAGGAACAGCTTGAGGAACTGGACCACCTTGTGCTTGTGGTGCAACTGGTCGCATAACATCTGTGATTGCCTGTATGACAATTCCTCGAATTGCCTCCACTGCTGCAGCATCAAACAACATCGGAGCGTTGGCATGAGCTTGGCCATTGCCTCCCTGGTTATTGTTAGAAGCAGCCTCACGCTCTTCCCTTTGATTAGCGGCACTCCTCAGAATCAACCTTGGTTCAGCACCAGCATGGGCTGTGTTCCTTGTGTTCACCATCTTCTGGTGAACCATAACGTTACTTTAGAACTTATCCAACTTAATTATGACACTCTAGTCAAATACGTCATGATACAGATTATAAGGGTCCAAACTAATAACTTTATATTAGTCTGACTATCCTTCACTGTTAACTGCAAGAACGACCTTCTTCTGCTTACTAAAGACTGAGAACCTGGGAGAAATGTCAACCTTTAAATGACATCAATCCCTAGAATAGACAATATTCTTAAGAATGGATCTAAGGAATAAGTAACACTTGAAGCTTGCAGAAGTTTGAAACCACTTATTAACAACCTTATTTCAAACTTCAGACCTTTAAACTTGCTTATAACACAATACTTTTATAAACCAATTTATGAATAGCATTTGAAATCCAAAATGCTAAATCCTTTAATATTAAATCGAGTTACATATAACTCTTAACATTGAAATTCTCAAAATTTCTTTTTAATATGAAATAGGTTTGAAAACAATTTCAAAATTAATTTTCGAAAATTCTCAAACCTAACAATAGGCCAAGAATTTTAAAACAATTGCTCTGATACCATAACTGTAACACCCCCAATTTATACCGGAGATATTACATGCCGGTGACCTCAGACTTTACCGTCCAAAGTCACCCGAGGATTTTCCAGAACGATTAAGCTTAAAAACATAACATAATTACATATTAATTGAAAGATTAAACAATGGAAGACTTTAAATTACACAGTGAAAGACTTTAAAGAGCCAACTTATAACATGGCTAAATTATGAAGATACATTGAAGTAACACTTTAACAATCTTAAAACACTTAACAGCTTAAAACACTGACTTTTAAATCTTCGTCTGCAAGCTTCTTATCCTTCAATAGGTTACTTAAACTCCGGGAAACAACTCCTGATGTGCCGAATCGAACGGATGACACCAGCCCACATGCGGAGAACAAAGTTCGTGGGTTAGTCTACTTGAATAGACTAGCAAGGGTACAAAGCAGAGTGGTTCGAGTGATTGTGACCGTTTACTATCATTGTCCCTTGAATAAAAACCGAAGGAACGATATATAACCCGACACTTTCACGGAATGATTTAACAATTAGATATGCACTGAAGAGAAGACTCCAACTGAAATGAGCCTTATAGGAAATTATGACAACTGCTAGGGAACATTAAAGTTACACACACCAATGATTTAAAAGTTGACTGAGATGCTTCAGTTCACAACCAACCTCATCGCATACAGCGAATCCAGATTGAAAAGAGAACGTACTATGATCAAAGTCGAGACGAGTTTTCCTAGCTGTACTATAACTTAGCTGCTCTACTCGCCAAAGGTTTATTAATCATGTGCACTCGGGCACATATCTTATTTAATTACAAAACACACTTTACTGGAACACATTAATGTTATTAAGAGCGGCACACAGCTTAAATCTCAGGGTGACAATCATGTCGACCCAAATTAACACAACACACACACGCACGCGCACACACGAGGCTTAACATTATTCCGAGAACAACGGAGTTATTATTACACAAGGTGATCTTACGTTCACCCAGATTACACTGCCACAGTGCTTACACTTTAATTTACACGATGACAGTTACGTCCACCCCAATTGCACTAGCTAAGTGCTTAATACACAGGACTGCAATTATGCTCATCCAATGGCGCTTGCAAGGCGCTTAAAACACTTCAGATCCTTAACGGTGGATAAGAAGCATAGGTCATGACCCTTAAATTATTATCCGGAAATTAACCCGAGGAGTATTATGATTTAAAGAAACGACAAATCCTTATTTGGATTAGCGTTCCTACGAACATTAAGTTATAAAGAAACGACTAATCCTTACTTGGATTAGAGTTCCTACGAACACTCGTGTTAACTAAACAGTCTAACACAACAATTAATCACATTAAAGTCATCCAGGCAATCAACTTAAACATAGAGATAATAGAAACGGCTAATCCTTACTTGGATTAGTTTTCCTATTAACCCACATGCTATTCTAGTATTAAGATTAAATTCACAATAATACCATCACGGTAATTATCACATATAATAGCGTTATTCTAACAGATATACAACCTATTATAACATTACTTTAATCACGTTTATTTATGAAATTAGTTCCCAAGCCAAAACAACAATTCACTCCAATTTAATTAACAATTAAATAATTGATAATTAATGAAACATGGAATGATTAAGCAAGAGCGAACCGCCACTTGCCTTAGTCCGCAGATCTGGAACAAAGCAGAGACAACGGGATTCCGGGCTCGACACAGGTATAGCTCCGACAGCACAACGACCTTCGAGTCGACCCAATAAGGAAACCCTAAGTTAGATCCGACATAAACTAGTACGAATCTAAGGAAAGACGAAAGAAATCGAAAGGAACGAGTCCATAACGATGACCACCAAGACCAAGCCAACAAAGGGGCTTCTGGCCACTGGCGGCGGTCGCCGTGTTCATCACGGAGGGCGCCGTGTTCATCACGGCGGGCGCCGTGTTCATCACGGCGGTCGCCGCCACGAACACGGCGGTCGCCGTGAAGAACGGCGGCCAACAGAACGGTGAGAAAACTCACCAATACACACACGAGGGTCACTCCTTTGGTCTGGCTTTGGGTTCAGACCTCCACTAAGCTTCCAAAGGGACCTCTAGGCTACAGGAAAACACACCAAACAACACCGGCGATTGCTTCAAAGAACTCCGACGAGGGCAAACTTTTCCGGCGAAACAAATTCTGAGATTGAGCTTCTGATTTTAGCTCGAATCCGACCCCCAAGCCTCTCCTTTTATAGCCACAGATCGAGGGAGCACGATGATGGCCTAAATGGAGGCGTGGCGGGGCTAGTTCGGCGTCGTCAGACGTTCGCCGGCGACCTTCAGGCAAGGACCTCCGGACAACAACGACGGCAAGCACCGTCATCAATGCGGCGGGCGCCGCCATAGGCCTGGCGTCCCCAGCTAGGAGAAGACTCGCCGGCTCCTCGAGCCCAGCGACGGCGGGCGCCGCCACCCTGGCTTCGCCTCCTCAGCTCTTAGACGAAAACGATGTTAACCCGGGATAAAATTATCGTACGCGAACGAGTAATTAACATCCAAAGTACGTCGTCTGTATTTTATTTCACTGAGAAAAATATTACAGAGATATAGCACATTACAGAATGTCTTAAACTCTCTGTATTAAATCCGACGTACAAAACGGGTGTTCGGGAAAATTCCAAAAATTCCCAAAATAACCTTATAAAAATACGGGGTATCACACGATCAACGTGTCGAGCATGAAGCCGGTCTCGATACACCGCCACTGGCTGACCGACGAGGTCCAGGCTCGATTCGCCACCGTGATGGAGTGAGCCGGCGGAGAGGCGGTGGTGTGTGTGATGGAGGTTACGTGCGCCGCCGCGGAGGACGGGTGGTTGAGGGTGAGGGGGTGGGGTTGAAGGTGGAGGACGTGGAGGGAATGAGGTTGAGCGGGAAGGACAACTTGGAGGTGTTACAGAAAGGGAAGCAGAGGAGGGAGACGAGGAAGGGCTTAGGATTTGGGATTAATTAGGGTTAATATTTGGGATTGATTAATAAGATTAAGGTTTTTTTTTACCTTTTCTTTTTAAAAGATTTAATGATTTATCTGATTTTTCTATTTAAAAGAAAAGTAAAATTTCATTCTCAACAATAGCAAAAATACCAGAAAAAGTACAAAAAATTGGTACTTTTGCAATACTTTTCAAAAGATGGGTTTTTTGCAAGTTGGCTTTGAAATTTTGGTATTCTTGCTAATACGCCTTCATTGTATTTACTACTCCCTCCGTCCCTTTTTTTTCTTCCCGATTTGACATGGCACATTTGTCGAGACGAGTTTTGTATCGTTAATATCTCTAATTATATATTAATAAAAATTATAATTTTTTGATATTATCAAAGTACTCGTTAAGACGAATCAAACAAGACCACACATGACTATGTTTTTGCTTATATATTGGAAGAAATTTCAAAGATTCTGTTCAACTATGAATAGTGTATAAAAACGAAACGGGAACATAATTAAGGGACGGAGGGAGTTTTTTTTATCCAAACATTTTTAAAAACAATATTTTGTCCATATGCAAATGTGTTTTTTTTTTCTTTCAAAAGCTACTAAAATTAACCTCGAATACATTCTCAATATTATATTTTGAGTAATTTATTAATAGAAAATAACATTTTTATTCTCACATTTGTACTTCTCTTTACTATTTAAGCCATAATTGTAATTGAAACGAACATTTTTTTTTTGATAAGGTAAAAATTAGATTGGAAACCACAGAAGAGTCGGTTTCTCAATCTATAGCACCCTTACGGATAAGAATTACAAATTCTAGACAATCTCTAAAGTCTTCCAAGGAAACCTGGTGTACCTTCTTCGTGATGAAATCAGCCACGACGTTGGTTTCTCGGAAGACGTGAGAAATCTACACTGAAAAAAATAGTTGTAAAATACACAAGATATCAGAAATTAGCATTTCAATATCCCATGGACAGTGCCAGATTTGGTTAAGGACATTCACAATGGTAAGGTTGTCACATTCAAGATGAATGTTGGTAATGCCTAATTCATAAGCCTTTACCAGGGCATTTCTTACTGCTAGTGTTTCTGTTTTAAGCGGGGTTGAAATACCACATTTATCCCCATAAAGGAAAAGTGGTTTTCCCGTGTTGTTCCTGAAAATGTAGCCAAAACTAGTTTCACCATTGGTTTTGGTGGATCCATCTGTGTTGATTTTAATTATGTTATCCGGAGGCTTTTTCCATTTCTTTATTGGTCGTCTTACAATGTTCGTTTTATGAGTTTTTTTATTGTCTTCTGTAAGACAGTCAGGGTTCCAATTTTTTCGTTTTATTCCAGTTTTCAATTTGTTTCTTAATGTAAATTGGTACATCCTTAATGGGTTCGACATCATTATTTGTTCTACCAAAACTTAGCTGGTTTCTATAGAACCAAATGCTCCACCAAGAGACGATTAATTCTGAGAATTGTGATCTATTAGTTTTTTGTCGAATTTCTTCAATGATTTCACTAATTATTTTGTTTCCTATGTTTAGGGATGTGATTAAGCCAAAGGTGTCATGATTCAATTTTTCGATTGTTTTTAAGGTATGCTTGCATTGGAAGAGGAGGTGGTTCAAATCTTTCAACTGAGCATTGCAGTGTATACAACCCGGGGGGGTTGCAATGCCTTTTTCTGCTAATCTAGCTTTTGTTGGGATTCCGTTTTTTATTATTTTCCAGACAAAATATTTAACTTTGGGATACGTGTCCATTTTCCAGATCTAAGAGGAATCATAGGCAGTGTAACTCTTATTTTTGTTAATTAGTTTCATAGTAGAATTTGTAGAAAATCAGCCGTTTTTGCTTGTTTTCCAGTACATTCTGTCATGGATCTCATTTAAGGGAATTGAGATCGAGGTTATTTTTTCGGTTAAATCATTTGGTAAGTATTGTTCAAGTAAGTTCTTATTTCAAGTTTTATTTGGCAGCATAAAATCAGCTACCAGGGCATCCTTATTCAGGATTGACTATGAGTTTATGTTATCACATAAGGGGGTGTTCAAAACCCAGTTATCTGTCCAGAATTTGATAGTTTTTCCATTACCAACTTGCCAAATTAGTCCAGATTTGAACTCAGGCATAAGTTCAATCATTTTGGACCATTGCCAGGAGCAATTTCCTTTTTTCTCGTAATGAAGTATATGGTTTGTTTTCAGGTATTTATCCGTAATAACTCTAACCCAGAAGTTATTTGGTTCGGCTAGAATTTTCCATAGTAATTTGAATTGAAGGGCTTTGTTCATGTCTTTAGCTTTTCTCAAGCCAAGACCTCCTTGATGAGTTGGTTTACAATTTGTTTCCCAACCTATAAGAGGTTTATAGGAGTTGTCTTTGTTAAAAAAAAAGGATCTGTTTAGTTTATCAAGTTCATTGTGTGTGTAGGTAACATGAAGCTTTGCATAAGATAATTTGGTCTTGAAGCCAGATTGGTTTTTATTAGTGTTGTTCTTCCTGCTTGGGAAAGGGAATTTGCTTTCCACTTAGATAATTGTTGTTGGGTGCTAACTAAAAGGTCAGCAAATGTGTTCGAGTTAACTATACCATTGATGATAGGGAAGCCCAGGTATTTTTCAAGAGATATCATGTTTGTGATTGTGAGAATGCCTTGTAGAGCTAGTTTCTTTTGGTTGGTGACCTTTTTTGTAACTTGAAAGGCCGATTTATGGAAATTTACTTTTTGTCCTGAGATCTTGCAGTAGTCATCAATAATATCTTTGATTTCTTTACAGTTCTCTTGTTTAGCTTTTGAGAATATCACAATGTCATCCGCAAAGGCCAGAAACGGGATTCGTGTTCCTTGTTGATTGATTTGAAATCCTAGGGGATTTCGAGTTCGATCTGAGGCTTTTTGGAGTTTTCTAGCAAGGATTTCAGATCCTAAAATAAACAAGAAGGGCGAAAGGGGGTCTCCCTGTCGAAGTCCTCTTGAAGGTTTGAATATTTCTGTGGGTTCATTGTTAACAAGTACCGAGAATAATACCGTTGTAATGCATTCTTTTATCCAGTTGATAAATTTTTCATGGAATCCATACTTTTCCATTGTTTTTATAATAAAATCCCATTCGATTCTATCATAAGCTTTTTCCATGTCTAGTTTTAAGGCAATAAAGCCTTCAGTTCCTTTTTTCGATTTAAAAGAGTGGAAGATTTCATGAGCAATTAAGATATTGTCTTGAATGGCTCTGTTAGTAACAATGGCACCCTGAAGGGAGTGTATCAATTTTTCCATGGTTCCTTTAAGTCTAGTTGTTATAATCTTCGAGATAATCTTATAAATAGTAGAGCACAGACTTATGGGTCTATAGTGATTTATAGAGTTAGGATTGTCACATTTTGGGATTAAGGATATGAATGTGTGATTTATTTGTTTAAGCAGTTTCCCAGAAAGAAAAAAGCTTTTAACTGCTTAGATAACAGAGGGGCCTACGATGTCCCAATATTTTTGGTAAAATTCTGCTGTCATGTCATCCGGCCCCGGAGATTTATCTGAGCCAATGTTAAAGACCGCCTTTTTAATTTCTTCGTTGGATACATTTTTTATTAATTCCAGATTATCATCTGTAGAGATTTCAGGCTGGATTAATTCAAGGTTTTCCTGGAATAGTTTCTGGTTCATATCATCACTTCTGAATCTTTTGATTTTTTTTATATTTTATGAAAATAGCTGGCATTCGTGTCATTATATTTGATGTGTTTTACCTTAGCTCTTTGGTTCCAGTAAATTTTATGGAATCACATAAGTTTTTCCTTTTTTTTCTATGATTCTAGTTTGTTTTTTAATGAGGTCATTTGTAGGGTGAAGACATTTCCAAATGAACTTTTTTTTTAAACTAGAATTACTTTAGAATATTTTTTCAAAATAAAATAAACCACCCTAATTGTGAAATTTATCAAGAATAAGTTTTAAAAGTACCCCTCATAAGAATATTAACTATTTGGACTATTACATATTATAATGATATGTGGTTAAATGTCGTCATAACCAATATCGTATGATTTCAACGAAGGAATTTGTGACCCCTTGGAATATTTTTTGGCTCCGATACTACTTGATGTCCTTTAATTAATGCTGCACAGAATAGCTCTTCAACCAAATGCACTCACTTTTCCTATGCTCGACTTCGAATAATTGATGCTCTGCAAAGTTCCTTAATCAGATGCCTTTCGTGGTGCTTAACTCTTGCATCTTTTTCTCCCTATATATATACATATGTTTAGGTAAAAGATCTCTACAACTTTCCTCTCTCCTAAGTTCACTCTCCCACGTTCTCTATGATATGAGTTGAAAAAATCAGAGAAGATCTAGATTGAGATCCATGTAAGAGGTAAATTTGAAATGATTAGTGATATTTCATAGAGTAAATGTGGGAAAGTGAACTTAGGAGATAAAATTACAGAAGTTATCTAAAATTAAAGAAGCTTATGTAAAGGAGGGAGAGTGAACTTAGGTACATCATTTGATGAGCTTGAAGATAAAATTAAAGAATCTCTATCTAAAGTGGTGCTCTAGCAACTAAACACCTATCTAAGGGTAAAGGCTCTCAACCAAAACGAAGTCAAAGATATATTGATCGAGAGCGTGAAAAAAGTCATCAACAACTAGTCATAGATTATTTCTTCGAAGCCCCACCTCCGATGTAGTTTGACAAAATATTTTGAAGACGTTTTAAAATGCGTAAACCCCTATTCTTACGCATTGTTAACCTAATGTCAATCACCTTTGTGTATTTTCGTCAAACAAGAGATACAACAGGTAGGCTAGACCTATCACCATTACAAAAATGCATTGCATCTATTCGCATATTAGCTTATTGGATGAGAAGATCAAGTAGATGAGTATCTTCGAATGGGTCAAAGTACATCGCGACAATATCTGACCAACTTTGTGGAGGGGGTCATTTCTTTGTATGGTACTACATAACTTCGAAGACCAACCAAAGAAGACTTGCAACGACTCCTTTATGCAGGAGATGTGCGTGGGTTTCCTGGAATGATATGTAGCATCTATTGTATGCATTGAGAATGAAAGAATTGCCCAACTGCTTTCAAAGGTCTGTTCTCACAAGGTCATGGAAAGCCAACAATCATCTTAGAAGCAATGACATCATATGATCTGTGGATTTGGCATGCATTCTTTGGAATTCCAGGTACGTTTAATGACATTAATGTTCTCGATCGTTCTCGTGTTTGATGATGTTTTGGAATGGATATCACCTCCAGTGAGTTCTATCAACAATCATTAGTGTAACATGAGTTACTATCACACTGCCATTATTTACCCACCATGGACGACATTTGTATCGTGTTGACTTCCACGAGGCAATACCCCATGATTGGTACGTCTATGACAACCTAACACCTACTTTCAAACCAAACGTACCATTATCGTCTATGACACGCTTAACCCTATCTTCTGTAAAGAGAGACTTTTTTTTATAAGGTAAAAATTAGACTGAAAACCACAGATGAAACGGTTTCTCAGCCTATAGCATCCTTTCGGATGAGAGCTAAAAGTTCTAAATTTCCCCGTAAGTCTTCCAAGGCACACTGCTTGTCCAGCTTTGCAATGTAGTCGGCCACAACATTTGTTTCTCGGAAGACATGATTGATCTGTACTTGTAATATCCCTCATTTTGTAGGGTAATTTTGAAATTTTCTTATGCCCATATTACAAGTCAGATTAAATTCAGAGAAGTACGGACATTCTATGAGATGTTTGGTCTCTGTAATATTTTTCTGAGTAATATAAAATACAGTTAATGTATTTTTTGGGTTAAAAAGTCATTCGTGTATGAATATTATTAACCCGGGCGACAACACGGACAAAAATTGGCCAAAGCGGCGAAAACAGCGACCGCCGCCAGGCATAAATCGGGCGGCAACCTTCTGTCGTCGGCGGCGACCGCCGCCAATATCTCTGACATCGTTGGAGCTGGAAACTCGCGCCGTTAACGCCTCGGAGGACGCCCATTTGGCCGGGCAACGCAGCTGGCTGCTTCTCCTCCTTGCTTGGGTTATATATACAGAGGAATTCGAGCTCGTCTGAACTCGCCCTTTCTCTTCCAAAATCTCGTCGGAAAATCCCATCTCGCCGGAGAACTTCAAAGCTTCGTTCTTGAGTTTGGTTGATCCCAAATTGAAGCTTTGGTGGCCCTAGGAAGCTTAGAATCCAAAGCAAACCAAAGGAGAAGCAAATCGATCGACGTCGGTGAGATTTCTTCTTTTTGAAATATTCTGGCCTGTTCGTAGCAGCGACCGCCGCCATGAACAGGCGGCGCCCGCCATAAGGTAGGTGGCGACCGCCACCGACACGACCTTGGCATGTTTTGGCCTTGGCTTCTGTGGCTTTTGATCGGGCTCCGTTCCCTTCGATTCCTTTCGTTATTCTTTAGATTCGTACTAGCTATTGTCAAATCTAACTTAGGGTCTCATTATGGGTCGTTCCAGAAGGATTTAACATCCAGGATCCGTCCCAGTTCCAGACCCGGAAACCTCTTGTTCCTAAGCTTCGTTCAAGCTTTCGGCTAATCTAAGGCAAGTGGCGGTTCGCTCTTGCTCATCATTCCATATTTCCATTAATTATCAATGGTTTGATTGTTAATTAATTTGGAATGATTTACTGTTTTGTTGGGAATAGTTTTATTAAATGATATAAAAGGATATGATATTATAATAGGTTGTATATCTGCAAGAACAACGCTATTATAGATATATATTTTGGCCTGAGGGCTTTGATATGATTACTGTTGTGCTTGGACTGTTTAGTTAGCACGAGTATTCATAGGAGTGATGGACTAATTGAGGTCTAGTCATTTCTTGATAATGAAAATGGTGCTAAGGGTTCTAAACTCAAAGACCATTTGGTGGGTCATGACCTTTCTCTATACTCGGGTATAGAGATGGTGGCACGAAGCTGGTGCTACAAACTTGGGATTCGTCCCTATCAGAAGTATGTCCTGCTATCGGCAGGCATATAATTAAAAGCCTATAACGTGATATGCGTTTTGGAATCAAATAAGATAAGTGCCCGAGCGCACATGATTAATAAACCTCAGACGAGTAGTGCAGCTAGGAAATAGTGCAGCTAGGAAAGCTCGTCTTGAGTTTGATCAGAGTACCATTCTCTTTCCAATCTGGATTCGCGTTAAGAGGTGAGGTTGGTCGTGAACCGAAACATCAATTCGTTTTTGAACGCTTGTATGAAATTATTTATGTTCCCCAACATTGTCATACTTCCGATAAGACTCAATTCATTGGAGTCTTCTTTTGGGTTGATTGCTGTGAGACCTGGTCTCTAGAATCTCCCTTTGATCATACCTTTTGATATATTCCAGTAGGAGTATGGTGGTTGACTATCGTCGTCGGTTTTAATTCGAGAAACGATGAGTTTAACCTAATACGACTACTTCGAACCACTCTGCTTTGTACCCTTGCGTAGTCTTTCATAGACTAACCAATCGTAATTATTCTCTACATGGTTGGTTGGTGTCATCCGTTCGATTCGGCACATCAGATAAGCATCCGAGGAATGGAGGCTAGAACAACTATAAAAGTAAACGGTGTTTTAATGGTTTATCAGGCTACGATCCTTGGCGGGTGATCTTTATGATCAAGACCCGTGTATTTATATTTATAAAGACTTCCGCTAAATACTCTGTTTTGTCCTATGGGGATTGGGATGTAATCCCCAGACATATGTTTTAATTAAAGGTTTTGATGTTTATATCTTAACCGTTATTTATGAATTGTGTTGAAACCGGTAAAGCCTGGGGTGGCTTCGGTGTGGAAACCGGGGTCACTGGCGGTAATACATTTCCAAACGGATTGAAATTTGGGGGTGTTACAGATCTGGTATCAGAGCCTAAGTTTTAGAACGGGTTGGGTATTTGAAAACCAATTACTCATTTTCAATTGAAAAGTATTTTCAAAAGGGCTCTGAATTTTCAAAATGAAAAGAATTTGAAAATAAAAACACTGTTCATAGTCATGTCTCCTATCTATAGTCTGGTGTAGTAAGCTTGCTTCTATGTCTAGAAAGACTAATTCCTTCCTCGTTATCCTGTAGGATATGGGTGCGTGTCCTTCTCATAAGAGAGACTCGGTAGATGCCGAGACGGATTCACCATCTCCAGGAAGGCTCGACTTCCCAATACCCTAGGGATGCTTTGAGGTTGGAGGACCAAGCAGCCCACCTGAGGAGATCAAGCATGTGCTTCCTAAGTCGGTAGTCCTGGTGTCAAGGAATGTTGTAGTTCATGTGGCAGCACCAGTTGAGCCACCAAGGGGGGAGCAATGCATGAAGATGAATCGTCTAGATACGCGAGAGGGTACTATAATGACGATTACCAGATAGAAATGATTCATGAAGGGAGTGAGGAGGCAGATGAAGAAGAGGACCCCATAGAGGAAGACCCTGACGAGGAAGAGGACCCCATCGAGGATGATTCCGAGGAGGATACCGAGATGGACCTCAACGGGCAGAACCAGGAGTCCGATGACTTGAGGCACTTGCTGGTGGATAGTCAGGAACCGGGGATGTAATTTATTCACCCCAGTTTAGAGCTACCACATGTGCAAGAGTTGCCACCAGTGCCAGAGTACGTACTCATGTCTGATGCTGACTGGGAATAACTTTATACCGAGTACGGTATTGGAAGAAGTGGTAGAGAATCTCAGACTATCCCTACTCAAAGGAGAAGGAGGACGGAATCTGAACTACGAGAGATCCTTCGCCAAAGCGAGATGATCTCTTCTGAACAGCAATACCAGATGGATAAATTGATCGCTAGTGCTCACAGAAGGGCTGGGCTAGGAGAGCCAAACGTGGAAGATCCATACTTCACCATGACTGAGATAGGCCAGGAACACCAGAATCATGTGTTCCAGGACCAAGCAGGGTGCATAGTCCATCGTCAGAATCCGATGGAGAACCCCGTCCGAAGAAGCCTTGCATGGGAAGTCTACCGTATAGGAAACGTTTCGGAACACCGTGATAAGGACCGACGTTGCCTGTAGCAGTAGTTTCCTTTTCTTAGTATTTCAGCATGTACCGTGTAAATATTCTAGTATTGCGGCATGTACTTTGTGAAATACTACAATCTCCGAGCAATTTTGACCTGACGCTCGGGAGATCGGCTAATGTGCAGTTTGTAAAATAGTTCAAGTTCATCTATATAAGTACCAAGTTGATCTATTCTGAGTTGATTTTTATTACATTAAGTATTTTGGGAAAATATTAATGTATGAAATCCTTGGAATTTGATCGGTAAACAGATGGTGAACACAATGAACAACACTCGTTCTGATGATGGTAACCATCCCAGACACAACGAGAGGAGCGCTGGAACTCCTGAGAATGTACGTGAGTCCAATTCTCAACATGATCCCAAGAGCAATGCTCCGAGGATATTTGACGAGGCGACCGTTGCTGAAATTTGGGAAATTTGCATGCAAGCAATGACTGATGTCTTACACCCGAGTGTGTCTCAGGCACAGGATGTGTCGGCATCCTCAGCAGCCCCGGAAGTTGAGGAACAAGAAACTCATGTACCCCGGCATCAGGAGACTGTAGTCAGAAGCAAGAATGATTGTGGCCGAGCACTGAAGGCCATAAATTCTATGAGACCCGACAGCTTCAATGGGAAAGGTGAACCAATTGAGGTGGTGCATTGGTTTTCCCACATGGAGCGGTTATTCCGCAGTGTAGAGTGCACGGAAACCGAGAAGGTGCACATAGCTTCTCTGCAATTAAAAGGAGATGCTAGTGAGTGGTGGGAAAACACCGGTCTTGCGGATAGCCATGATTTAAGTTGGGCAATGTTTAAGACTAAGATGATAGACCGATTCTTCTCTCAGGCAATGAGAGAGGAAAAATGCAAGGAGTTTCTTTACCCTAAGACTGAAGGGTTAAAAGTAGTTGAATTGGCAATTAAGTTTAATCACTTGTTGCCATACGCCGGATCAGATGTATCCACTGAAGAACAGAAGATTTGGCATTTCCATGAGTGGATGAACCCAAAGATTAAGCCAATGATGTTAAGCCACAATTGCTCTACTCTGGAACAATATGTGGATGCGGCTTATAAGCTAGAGGCAACTCTAGAAGAATCAACCAAGAGGAAGAATCGCCAGAGGTCGACACAGAATCAACCTCAGGCAAGCGGATTCAAACGTCCTGCGCCACCGTCCAATTTTGCTAAATCCAGCAAGGCAAAAACGGGTGGAACGCAAGGCGGGTTGACACAACAATCGGGTCAGGGCAAGAGTTCGATTCAGTGTTATAACTGTGGTGACGCTGGGCACAAAAGCATCGCATGTCCAAAGGAGAAGAAGACATGTTTTGGTTGTGGGACTGAGGGGCATTTGCAGAAGTTCTGTTGGCAGGGAAAGCAGAAAGGAGAAGAGTCGCAACAGGGGTCTGTTAGGCAGAGTAACCGACCCAGGTTCAAACCAGCAACGACTCCTAGTCCTTCGATGCAGACAACTGCCCAGAACAAAGGAAAAGCCCCAGCAACTTCAGGAGGTCAGGGTCAGCGCCTGTATGAGATGCGTGAGGCTGATGGACCTAATGCACCGATTGCTCAAGGTACCATATACCTTCACTCTACTCCTGTATGCATACTGTTTGATTCGGGTGCTACCCATTCCTTCATTTCAGAGAGTTGTGTTAGTAAGTTAGGATTAGTCTGTAACAAGGTTTGTGAGCCTTTCGTTGTGAATCTTCCTAATAGTGAACGCTTAGTAGGAACTAAGTGTCTGTCCGAGTTTCTGATTACCATCCAGGGTAAGAAATTTGAGGCAGATTTGATCTGTATTGCCATGGATCCCTACGACATTATCCTCGGTATGGATTGGTTGACACGCCATGGGGCAGTGATCGATTTTAGTTCGAGAACAGTGACGGTGTCATCTGGGGGACAGAGTGTGTGCAAGTTTAAAGGTCGGAATGACGCTGATAATGGTAGGCTTATAAACGCAATGGCTGCGTTTAAGCTACTTCGTCAGGGTTGTGTCGGGTACCTTTGCTATCTGGACGAGCCCACGAAAGATGAACCATCAGTTCTTGATATTCCTGTGATTCGGGAATTTCCGGATGTCTTTTCGGAAGAGATTCCTGGATTACCCCCGCATCGTGTTGTGGAATTTTCAATTGATCTCGAACCGGGTACTGCGCCAATTTCGAAGGCACCGTACCGGATGGCTCCTGCTGAAATGCATGAATTGAAGAAGCAACCAGAGGATCTTCTCGACAAAGGTTATATAAGACCGAGTGCATCGCCTTGGGGTGCTCCGGTCTTGTTTGTCAAGAAGAAAGATGGATCATTTCGGCTTTGTATCGACTACCGAGAGTTGAATAAAGTCACGATCAAGAACAAGTATCCTTTGCCAAGGATTGACGATCTGCTAGATCAGCTACAAGGAGCTAAAGTCTTTTCCAAGATCGATCTGAGATCTGGTTACCATCATCTCAGAATTCATGAGGAAGATATTCCGAGGACTGCATTCCGGACAAGGTATGGCCACTATGAGTTTGTAGTTATGCCATTTGGACTTACCAATGCTCCAGCGGTCTTCATGGACCTGATGAATCGATGCTTTCACCAATACCTAGATAAGTTCGTGGTGGTTTTCATTGATGATGTTTTGATTTATTCCCCGAACGAGGAAGTTCACGAGGAACACCTTCGGATTGTGTTGTCAATCCTTAGACAAAATGAGTTGTACGCTAAATTGTCTAAGTGTGACTTCTGGATTAAGGAAGTGGCTTTCTTAGGCCATGTGATCAACGAGAATGGAGTGATGGTTGATCCCCAAAAGATTGAGGCGGTAGCCAACTGGAAGCAGCCTCAGAATGTGAAAGAGGTACGCAGTTTCCTTGGACTTGCCGGATATTATAGACGGTTTGTAGAGGGATTTTCCAAGATCGCCCTACCTATGACCGGTTTACTCCGCAAGGTCCATAAGAAGTTTGTCTGGACTGACAAGTGCGAGGCCAGTTTTCAATAATTGAAACGACGATTGACCTCGGCACCAGTATTAGCAATACCAGAAGGAAATGACGGATATGTAGTCTATAGTGATGCTTCTAAGAATGGTTTAGGATGCGTGTTGATGCAGAAAGGCAAGGTGATTGCTTATGCATCAAGGCAACTAAAAACCTATGAAGAAAACTATCCGACGCATGATCTGGAACTAGCGGCGGTAGTGTTCGCGTTGAAGATTTGGAGGCATTATCTCTATGGTGTGAAATGCCAAGTCTTCACCCACCACAAGAGTCTTAAGTACGTATTCACTCAGAAAGAGTTGAATATGAGGCAACGACGCTGGTTAGAGCTGCTCAAGGATTATGATCTTAAATTGTTGTATCATCCGGGAAAGGCTAATGTAGTAGCCGATGCACTGAGCCGGAAGACACCGCACGAGACAGTAGTAGCTCTCCTCACTACTCAAGCCAAGCTAAATCAAATGGTGTGTGAAGCTGAACTCTTGTATGATCAACGTAGAGGATACCTGAGTATGTTAGAAATTCAGGCTACACTACTTGATCAGATTCGAGAAAAACAAATTGATGATATAGTTTTGGTAAAGTTGAGCTGTGAAGCGTTGAACGGGAAAGCTCCCGGTTTTGTGATTCAGGAGGACGGATCACTCTGGTTTCATAACCGAGTTTGTGTGCCTGACGTTGATGGTCTTCGCCAATTGGTGATGAGGGAAGCTCATTCATCAGCTTATTTTGTACATCCAGGCTCTAGTAAAATGTACAAGGACCTCAGAATGAAGTTCTGGTGGCCCAACATGAAGTGGGATGTGGCAGAATTTGTGGCGAAATGCTTGACTTGTCAAAAGGTCAAGATAGAACACCGTAGACCGGGTGGTGAATTGCTACCTCTTCCAGTTCCAGAATGGAAATGGGAAGATATCGCAATGGATTTCGTCACAGGATTACCCAAGACTAGGAGTCAGAAAGATGCTATTTGGGTTATCATTGACAGGCTCACGAAGAGTGCCCACTTTGTGGCTATTAAGTCAACCTGGGGAGTCCAAAAGCTAGCTGAAGTGTTTTTGCACGACATTGTCCGCTTACATGGTATTCCTAAGACCATTGTATCGGATCGTGATGGTCGTTTTACATCGAGATTCTGGAAGGAACTTCACAAGGCCATGTGAACCGAGCTAAGGTTCAGCACTGCATTTCATCCTCAGACGGATGGACAGTCTGAGAGGACTATCCAGACCCTGAAGGATATGTTGAGAGCTTGTGTACTCGATCGTCCGACTAGTTGGGAGGACAGCCTAAGTCTGATTGAGTTCACATACAACAATAGCTGGCACGCTACTATCCAGATGGCTCCATTTGAAGCTTTGTATGGTCGAAAGTGTAGATCGCCAATTTGTTGGGATGAGAATGCCGACAAAATTTTACTCGGACCAGAGTTGGTCGAGAGAACTACTTCAGATATTGCTTTGATCAGACAAAGAATGTTGACCGCTCAAAGTCGACAGAAGTCTTACGCCGATCCAAGACGTAGGAATGTTGAATTTGAAGTTGGCGACAAGGTCTTTGTCAGAGTCTCGCCATCCAAAGGCGTGTTCAGATTTGGTAAGCGTGGGAAGCTTAACCCTTATTACGTGGGACCATTTGAAATCCTCGATAGAGTGGGATCCCTTGCGTACCGTTTGGCATTGCCGCCATCGGCGCATCCAGTGCATAATGTGTTCCACGTATCCTTATTGAGGAAGTACGTACCAGATGAGTCTCATGTGCTGAGCTATGAAGACATCGAGATTCAGGCAAATGGTACTTATGAAGAGATACCTGTGCGTATTCTCGAGCGCCGCGAGAAGCACTTGCGCAACAAGATCGTACCGTTGGTACGAATTCTGTGGTCCAAGTCAGGAACCGAAGAAGTTACCTGGGAGACTTGGGAGACTGAAGAGGATATGCGTAGACGCTTTCCCGAGATGTTTACGACCTAAGTTTCGGGGTCGAAACTTCTTTTAAGGGGGAGGTAATGTAATATCCCTCATTTTGTAGGGGTAATTTTGAAATTTTCTTATGCCCATATTACAAGTCAGATTAAATTCAGAGAAGTACGGACATTCTGTGAGATGTTTGGTCTCTGTAATATTTTTCTGAGTAATATAAAATACAGTTAATGTATTTTTTGGGTTAAAAAGTCGTTCGTGTACGAATATTATTAACCCGGGCGACAAAACGGACAAAAATTGGCCAAAGCGGCGAAAGTAGCGACCGTCGCCAGAAAGCGGCGACCGCCGCCAGGCATAAATCGGGCAGCGACCGCCAATATCTCTGACATCACCGGAGCTGGAAACTCGCACCGTTAACGCCTCGGGGGACGCCCATTTGGTCGGGCAACGCAGCTGGCTGCTTCTCCTCCTTGCTTGGGTTATATATACAGAGGAAGAAGAGGAATTCGAGCTCGTCTGAACTCGCCCTTTCTCTTCCAAAATCTCGCCGGAAAATCCCATCTCGCCGGAGAACTTCAAAGCTCTGTCGAAGCTTCGTTCTTGAGTTTGGTTGATCCCAAAGTGAAGCTTTGGTGGCCCTAGGAAGCTTAGAATCCAAAGCAAACCAAAGGAGAAGCAAATCGAACGACGTCGGTGAGATTTCTTCTTTTCGAAATATTCTGGCCTATTCGTAGCAGCGATCGCCGCCACGAACAGGCGGCACCCGCCGTAAGGTAGGCGGCGACCGCCGCCGACAGGACCTTGGCATGTTTTGGCCTTGGCTTCTGTGGCTTTTGATCGGGCTCCGTTCCCTTCGATTCCTTTCGTTATTCTTTAGATTCGTACTAGCTATTGTCGAATCTAACTTAGGGTCTCATTATGGGTCATTCCAGAAGGATTTAACATCCAGGATCCGTCCCAGTTCCAGACCCGGAAACCTCTTGTTCCTAAGCTTCGTTCAAGCTTTCGGCTGATCTAAGGCAAGTGGCGGTTCGCTCTTGCTCATCATTCCATATTTCCATTAATTATCAATGGTTTGATTGTTAATTAATTTGGAATGATTTACTGTTTTTTTGGGAACAGTTTTATTAAATGATATAAAAGGAATATGATATTATAATAGGTTGTATATCTGCTAGAACAACGCTATTATAGATATATATTTTGGCCTGAGGGCTTTGATATGATTATTGCTGTGCTTGGACTGTTTAGTTAGCACGAGTATTCGTAGGAGCGATGGACTAATTGAGGTCTAATCGTTTCTTGATAATGAAAATGGTGCTAAGGGTTCTAAACTCAAAGACCATTTAGTGGGTCATGACCTTTCTCTATACTCGGGTATAGAGATGGTGGCACGAAGCTGGTGCTACAAACTTGGGATTCGTCCCTATCAGAAGTATGTCCTGCTGTCGGCAGGCATATAATTAAAAGCCTATAACGTGATGTGCGTTTTGGAATCAAATAAGATAAGTGCCCGAGCGCACATGATTAATAAACCTCAGACGAGTAGTGCAGCTAGGGAATAGTGCAGCTAGGAAAGCTCGTCTTGACTTTGATCAGAGTACCGTTCTCTTTCCAATCTGGATTCGCGTTAAGCGGTGAGGTTGGTCGTGAACCGAAACATCAAGTCATTTTTGAACGCTTGTATGAAATTATTTATGTTCCCCAACATTGTCATACTTCCGATAAGACTCAATTCATTGGAGTCTTCTTTTGGGTTGATTGTTGTGAGACCTGGTCTCCATAATCTCCCTTTGATCATACCTTTTGATATATTCCAGTAGGAGTATGGTGGTTGACTATCGTCGTCGGTTTTAATTCGAGAAACGATGAGTTTAACCTAATACGACTACTTCGAACCACTCTACTTTGTACCCTTGCGTAGTCTTTCATTAGACTAACCAACCGTAATTATTCTCTGCATGGTTGGCTGGTGTCATCCGTTCGATTTGGCACATCAGATAAGCATCCGAGGAATGGAGGCTAGAACAACTATAAAAGTAAACGGTGTTTTAATGGTTTATCAGGGTACGATCCTTGGCGGGTGATCTTTATGATCAAGACCCATGTATTTATATTTATAAAGACTTCCGCTAAATACTCTGTTTTGTCCTATGGGGATTGGGATGTAATCCCCAGACATATGTTTTAATTACAGGTTTTGATGTTTATATCTTAACCGTTGTTTATGAATTGTGTTGAAACCGGTAAAGCCTGGGGTGGCTTCGGTGTGGAAACCGGGGTCACTGGCGGTAATACCTTTCCAAACGGATTGAAATTTGGGAGTGTTACAGTACTGTAGAAAAGAGTTGTAAAACAGAAAGGATATTAGAAATCAAAATTTCAATATCACATGGACAATGCCAGATCTTATTCAAAACGTTTACCACAGTAAGGTTGTCGCATTCAATTTGAATGTTGGTAATCCCTAGTTCATGAGCCTTAACTCAAGCACTTCTAACCGCTAAAGATATGTCTGTAACGGTGTTGAAATTCCACATTTATCACCCCCTAAGAAAATTGGTTCCCCTAGGTTATTTCTAAAGATGAATCTGTATCTAGATTCACCATTTGGTTTGGTAGATCCGTCAGTGTTAATTTTGATCACCCGGTCCGGTGGTTTTTTCCATTTTACAAATGGTCTTTTATATCTGCCCGTTTTAGTTTTTATAATTTGACGTTCAGCAAGACAATCAGGATTCCATGATTTCGTTTTGTTCCAAAATTCAATCTGGTTTTTAATGTACATTGGTAGATCCTTGATATTGTCTTTGTCGTTGTTGGATCTTGCAAAGCTTTTTTGGTTCCTGTAATACCAAATACACCACCAAGAGACCACTAGTTCTACGAATTGCAGTCGATCAGTTTTATTTTTTATTTCCTCCAATAATTCATATGTTTTTTTGTTACCTATGTTTAAGGATAGGATCGTTCTAAAAGTCTGTGTGTTGATTTTCTCTGTTGTTTTCATGGTGTGGTTACACTGGAAAAGTAGATGATTAGTATCTCCCGTCTGTGCATTACAACGGATACATCCTTGAGGTATCGCAATTCCTTTTTCTGCTAATCATGTTTTGGTTGGTAGCCCATTTTTTTATGATTTTCCATAAAAAAAATTAACTTTGGGGTAGGTATCCAATTTCCATACCCATGAGGAATCGTAGGTTGTATACCTTTTATTCGTGTTGATCATCTACATAGCAGAATTTGTGGAAAATCAACCATTCTTACTACTTTCCCAATACATTCTGTCATGAATCACATTCAAAGGTATAGGAATTGATATGATTCGTTTGAGAGGTCTGATGGTAACCATTGTTCGATCATATCCTTGTTCCATGTTTTATTTGGTAGAAAGAATTCTGACACTTTCATCTTTTTGTTAATATTAGGTGGAAGAGTCATAATGTCACATAGAGGATCATGTGACATCCATTTATCAGTCCAGAAATTTATTATTTTTCCATTCCCTACTTGCCAGATAAGTCCCTTTTTGAACTCGTCTATAAGTTCTACCATTTTGGACCATTGCCATGAGCAACCTGCTTTTTTCTAGTAGTGAAGAACATGTTTTGTTTTGAGATATTTTTCCGATATAATCTTGACCCAAACATTATTCGGTTCCGCCAGAATCTTCCAAAGTAATTTAAATTGTAAAGCTTTGTTCATGTCCTTAGATTTTCTTAGGCCGAGGCCCCCTTGATTCGTAGGTTTACAGATTTTGTCTCATCCAATAAGTGGTTTGAAAGAAGCGTATTTATTCCAAAAGAATGATCGATTGATCTTATCTAATTCATTATGAGTTTGAGTTGGGAGCATAAAGCTTTGCATAAGAAAATTAGGTTTAGACGCTAAGTTTGCCTTTATTAATGTTGTTTTGCCCGCTTGTGACAAAGAGTTTGATTTCCATTTTGTTAATTGTTGTTGAGTACTAATTATTAATTCAGCGAAAGTGTTCATGTTTACTCTCCCATTAATAATGGGACAGCCAAGATATTTTTCAAGTGATACCAGATTTGTGATTGTGAGGATTCCCTGGATCGTTGTTTTCCTTGCATTTGTTACCATTTTGTGACTTAGAAAGCCGATTTATGAAAATTTACTTTTTGTCCAGATATTTTACAACAGACGTCAATGATATCCTTGATCTCCTTACAATGTTCAGGTTTAGCATTGGCGAAAATCATAATGTCATCAACAAATGCCAAGAATGAGATTCTAGTTCCAAGTCTAGCTAATTGAAATCCAATTGGATGTCTTGGTCTGTCACATGATTGTTGTAATTTTCTAGCAAGGATTTCAGATCCAAGAATGAATAGGAAAGGTGAAAGTGGATCGCCTTGTCGGAATTCCCTTGATGGTTTGAAAATTTCAATAGGTCCATTATTGACAAGAACAAAGAAAGAAACAATTGTGATGCATTCTTTGATCCAATTAATAAATTGTTTATGGAATCCGAACTTTTTCATTACTTTAATGATAAATTTTTATTCAATTCTATCGTAGGCTTTTTTCATATCAAGTTTTATAGCTATAAATCCTTGTTTTCCATTTTTTGATTTAAAAGAGTGAAAAATTTCATGAACAATCAAGATGTTATCTTAGATAGCCCGATTAGAAACAAAGACACCTTCTAATGGATAAATTAACTTTTCCATTACTGTTGTAAGTCTGGTTATTAGTATTTTTAAAATAATTTTATAGATTGTGGAGCATAAGTATATCGGTCTATAATAATTTGTCGAATTTGAATTATCATATTTAGGGAATAAAGAATAAAGAGAGACTTTTGAAAGCAATGACAGAAAAGGATAGGTGATGGCCATGATGGGTACGTCTTTCAGAGCAGATGAGTCTACTCATGTTAAGGTTGTTCTACTGGCCGAATTACCCCTGAAAAGTGGTCCACTCTTCAACAACTTGTTCCACTTTTAATGTTAGGTCCCACAGTTTCTTTAAATTAATGAGAAATCAAAATCATGCCAAAAAATCAGTGATTGTAGAGACAATTGGCTGGCAAAGAAGTCGGAAGTCAACTTTTACTTCCATTCCTGATTTTGAAGGGCAAATTGATATGTATTTTTTAGAAAAAAAAATTAATAGAACTTTGTGGATGAATTCCACGACTAATAGTAAAACCATAAATCCTTCTACTAACTTAAAAGAAAAAAAAAATATAGGTTGATGCGAAGAGTGAATAAAATAATATTAGGCCTTTTGACATGTCATGCGATAACAGTAGTGCTTTTCATAGTGACAGCGGTAAATGAGCGGTTGAAAAAATAGCATTATAAACGCTATTAAATATTAATAGCTACCTCTTAAGAGAAAAAATATCAGATTTCTTCTGACTCTACCAGAGTTTTTCTCTTCGAACTCTAATAGAACTAAACCCTCTTATTTCACATGTATATACGAATTTGTGTTTGGGGAAGCTTGGAAGGAAAAAATGATGAGAGAAAAAATTCCAAAATTCCAAATTGATCCAGCCTAGAAGTATTATGACATGGTGCGTACAAAACCTGTGAATATGAGCTTAATTTGGTTAACATAGAATTTCTTCAAGCCGAATGTTACATACAGTAGAGACATTCTTTCCTCTCTTCAAATACAACTAGTAGGAACTAGACACAGATTATAGAACTACTACATTATTCGCCGAATTGTTACCTCAGCTAATCAGAAGACGAGTCCATAGGCGGGATTGACCCACCAGCACTCACAATTTGTTGCTCCATCTGCACGCACAAACAAACTATGGCTTTTGAGAAATGAAACCACCATCAATGTTTGGGTCATTTTATACGAGCTGTGGATGAAAAATTTCATGTTCAAGTACATTTAAGATATTTGAAACCCTAAAAAGCTCTCACCATGAGCAATTTTTGAAGGTTCTCCTTTATGATGAAATACTCTTGCTTCACTTGTTGCAAACAGGCTCGGCACCTGCAAACATCCAGCATTGCATTCCTTTCAGGGTGTTTACAGGAAATAAAAACAATTCAATTATAATAACGAGAAGAATTTAATGAGTAGCTCTAAATGGTCGAATGGAAGCATATTGGCACGAGCTATAGAGACTCACGATTGAACATCTTGCCTCTCACAAAAACCGCGAAAGTTGACGCATGCATTCTTAACCCTCTGTGCACCTATGCTGTGAAGATAACATCAAAAGAAGCCCCCACAAATGAATCACTAAATGTAAAAATGATGCTAAAACAGGCTTCAAACCCTTATTTGCACCACAAAAGGATGTAAAGGTGATGCTGCAAAATCTAGCAGCAACCCACTTCAAGATCAGAACTGAAGTCTCCGAGATGATGTTGCAACTTCAGGACATAAAATAAGCTATGGCGTGCAGAAAATAAATTAACAAAGAAGTAGAAATCTTGTAAGAATAAGATGGTGTTTGGTTGTAAATAGGGTATGATTTTGGAATCATAGATCAAATTAAAACTTGATAGAGGATTTTGGTGCATGATTAGATATAGTCATATAGGAATCTCGTCAGAAGGACATCGAGACAAGCATCCATATTTGGTATTACAAAACCCATGAACAACGTCGGGTATGGTACACCCATTCCAGAACTTGCATCACCATACTCATGGACAAACTGACCATTAGTAGGCAATGGAGTTTTAGTTCCTGAAAAAATATCCTTGACACCAATTCCTTTCGGACCTAATGCCACCTAGTTGTGTTAGGTTAAGGGTTTGCGGAATTAAGAATTACAAATTAAAACCATACTTTTGGTGCGGGTATGAGCTATTCCAAGTCCAACACATAGGTAACAAAAACTCGGTCCTAGAAGAGAAACCGAAGAACAAATATCATGAATTATACTTCAAACCCGTACCTATTCAATCTCATTCCTAATTTCAAACCGGTATCTTAAATTTAGCAAAACCTCAATGAGGTACCTAGAGTCTAACAGAGTGAACATACTTGCATATGTTGAAACTTGAAATATTACCTAGAGCTGCTCCCCTTGAGCTGGTGAACATGGGCATCAACCTTCTTGAAGTCCACATTCAGCTCATTTCTAGAGAGAGGAAGAGGAAGAGAATCAGTCAAGGGCAGAGAAAGTCAAAAGAAATCAGTTAAAATTAAGAGAGTGAAAAAGAGAGCTCACAGAGTAAGATAAAGATCATTGAGAATCCTCTCAGAATCATCAAAGAACACAGACACAACTTCCACCACAAAATCTGGGTTGCTTTCATCTTGTAACATTTGCAGCTGAATGAACTGGTTATCAAGAAAGCCCTTCACCCACCAAAACAAAAAGAAGCAAAAACAGATCAGAAACACAACAAAATACACAAACAAATTAAGAACGAATTTCAGAAACTTGATGTGATCTCAAAAAGTAAAGGATATTGTATCATGATTTCTGAAATTGAGATGTTTTTAACAAACCCAAAAATTTGAAGTAGAGTGGATTTTACGATTAAATTTTTATATAATTGAACCCTAAAATAGGAGGTGTTCTCTGAAATTAACCCAAGGACAAACCCCGTCTAGCAGAAACACCAAACAAGCGGAGCAGAAAAGAACAAGTAGAGAAGAACAAAAGCTGGAAAACAACCCGTTTAAAGTTGAACTGCAAAAAAGGTTTCAGCTTTCGATTTCAATATCCTCACCTGATCAAAGAGCAGCTTTCTGTGCTGAAGAAACTGCGCAAGCGTCCCCATCTGTCTTTTGCAAACAAGCAATGAGAGCTACAGAGTGATGAGCGTCGATTGCTTAAATCAGGGAAAAAGAAGAAGAGTATCAAAAAGAGGGTTTAAGAAAGCAACGAAAGACCTTTGAAGGAGAATCGGCGAAATGAATTGAATGAATGCGGTGTTGGGGAAAGGAAGCAAATTGAGACGATACTTTCCTCCTTTAAGGATTTGGGTTGTGTTAGAGCAACTGGCAAAGGGAGCGTTTTATACCCATATATTATGGTCATGTGATGTCAGATATGAATTAGGCGCAATTACAATTTACAAGGGTATGCAAAAATAAATTATGGCTTGTTCAAAAGAATACTAAGAATTGAAAACAAAACATTGATCGGCTTAAATTCCATTGGTCGAAAATGAATCCAAAAACAGAAACGCTCACTAGCTCTGCCCCCTCAACCCCCCAAACCTTTACTCGGAAACCCTAAAGCATAACCCGCCGCCGATCTCCTCCCACCATGGCTCCCTCCATAATCTGGCTCCCTCCATAATCTGCCTCCACAACCGGTTCTCAGCTACATTTGGATCTCAATCCAAACCCTTAACCTCTCCTTCACCACTGATAGCATCTTGGAGATCAAATCTCTCAACTCGGTTTCCAGAACCCTTCGCAACCCTCCTTCTCGGGCTCTCCTCTTGGTTTCTGATGCCCAAATCTCCAACAATCATGAAGTGAAGAGAAGCAGATCCTCTAGGTTTCGAGGCCGATCTCATCCAGATCTTGCTTCTGAATGGATTCCCAAGTTCAATCCGAGCTCCAAAACGCTGAATCTTAGGTCGCTCCGTTTGTTCTGGGCCTGGGCGATTGGCCGGAGGTGGATCTTCGCCGGCTTCGGAGTTGCTCGCCTTTTGCATCCAGGCAGCGGGGCGTCTTTGAAATCTCTGGAATGGTGCAGCTGTCCATGGGGGCTCACTGTAGACCAAGATCTTCAGCACTGATCTGGAAAGAAGACTCGACGACCCTCTCGGCAAGGCACAGTTCTTCTCTGCTTCTCTGCCTTGTGGCTTCTTCATCGAGACTCAAGGTGTAGTCGCTCTGACCTTCCCTCTTCCTTTCCTCTTTTTGTTTTCAGTCCTTTGGTTTATCCTTGTTACTCTGTATTTTTGGTTTGTTGTTATCTGCTGCAAGCTGTTTATCTGTATTCTTTGAACCCTAATCTGAACTTTGACTACTTGTTGGATCTGCTTTACTATGACTCTGTTGGTTCTTGCTGGTGCAACATCCCCTTTGTTTCGAGATCTCAGTTCTTGTTGTTCTATGCTCTTTCTGACTTTGTCAATGATCGCCTTAATATTGAAACAAATTTCCCTAGGATCATGCCTTATGTGCTGGTGATTTTATGGTTTGAAGTGTTTTTGGATCTGTTTTTTTTTGGCATTTTCTGTGCTCCTTTGTCCATGCTTCTGACCTTAACTCTTTTTGTTACCCTTTACCTGGGTTTCAATTGGCATGTACTTGTATTTATCCTACTAACTATCACTTTTTTGTGATTTGTTATTATGATAATTGGTGTCAACTTAGAAATCATATCCTGAAAAAACAAACGCTGAACAAACATTCCTGGAGTTTTGACTCCTTGAACAAGTTCGATCGAAACATGTGGGCTATGCATTTGCTGCATATTGATTTTGACAGGAATGAAAAAAGGAGCAATTTGGATCATAATAACCATTTGGCTTTTGACAGGAAGATCTCTTGGAGGGTTATGAATGGCTCTCTGTCTATCTTATTTAGACTTGGCAGGTCTTTTTGTGAAAACAAACATGATATAACCTCCACTACTATAATTTTGAACAACTCAACTACTATCAATTTTGTCTTCATTGTTGAATACATTGGTTTGAATACTTGCTTTTTTAAGGCTTCTCCTTCTTTTGTGTGTTTCAGGACACAAAGGGTAAACCAACTTCTCAAGAGCAAACTACTGAAACTGACGATCAGACCAAAACAGCCAGACATAATCTTTTCTCCAAAATTGAACAAACACTGAAAACCTATCACATGAACAAACGGCTCGAGACGTTTACCTCTGTAAACAAATTCCTTTTGAACAATGATGAGAACTTGCCTTATGTATGGTTCTTGCCTTTTGAAATCTGGAAAATTTGTATCAATATCTCGCAGACTATCACTTGGACTTCTTGTGATGAACTGAACTCATGTGTAATTTGGGTTTGTTTCTACAATGTCTGTATGAACCCTTACCTTCAGATAAAGATTAATCATATGAGCAAATTTTGGAGATTAAACTCCACGAACAAATACCCTCTAAACAAACTGTCTTTGCATGATGCTTGTATGAAAGATAAGAGCTCTCCTCTTATTGTTTCCATTCAAACTGTTTTAGCAACATAAATCAAGTGTAATATTAGAACCAAATTTCGAGTTGCTTATACATGTATTAAAACCCTTCCAAAGTCCCCTAAATGTCTTATGATATGGGGCAAAATTAATATTGGTTTTTTATGAAGATCACAACATGGAATTGTCGTGGGATCGGAAAGAAAACTTTTTGGATGGATATTGAATCCTTTTGTAAAATTGAATGAATTCAATTAATTGCACTTTTTGAAACAAGAACAAATAAAGTACCAAGTGAACAAGTGTGGAAAAAAGCAGGCTTCGATCAATTCTAATGTGTCCCAGCTTTGGGTTTCTCGGGTGGAATTTGTGTAATGTGGAAAACCTACCAACTTACAAATGAAATCTTAGAAATTGACCAAATTGAAGCAAGATTTATTAGTATCAAGTATACAAACCTGCTCACGAACATAAAACTTATGCTAATCCTAACCTATGCCCCTCCAAATGATTCTACAAAGAATGAGTTCTGGAATGGGCTCATTTCCTTTATTAAAAATTGTTCTCTCCCGTGCATTATTATGGGAGATCTAAATGAAATACTAGACCCTTCTGAAAAATTAGGTGGTTTAATACCAACCTTGACAAAATTTGCAAGACTACGACAGTTTAAAAATGAATGTGAACTACTAGAGACCCCTATTCAAGGAAACATCTATACCTGGCGGAAGAACATAACAGAAATAGACAACATACACGAAAAACTAGATAGGGTACTTATTCATCCGTAGATCCTCCAATGGTACCCTGATATTTGCACTAAACACTTTGCTTTTACCAGCTCAGATCATTGTCTCATCTCTATCGAGCTTGACTCAGCAACACCTTTTAAAAATCAGCCGTTTAAATTTGAAAAAATATGGATGACCAGAAAGGATTTCAGAAACGTTGTTAAACAAGCTTGGAGAACTAACTATCATGGATCTAGATTGTATAATCTTGTATCCAAAACAAAATTACTCAAGAAACATGCCAAGATCTGGAATAAAAGTACCTTTGGAAATGTTTTCACACAATTACAAACTATAGAAAAACAGCTCTCTGAAATCCAAACTGAGATATGTTCTCACCCTATAAATGATCTCATTAAAAAACAAATAAGAATCTTAGAAAAAAAAGAAAAACTTCTGTGTTTCCAGAAAATTTACTGGAACCAAAGAGCTAAAGTAAAACACATCAAATATAATGACACGAATGCTAGCTATTTTCACAAAATAGCAAGTGGAAGAAGAAATAGAAAAATTATAAAAGAAATCATAACACAAAAAGGAACAAGTATCACTGGAGAAGAAAACATTAGAAATGAAATCAGAAATGATTTCATTAAAAGATTCAGAAGTGAGGATATGAACCAGAGACTATTCCAGGAAAATCTTAAACTAATTCAGTCTGAAATCTCTACATAGGACAATTTAGAATTAATAAGAAACGTATCCAATGAAGAAATTAAGAAGGTTGTCTTTAACATTGGCTCGGATAAATCTCTGGGGCCTGATGGTATGACAGCAGAATTCTACCAAAAATATTGGGACATTGTAGGCCCTTCTGTTATTCAAGCAATTAAAAGCTTTTTTTCTTTCCGGGAAACTGCTCAAACAAATAAATCACACATTTATCTCTTTGATCCCAAAATGTGACAATCCGAACTCTACGAATCACTATAGACCCATAAGTCTGTGCTCTACAATTTATAAGATTATCTCGAAGATCTTAACAACAAGACTTAAAGGAACCATGGAAAAACTAACCCACCCTCTTCAGGGTGCATTTGTTGCTAACAGAGCCATTCAAGATAATATCTTGATTGCCCATGAAATATTTCACTCGTTTAAATCGAAAAAGGAACTGAAGGCTTTATTGCCCTAAAACTAGATATGGAAAAAGCTTATGATAGAATCGAATGGAACTTCATCATTAAAATTATGGAAAAGTTTGGATTTCATGAACAATTTATCAACTGGATAAGAGAATGCATTACAACGGTATCTTTTTTGGTGCTTGTTAACAACGGCCCCACTGAAATATTTAAACCATCAAGAGGACTTCGACAGGGTGACCCCCTTTTGCCTTTCTTGTTTATCCTAGGATCTGAAATCCTTGCTAGAAAACTCCAAAAAGCTTCAGAAAGACCTCGAAATCCTCTAGGATTTCAAATCACTCAACAAGGAACACGAATTCCGTTTCTGGCATTTGCGGATGACATTGTGATATTCTCAAAAGCTAAACAGGAAAACTGCAAAGAAATCAAGGATATTATTGATGAGTATTGCAAAATCTCAGGACAAAAAGTAAATTTTCATAAATCGGCCTTTCAAGTTACAAAAAAGGTTACCAACCAAAAGAAATTGGCAATATAAGGGACTCTCACAATCACAAATATGATATCTCTCGAAAAATACCTTGGTTGTCCTATCATTAATCGTAGAGTCAACTCAAATACCTTTGTTGGCCTCTTAATTAGCACCCAAAATCAATTATCCAAATGGAAAGCAAACTCTCTTTCCCAAGCAGGAAGAACAACACTAATAAAAACCAATCTGGCTTCAAGACCAAACTATCTTATGCAAAGTTTTATGTTACCTGCACACACACACAATGAACTTGACAAGTTAAATAGATCCTTTTTTTGAAACAAAGACAGCTCCTATAAACCTCTTATAGGCTGGGAAAAAATATGTAAACCAACACATCAAGGAGGTCTTGGATTGAGAAAAGCAAAAGACATGAATAAAGCCCTACAACTCAAATTACTATGGAAAATCTTAGCATAACCGAATAATTAATGGGTTAGAGTTGTTACTGAAAAATACTTGAAAACGATCCACATATTTCATTACGAGAAAAAAGGAAATTGCTCTTGGCAATGGTCCAAAATGATTGAACTTATGGATGAGTTCAAATCTGGACTAATTTGGCAAGTTGGTAATGGCAAAACAATCAAATTTTGGACGGATAACTGGGTTTTGAACACCCCTTTATGTGATGTCATAAACACACAATCAATCCTGAATAAGGATGCCCTGATAGCTGATTTTATGTTGCCAAATAAAACCTGGAATATGGATTTACTAGAACAATGTTTACCACATGATTTAACCAAAAGAATAAACTCGATCCCAATACCCTTAAATGATATCCATGATAGAATGTACTGGAAAACTAGCAAAAATGGTTGGTTTTCTACGAATTCTGCTATGAAACTAATTAACAGAAACAAGAGATATACTGCATATGACTCTTCATGGATCTGGAAGATGGACACATACCCCAAAGTTAAAAACTTTATCTGGAAAATAATGAAAAATAGACTCCCAACAAAAGCTAGATTAGCAGAAAAAGGTGTAGCAATCCCCCCAGGTTGTATTCGCTGCAATGCTCAGGTGGAGGATTTGAATCATCTCCTATTCCGATGTAACCATACCATAAAAACAATTGAGAAAATGAATTATGATACCTATGGCATCATTAGATCCCTAAACATTGGAAACAAACAAATCAATGAAATTATTGAAGAAATTCGACAAAAAACTGATAGATCACAATTTATAGAATTAATGGTCTCTTGGTGGAGCATTTGGTTTTATAGAAACCAACAAAGCTTTGGAAAAACAAACAATGATGTCGACTTCATAAAGGATGTATCAATTTACATTAAGAAATAAATCGAGAACTGGAATAAGACGAAGAGCTGGAACCCTGACTGCTTAGCATAAGACAAACAAAAAACTCATAGAACGAACATGGTTAGACGACCAACAAAGAAATGAAAAAAACCACCTGATAATATTATTAAAATCAATACAGATGGATCCACTAAAACTAATGGTGAATCAAGCTTTGGCTACATTTTCAGGAACAATATGGATAAACCAATTTTCCTCGGTGGGGATAAATGTGGTATCTTAACCCCTTTAAAAACAGAAATGCTTGCAGTAAGAAATGTCCTAGTAAAGGCCTATGAATTAGGCATTACCGACATTCAACTTGAATGTGATAACCTTACCATTGTAAATGTTCTGAATCAAATGTGGCACTGTCCATGGGATATTAAAATGTTAATTTCTGATATCCTGTGTGTTTTACAACTTTTCTCTTCAGTGCAGATTTTTCATGTCTTCCGAGAAACAAACGTGGTGGCCGACTTTATCACAAAGAAGGTCCAACTGAGTTCCTTGGAAGATACTCGAGCAAATCTATAATTTGTAATTCTCATCTGAAAGGATGCTATAGACTGAGAAACCGGCTCTTATGTGGTTTCCAGTCTAACTTTTACATAATCAAAAAAAAAAATACTAAGAATAGAGTATATGAGTATCTTTTATACTCCCTCCGTCCCAGATAGAACATTTCGATTTGACCGGGGGCGAGTTTTGTATTGTTAATATCTCTAATTATATATTAATAAAAATTATAATTTTTTGATATTATCAAAGTACTCGTTAAGATGAATCAAATAAGACCCCACATGACTATGTTTTTTCTTATATATTGGAAGAAATCTCAAAGATTCTCTTCAACTATGAATAGTGTACAAAAAAAATGGGAAGAACTCAATGGGACGGAGGGAGTAGTATTTTTGTCATAAAATATTATTTATTTTATCTTTTCTTGTAAATCTGATTAATCACATTAAATCTCTTACAGACAAAGATAAAAAAATACTAATCTGAAAAGTAATCAATATGACTTTATTAAACTTTGTAATTAAGAAAAAAAAACCTAAAATCTATGCCTAATAATGTTAGTACAACTATTTTGGGAGTGATACGCATAGGTTTTTTCTCCAACTTTTCACCTTCTTGCTGAAGCAAAGTTACAGATAAGGATATTTTGTCACCTCCTCCGTAATTACAACCTGACAACGATTCTTGCTTGAAAATCCTCCATAAAGAGCAACGGTTCATTCTCTATTTTTTTTGAATCATCTCCATTGAAGCATCCATGGCATGGGTAAGTAACTTCACCTGGCAACGTTTCCTTATTGATAATCGTAGTGAAGGTTTTAGGGTTCATCCTCTGTTTTTCGATTCAACATCCATGGCTAAGTTGCTTGCCACTTATTCGTAAGTTTATCCAGTTCTAAGAAAATCCTTTTTTTTCTTTGTGTTTTTTTATAGTTCAAACGACGTTCTACGTAAATGTCATAAACAATGTAGAGTGAGAACTCATTGGGAGAAATTAGTCTTATGAAGGGGATAGAACAGCATGGGCAATGGTTGTTTATGAAGGTATTGACTTCAATACCCTGCAGAGGAAAATCTACGAGAAGAACTCCTTTGATCAAGAAAGGTACTTATTCTAAATTAAATATGTTTCACCAAAGAAACTTAATCTTCCTCCTATCTCTATAAATGATGACGATGATCTGGAAGCTACAAGTTTTTTAATATGAGAGCAAAGGAAGTAGAGTGGGAGATTGAGTTGTATATCTGCCTTGTAATGAAAGAAAAGGAGGAAAGAGTTGTACAACAAGTAGCGCAAACCTCTCCAACTGAAAATGATGTACATGTGACTACCATTAATTCAATCACACCACCAGTAACGCAGAGCAAAGACGACAAGGCTTATATCATGTCTTTCTTTACTAAAGTTGGGGAAGAAAACGAAGGCGTCGGGAACATAATTCTTCACATCTAATTGGAAATAATTCTTCAATGCCATACTTTTAAGGCATCCTTAAACTCTTTATTCGATGCGAAAAACTCTCCAACCTGCATTTCTTTATCGCATATCCCCTTGCATGCACCTTTCTTCATCGGCAATTGGCATTTTACCACGAGACTTTGCGGAAGCATAATAGTGTTCTTCTATCTCCTCAACCAAATAATCTTCTTCTTCATTCCAGTCCACTTGCATTAATGTTACATCATGCATGGCTTTCTCATATTGGGGTTCATCATACTCATCCCATTCATTAGTCTTGTCATCTTTATATTCACAATTTTATTTTATACTATCATCAATTGCAATTGGTCTTCAACTCCTCTTCTACTTGTTGCATTATTTAGTATCTTCATCATCGATGCTCAATGAAACAACGTCCACAAGTATTTCTTTCCTTTTCCTTTTCATTTGGCTTTCTACCATGTTCAAACCAACAACTACCCTCACGGGTAACTCTCTTAAAAAGTCACAATCATATGCTAGTATCACATGAGATGTTTTTTCATCACCAATATATATATATATATATCAATCATGTACAGTTCAACAATCGGTGTATTTTTGCAATTTAACATGCCCGCCATATTCATCTTGTTGTGTCTGAGTTAAAAGAGGCACAGTTAGATCGACGATCGTCTCCACTAGTGGCTCTACTTGTCAAATCGAGATTTCAGATCATGCCCTTCATCCAAGACTTCACTCCTCATTTCCTTCCTTATATACTAGAGTAAATCCCGATGGGCCAAAAAGATTCGGTTTGGCCCAAATTCAAAAGCTTGTACACTTTCAAATCATTATCGTTGGTGTTCTCGACCGGTGGAAAGGTCTCCTTCAAAGGTGTTACATAGCTCAAAAAAAGATCGAAATGCTCATTATCAAATTATATCTTCTTCCCCCACTTTCTTCACTAGCGTAGAAATAAAAAGGGCATTCAATTTCATTTGCCCCTCACAAGCCCACATGTTGCCCATCATTTTCCACTCACCACCATGTATCAAAGTAATGTTAGATACGTTTCCAACTACAATAATACAAAATAGTTTTACTTAATTAAATATTTGATCATCTAAATCTGGAAAACAAAGAAAAAATTTAAAGTTCACGTTTTTAGAATAACTTGTCCATTGTTCATTGTACTATGAATCTTTTCTTTAACTATTTTCGATTCTAAAGTTACCTTCTTTACAATTATTGAATGCACTTCAACAATTGTTTTTTTCACTGTGGGTTGACATGGTGAATATGTTTTCAAGATATGATTTTGGGGATGAATGAACATACAAGATAATAGTTGTCTCGATCTCCAAACTTGTAGGTACAAATGTCAACCTACTTCTAGAGGAAAATCCCACAAAAAGAAAACTAATTTCACTAATCCGAATAATGAAACCCTTTCTCTCCGTAAAACCCCATCATCATCACTTTATTCTAATTTTTTAACTTTTCTTTTAGCATTTCCAACTTCTTTTACTTCTTTTTTTTTTTGTAAAGAGAGGGTTATACCCATTTTATTTAAAATAAAAGAAGAGTTTACATATGCTCACTCATCCAAGTGTCAACTTTAATAAAACTAACAAGCCCATCAGGAGGAACAGAAAAAATAGTAAGGTCACGAGGATAATTCCCGCTAAACTGAGCCAACCACTCTGCAACATGGTTGATGGATCTGGATATGTGCCGCAACTTGACCGTCCAGTTGACTGATAACAACATCTCCCAACAGTAGTGAATAAGGTGTTTTTGAAGCGGAGGAAGGGGTGTTGTGTCATCCATGGCCTTGATCACCTCCGCGGCGTCAATCTCGACCTCAAGCAATTCAAACCCCAATTGTTTAGCTAGATCCAGGCCGTGAGCCAAGCCCAACACCTCAGCATGGAACACAGATTTCCCAATAGCACCGGCTGCAAACGCTCTCAAGAAATTACCATTCTCATCACGGATTTGGCCTCCAGGGTGCACACGATTTTCACCAGCTTTAAACGAGCCATCAACTTTCAGTTTCACCCATCTCGGTGGGGGGCGCTGCTAGCACGACATCGCCGAGTTACACGACCATGAGAGCATGTCTTTCGAGGCAGCTTTGGCCTCCAGGTATTCCGACGCACGCTGCAGAATAAAGTGGTGGCACTCCACCGGGATATCGTCAACAACGCCAAACGCCCGAGCATTCCGCTAGTGCCAAATCTACCAAACGCCAACCGCAAATGTGGTGGGCCACGCGCCAGACCGAGAAAGATTGGGGCAAAGCCAATCATGAAGATTGCCACTAAAAAAATCAGCAAGACGGGCAGCAGGGAGGAGACAGCGCCATACCTCCTTAGCCAAGGGGCAATCACTGAGAATATGAAACGTCGATTCTAGAGGATCATGACATTCGGGGCAAGATGCAGATGAGGCGAGGTGACGACGGACCCTATTAGCATTCCCTAAGATGCAGTCATGAGCCGCAAGCCAAAGAAAAGTGCAAACACGCTCAAGCGCGTCCACACTCCATACCTTCTTCTAGATGGCATCAATAATATCCCTAATCTCTCTGCGTATGATGGCGATAGAAGAAGAAACTGAAAACTTCCTCGCAGCGGTACCAACCCAATAAAAGTTGTCTCCAACTTCTTCATTCACCACCTGAAGAGCCGCAATCTTGGATAGGATATCCGACGACATCAAGTGCGAAAATTCATCCCACAACCAATTGGCGTCTTCCCAATATTCAACAACGGTGCAGGATTCATCCTCAACACCAATATCGCCAATCGCAAGAGAGTCAAGCGGGGCCTCGGTGACCCAAGGATGAGTCCAAAAAAGCGTCTGAGAGCCATCACCAATATGATTGCGAAGCCCAGTCAGTAAAGTAGTTTTCTCCTTGACCATACCCTTCCAAGCGGTAGATGAGTCTTGCTTCAGAATGAACAAAGTTGCAGCGACCATGGCAGTACTTGCCATTTATAACTCTCGACCACAAGGAATTCGGCTCAGTAAGGAGGCACCATCCCAACTTTGTCATGAAGGCAGAGTTGGCCTGCCGCATGATGCGCAAACCCAGCCCACCCGCCTCTTTTGGTCTCCGAACCTCATCCCAGTTAAGGAGATGAACCTTGCGCTTATCTTCAGTAGATCCCCATATGAATCCGCGGGTTTTCTTATCCACCTCATCACAAATAAACAAAGGCAACTGCGTCGACTACATTGAATAATAGGGAATGCTTGAAATGGCGGCTTTAGCAAGAGTCACTCGACCGGCCATCGAGAGTAGCCTAGCCTTCCACCCGGCAAACCTGTTGTTGACCCGCTCCAGGATATGCTTAAAAGTATTTCTTTTGTGACCCTCTTCTTTGAAATAGGCATCCCCAAATACCGACCCAGGTCTTTCGTGATTGGTATACCGCAAATTATGCTTATCTGTGCAGCAAGGTGGTCAGGCGTGCTATTGGAAAAACAAACATGGACTTCTGGAAGTTGATTTTAGCACCAGACGCCTCACAATACTTCTTCAAATAATATTGCATTGTTTCGATCTGGTTGCAGGATGCCTCACCAAATAGGACAAGATCATCCGTGAAAAACAAGTGAGAGAGCAAAGGACCGTCATCCGATAGAGCAATCGGCCGCCAAGCTCCCATAGACACCGCCTCCTCAATGATCTGGCTCAATATTTCCATGCATTAAATAAATAAGTACGGGGACAGGGGATCCCCTTAGCGGACACCCCGACTCGGTTTAAAACAGTTCCCCATCACACCGTTCCAAAGAACTCATATACTACACGATGTGATACAATCCATAATCACCTTAGTCATCTCATTAGGCAAGCGAGTCTCCTGTAAGGTATCATGGATGAAGGACCACCACACCCGATCATACGCCTTCTCCAAGTCAATTTTGATAGCCATGAAACGATTCCCAGTGGTCGCCTTCATAGAATGCATAACTTCCTGAGTAACAACGATGTTATCGGAGATTTGACGTCCAGGTACAAAGCTCGATTGGGTTGGGGCGACCAATGAACGCATGATTGGCTTTAGACGAGTGACAAGGACCTTTGTTGCAATCTTGAAAGCAACAATGCAGAGGTTGATAGGCCTCAACTGGTTAATCGTCTCTGGGTTGTCCACTTTGGGAATAAGAACAATGAGAGTTTCATTTAATCCCTCCAGAATATGCAACACCGCCCTCTCGACATCAGTCTTAATATCTGAAGAAACTGATGATCTAAAGTGAAGCTGAAATTGAATGAACAACGGAATATCAATATGATCAATCCGAATTACAAAGTGGAAGAATCTGGAGTTCAATTACTACAGTAATCCAAAACAGAAAACTGAAGTTCTGAAAATGAACTCGCTAACAAACACAAAATATCTGAAATGTATTAATACTGGAAGAAAGAGACGAACCGGGTTCACATAACAGACATATGTGATCCGGCTTTATTAAAATAAAAGCAAGCCCAAATGTCTTCCAATTTCCCGCCAATGATGGAGTTGTAAGAATGCCTTTGATCGTGACCGAGCTCCATGCCAGTTCAGGTGTAGGCTCCATCTTGACCACACAAGTTACTCTCCACAGACCCCCCTCAAGTTGGAGCCGACTGGAGACCCAACTTGGAAACTAAGAAATCGTGTTGATGCTGAGGCAGGGCTTTGGTGAGAACATCAGCGAGTTGTAGATGAGAAGGGATATAAGCCGTCTGGAGGAAACCACCTTGAATTCGTTCACAAATAAAATGGCAGTCCAAATCAACATGCTTTGTGCGCTCGTGGAAGTAGGGATTGGCGGCGAGCTGCTGGGCAGCACGATTGTCACAGAAAAGGGTAACCGGAAGCGAAACAGAGACACACAAATCTCGGAGCAAATAAGTGACCCATACAAGCTCTGCTGTAGTGTTAGCCATGCTCCTATATTCGGCCTCAGCCGATGAATGAGAGACGGTGGTTTGCTTCTTTGTCTTCCAAGAGACCAAGGCATGTCCAAGAAAAACACAATAACCGGAAAGAGAGCGACGAGTCGTCAAGCATGACCCCCAATCCGCATCCGTGAAACCAACCAATTTGAGAGAAGATTGAACAGCATAAAACAACCCATGGGTAGGTGTACCAACAAGGTAGCGAAGAACATGAAGAGCAGTCTGCCAATGTGGTACTCGGGGTTGTGAAACAAACTGACTAAGATGTTGCACAGAGTAGGACAAATCGGGTCGAGTCAAACCCAGATACAAAAGGCGACCAACCAAGCGACGATACTGTTCAGGATCAGACAACAACTCTCCCTCATCAAGACGAAGCTTAAGGCCAGTTGGTAAGGGAAATTTGGCAGGTTTCCCATTAGTAACATGACAATCACTCAAAATATCATGTATATACTTTCGCTGACTGAGGAATACACCTGTTGAATCACGATAGAGTTCCATACCGAGGAAATACCGGGCAAGGCCAAGGTCCTTGATGGTGAATTGAGAATCCAACGCGGCCTTGACAGAACAAATCTCAGCATGGTCATTGCCCGTGAGCAGCACATCATCAACATAAACCAGAAGAGTAGTGAAGGAAGTCTCATGATGCTTGACAAACAGAGAATAGTCAGAATAAGACTGTGAATAACCCAATTTTGTCAAGAATAGAGTAAGCTCCAAGTTCCACTGCCTAGAAGCCTGTTTCAAATCGTAAAGGCTACGTTCAAGCTTGCAAACCTGACCATGACTGCCTTTGGAATAGCCCTCAGGAAGTTGCATATAAATCTCCTCGTCAAGATGCCCATGAAGGAAAGCATTATTGACATCCAATTGATGTAAATCCCACTATTTGGCAGTAGCCAAAGCAATGACCATGCGAACGGTGGGAAGCTTGGCCACAGGAGAAAAGGTGTGCTTGTAGTCTTTGCCAAGCTTTTGACTAAATCCCTTAACCACCAATCGAGCCTTGTAGCGCTCAATCTCTCCACTAGGCCTATACTTAATTTTATAGACCCATTTAGAATGAATAGCTTGCTTGCCTGAGGGAATAGCAGTCAATTGCCAAGTCCCATTTTTCTCAAGAGCAGATAGCTCTTTATCCATGGCTTCAACCCACTGAGTATGCCTCTGAGCTTCTGCAAAAGTTTGTGGCTCTTTTACAGCAAAAACATTTGCTAAGGAAGCAAAGTAATCATGCTGAACTGAATTGACCTCATAATCAGCATGCCAAAAAGGAGCAGCTCGAACTCTATCAGACCTTCTAAGCAAAGGTTGATCCACTGAATCATCCACAATCATTGGAGTAGAAGCAGTGGCTAAGGGTGGTGATGAAGAAACAGGACTCAATGGAATAGGAATAGATCTAGAAGGAGCAGGACTCAATGGAATATGAATAGATGTAGAAGGAGTAGGTGGAGCATTGACATTAGATGAAGAATATAAGGGGGAAACATCATCATCAGCATTATGTAAATGCAAAGGAGGAGAAGGTAAGGTAACATGATCCTTAGGCTCAACCACAGGAGCAGGAGAGGGTTGTAAGAAAGGAAATACATCCTCATGAAAAACAACATCCTTACTCAGAAATATGTGATGAGAATTAAAATCATAAACTTTGTAGCCTTTGTGGTTAGGTGGATACCCAATGAACACACACTTCCTTCCTCGAGGTTGGAACTTATCAGTGTCCTTTGGTGCTGCAAAAACATAGCAAAGACAACCAAAAACTCTCATATTGTCATACCTTGGTGCCTTGGAGAACAGAACTTCATAGGGTGTCTTCCAGTCGAGAAGAGAAACTGGCAATTTATTAATGATATATGTGGCAGCAAGCACACACTCACCCCAGAAGTGTTGTGGCAATCCTGCCTGCAACTTCAAGGCCCTTGCAGTGTCCAACAGATGCATGTGCTTTCGCTCAACCAGCCCATTCTGCTGTGGTCTATAAACCATAGACCTTTGATGTATGATCCCATTCTGAGCAAATAATTGTTGGCACTCTAAATTGACAATCTCTGTTCCATTGTATGATCTAAAAACTTTGATTCTTCTATCAAACTGAGTCTCCACATACTTAAGAAAACAAGCCAAAACTCCACTGACTTGTTGCTTATTAGCCAACAAATAAGTCCAAGTGCTCCTGCTGTGGTCATCCACTAATGTCAAAAAAATATTTAGATCCTTCTAGGGAAACCACCTTATATGGTCCCCAAAGATCCACATGCACCAAAGAAAATAAACATTCAGCACGACTAGGATTAGGAGGAGAAGTCAATCTATGAAATTTAGCTAATGAACAAGTCTCACAATGAAAATGCTCCTCTGTTCTGCCTTTACAACCAGGCATATGAGCCATTTTAGAAATAGAAACATGTCCTAATCTCTTATGAAACAAAGAGAAATCACACAAATCAACACTGTTGTAATGCATAGCATTATCAGTTTTGTTATTAAAATCAGAAACAACATTCTTCTGTGAGAATCCATGCTTAACCTTCACCCTGTAAAGTCCTCCCACACCTTGTCCAACAGCCACATGTTCCTTACTCAAGCGGTCCTGCAACAGACAATAATCTTTGTGAAAGTGTGCACTCAGATCTCCAGACCTGACCAACTTGCTGACTGACAAGAGATTGTACTTAAACTCTGGCACATACAACACATCCTTCAGCAGCAATGCATCACTTAACTTCACATTTCCAATTGTATGCACTGCTTTGGTTGTTGCATCAGGTAATGTGATATGAATGGGATAGTCAACAGGTCTAGGATCAATAAGCACATCAAAATGAGATGTCATATGATCTGAGGCTCCATTGTCAACTATCCAGTCGTCATGACTATGTTGTGCTGCTGAGAAAATAGAAATGTTAATACTTGAGAAGTGATAGTTGGTGCTCCCTGTCCTGGCCACAACATTCATGGCTTTCTCTTAGCGAAAAGCCTTCATGACTTCCTGGCAAGCACTGGTGAGACTGGAAACTTCTTGCACAAATTGACTCTCAGTCCCCATTTTCTGTTCCAAACTCCCATGGTAATCAAGAGGTGTCTCACTAACTGAACCTCCTTCATTCTCAACCCGTGCTGCAACCCGGAGTCCCCTCTTAGCCTTCTTACCCTTGTACCAGTCAGGTTAGCCAATGATCTCAAAGCAATTGTCCTTAGTGTGACCTTCTTCTTTGCAATGATAACAAAACCTTTTCTCATTACTCTTGGTTTTCCTAAATTCTCTTTTCTCACCACCAGACTGACTTCCTTTTCCAGAATCATTCTCCTTAACTGAACTTCTATTGTTTATATTCTGATTAGCCATAAAAGTTGTAGGATCAACTGTGGTAGTATGTGTGGCCTGTTTCTGCCTTTCTACTTGCATTACTAGATGATAAGCCTTGTTAACATGGGGTGATGGATCCATAGTTAAGATCTGACTCTTAATTGTGTCATAATCGATGTTCAACCTCATTAAAAACTGCATTAACTTGGTTCTATTATCCATTTCCAGGATTTTAGTCAGTATTCCACACTTACAGGCATTCACTCCTCCACAAGTACACACAGGCATACCAATCAAATCATATAACTCGTCCCAAATATGCTTTAATTTCACGAAGTAAGAAGTAACACTAAGACTTCCCTGGTTTACCTGAGAAAGCTCTTGCTGAAGCTGATAAATCAGAGGTGCACTACTTTCTCGGTAGCGTTCAGCGATCTCAAGTCATAGTGCTCTCGCCGATTCAGATCTAACAAAACTGCCGGCGATCTCCTTACTCATAGCATTCGTGATCCAACATCCCACCATTGAATCACATCGCCTCCACCGAGCATAATTGGCCGAATCTGGTTTCGGAATGACTTTTGTTCCATCGATGAAGCTTATCTTCATCTTTGTTGTTAAGGCTCTCTCGATTTGGCGACTCCAGGCGAGGTAATTCGAGCCGTCAAATATCATGCTCGTCAGACTCATCCCTGGATAGTCTGAATTCGTAAGCATGAGTGGATCCACCATGTTCTCCATCTGATTCGATTCCTTCATCGTAACCTCCAGCGTCATCACAACCAAATTAGAGAAGACGAAAGATGTTTCGCAGACAATTCACCAACAATTTCAACAATCACAGAATCGTAGATCACCAAAGCCTCTCAGAGCTCTGATACCATGAAGAAACTGATGATCTAAAGTGAAGCTGAAATTGAATGAACAACGGAATATCAATCTGATCAATCCGAATTACAAAGTGGAAGAATCTGGAGTTCAATTACTACAGTAATCCAAAACAGAAAACTGAAGTTCTGAAAATGAACTCGCTAACAAACACAAAATATCTGAAAGGTATTAATACTGGAAGAAAGAGACAAACCGGGTTCAAATAACAGACATATGTGAACCGGCTTTATTAAAATAAAAGCAAGCCCAAATGTCTTCCAATTTCCCGCCAAATGATGGAGCTGCAAGAGTGCCTTTGATCGTGATCGAGCTCCACGCCAGTTCAGGTGTAGGCTCCAGCTTGACCACACAAGTCACTCTCCACAATATCCTTCCAATTCTGTTGGTAGAAGATGGCGTGGAATCCATTTGGGCCAGGCGCTTTGAGAGCGCCTATACTATCCACCACATCCTTGATGTCTTGAGTAGAGAAAGATCGGTTAAGAGCCCCATATATCTCTTCATAAATCAAGGGGAACCTCCCGCGCGACAAGTCAAAAGGGCCAACCGTGTTCTGCTCCTCCATGTAAAGCCCTTGTAAGTGGTTGGACACAAGGAGCTGGAGCTCGTACCCACTCACCCGTGGAGTCCATGAGGCCTTCAACTTTGTGAACAGAGGAAGCGCCTTTGATGCAAGTCCTGAATTTTATGTACTACAACACTCTGAGGGCAACGAGTGTCCCTGATTTGGCGGATGTGCTGATCGCTGCTGACAAGTTTGAGGTTATTTCTTTTGTGAAATATTGCGGTGAGTTGATGCGGAAGTTGCCCATGTCATTAGAATCTGCACTTTTATATCTCGAGCTTCCTTCCAGTGTTATAGTGGATGAAGCAGTTAAGCCCCTAATAGACGCAACAAAGCGGTATCTTGTTGCACACTACAAGGATATGAACACGAACGTACCTTGTTGTTTGTTGCTGAATTTACCAAGCTATATCTACATGATGTGGATTTGCATTGATTGATACTTGTTTTGATCCTGAAGGTCCCTTGAAGAGCTGATGTTCTTGCCTCTTTCTGCTGTTGAGGTTGTTCTCGGTAGTAATGGTCTCCAAGTAAGCTCAGAAGGTGCAGTTTTCGATTTTATCTTGGGGTGGGCTCGTGCACACTATCTTAAAGAAATCCTTGCCAAGTGCTTGGTTCGATTCATATGTTTCCCATACTTGAGTTGTCAGAAGCTGAAGGAAGACGTGCACAAGCTTGTGTTTGACGCCCTCTTCATCAAGGCTGAAGGGCAGCCCATCTGTGGTTTGGTAAAAGGCGTTTAGCATGTAAAGGTTGTGAGGTTCGAATCATTGCCTCATCCTCGTTGTGTTGTCTACTTTGAACTAAAGAAAGAAGAGTGTGCTGATCTATTCAGAACCCAATCAAGAATATTCTCTGAGCCAATCCGCCTAGGTGAGGGGAAGTTTTTGCTCCAGCCACTTCGGTCTGTTTGTGGTTATGGAGGAAGGTTCCGGAACTTGGCTCGATTATGAGTTTTCAGTGATGAAGAAGCCATCGGAGGAGTTTCAGAGCATGTGCAAGGTCAAAAACTCTATTTTACAGGAGTTCCGAACCTGTTCGGAATCCCTTCATGAGTGAAGACAGCAAGTATTTCATCAACGGGATCCTACATCTCCGAGCCGAGCTCACCATCAAAAACTCAAAATTTGATTGTAATTTTGTACTACATACAACAGTTTGGGCTTGCTAAGCCTGTTTTTGTACCGACTGTTGTGTATATAAATGGCTGATCAACTTGAGGCGTGTTGATAATATACTTGATGAACCCTGTTATTAATCAAAATCTGTTATTAGGCTGTTAATTCAGTGTTGTTAAGACAGCTTCTTGTGCTGCTAATTGCTAACTTTCTCTCTCACACCCGTAAGAACAACAAGACTCCGATACCACGGACTAAAAAAACAAGGGGATTTCACAACAAAATACACAGCTGTTGGTAAAATAAGTATGTGTTTCCCTTACATATCCATTATAGGAGCAAAGACGAGAGCAGTAACAAAAAAGAAGATAGAATATTACCAAGAAGAAACAAGTGGGGTGGAGCACAACAGTGTAAATTTTAGAGAGAATCAGCAGACCTTGCAACTCCTCCTACAGTATCCGGGAAGCTCTGGAGATCCAACCATGTACTCTGGATTGTTTGAGCACTCCCCAAGAGCCGCCCATCTCTCGCAGCTCTCATTGTGGTCCACACAACCCTCGTCCAGGATCCTGTCAAAAGAGTCCACATGGATCCATTTTGTAGCCGACCATTTCTCACCCTCAATCACAGGGCAACCCCCATGAAGGCTCGCAGGATCCGGAACAGCATTTGGGTAGAGGCTGAAGAAGACAAGTGCATCCCCTTTACGTGGTTTCACTGGATACATATACAAATCACGGGCACCGCTTAAACGACTCAAATGTGTAATTTAGAGGTCAAACAAGTGTTGTACTGTGGAGATTACCGGCAATCCCCTTCTTTGCACAGTCAGATAGAGATAGATCTTCATCTGCAGCATGAGACTTGTGGCGGTGTGCTTCCTACTCAAACCAGAAATGGTTCATGATGAGGCAGCACGCTAAATATTTGACATCTAGGATTTATACTAAAAACTTGGATGTATGACAGATAGACTCGCCCAAAGGCCATTAAAGAGGTTAGTTAAACGTATTATCAAGTAAATACAACCTTAATCAACAAACACAACACATACTTTTTGTAATGAACTAACCTCAGCATTAGGGAAAACTGTTTCACCACCCTTCCCCACATCACTAAGATACATAAGCACAGTTGCCATACGATGGCCACCACGAGCGATATTGACCTTGTCATGGAAGTAGTCATAGTGAGCGTCATATTTCTGCCCATGCTCATATCTCAGAACTTGTATATCTTCACCATTCTCTGAACAAAAATTTGGATAGTACGTGAGTTTATCTGTTTGTCTAGATCAAGGACACTAAGTCAAACCACTGCATTCATTTGTTGTATAAGTTACTAAAATATAAGATTATCAGCCAACTGGCTTATGAGGTCCTGGAGTTCAAAAAAAAAATTATCCACAGAAAGAACCAAAAATAGATTGTTAGAAGGATGGGAATTGATGCAGCAATACATTACGATTTACCAGTTTACCACACACAAACAAAGTGTATACCCACATGTAAAGTAGAAGACATACGCTATGTCAAATAACAGATTTTATAGCCCATCACATAAGATCAATTCATTTGCGATAAGCATTGGCATACTCCGTAGTCCATACAGGATTTAAAGGAGCTAATCAACAAAATTGATTTTCGGAGAGATGAAATGCAAAGTGAGAGTCTTCAAAAAAATTGTACCTTTTGGCAGAAAGGTCCATAGTGCAAGTTTCTCCTCTATACGATCCACAATAGGATCCTACAAAAGGTTTGAAGCACAAATCAACATTTCAGGTATAGTAAAGTGAGAGAAAATAGGTGGAAAATAAATATTTTTATGACATATTTATAATCTGATTGCATAAAGTCTTCAGATAATGTACCACTAATGGTTGACTGATATCAAAGCAGCTAAAACCATAATAGTTTCTGCAGGTTAAGAGCTAAAACATTATATGCAAGCAAGCTTAAATCAAAGAAAAATCATTCACAACAAAATCATATAAATTACTACTGTGCTTCAGTTTCAATTTATCATCATAATTCCAGAGGCAACCCTATTCTTCAAGCCGAACAAAAGGAAACTCTTCCCAGTGCAGCCAACTGTCCAGAACTAAACATATATACTTTACTTCCAATTTGAGGGAACGATTAGGAATCTCTGATACATCAACCTAGCTTCATGGAGTTCAGATAATTCTCCATACTTTTGTTACTAGCAATAGCTATCGAGCTGCACAAATCAGACCATCTTGGATATAACAAGTTAAAGTGGTAGCTTTGTGCTTAAGCTGATTTTCGTGTGAACAGATATAGCATCCATCTTATATAGATACTACTCGGCACAAACAGAATTTTCATAATGTGATAAAAACTAATCCACTCCACAAATTTGTGTGAAAATCTGAATCCTTTCATTTCAGTCGGATTTTTAATAAAAGCTTCCCCAAAATTCCAAAAAGCCAATCCAATTATCACAACTCTTCCCACACAAATATCCCCACTAGAAGGCACACAATCGTCACAATTCACAAGATTACTAGTAGCTTATCCCAAATCCATCTATATTTCACCAACTTGAGATAAAGAGGAATTCAACTTGAGAGTGAAACAAACCTTGGCCTTGCTGATGAATGCACCAGAGCTAGTCCTGACCTCACTAAGCGTGCTCTTCCCAGAAGCATTATCCGCTACAGCAGATCTCTTGAGCTCCGTTTTCGCCTAATTCAGAAACACGGAAGAACAGAAGAAAGCAGCTAATCGGTCAAATATCAAACGACAAATACAACGCAAAATCCATCCGACTAAGGTTGTTATCACCAACGACTTACAAGAGACACCAAGTGATCGCATTCTTCATCAGTCAAAAACCCTTCGTACACAAACGCCCTGCAATTTAAAAAAAACAAAAACTTGAACTCAAAAAAGAAGAACATTTCAAGCATACTGAGCTAATTATAGTTCGTAATAGCTCTTCTGATTACAACAAGGTTAGAGTAGGAAGAAGTGAAAATTTGAAGCTTACCTAGGCCGCCATGAGACCTGCTTGACCTTAGATGGATCGACGACAAAAGAAGACTTGGAATTTGAAGCTCCGATTACCGCTAAACAAATCGACAGCAAGATGAAAATTTGAAGCGGAAGAGACCCATTCATGATTTCGCCGCAACGAAAACCCAAAAGAAAAAACGGCTTTGGAACTGGATTTAGTTGATCAGGTGAACGGACTTTCCTATTTGTTATTTTACGATTGCAGTATACCAATTTGGATGAACTATCCGGAGATGGCCGATTATCGCGATTCACAAGTACAAAATTTGAGATTGATCTTAGTTGACATCTTTCCTCTTATTTTATTTTTCTTTGTTTTTTTTTTAATTTTCAGGAGTGGGTAAGTTGAGGTGCCAGACAACTTTGACATGTTCTTAACTAATACGCCGCGGTTTTGATGAAAAAACATGCAACCCCGCCGTTTTGAATTAAAACCAACTTCATCTCGTGACAAAATCCAGCTTGAATTGAAAGTTTCAACTTCAAGAATAGATAGATTCTTTCTTCTACCTAGTATTCGATCTAATTAACAGGTGTAATTGCAAAATTACCTCTTTAATTATGCTTCTCAATGTTTTCATATAGTAATTATGAACAATAATCTAATTAAAGAACTTCTACAATATTGAGTAGTGAAATGCTAAATTGAAGTCTAAAGTTGGTTCATTGAGCTCATGAAAGAAGTGAAGTCAACAAACCTAAGATCAAGAGCCCCTAGGCATGAAGATTTTGAATGGAAAACCTGGATTAGACATTATAAATTATAACCATCTTAACCATTTATAGTTAGTTTAAGGAACGATTGTTGGGCATCTTAATCATCGAATGACCACTGCCTATTATCCTTGGGAATCTTGTAAAAACATTGATGATTCCTGCGTATTTGAGCTGAAATATAAATTTATCGTCACATTGGATATCATAGACAATGCGTTTTTTTTAGGATTAGAGACAAGAATCATAACGAAGTCTATTTTATTATTATCGTGAGGATTCTAACGGAGATTACTCATCAACAAACGTTTACACGAGAATCAACCACAGATTCCTAATCATCTTACTAGAAAGTTGGTAATCGAACCAAAGATCTCTAAATTATGGAGCTCTACGCTTATTTATAAAATTGGCATCATGCTTCTGATTGTTTGCATGGTGATGACATGCGTGGACTTGTGATTGGCCATACAGAACGACATGGATGGCATTGGTTAGGCGGCTAAGAGTGGCGGTTTGGACGTGGATCATTCTTATTGGGGGCGACAACGCTATTACAGAACGCGTCCTCTTGATGATTTAGCGCATACTTTTTGGTTGTGTTCCATTTAACCGATGGGAAGTATCTGCCAAATGACCGCGGGGAATTCACACGGACAAAGCTATTTGATAAAAATAGCAGTGTAATCGTCCGGTTTTCCGCGAGGGAATAGTTAGTGGTTCACACGTAACCAACTCCAGCTCGTCTCTCCTGGTGTCCTCTCTCCCCGTTCCCTGCCGACGATCTCCAATCACGTCGGGCGTCGTTCGGTGCCGAGCTCCAACCTGAAAAGAAGAGGGGCCCGAGGGTGACCCCATGCTTGTCACTCCGACGCTCAAGTCAGTACTCAACCCACAAAAAATGGCAATAAGGGCGATACAGTATAGAGTATTGCAGAGCTACAATTGCTAAAAGAGTATAAAGTATGGTGGAGCTAATGTGGTCGGAAAAGTCTAGAGTACAGTGAGCCAACAACAACAGAAGAGTATAGAGTACGAGTTCGGTTTTAGCCGATGGGGTGGGAGAGAGAGGCAACCAAAGAGAGCGTCGAGAATCGATCTCCTTTTCCAGTTATAGTTTCCACCTTATATACCTGGAGCCTTAGGGCCCTTTGCGTCGTGTAGCCGGCCAAGCCGTGAGGGAGGCTCTCAGACCGAACTGTCGGAGGGGCCGGGAAGAAGCCGGCAGGACAAAGCGGGGTGGAGGGCCGCGGGCGATGTGGTCGGGGGAAGCTGAGATATTGCTCCTCTGAGCTATGTTTCGAGTTGGGCCACCCTTGTTAGTCGGGCCTTCTTCCTTTTGGGCCGTTGCATCTGGGTCGGGCTAAATCCAGCTCCCACACAGCCCCTTAAGCCGTGCGGCCGAAGTCTCATTCGGTCGGGGGGGCTTGATCTTTAAAGGAGTCGACTGGCTTTGGTATGGTCGCGGGCTTCCTTGACGGGCCGCGTGGTGAAGATAGCTCTTTTCTTTGCCATTATTGTGAGGTAGGCGGTGGGTCTCACACGTCTCATCTGGAGGAGTGACTATAAAATGGGGCAGTGTCGCTTCATTTCTTGCTTAGATCCCTCTTCTCATTTGCTCTGATTACTTTACATACTTGCTTCAACACTTGCCTTAAGTGATTGCCATTGTACTCATCTTGACTTCTGTTTGCTCTATGCAGTTCCCTGCTTGCTGGGGTTTCTTGAATCAAACACGAACCACTTGCTTCTTTTGCTCATTCTCGCAGATGGCTGGGTTGCAATGTGGTCGATGGGGAGAGATCCCTTTCGAACCGGGTGGTCACCACTTCTTTGTGTTTGCGAACTACGATGCCAGGTTATGCCAACAACAGTGTGTTGAGTCTGTATGAATGTGGCTCTGAGCGCTTGTGGGTCGTTGTCTTCTATTCTCTTCCTTACTCCCTTCTCTAGGAGTAGTGTGAGCTCCTTGAGTAAAGGTGCTCCGAGGGAGGAGGATCGTGGTCGACGTCCCTCAGGACGCTCTTGGCCTTGGGGTACCGCGGCTGCTTGGACGAGAAGGAGAAATCACCTTCTCGCCTAGTGGGTGTAGGGTGAAGTGGCGCAAGAGTCGTGAGGGTAGCACTTTGCTTCCCTGCGGATGAAAGGGCCCTTCTTTGCCTTGCCGATCTTCAGGCCGTGGTGCACAGGGTGATGGTGGTGTTTGAGGTCGATGGTGGGGGGTGCTTGCTAGTGGTGTCGCGCTGCTGGCGAGGAGAAGATGCTTTCTTGCGGCCCTCCTAGTCAGAAGGAGTCAAGCTAGCATGCTTCTCCTTCTCCAAGGGATCCCTTCGCATATTTCCCTCCGTGGGTTTTGCCGGCCTCTTGGGCTTGGGGTGAAGCCTGACGGAACGTGAGTCATGTTCACGTTCGCCTCGGATCCCCAGGCTTGTAGCTTCCGTGGGGAAAGCGGAGCCCGCGACTGGTGACTAAGCTTACTGTCCTTCTCATCCTCAATCTCCTTCTTTGCTTGATTCTTTATTGTATACTTGCGGCCAAAACGGACTTACTACTTATAATTTCCCTTGTAACCTTGCTTTACATGAATAAAGAATACATTTTTTGGCTTACTTGCTTGTCATGGTGCTTCTTGCTTGTTTTCCTTCGTCCGCGCTTGTATTTGTAATCTTTCTTACTACTTGTCGCCCTTCCGATATTTGGTTGACTTCCATGGATGCAATCCGCGGAGGTTATTGCTTCACCTTGTATGGTATAACTTTCGTCCTTGGCTTCATTACTGTCTCCTGGTCCGCAGACTTATTGTCGGAGCCTGGAAGATGGTGTCAACTCTTCCCACTTCACGCTTGTTGACTTATACTTGCTAATGTATACCCGGCCGCTTCTTTGTCCATGGACTTGTCATCGGGACCATAATGGTAGTTTGAATGTTGCTTGAGTGGTTACCGAAGCGGTTGATTTGTGACATTTTCTTCTACCCCTTAATCATAACCGTCCCGTCACATCACCGGTATAAATAGGGCCTCCGGCCTTTCTCCAGCGTGTTGCGTCTCCTTTCTCACTTTTTCTTGCTTGCACCACTGTCATCTTCCTCGCTCAAGCCTTTTCGTACAGGGTGGATCAGGGCTCCTTGTCTTTAATTGGGTAGGTAAGAAGCCATCTTCTGCCTTTTTCTTTCCCTTCTTATCTTTTTCGTGTCTTTTTTATTTACCAGTCGAGAAAAAGACAAAAACCCTAGTTTTGGGGTGAAAAACAATCTTGTAGGATTCCGCCATCATCGCTTTCTTCCTCTTTGTTTTTTTTTCCCGGTGATTTCCCCTTTTCTCCTTGCTTCTTGCATTGGCAAGCCTGCTTCGAGGTTTTCTCTGCGTGTCTCCTCCGAGTTCCTTTCCACCTTCTCCCAAAAAGTCCCTAATTTCAGAGATGGCTTTGAGTTCCAGCAACAGGGACGATCTCCCGATCGGGCCCAGTGGTTGAAGGGTCTCGGTGGTTAGTGTGGGGCCGTCGAGCGGGGAGCCACGTGCCTGGGGCCCGAGGAGGCGGGGCCTCAAATGGCAGAGCCTTGAGCTGAGGAGTCTCAGGCGGAAGTTCAAACGGTGGAGCCGCAGGCGAAAGAGCCCCAAGTGGCAAAGCCACGCGTGGTAGAGCCCCCGATGGTGGAGTCGCGATCAGAGGTGGGGCAAAGTGCTGGCAGCGGGACTACGGCTTCCCCGAGGCCATTGTTAGGTGAGCCGACTTCGAGTGGGGCAGCCGAGAGGCCTCGCAGTAGGGTCTTTCCTCCAATCTTGTCCGAGCGGGTAAAGTCAGACCGGGCCGAGGGGGACGAGGACTTCAGGGCATACGCTCGCAAGAACAGCCACCCCTCCAAGTTAACCTTCACGGACCTTCAATTGATCCGAGAAGAGTACAACTTTCCCCCCGACGTCTCACTTGCACTGCCACGTCTCAGAGGGCGCTCTTTGTACATGTATGCTACTGCGGTGGTGACGAATATGGAGGCTTTGAAGGCCGGCTTGCGCTATCCTGCTCATGGCCTGGTGCTTGCAGTGCTAAGGGTCCTGGGGATCGCACCGATCCAGCTACACCCAAACGCGTGGAGGTGGATTTTTGCTTTCCTGGTGGGATGCCATGAGATGGGAGTCTCGCCCTCCTTTCGGCGATTCGTTACCCTCTTCTCGGCCCGAACTATCAAGACCAGCTACTTTACTCTGAAGGCGGAGGCCGTCAGTAAGATTGTTCTCCCCTCCAAAGTCAAGGACTGGGAGGAGAAGTGGTTCTTGGTCGTGAATGATAATGTTGACAACCTTGGGGTGACAAACGTTCCTGCGAAAGAGGTCTAGGCTGAATCGCTCTAGTTCTCTTCCTATGGATGGCGGGAAGGAGTTTTCCGATCAATTTGCGGGCCCCTCTAGAGAGATGGTCAAATGCAAAGATTTCTTGACCCCTGAGAGGATAACTGATGTGGGGTTGTTCACTCCGCGGGCCAACCTTCAGGGCCGGCGAAGGGGTAGGAGCCCCATGCTGCTCCGCGACCCTAATGATGACTAGTAGATGTGCCTCTTTCTCTCTTTGTTTTCGGCGCACTAACATACCTTGTTTTTTTTCTCTTTTGTTGTGTTGTAGGTAACATGATGGGCCCTGAGGACTTCGAGGATATAGGCGAGTCGGATGGCGGCTTCGGGGAAATGCAGGGACTGCGGGTTGACCGGAAGATGGAGTTGAGCGTTAGCACGGGGTATGAAGACGGGGCCAACGACCAGGCTATGGGGGCAGAGGGCGTGTGGACTGACGTGCCGAGTTCACAAAACCTAGCGCGCACGCTTGAGGGGGGCCTTGCTAGGGGGGCTATAGAGCACGGGCTGGCCGCGAGGCCGTCTGCGCCGCACGCGCCGGTCGTAGACCTGAGTACCCCGCCAGGAGGTGATGCAGCCAGATCTCGCACTTCAGAGGGCCTGGCCACTGCGATGGGTTGCTTCCCGACTCTCCTCGTGCTTCCCTCTAGCGGGGTGAACAACGTCCTCCAGACGCTTGTCGGCTTCCCGATGGGCGCTACTTATGTGAAGGCGCTTTCTCTTAACAAAGAGAGTGTTGATTCAGTGTTGGGTACCTCCTGGCTCACGGTATTCCCTCCTCCCTTTCCTTCTATTTTCTTTTTCTTCCTTGTTGAGCTTCACAGGGTGTTGTCGGGGTGGTTTAGTGTCATGTTCTTGGTTTTCTTTTTGCAGACTGGGTTCATGATTACTGAGCACCATCTGCGCACTCAGGCTTTGCGGGAGCTTGTAAGGCAGGCGTAGGAGCGAGCTCGCCACGTGGAGGAGTTAGGGCGACAAGCTAAGGAGCGCGCGAAGCAAGCACATCGCGTGGATGAGCTAAGGCAGCAAGCGACGGAGCAAGCTAGGCTACTCGAGGAGCAAGTGTGCCAGGCTAGGCACATGGCTGAGGAGGTGGAGCGAGAGGTTGCTAGACTCAGCCGAGGGGCCGAAGAGGCCAACATGGAGCTTTTTGGCCTGAGACAGGAGCGCTCAGGGCTTCTTTTGGAAATCGAGAGTTCAAGGGCCGTCATCGTCGGTCAAAAGCAAGCGATCCGGCAAGAGGCGATGAATGAGTTTGCGAAGGGGCCGCGCCACAAGCGGAGATACGCGTACTTCTCGCGCCCTATGTATGAGGTTGGGGGTCAGGATGGAGTGAACCAGATGGCTCGCCACGCGGACGTGGATCCCATCGTCTTCGATCCGCTCGCCCAACCGATAAGGCCTAGGCGAGCTTAGTTCTACCGGCCTCCCCCAATTGGCCATATGGTGGATGACCATCCCGGTGTATTGGAAGCATAGGGCGTGTTTACCCTTTTCAAAGGGTCGACAACGCCCGGGAAGGAGCGAGGCATAAAGAAGGGCCGTGATGTGTTTGCCTCGCCTTCAATCTTTCCGGGGAGCTCTTTGCAACCGGTGGCCACTCACTCCGCGGAGACATGGACGAGGTCGCCAATTGGCTTCGACATGTTCTCGGACCCGCCGGCTAGGCAGGCTCACAATGATGACTTCTTTGCTTCCTTTCTGGAGAGTATTGGGGACGGGGGACACCAAGATGCTGCGGACCCTAGATTGCCGGGTGTCGACCACTGAGTCCCTGGCCGTGTGGCCCCTACTGCTTGCTTTTCCTATTCTTCTTCCTCGCCTTTAATTTGCTATGTGTGTTTTTTGAACAATCCGTTTTTTGTGATGAACATTAATTGCGGCCCTCGGGTTGCGGGCGGTTGGGGTCAACTACTCACTATATATTGGTTTCTCCTTCCTTGCTCACTTGCATTCCTTGCATTTCTTGCATTTTTCTGTGTGTTTCTGCTTCTCTTCTTCGGCATTCTTGTGTGTTTGTCTTGCCTTATTCTTTTTTGCAGCTTTGTAGCAGATGGACCATCCTTCCAGCTTTCCTCCTTTGCCCGGTAGTTATGATGTGGAGAACCCTCAGATAGTTGTTGTGGTGCTGGTTTACTTGAGAGGGCGTGTGGCAAGGCGTCGGGGAGATTGGGCCGTGCCCGCCTCCCATCGCTACATCGGCGGAGATACACATTGCTTGCTACTGGCTTTACTCTCGACATCATTTTCGACTTGGCCGATGTCGGAAATCCCAATTACGTTGTCCGGGAAGTCCACTACTTCCCTTACTCGGCCGGGTTTCCTCGCGTTCTCCGCCGGGTAAAGAATTAGTCGGATGCCGATGCGCTCTACGCTCTTAGCCGCCGTGAGCCAGTGTCACTGTATGTGGTTGGGGATCGCTTAGTGCCTCTTGGACTCTAGGGCTACTTCGTGGCTCACGTTGGCAGGTTGTATAGGGGTCGCGGCTAACGATGTCAGGTTATGTATCCCGACATGTGAAGCCGGCCTTGCTTTTTCTCATGGCTCCTCCGCGGTCGGGTTAGGGGCATTCCTTGGCTATCCCCGTGAGGAGGGGCCTTTCTAGGTTTTCTTTTTTAGGCTTAGTAGCTCTCGGTCGGAGCATGCCTCTTTGTAATTTCTTGTAATAGCTTGCTCTCTTTTGTCAATGAATAAAGTATTTTGTTACTGCTTATCTTCTCGTCTTTGCTTTTGTTCTTCGTTTTCCTTGTTGTTGTCGGGCTACTCCGGCTTCTCTTGACTGCATTGCGCCAAGGGAAGCTCGCGGGGCAAATTGAGTTGCCAGCATCTCTTTTTGTTGCTTATAAATTGTGTCTATGTGTGCTTTTTGGCTTACGACTTCAATGTTGCTTGGCGACTAAGCCCCTTGCCTACTTGTTTTACGCCTGTTCGCGGTTGAGCCTCTTTTTGGGTTGCTCTCGGCTTCTCGAGGGCCTTGCGGCTCTCAGGGTGATTCTCCTCATCGTTGGCCACTTGGTTTCGTTTCTTGTTGTACCCGGCTTTGTGGTTTTCATTCCCTTATTGCTTCTTTGCTTTGTGGGGTTTACCTATTCTTGCAATTTTGGTGCTCCCGCTTCCCCCTTGTTTCGTCGTATTTTCCGTTGTTGTTGTTTAGCCTCCCCTGAGCTTGGTTGCCGTGGGTCATTACCTTTACCTGTTTTGCTTTTACCGGTCTGGTGTTGCTCCTTTCCTTTTAGGCAGACTGGTTCATGTACATTTATTGTCTTAGTCATTTCAATATTGCCCCTGACCTTTCTCGGGCTCAATGTTGCTTTCAATATTGCTTGGTGTTGATTAGTATTGCTTCCGCCATTTCTCGGGCCCAATATTGCTTGGTGTTGCTCAGTCTTGCTCTCGCCCCTTCCCGGGCCCAGTATCGCTTAATTATTTCTTTTGCCCCTTCCGGGCCTTGACTTTCTCAAAATTGCTTAATTATTGCGTTCGCCCCTCCCCGGGCCTTGCCTTTCTCAATATTGCTTTCGCCCCTTCACGGGCCTTGCTGTAATATCCCTCAATTTTTAGTAAGGATATTCGGGTAATTTTTCCCAACCTTCACTAATTAATTATTTCGCTTTCAGTGAAGTTTGGATTTTCTGAAATATGCATGATATCCCAAATAATTCCCTGAGTGGTATAAAATACATTCGATGTATTTTCGGAATTTAGAATATTTGTTTGAAGACAAACAGATAATTCCCGGGATTAAATGCCCATCCCCATTTTAATATTCTTAAACCCCACTCCTCCTTGTCTCCCCGCGTGCTCTCTCTATTGTCTCCCCTGCATGCCCACCTCGAGCCACGTGCTGTCGGGGCACACCGCTCAAGAGATTGGTAGGGGGAGCTGCCCTCCTCCTTGGCCTTTAAAAGAAGCCAGATGAAGAGTTGAGGGGACATCCGATCTCTCTCCCGTCTCTCCTGCTCTCGGTCTTCTTTCCGCTGGCGAGCCTCCTCCGTCTTCTCCGGCGAGCCGCAACTTAGAACCGCGTCAAGCTACTGTTGCTCCGCACTGGGTGTTCTCTGCCGCTGGAGTTGCTGCTGCTAGTGGTCGCCGGCGACGAGCAAGCTAGACCCGTCAACGAGCCTCCTCCCCGGTGAAGACGTCGTTCTGCAGTGTTGCCATCTGTCGAGCTCCGCCCCTGCTGGTGTTGCCGTCCGCCGCTGGTGCTCCTCCCCGGCGACGCAGGCCAGTCTGGTGGCGAGTCCCTTCCCAGCGAGCTGTGCGTGGAGCGTGGCTGCGTGTTGCCATTATTGCTCTGTTGTTGTACTGTTGTTGGTGTTGAACCGAGGAAGAAGAAGGGGAAAAATGCCCAAGTGGGCCCCCTTGCTTTGTTTCGGTATTGGGCCGAGAAGCCCAATTCGTTTCCAGTCCAAATTCAACCCGAAATTATTCAAGCGGTATAATTTCGATCCCCTTTCGTCCGTATTTTTTCTTAGGAAAATTTAATAAATATTTTATGATTTAATATCATAGAAATTTATTAAATATAATTCCTTAAATTCGTCCAGTCATATTAATTGATAGATAATTAATTTGTCAGCTAGAACGTGATCGGCTGGATTGCGTGTGGACTCGTACTCTGGTAGGAATATTCTGAAGCTTAAGCCATATCCTCATAAAGGATATTTTCGGGTGTCGTCTCGTCCAGATTCATCGCCGAATCTATTCCAGGCAAGTGGCGGTTCGCTCTTGCTCATCGTTCCATATTTACATTAATTATCAGTTGTTTATCTGAGTAATTAATTTGGAATGATTACTGTGTTTGTCTGGAATTGGTTTTATAAACTGTTTTGGAAAATCATATAATAGGTTGTATATCTGTTAGAACGACGCTATTATCCGTGATCGCCTTCCGGGCATTTATGTGGATTTATCTTGTACTGTGGTTGTGTTGTAACTGTAAGTTAGCACAAGTATTGGTAGGAACGCCTGGATCCTGAGAGTTCCATGCGCGTTCCTTTATAACTGTAAGGGCGATGAAGACCCAACGATTGTTAAAGTTTGAACTCAGTGAGGTTCATTCTTTTAAAGGGCGAGCAAGACCCTGTGATAGTAGAAGTTTGGACTCTGTGAGGTTCATTCTTTCGATGTAGATTCAGAGGTTTGGACTCAGTGAGGTTCATTCCTTAGATATGGGTCCTGCGTGACAGGGACATATATTAAAAGCTTTTAATGTGTTAATCGATTTGGAATTAAATAAGATAAGGTGCCCGAGAGAACTTAATTAATATACCTTTGGCGAGTAGTGCAGCTAAGTAAATAGTGCAGCTAGGAAAGCTCGTCTTGACTTTTGATCTGAGTACATTCTCTTTCCAATCTGGATTCGCTGTAAGCGATGAGGTTGGTCGTGAACCGAAACATCTTAGTCAGTTTTTAAATCATCGTTATGTGGTTCTGTAAGATCCAGACTTGAATGTAGTACGTTCTCCTTTCGATCTGGATTCGCTGTAAGCGGTGAGGTTGGTTGTGAGCCGAAGCATCTCAGTCAGCTTTTAATCGCTGTTGTTTGATTCTGTAAACATTCCAGATTTGTCATATTTCCTTAAAGACTCATTTCCTTTGGAATCTTCTTTCGAGTCGATTTCTGTGAAGATTAAGTCTTCCAGAATCTTCTCTTGTGCATACCTCTTGTTGTTATTCCGTGAAAGTGTTGGGTTATGTATCGTCTCTTCGGTTATTATTCGAGGGACAATGATAGTAAACGGTTACGATCACTCAAACCACTCTGCTTTTTACCCTTGCTAGTCTATTCAAGTAGACTAACCCACGAACATTGTTCTCCGCATGTGGGCTGGTGTCATCCGTTCGATTCGGCACATCAGATAGAGCGAAGATATGAGGAGACTAGATTGACTATGAAGACGACGGTTGTTTTTGGATGTTTTAATAATTTCTTTTAATCAGGTTGAGATCCTTGGGCAGGTGATCTTTAAGATCACAACCCTTTTTGTAATATCTTTTATAAGACTTCCGCTGTACTTTGTTTAAACTCTGTGTTTGGCCTATTCGGGATTGGGTTGTAATCTCGTAACTCATGTTTCATTTGATTGATGTTTTGATTTGAATACTTTGATCATTATGTATCAATTGTATTCCATGTATTGTATTTAAAACGGTAAAGCCTTGGGTGATCTCGGTAAGGAACACTGAGGTCACTGGCGGTAATACCTTTCCAAATGGGTTAAGATTTGGGAGTGTTACAGTTGTGGTATCAGAGCCAAAGGTTTTAAAACGGGTTTGGGATTTTATAAATCATTTATCCGTTTTTGAAAATGCTTTAAAAGGGCTCTGAATTTTCATAGTGAAAAGAATTTCATTTTCAACCGTTCATAGTCATGTCTTCTGTATAGTCTGATATAGTAAGCTTGCTTCTATGTCTGGAAAGACTAATTCCTTCCCCGTTGCCCCGCTAGATATGGGTGCATTCTGTTCTCTTCAGAGGAACCCGGGAGAAGCCGAGGTGGTTTCACCATCTCTAGTTAGGCTTGATTCCCAGTTCCCTCGTTTGGAGTTAAGATTGTAGAATCTAGTAACTCGGTTTGAGTTCATCAATAGAAATTACCAAGTTGATCTATTCTAAGTTGATTTTATTACAATAAGTATATCAGAATGATATTAATGTGATAAAATCCTTGGAATTTGATCGGTAAATAGATGGTGAACACGAGGAACGTTATCCGTGCTGGTGCTGGGTCGAGTAATGACCCCAGACCAAACCCGAGGATTGATGCAGACCCGTCAGGAGAGCGTGAGTCTGTCTTCAATAATAATCCAGGAGGCAATGGCCAAGCTCAGGCCGACGCTCCAGTAGTGCTCGATGCAGCGACAGTCGCAGCAATTCGGGGGATTGTTCTGCAAGCAATCACCGAGATAATGAGGTCAATCGCACCTCAGGCCCAAGGAGTGCCAGTACCTCCAGAAGTTCCGAGGTTTGAGGAACAAGAGAACCAGGTACTACACGGAGGCGTGATCAGGAATAGAGGGGAGTATGGCCGAGCTCTGAAGGCCATTAACTCTATGAGACCTGACAGCTATGATGGAAAAGGAGAGCCAGTCAGAGTGGCTCATTGGTTCTCACATATGGAACGGTTGTTTCGTAATGTTGAGTGCACTGAAGCAGAGAAAGTGCACATAGCTTCTCTACAGTTGAAGGAAGAAGCCAGTGAATGGTGGGAGAGTACCGGCTTAGCTGATAGCCCGGTGTTGACCTGGTCAATGTTTAAGACCAAGAAGACGGATCGTTTCTTCTCTCGAGCTATGAGGGAGGAGAAGCACAAGGAGTTCTTGTATCCTAAGACGGAAGGGTTGAAGGTGACAGAGCTCGCCACCAAGTTCAATCATTTGCTGCAGTATGCTGAACCGCAGATATCCAGTGAGGCACAAAAGATCTGGTACTTCCATGAATGGATGAGCCCGAATATTAAGCCATGGATGGTGCACCACACATGCTCTACTCTGGAGCAGTACGTGGATGCGGCCTACAAGTTGGAAGTCACACTGGAGGAGTCCGCTCATAAGCGGGAGAATCAAGTTAATGGAAAGGATGGGCAACAGGATCGCCAGGTTGGTTCATTCAAACGACCGGCATCGCCTACCAAGTTTGAGAAGTCTGGTCGTGCTAAGACCGAGACAACTCAGTCTGACTCTTCCAGGGGCTCAGGTTGGAGCAGCGGAGTGATTCAGTGTCACAATTGAGGTGCATCTGGGCACAAAAGTTTTGCATGTCGGTATGAGAAGAAGGCATGTTTTGGTTGTGGGAAGGAAGGACATATGCAGAGGTTCTATCGGTAGGGAATGCAGAAAGGAGCGGAGTCTCATCAGGGGTCTGTTAATCCAAAAAACAGACCTAGGTTTAAACCAGCAGAGACTTCCAATCCTTCGATGCAGACAACTCTGCAGAATAAAGGGAAAGCCCCAATGGCTTCTGAAAATCAGAGTCAACGTCTTTATGTGATGTGTGAGGCGGATGGACCCTATGCTCCAAACGCTTAGAGTACTTTGTATCTGCGTTCTACTTTTGTTAATGTGTTGTTGATGTGGGTGCTACCCAGACTTTAATTTTGGATGGTTGTAAGTTAAGTTGTGTGTGCAACGAGGTTGTGAACCTTTTGTTGTAACTCTTCTTATATATGATCCTTTGGTTTATACCAAGTTAATGTTTCGTTGCTTGGTATGGGGTAAGGTCTCGTGTTTGAGACTCATCAATAACCTCTTAGGAGATGGCTGCTTATTAATTAGGTGGAGCTACCAAGGATGGGTTGAGAGGTATGGACAGCGGCTCATGGCAACAGTGGACGCTGGTAATGGCTGGGCCTGGGCTCGGAGCCACTAGTGAGTCGTTTGTGAACCATGTAGTGGGCTGGTCCAAGATGGTGACCATTTAGTGGGAACCAAGCGTCTGTCGGATTGTAGATTACCATCAAGGGTAAGAAATTCAAAGCGATTTGACCTAAATAACCATGGTCCCATACGATAATTATTCTCAGTATGGATTGACGGAAGCGTCATAAGGCAGTGATAGACTTCAGTTTTGATATTCATGTGGTTAGAGGATTTCCGAGTGTCTTTCCAGAAGATATTCTTGGATACCCCGAATCGTGTCGTGGAGTTTGTCATTGATCTCGAGCCGAGTACCACACCGATCTCTGAGGCACCGTACCGGATGGCTCCTGTTGAGATGCAAGAGTTGAAGAAGCAACTCAAGGATCTTCTTGACAAAAGTTATATAAAGCTGAGTGTATCACCTTGAGTAGGAGTGTCCTAGTTTTATTTGTCAAAAAGAAAGCTTGCTTCTATGTCTTCTGTACAGTCTGATATAGTAAGCTTGCTTCTATGTCTGGAAAGACTAATTCCTTCCCCGTTGCCCCGCTAGATATGGGTGTATTATGTTCTCTTCAGAGGAACCCGGGAGAAGCCGAGGTGGTTTCGCCATCTCTAGTTAGGCTTGATTCCCAGTTCCCTCGTTTGGAGTTAAGATTGTAGAATCTAGTAACTCGGTTTGAGTTCATCAATAGAAATTACCAAGTTGATCTATTCTAAGTTGATTTTATTAAAATAAGTATATCAGAATGATATTAATGTGATAAAATCCTTGGAATTTGATCGGTAAACAGATGGTGAACACGAGGAACGTTATCCGTGCTGGTGTTGGGTCGAGTAATGACCCCAGACCAAACCCGAGGATTGATGCAGACCCGTCAGGAGAGCGTGAGTCTGTCTTCAATAATAATCCAGGAGGCAATGGCCAGGCTCAGGCCGACGCTCCAGTAGTGCTCGATGCAGTGACAGTCGCAGCAATTCGGGGGATTGTTCTGCAAGCAATCACCGAGATAATGAGGTCAATCGCACCTCAGGCCCAAGGAGTGCCAGTACCTCCAGAAGTTCCGAGGTTTGAGGAACAAGAGAACCAGGTACTACAGGGAGGCGTGATCAGGAATAGAGGGGAGTATGGCCGAGCTCTGAAGGCCATTAACTCTATGAGATTCTTGATGCTTGACTCCCTAGTTTCAACACTAGTGCTGAAATGTTTATCCAGAGCTTGGAGCATATCTTCAGTTGACATGGAGGAACTAGGATTGGACACTGGTGGGCTATGCTCATAGGCCGGATTGTACTATTGTGGAGCACCCTGCTGGTAGAACGATTGTGGCTCCGGGTAGAACTCCAGGTAGTCATGACCATATAGAAGGTATTGTTGGTACCCATAACTCGAATTGGGGTGATCTCTCCACCCTAGAGTGTATGCGTAGGAGTATGGGTCATATCACGGCTCTCCCCAGAAATCCATATCTGTATCAAAATAAATAAATAAATAAATAAAAAATCAGTAGCACGGGTGTGGACCGTAAGAGAGGTCCACACCAAAGTTGGTAACAAACAAAAACACAAAAACAGAAATTTTGACTCCCCGGCAACGGCGCCAAATTTGACAGAGCTAAAGTCGTGATGCCTATCAAATAAATCCCAAAATACCTACTAAGTAGTATAGCAAGCAAGTCAGGGTCGATCCCACAGAGAGTTAGGTTATCAACTTATGCAATTTGTTATCACCAACTAGGAACTAGGGGGGGGGGGGGTTGTTTGTGTTTCTCGTAACAAGCAATAAGGAAACAAGTAAATAAGTTCGCAGGAAAAGGTTGTAAATATGATGGGAAAAAGCGCCACACTCAACAGAGATCCACACAACAATAGATAGGTCGATCACGGAATTCTATCAATCTCAAGTTCTCAACTTTCCTATAGTTGTTCTTATCCCGATCTTAGATAACTATTAGTTCTACCAGCCCTAATAATACTTATTACTAAATCAAATCCGAAAACCTTCAGAACTCAATAAAGCAATAGCATTCAACCAAGGATTAACAAGACACATGCAATAGAAACAACTCGTTACTATAAGCATGCAATTAACTCTCTCTCACAATTATGCGCTCGGATCCCCTATACGCACAATCGTGTTCGCTACTAGATATGCAACCCGAACCCAGAATCACAAGTCCTAGCACTTAGGAAGATATCAATAAACCTAGGTAGATACTCTAGATAAATCAACATAAACCAATAAACATTTAAGCACAAGAGAATTAATCCAACTAGATAGGAAAACGAACAAGAGTAGAAAACTCACAACCAATCAATTGCTGGCTTCAAACTGTCAAGTGCAACAATGGAGGTTTAGTTCTCCACTAGGATTTGTGAGAGGAGAAACATGAAAAGTGGCAATTAGGGTTCTTGGTGGCAAAACAAAAGGTCACCTAAATAAAGTCTTAGAAATAACCTTAAGTACTAGGGCAAATAATCCAGAAATAAATAAAAGGAAATAACAAACTTGGAAACAAATGTTCGGAATTAAAAGAACACGGAATTAAAAACTCGCAAAGAAGATCTTCAGCGCGTCCCACCGCGGGTGCGCCAGACTCCACCGCTGGGTGTGGCCATTTAACAGAAACTCCAGTTCTCTGACGACCTCGCCGCGGGTGCGGCAGTGCCCACCGCTGGGTGCGGTGGGATTCCAGTACTTCAGCTTCTGCGACACTTCAGTAAAAACGCCATAACTTTTGATTCCCAACTCGGATTGCGCTCATATTTTGAGGACTTGTAGTAGACTTCAAGATCTAACTCCTCGAATTGGAATCACTCCATTTGGACATCTGAGTAGAGATAACGAACCATTTGAATTCAGCCCACTGTTCTTCTACTCTTCTCTTCACTTCCTTGGCGTCTTCTCCTTGTGGCTTCCTATGATCTCCAAAATAGCTCAAACACCTCCAAAAATACCAAACTTCGCCCCCAAACGCCATACATATGAATGTGTCTAAATCTACCCGAATGGCACCAATAAACCCTCTAAAGACTCTTACTTAAGCCCTACAAAGTAGTGCTTATCACCCCACCATCCATAATGACGCTAAGGGAGGCGGTTTGGACTAGGCAATGTGTGTGGAAGAGATTCTCACGTTGGTCCTTCAAATCTCCTTCAAGCACGAAGAGGACACGCCTCATGACCATGCTTAGCGGTGTGCTAGCCCGGGTATCATGTGGGGCACAAGCGTAGTGGTCCTCTTTGAGGTTCTCTTCGGCCTCCTCGTAGTGACTCTCCTCCTCGGCCTTGGGCTCATCCTCAAATGATTCATACCCGAATTGGGTGGTGAACAAAACCCTCTTGTTGTTTGGACAATCATGTTGCATATGGCCACGAGCTTGGCATTTGAAGCACACACGGTCTCACGCGCGGTCGTCAACAGGGGCAGTGGGGCGTGCGTTGGCGCGGGGGTGTGCATGTGCGCCGGGGAGCTGCAGGAGTGCGCTACCGCTGGGGCTGCTGGCGCGATGTCGGGGTGGGGATGCGAGGGAAAGCGAGAAGAAGGCACGCCTCATAACCATGCTTAGCGGTGTGCTGGCCCTAGGTATCATGTGGGGTGCAAGCGTAGTGGTCCTCCTCGAGGTTCTCTTCGGCCTCCTCGTAGTGACTCTCCTCCTCGGCCTCAGGCTCATCCTCAAATGATTCATACCCAGATTGGGTGGTGAATAAAACCCTCTTGTTTTTTGGACAATCATGTTGCACATGGCCACGAGCTTGGCATTTGAAGCACACACGGTCTCACGTGCGGTCGTCAACGGGGGCAGTAAGGCATGCTGTAGGCACTGGGGTGCGCGCTAGCGTGGGGGTGTGCATGTGCGCTGGGGTGCTGCAGGAGTGCGCTGCCAATGGGGTGGGTGGCGCGGTGCCGGGGTGGGGATGCGAGGGAAAGCGAGAATTAGTGGGAACCAATTAATTATAGTTAGCACCATACCTTGGGGGTTGGGTGGGTGACCACGCGGCTCGCTTCTTGCGTTGGAGTTGATTGTAGATCTCTATGGCCGTGTGCATCAAGGTATTGAGGTCCTTGATGTTGTGGAGGGTCAAGGGCTCTCAAATGTCAATGTCAAGGCCTCGCAATAACATGGTCCTTAGGGCGGCTGACGAGCAATGACTTCGGCCTTGTGAACAAGCTCTTCCAACTCGAAAAAGAACTCCAAGATGGTGTGCGATCCTTGCCGCGTGAGGGCAATCATGGGGCGCATTTTCTCCTTGTAGTCCTTGGGCACACATCGCTTGGCCATCACAAATATGAGTTGGTTCCACGCGACGATGGGTGGCATACGGCGGCGCTCGCGGTCCGCCTCGTAGCGATACCACCATGATCGTGCCCCATCGGTGAAGTGAAGCATGGAAAACTCAACCTTCTCCCTCTCATCATAGTAGCAATGAGAAAGAGTGTACTCTGTGCTTTGTTGCCACTCAATGAACGACGTCATACTCGCCACTAAAATTCTCAATCTTCACCTTGATCTCGCGGCGTTGGCCAAAGTTGACCATGAGAGCATGGTGGTCACGGCAGGGGCCATGATCACGGGGCTCATGGCCATGGAGTGGGAGTGGAACATCGTCGGTGCGACGCTCATAGGCATTACAAGGAAGCGGTACGTCATCATCACGACGACCAGGGGGCGTCGTGGGCGGCCTCGGCCTCGACCGGGGTCGCATCAGGGCACTTACTCCGGGATGTAATCTTCATCATACTCCTCATCATAGATCTCTCCAATAGGACCTTGGTAAGGTTGGTCCTCTTCATCGTCATAGAGTGCATCACCCTCCTCTTCGAAGTCGTTGAAGTAGTCACCGCGGGGCGTGCGGCTCTCGCCACCATCAGAGTGGTGCCTTGCATTATGGCAACGCAATGGTCGCCGATGGTCATAGACGCTGGAGCATGCTCCTGGCCTAGCATGAGGCCCTCCATCCGAGGACGCGACATCAGACTCGTGGTCATATTGTCGATGAAGTGGCGATACCCTTGGGTTGTAGTCCTCACTTGGATCAACTTGCCCCAGGTGGCTCTCAATTTGGGAAGGGAGCCGATGTGGGGACGGCATGCATCAAGTGTAGGGGTGAGCACGACCCTTTCCCTTGTTGCGGGGTGCGGCTCTACAGTGGCGCGCCGCATTGTGACTCTTCGGGTTCATGTAGACTTGGGGAGATGGACTCGTAGGATGGGGCACGGGCGGCAACATGCGAGCTTAAAGCGCAGTCAATTGGTGCTTGAGCTCGGAAATCTCAGCATCCTTGGCTTGATCCACCGAGGGGAAAGGGGGTGAGGTATTGTCGCGGGTGACTCCTAGTCCTTGATCTTCCATGGAGCTTGTTCCTAAGGTAACCATGAACCACGAGAGTCAATAGGCACAAGGCGAGCAATCACAACCAAGTAATCACAATGCTTTCCCATATTAATTTCAGTTATACCACTCATGGGTTATCTAGTTAAGTCGTGGGATTCAAACCAATCAAGGCAATCAAGCAAGGGCATGCAACAAGTAACTTCACAACTTAAATTTAATATATGAAATCAAGACATGAGAATCAATGCATAAACAAGCAATTGAGTGGGCCGAAGGCATCTCCTTGGTGTTTTGACTTTGAGAAAGAAATATGGAGGTGTGGGCTTAGTGGGCCTTGATGTCGCGGTGAAAAGGCTTTGCCACATTGCCTATGGCGTGCAATTTGCCTATCTCTTGCTTCTCTTTCTGTTTTCTTTTTCTTTTTTTTTGAATTTGAGATGACTTTTTTTTATTCTTTTTTTTGAATTGGGCGGAAACAAGGTAACTAGACAAGAATTTACTCTTTTTTGGGTAGAGACAAACAATTTAAAAGAGAGAAAGTGGGAGGGAGGAGAGGAGTCATGAATGGAATCAACCAACAACTCAAAAGCAATTGCCTTTAAAGGCCCCAATCCCTAGCATGATACCCAACAAAGGACAAGTTGGAAGTTATCCAAAATGGAGCAAACAAGGAAGGTGGATTTTGGAAAAGTGGTTTTGGCTTTTTGCTAGTTTGGGAGGGCAGTGGTCCCCTTTTGTGTCTTGGATCTTTGGAAACCCTAGCTAGCTAGGTTAACATGGGAAAGGTAAGGGAGGGTGGCGGCTGGCTATGGAGGCTAGGGGAGTGGCGACGCGGTGGATTGGACGAGTGGGCGGCAGAGTGATAGCACGCGGTGTGGAGATAAAAAATAAGGAAAAATCAAAGGAAATGCAAGGGAAGGTGAAAACGAGTGACATCAAGAAATTAAAATGACAAAGGAAGTGACTTAGCTTGGCCGCTGAGCTCTGATACCACTTGATGCGAAACGCCCCAGTGAGGAGGCGCCTTGGGTGCGTTTGCTTGGAATGTGGCGCAAGCAAGACCTCCCTTCAACTCCTTCTTGGTGGACCTTCTCTGGAGCACAACATGAAAATAACCTCAAAGTGAGATTTCGATGGGGGTGTGACGGCCAGATAACCTCAAAGGTGAGGTTATTTGAGTGTGGTGCTTCACTAGAGTGCGGCGGCGACTAGGCTCAAACACAGAGCGACTGAGCTGGGGGCGATAGGGGCATGAGGCCTATGGAGCGAGAGATAGAGCTGAGTGATGGAGTGAGAGATTGAGTGAGAGCAAGAGAACCCAAACACTAGAGCTTAAGGCCTAGGGGTTTAGGGGAGGAGGGAGACCTCAACTAAACACAACTAAACCTAACATTGCAATGGAGCACATAAAGATTCTTAAAAAGTCTTACACACATGTGGCCATGGGCCTAAGAGTTAATAGGCTTGGTCCACTACAAGTGGCCAACACTCCCAACATAAAACAAGACAATAACAAAGTAAAGGGGAAGGAATATGTACGTGATTACACGGGGGTTCCACGCGGGGGCACGCCATGGAGCGCGTTGCTTGGCTGCTCTGCGATGGTCACCATGGTGGGGGACTCGCGACTTAAGCCAATGCTAGCGTGAGCCTGGGTGACGATGGATTGGGTGGCTTGAGCTATAGAGTGAGCACGGGTACGGGTCACGAATTCGGTCGACTTAACGCTCATCAAATCCTCATCATCCATCGCCGTTAAGGTTTGGGGCCATCAGCAAGGGCTGACAAAGGATCCTCATGAGTGGGAGCATTGGGGTTGGCATTGTAAGGGAGGGCACATGTAGCAGATTGGTTATTAGGATAAATAGTGTGAGTGTGGTGAGTAGCATGGAGGGAGACAAGGGAAAATATGGGCATGGGAACCATATGAGGAGGAGCCGAGGAGGGGTGGGTTGGTCAGCAAAGGAGGGGACATGATTGTTGTGGAGAAGTACATGTTTGTAGCTCTTAGCAGGATCCATGGCACAACAGTGTGAGTGAATGAAATGAGAGTAGGCAATCGGGGAGAGAAGATGAGAAAAGATCAAGAAAGGAGGATGGATGGTGTACTGGGATGGGATGCAGTTCGTGTGGTTAAATAGGAGATTAGGGAGAGAATAATGATTATCAGCCTCAAGAAACCACCAGTAAAATTGCATTCAAGAATTAAGGCAAGATAAGAACGTAAGAGAAAGTCCTAGGGCAATCATAATAGTTGTCCCCTCTATATTAATGATGACATTGCAATGCTCCATGCAAAAAATAATATTTAAAAGTAAGTATATCACGACTGGTGGTAACACATAGTTTATAATTACGGATAACACAAAGAGCGTAAATGTTCCCATGAGCCTCATAGAAGCAAGAGAATATTTGTTCACAATTCTTAAGTTGATGGTCATAGATAAAAGAAATGCAGTCAGTAGAGAAACGAGACATTAATAAAAAGAGATCATCATTAATATCACGCATGCAAAGGAGAAATTCCAGTTGGATGTTGACAGAGTAAATTTCAGGAGCTTACGCCTATGGATAGTGTTAATTTTATTGTCATAGAGTTTGTATAGTGGGTTGACATGGAAGGAGCCACCAACCCAAAGCTAGAGTACGAAGAAGCCAAATAAAACTCAAGGCAATGGGAGAGTCCACTCCGTTTAAACACCACTGTAAATTTAAGATTAATGGTAAAAGTACTCATACATGCCAAAGAGTAGGTGCGATCCAGATTCATAGATGTAAGGATTTGGTCAAATTAACATGGAGATTTACAATATCTTGCACATTCACCCCAAGATCATAAGGAGGTTTAGACAGATTCGTAGTAGGTGCACGGGAGATGGGTTAGGGTTAAGTTTTGGGAGATCAATTAAGCATGATCATGCAGTAGACCCATCAGATTTGTAATGGGAGGGGTATAGGTAAGGGTTCAATTTCTCAATCGGTTGCCCCTCAGACCACGACGGCCATCAGAGACCAGATAGGGGCCAAGGAAGATGAAACACCACCAACAAGAAAACAGAAGGGAGGAGAGATGAGATAGTTTCTCTCTCATCCCTAAACTTTTTTGCAAGCGCTATATTAAGCATATAATTAATTAGTTAATGTGATATAAAAATAAAATAGTAAATACATTGAGTTTGTAAATCAACTTTTTTAGTTCAACAATCAAAGTTGGATTGTCTGTTATATTGAAAACAGTGAATTTACGACTATGTTCATTCAGCTTGTATAAGATAATATTTGGTGGGAAAACAATGAGATTCTAGCATTGAACATCAAATATTATAACTACTAATATTAAAATACAATAAAATTCTTAAATTATATTGTTAATGTCTATAATTTCATTAATTGGCTTAAACATGCGATATATAAGAACTGATCTACAAATAATATGAGGGTCCACTTATGATTGAAGTAATTTTATTTATATCAGCATGAATACTACCGAAGCTGTGAAGACTTTAGAAATAATTATAAAAATTAATAGTACAAAAAATATAGCTAAAATAAATAATGTTAGTGTATGATTATGTTATTGTTGTTGGTAGACCTCACGTTCGTCCTCGAATGAAATTGATCCATAAGACTCTATGTAATTCAAATATATCCAAAAAATCAATCTAATTTGTTTATCTTTTCCATTTATGATAAGATATAGTTACCTTATTTGATATATTTCTTTGTATCTTCCAAAAGACCCTGAGAAGCTATATAAATATTGTCATCGTAGTATCCTAAACATTTATGTCGTTAATTAACCTATAAGTTAATACGTTTTTTTAAATAGAATAATATATACGGAGTATAACTTTATCTGTACTTACTAAACAATCTGTTTATTATAAATTGTATATTATATAAAATGGTCCATATTATTTTTATCTAATAAATCATAACATAAACATAATACTAACCTCTCCTTGAAAATCAACATTTTTTTAAATTAAGAAATCATTAACAATGATTCGAATTTCACCACTAGATGCATTGACCAAATACATAATGTATAATTGATAATATTCTTATTTGACCAAATAATTAAAATTGGCTTTACAAATAAAATATAGTACTAAGGTTTATCATGTGTGATCATAGGAGCTCTACATTATAGTAATCAGTACTATATGATATATTTAATTACGTAGTATTGAACTTGAGATTTTCAAAAGATGAAAAACTAAAGGCAACTTTTAATTTAATATAATACAGAGAATACAACTTTTTATCTAAATTAAATTAAAATGTGTAATAAGGGTGTAAAACAACATATCATAATCGGTTAATTAATAAATTCACAATATTCGGTGCACAAGAGTTATTTTTTGTCCAATGAATTTGATACACGAATTATACGATATAATTCGGTTGTGCCGTTTTTTTATTTATTCGCACTTTAAACTTCGTTCGCACCTGACACGCTTTCTCTATTTCCAAATCATTATGCCTTATTTGTATAATCCTGCTAATCAAATCTTGCTAATCAAATATTATAATATATGTATGATATTTTATTTGGTAAATAAGAAAAAAATTGGTGATAACAAAGATAATGTAGTTTGTAGAAAAATAGAAGGGTGAATAGGTAAATGAACAATTTAAATTGGTGATGGGGCATTCCTTTAAGGTTGACACATAGGAAAGATACTAATAGCTTTAGTTATAGTATATATATATATATATATGGAGGAACGCTTTGGTAAAACGAGAATTGTGGTAAAACGGAGGTATTAATCTGAGATGTTGGATGGAGGGTGATGGACGAATGAATGAATGGGTCATATAGTTGATATGGTAGGAGTGAAACTAGCAGATCTTCTCAAATAAGGTAGTTAATAGATATTTTAATTAAAAGAATATAATTAAGGATATTGTTAGAGGAGAGAGAAAATCATATATTTCTTCCAAAACCGTTATATTTCGTTGATACATTTCTTCTTGTTCAACGATTTTTCAACGTTCATGAATATCGATCACATCTTTATGAATATCTTTCATGCGTTTATGAATATCGATGGACGTGAATATCTCCACATAAAACATGAATATCGCCACTTGTTTTTTTCAACGTCTTAATGCTTTGCAAATTCGTAGATTTGTAAATTTGTTCTTGTTGTTTTTGTCATTGTTTCTTGAATATCGTTCATGTTTGTATGAATATCTATGTTTAATATGTGGATATCACCAATTAAAGATATGAATATCACAACTTAAAATATGAATATCACCACTTTAATAATATATGAATAACATAATCAATTACACGAATATCATGATCAGTTACATGAATATCACACTCAAGTACATGAATAACATAACTCAATTCATGAATATCGATCACTACCAATTACATTAATAGTACCACCCAATTACATTAATATTAACACATATTACACGAACATTACCCCCGTTATCATGAATCTTACATGAATATCACCATTCAATTCATGAATATCGATCACTATCCAATTATTAATATTATCAAGCAATTACATGAATATCAACACATATTACACGAATATCACCCCCGACATCGTGAATATTACATGAATATCACCAATCAATTTATGAATATTAATCACTACCCAATTACATTAATATTACCACCTAATTACATGAATATCAACACATATTACATGAATATTACCCTCGATATCGTGAATATTACATGAACATCACCAATCAATTTATGAATATTGATCACGACCCAAGACACAGGAACCACCGAATTTGTAGATGTCACCGCCGACGAAGCCTTCTTGACCATCGGGATTAGCAGTTGCACACTGTAAAATGATTGATCAGATAACAATTTGTATATTTGGTAGTTGGTACGTAAGAAGTTTGTTGGGAAGAGGACCTTGTTATCGAAAAAACAAGATCAGAATATGAGTGCTTGGAGCATCAAAAAAACTTCTATAAACTCAACATCATTAAATGTACTATTTTACCTGTATTAGAAAGTGACCATTGTGCATTGGATAAAAAATGCTAGCTTTACAGGTTGGGACTCTTGGCAAATTATATTCTAGTGAAAGGAGATTTTTACTTACATCAATTACAACTCTGGCATATTGCAAAACCTCCTCTTCATTGGGTGCACCGCTATATTCTGCATAGTTTCCAAGCTCGGATGCAAAACCAAGATCACCAACCTAAGAAAATAAACTTCAATCTACGGGTATATAATGAAATACAATTATCCAACACTATAAAGAACTAAAGCCCCAAACCTCGGATAGCAAAATTCATATCGTATCAGCATATATGACACTCGCTCCACCTTCAGCCACCATAGTCCAAATTATTCCCTTTGGATTCAAGACTGTGAACTTCAACGACACACTTGTCTGCATTACAGTTATGAGACAAGTGCTTTAGCCAGATCTTTCATATATAACAAATCTCATATTAGCTTATTATTCAAAGGATGATAAGCTGAAATCAAAATTCCAATAAGCAGCGGAATTTTATACCTTCTCATCCAAACCATGGATGAAACTCTCTGTAAGGCTAACCCTTCCGAATGGAAATGGAAATTCAATATCTCCCCACCTGTGAAAAATTAGATGCATATTCAGAATGATAGATGTTCACACGAAATCCATTTATGGGATGTGAAACTAACACAAACTGATTTAGCTTCACCATTTTACAAGGTATCATAAAAAAGGGGAAAAAAGACCACACCACTGAAAGAAAAGGGAAGATGAAAGTAGAGGCATAGCTTCACCATTTTGAGTTTAGGGTTTTCCGGAAAATGGTACCTTGGACGAACCCACCTGTCGACCATCACACCACGCCTCCCAATCCAGATCCGCCTTCCACCGAACCTCCTCGGCGCCAGACCACCGGCGACCCACCGATTCAGCTTCAGATTACAGTGGAATTCGATACGCTTCGAATGGAAAGAGAGAGGTGGAGAAAACAAGAGGTTGTTGGGAGTAATCGGGAGATGCTGGTGGAATAATTGAGAGACGATTGCGGTTTCTAAAAAGTAAAAAAGGAAGTTGAAAAGATCTAGAAGATTTGGATAAAAAAATTCCTAAAATCAAGGAGAGAATAAAGAATTTGGTGTGTGTAGTCCACTATATTAATTTATACCCTTTTAGCTTTAATTCGGGCCATTGATTTGATTCTAATCTAAATGTCCTTATTTGTACTTTCGTTTTATCCTAAGAGGCCGTTTCACCAGATCTAATCTACTATATAATAACTAAAGCAGAATCGCGGCTACACTGCACGCGCCCTAAGAATGCATCCGGAATTTCCGCTGCCACGTGGCATTCCCACAATAATTTGTCAACGTGGCAACCGCACAATAATTTGTCCACGTGGCAACCGATCCTTATTATCCGGGTTTTGCCTCATTTTTCCCTTGAATAAAGATCTGCCAGAATATTTGTTTATCTTTTGTAATCGTGAAGATTGATCTGAAATGCTATTTTTGTCAAAGATATTTGGTAAACAATACAAAATATTTTGAAAATGTAAATAATGTTTTTTTTGGCTAATTTCTTATCCTGCATATTTTTATCATGTCTAAATTAAGCCTAATATATTATCATGTATTATACGTATACCTAATCTGTATAACCCTATTGTGCTATGACAAATAGCACACAACCTTCAATCTACTGATCTTTTTTTTAATGCAAATATTTATTAAAAATTACAATTATAATCTATCCAAATAGCAAAATTATGTAGTGCATGGTTTATACGAACCGTAATAAACTTTAAATCACAAGCAAAATAACAGAACCTGCACAGAAACAAGCAAGAAATTGCCAACAAAACAAGCAAGAAATTACATGCCTAGAAATCACAAGCAAATTAACAAAACCTGTCCAGAAACAAAACATTAAATCCAAAATATGAACCTGCAATGTACAATGGCCAAAACAAAGCACAAATAAAAATGCAATTAACTATGACCAAAAACAAAACCACAAATTAAATTGACTAATAAACCAAACCATAAATGAACCTGCAATAACCAAAGAAGAAATTAATTGTGGCCAAAAAAATTACTTTGTACAACTTTTTTGGCACATTCTAATGCAAATAATATCAAATCTTCTGAGGCTGAAAATACATATAAATCCAACACTGAAGCAAAAATCGTCCTGTCCATAAATAGTCAAAATGTGTAGTATTACGTAATAAACAGTACATAATAAATCAAAAAATATATCGATATCCAGTTATGCCCAAATTCGTCTACTAAAACTTGTGTTAGAAGACTTAGTTATTGGCAGTATAAATGTAGAACATCTGAGGTATTTTCATTACGTACTACAGTAGAAAACTCTTTCAGTGAAGAGGTAATACTAATTGTTTTCTGATTGTTTTCTTATTGATTTTATTACATATACTAATTGTTTTCTGATTGATTTCATTACATATACTCATCGATTTCTGATTTGTGGGAAAAAAAAACCATAACTTATATGAATTCTGGAATAAGATGAGAAACTTATTTTTTTGCATAAACTACAATCAAAACGGATACTAATTTCGTAAACCGGTTTTTTGTCCATGTATAATTTTAAATTATAAGAATGCATATTGATTTCTTATCTAATAGCAAAAACAGATTTTGATTTAATACCTAAACTCATTTAATACAGTTTAACTGAGTTGTTTATGTACTAAGAATGCATGAAAAAGGTATTAAATCAGGTATCAAAACATATATGTCCATGTACTAATGTAGGTAGTTCGTCCTCAAGTATGTGTTAATGAATATGCATTCTTTCCAGTAAATCTTAGTATTTTTTTCATAGCATATTTAATAAGATTTAATTCAGATTTTACATTTTATATAAAACTGCATAAAATTTTGAAGGTATGAAAAAGTAGGTACAGATCATGCTCCGAGAGGCTATTACAATAGCCCTTTTGCCGATTATTATAACACGCTCTCGGAACATGATCTGCACCCACAAATACCCTCTCATTGATATGAATATTTATATATTTTGTTTTGTTTTATGTCAAAAACTCAACATCAAATCAAGGACATTATAGGTATCTGAGGTCATGGTCAAGGGATCACATACAGCCAGAAAGTCAAGTTGGATTTCTTATCTTCAATCTAGATCAAGTATAATGATATCTAAATTTATATGTTACAAGCATTTATCATGCAGTTAGAATAAAAGTCAAGTTTACATTATGGATATCTATATTCCAGTTAAATAGCATTTTTATTCATTTTTCTTTTCAGGTCATGGTCAAGGGATCACATGCAGCCAGAAAGTTCAATCCTAGGAGGAATCGAAACTAAAAGGTATTGTTTATGTTTATGTGGTTCGATTTGTATAGTTTGATTGTGTTCATCTATAATTAAATCATTAGTTTTCAGTTATATGCTTTAGGTTAACTATCTAATGATAAAATACTGACTACTCTATGCAAACATTAATCAGAGCATTTAGTTCTAGGCGTACCTTTATGTCTTTCATGATTAACCAATATCAATCCAAAGTTGTAATTTCTGATTCCAATCTGACTCCCACATGGCAATCCTATACCAACAATAAATCATTTGGATTAATGAATAGATTTATAAAATAAATTAAAATAGTGATCTTACGTGTAAAGAGATAGAACCATAACCTTTAGTGTATATCTTTAATCAAAGTAAGAGATGTATGTTGGAGGACAAATGCTCAAACCTGTAATTGTAAATGTTTTAAATTCAGTCATTAGAATACAAGTTAATGAGCACTAAATTATAGTCTTAATTTCAGGAAGGTATACCTTTAGATCTTTCAGTTTAGGCTAGGGTTTAGATCTTGGCTTATTTGTCGAAACCAATCCGACATGGAATTCCTATAACAAAAGCAAATAAGTTAAGTACACAATAAATATATAAATTAATTTAACATAGTATGATGTTAATTTTAAATATAAATAACCATGACTGGAAGTGTATGTTAAATTAGACAAAGAGATGTATCTTGGATTTCTTATGTTGCAACCTATAATTTGAAATTTATTTAAATCAGTAATCACACTACCAATTAATTATGCTAAAGATAGGCTAAATTTATATGCTACAAGCAATACCTTGAATCAGATTAATCTATGCAGATTTTGGTAATCTCATTTGCAGTGCAGAACCATATACATATATTGTCGGTTATATGTTGAAATGTATGCTTGCAAAAGTACAAATAAACAGCAATTAGTATACAAGTTAATAAGCATAAATAAATAATCTACATTGTAATTTAAAAATTTCTACTTTGCAGAATATGAAAAGATTGACCTTGACATTCCACATTTTATATTAATTCACTGTTGTTATCAGGGCCACCTCGAGTGCTCATATGCAATCAGACAGAGAAAAGCAATTGCAAAGGTTAATGTGGTATTGTACGGAAATAGTTTTTCCAACATATCTAAGCACTATACAAAAGGTACTGTTATATCTAATATTGTTATGTATATAGTAGATTATGTTTACATACTTAGAATTAATTTTGTTTGAAACATACATTCCGACATATATTTAAATGTAAATAATTTTCCTATATCTGATTATAGCATTTTCAATTCTATATCATACTTGCACACAAACAAATAAGACAACTAAGGAAAAATATGATTGAATTATAGTCAAACACCGATTAATATGTACCAAATATTCATATATATGCAGTAAAGAAAAATATAAACATGCAAGCTCTTATAGTTAGGCAAGATTGTATTTAAATGTAAATAATTTTCCTATATCTGATTATAGCATTTTCAATTCTATATCATACTTGCACATAAACAAATAAGACAACTAAGGAAAAATATGATTGAATTATAGTCAAACACCGATTAATATGTACCAAATATTCATATATATGCAGTAAAGAAAAATATAAACATGCAAGCTCTTATAGTTAGGCAAGATTGTATTTAAATGTAAATAATTTTCCTATATCTGATTATAGCATTTTCAATTCTATATCATACTTGCACACAAACAAATAAGACAACTAAGGAAAATATGATTGAATTATAGTCAAACACCGATTAATATGTACCAAATATTCATATATATGCAGTAAAGAAAAATATAAACATGCAAGCTCTTATAGTTAGGCAAGATTGATGTAAGCATTTATTAAAGTTGAATACAATATATTGGTGGGGGAGGGTATAAGGTGTTGAGTTGACTTACAGTAGAGATTTGAGAATCTCATTTATCAACTACTATATGAATCAAGGCTTTGCAGAACGCGCTCCATAATGTCTACAAAAAAAATGTATGAAAAATAACAAAATAAATCAAAATTTTATTTACTTAACATGAAAATATTAAACAATTAAAATAACAGAAAGGGATCTAGGAATGTGTACATGAATCAAGGCTCACTCTCTCTGTTCATAGTTTTTTTACTGGATCTGAACTTTTTTTAAAATGAAAGATAAAGGGATGACCGGTTCATAGAGAATGATAGAAGGAAACGCGGAAGGTGTATTGAATCTGAAAGGTTTGAAACATAAAGCAAAAGGGTGGATGATGAATAGTTCAAAAACATATAAAGAGAATTAGAAAGTGAGAGAATTGGTAAAGTTGAAGGAGAAGTTCAGAGAAAGATAAACAGAAAGAGAGAGAAACATTGAAGGTGTATTGAATCTGGAAGGTTTGAAAAAGAAAGCAAAAGGGTGGAAGATGAATAGTTCAAAGACAGATAAAGTGAATTAGAAAGAGAGAGAATCGAGAAAGTTGGAGGGGTTCAGAGTAAGATAAACAGAAAGAGAGAGAATCGGGAAGTGTGAAAGAGAGAGAAATGACTTTAAGGCCCAAAAAGCACATTAGAAGTTAGTTTGCAACATATGCGTTATGTTTATTCAAGTCCATTTAAAAAATAAAGCACAATCAAAAGTTATCCATAGCTATTTACTTGGGTCAATAAGCCCATTACATTTTTACTGACTTAACAAAATGAAGTCCTATTTAAGCCTATTAATAAGCTCATGTTATTTGTGTGGGTTGTATTTGTAACACCCCCAAATAACCTCTTGAAAGTATTATCGCCAGTGACCTCAGACGTACTGTCCGATGTCACCCAAGGCTTTTCCAGTTAATATAAATCATCAAACCACAGTCATAATACAAAATATTATAACTTTCATTAAAACCAAAGTCTCGGAATTACAACATAATTCCAAATACAACAAAATACATCAGAAATACATAATCAGAATCATTACAGCGGAAGTCTTTAAGCAAAACATATTTAACACAGCGGAAGTCTTGTAAACAAAGCGATAAAATAACTTGTCAAAACACCGTTCATCTTCCTTGTCGTTCTAGCCTTCACGGAACAGCAACATACCTGATGTGCCGAATCAAACGGATGACACCAGCCAACCATGCAAGGGAATAATTATGGTTGGTTAGTCTAATGAAAGACTACGCAAGGGTACAAAGCAGAGTGGTTCGAAGCAGTCGTATTAGGTTAGACTCATCGTCTCTCGAATCACAACCGATAACGATAGTCAACCACCATACTTCTACTGAATAACAAGAGGTATGCACAAGAGAAGATTTTGGAGACCGAGTCTCACAGCAATCAATCCCAAAAGAAGACTCCAAAGAAATGAGCCTTATAGGAAACATGACAAATGTTGGGAAACTTAATTAATAATATTCATACAAGCGTTCAAAAACGACTTGATGTTTCGGCTCACAACCAACCTCACCGCCCCAGGGCAAATCCAGATTGAAAAGAGAACTTTACTCTGATCAAAGTCAAGACGAGATTTCCTAGCTACACTATTACCTAGCTGCACTACTCGCTGAAGGTATATTAATTTTGTGCACTAAAGGCACTTATCTGATTTAATTCCAAAACCAAACCACATCACGTTATAAACTTTTATCATGATCAGCTCATCCCGAGACGAGAGATCTCTGGGGAGCAACTCCCGAGATTTGCTCCCGAGATATGTGTGACACTAGCTAAGTGCACCACCTCTATACCCGAGTATAGAGGCTAGTCATGACTCACCAATGGTATTAGGGTCTCAATGCCTTTTTCTCCATTTAATTATCAAGAAACGACTGGACCTCCTGGGCCCCAGTAAACGTTCCTACGAATACTCGTGCTAACTAAACAGTTCAACACAATCATATATCACATCAAAACAAGCCATCAAGGCCAACATCATAGATCTATCAATCTATATATATATATATATATATATATATATATATATATATTAAAATAGCGTTGCTACTAACAGTATATGCAACCTATTATAATCTTTCATATGAAATTCACCTTTAAAATCCACAACAAAACCATTATGAACATAATAGCGCTGTATCTAGCAATATACAGCCTATTATAACAGCACTTCTTTTCATCAAATAATTTATCAAAACTGTTCCCAATAAAACAGTAAATCATCCCAAATTAATTAACAACTAAACAATTGATAATTAATGGTAAATATGGAATGATGAGCAAGAGCGAACCGCCACTTACCTTAGATCCGCCGAACTTGAACAACGGGCTCTTGGGTCTGAAACTGGGACAGATCTTGGATAATAAATCCCTAAGGAACGCCCCATAACGAGACCCTAAGTTAGATTCAATATCCACATAATTGAATCTAAAAGAATACGAAAAGAATCGACGGAGCCGAGCCTCGCCCAAAGCCAAACTCCCAAGAACACACACTCGGACAAGGCTCGCCGCGGGGTGCGGTGGAGCGCTTGCCGCGGGGTGTGGTGACGACACAGAGCGAGCTCTCGCGACAGAAGTTCAGCAAACTCACCCTTAAATCGATTCGTTCGACTTCGATTTGTTCTTGGTTTGATCTCTCAACACCTTAAACCTTAGCACAACACTTAGGAGCACCTTCTCCAACACTCAAAGGCTTCAAGCTCTTCTCAAACGAAGCTCACAAACTCAGTTTTAATGGAGGAAAAATAGTGGAGAACAGAGGAGGAAGATGGAGCGATCTCCCTTCTGATCTCGCCTCCCTTTTATAGCCCAACAAGAGCCACCTCTAAGGGGACAAGCCAGGGAACAAGGGAACAAAGGCTGGAGCCACTTGGGCTGCCAAGGACTGACAACGCCGGGAGTCAGCCAAGTTTATCGCGAAGAAGACGAAGCCGACTCTGTTTTGGCCTTTGCCACGGGGTGCGGTGGCGCCTTACCGTGGGGTGCGGTCAAACCCAATTTTTACCCTCCTTAACCGATTAGCTTATGGTTAAATAACTTAACCTCGGGTTAAATATATTCGTACTCGAATGACTATTTAACCTTGAACATACATCAACTGTATTTTATATTACTCAGAAAAATATTACAGAGATCAAACATATTACCGAATGTCTGAACTTCTCTGAATTTAATCTGACTTGTAATACGGGAGTTGGAAAAATTCCAAATTATCCTTATAAAATATCTGAGATATTACAATATTACATATTAAATGGGCCAAAAAGCCCATATTTTTAATGTTTACGACCAATATATTTTATTCAGAAGCCCATATATCAAAATTAGTAAATAAAAAAAATCATTTTGTAATCTGAACAGTAACATGTAATATTTATCATAAAGTTGAGCCGATTTCATATAATATCAATATAGCAATTACATTTTAACCCATTAAAAATATATACATATATAATATTTTAAATAAAGAACAGATGAAGAACAGTCTTCATGCAAGAAGATTCTAGATGTGGAATACTTTTGTAACTTAAACCTAAAAAAAAAAGAAAAAAAAGAGATCTGATAAACATGAGATGTTCTTATGGGTTGTTCTAGCTCAAATGAGATTATTTTCCAAACTGTGTTAGCAGTCAACAACAATAAAACGATTAAAACTAGAGTAAAATATCACGTTTCATTAAATCGAAAGTAAATAGGGTTTCAAATTTAAGGGATATTCAGAGAGAGAGAGAGAGAGAGAGAGAGAGAGAGAGAGAGAGAGAGAGAGAGAGAGAGAGAGAGAAAAAAAGAGAGCTTACCTTTGTCCACTGTGGAGCTCAAAAGAAACTTCTTCCAGAACTCCTCATTTAAGCTGTAGATCTCCGCATCAACCGTGTTCTTCGCTTTGCATGTTAACTTGGGGTCAACAACGGCCGTGGATATGATGAAGACAACGAAGTTTCTCCTCTAGATCTCCTTTGATTTGTTCAAAGAATACGCCATTGATCTGGAGATTCAGTGGAAAGGAAATGTATATGGTGAAGTTTGATTGAGAATAGGAAGAAAAAAAAAGTGAAACCCAAACGGCGGAAATGGAAAGATGATAATGAGATAGGGTTTCCGAAATTATCGACATATTTCTTTATTGTTAGTGGATTCAACCGGCATTGTTTTTTATCAAGCCCGTTAGCCCAAATAAAGGTAGCTGGATAAGCCCATTAATGAAATCTGTTTACTAACCCAATTAATCACCTATCGAATAACAAGGAAATGGGCCTTGAAGCCCATTACTGAATATTGTTCTTTTTACAGCACAATTTTAATGGGATTATCCGGCTATTAATTATTTTTATTTAAAAAAAATAAGCCCATTAGCCCAAATGAAGGTAGCCGGATAGGATAAGCCCATTAATGAAATCTGTTTACTAACCCAATTAATCAACCTATCGAATAACAAGGAAATGGGCCTTGAAGCCCAATATTGAATAGTGTTCTTTTTACAAGACAATTTTAAATTGGTCCAATAAGGCCATTAATTATTTTTATTTCAAAAAAAATAAACAGATAAATATTTTGTTAGTCCGTTTTACTAATTTTGAATTTGGGCCTAAAGGTCAAACTAAGCCCGCTAAAGTTTTACAATGTCATTACAAGTATTAACCATTAAATGGGCCAATAAGCCCATTAACAATATATACTACAAATATGTAAATAGTTTCGGAAAATATTAATTTAATATGGGCCGTAATTAGAATATTGTGAATTATGTGAATTGGGCCATAAGCCCATGAAGTTTTAATAACGCTGATAGATTTACTAAATCGGTTCTATTCAAATTTAATGGGCCTAAAAGCCCATAATATGTTAGCAGCGTGAATAAGTATCTACAATTTTCTAGATCCTTCTTATCTGTTTTTTAACTATTAATTTAATATGCATAAAGTAGTGTCAGTTTTATCAGTACATGATTTAAGAATAATAAGTTATACTAATATTTAAATTTTAAGTATTAAATATTTTTTAAGTACAAATATATACATATGAATTAAGAATTTGTATTCGGTTGTTATAGAATATTTTTTTCCTGAAAAAAACAATTAAAATTCGTGTAGCTTTCAATCAATTTATGTCAATATTTGCTAAAAAAATGGAAATAAAAAATACTAAAACAAAAAACAACCTCTGAAAGAAACACATGGGTTTTTATGAAAAAAAATTAAACAATGTACATGAAAAAAAATCAAGATCGAATGAATAGAGATACAGACAACAATCTTACATTTTTTGGCTTGATGACAGTAGGTAGAGTGACAGAATCTCATTCTTAAAGGTGTAATCCACACGAACGACCAGATGTCCTCATTGGAAATGAAAAAAAAAAGTCAGATAGTAATTAAGCATGAACGAAAAAAAAGGTCCAAATTGAAATCAAAATCACCCTGAAAATTGTTTCCACTATTTTTATTGAACACAATCTAGTTGAGCATTTATAAATGAATCGTTCGCCAATCGCCATAGATGCAGATAAATAGAAATAGAAAGAGATCTTACATATGTCGGCAAGAATCAGCTCGCGAACACCGGATCTGTAGCGCTCCATGGTTGGTTTGGACAACTCTGAACTTTCACTTCAGAGGAAAACTCCAGATCGGCTAAGTAGATTGCAATCCATAATTTATTTCTCTAGAAAATCAGGGTAGTACCCAGAAGAGACTCTAGATCTACTCATCATCCTGTTGGTTTGCTTTACATGTTACAGAAAATAATAAGAGAGATGTTATTTTTGGATCTGAGAATGAAACTAGGTGGATGTGAAAGAGATCTGATATTTACCTGTTATATTTTCGGTCTTGTGAGGTCCAGATCTCCTTCTAGACTTTGTTTAGGCTAGATATCCATCAGAGGGTCGCAAAAAACTCTGATCTGCAAGCTATAGATCAGAGGGTTTTTTGAGAAAAAAAACTCGGATCTGGAAGATTTGCAAAAAAAAAAACAGAGAACATAATGTGGTCGGACTTTCCTTTAAGGGAAAGATGAAGACAACCTAAAATATTGTAGATCTGTAATGAGAAATGGAGATGGATTTTTGAAAGAAACATAAACGAAAGAATGAAATTGAAGCGTGAGAGGGTAAGGGAGAGAAAAACCAAAACGGCAAAGGGGAGGAAATTGGAAATGAAGTAGGGTTTGTGTGATCGGTGGGGTTTTGTTTTTAATTTTTTTTAATACAAAATAAAATTAAACGGGTTAATTAGCAGATTGGGCTTGATCTGTATCGTTTGCCAACATGTAGTAATTGGGCCTTTTAGGCCATTAACCCAATTCGATATTTAAGTGCCTATTTCATTATTATTTTTGGGCCAACTTTTAATATTAAAATAAATATTTAGTATTACAAATTTGTATTATTTAAAAGTGTTTAAATGTTGTTAAAAAAATAAAATAAATGATTAATTTGTATATTTATTTATTTATTTGGCAATATATATCTCAAATTTTACAGTGATTTTGTTATGGACGAATTCACGTTATATAATAGATTTTTTATATTGGGTACTCTTAGAGAGAAACAGCAACGAAAAAAATCAATTTAATACAAATAATATATTGTTACATATACTGAGCTTTTCGAATTGGGGTTCTATTTCACTTTATAATTGATGCTTTTTGGGCCTATAATGTTGTAATTGGGCCGTTTAGCCTATTAATTCAATTCGATTGCAGTTAGCTCATATCAAAATAATTTGGCCCATAATTCAATTTTCTATTTAAAAGTATTTATTATGTGTAATATTAAAATAAATATTTAGTATGTAATTTTTTTATTTACATGTGTTTATATAGTAGATTATAAAATTAAAATAAATATTTAGTTTGTATATTTTTTATAATTTATTTGAAATAAATATCAAAAATATTCAAGTGATTGTGTTATGTGTAGATTAATCCGAAATAATATAATATTGTGATTGGGTGCTATTAGAGATAAATGAGATTGGACAAATTCAATTTAATACAAATAATACTTTGTTACATAAATCGGGCTTTTTTGAGTTGGGCGTCTATTTCACTTCTGGATTTATTCTACTTGGGCCTATAAGCCCATTAAACCAAATCAAAGTTGCATCAAATATTTACAACCTATACACATATAATTTTACCCCATAAGTCCATTTAGTAATTACAAACTTATATTATATTTTTAGAATACAAAAATAAATTATTACTTTGTATTTTTGTAAATTTTTTATATACTTATATTAACTATTTATGTATGTTTATGTATTTTTATAATATTAATATAAATTATTAGTATGTAGATTTATTTATTTTACTTTGAATATATCTAAGATTTTCAGGGTGGTTGTGTTATGGACGAATTAACCCGACATAACAGAGCGCTGAGATTGGATGCTACTAGAGATAAACGACAATGGATAAATTCAAATCAGTCAGGTTAATAAATTCCATTCAATTGTTTGACAATTTTTGTCGATAAATTGAAATATGAACTTTAATATAAATACTAATTATGCAGGATTTATTATGCTTTATCGTTTTAGTAGTATTGATGTTAGGGGTATGGCTATCCCTGCTTCAAAGACTACTTAGCCAATTTTTATTATTAATAAAGTTATTGAGAGTTTCGCCTCTCTTTATATAATTTAGTTTTTTATATATCTTAAATATTTTTAGTCGATTAGTCATTTTTTATTTAAATAACTAATCAAATATATATTGAACCAATGACTCATCGATAATTAAAATATACTATTTTTACAAATGTAAGAAAATATAAACAAATCTCGTGCAAGGCACGGGTATTACACTAGTATGTTTGTAAACACATATATATATAGGATTAGCTTCATGTGAGGAGCACCCTTAGGATGAAACGTGAGGAGCACCCTTAGGGTGAAACGTGAGGAGCATTCTAGGCCATTCATTTTAATATTATCATACATCCTACCACACTCAATCCCAGTTAATGGTCAGCGTTGACCGGTCAACGACCAATTTTTTTTTTTTTTTTTTATACACGTTTTCATTATAAAATTTGTATGAAAAGAATTGAACAATTAGTTCTTAAAGTTGAACAATTATATGCTTAAAGTTGCACAATTAAAATTCGAACAATATTAAAGTTGAACTATTGTATCTTAAAGTTGAACAATTTCATTTTTATAATTCGACAACTGTGTTCGCTATGTATATAAATTTGAACAATTGTCTCTTAATGTTGAACAATTTCATTTTTTAAATAATTTTTTAGTTGTGCATGACTATTTTTGCCGTTTTTCTATTTTTATTTTCCTACACATTTAGGATTTAGGGTCTATGTTTTGAATATTTTTTAGTTGTATTATGTTTATATTACATTATCAACAAAACTTCAAGTTTATTTGACAATTGTTAAAATTTTAATGAAGTATTGTCCAATCTATCTTTTGTTATAAGTTTGAATTTTCATGCAATTTAAATTGTTCAACTATTCTGGTTCAGTTGTTCAACTTTATATATTGTTAAAAAAGTTGTTCAACTTGTATGATACAATTGTTCAATTTAACAGAGAATTTTTCAATGTTTTAGAAATAATTTTATGAGGAAAGCGTGTAAGGAGACAAAAAAAATTAAAAATATTTTATCCTGGAAAAAAATTGGCCAAAAAAACAAAACTAACCATTGCTTAGTCAAAACAGATGTGTAATTATAAAAATAAAATCGTTCAACTTTAAGATATAATTATTCAACTTTTTTGGTATAATTGTTAAACTTTATATATTGTTCAGAAAACATTGTTCAACTTTTAACATACAATTGTTCAGAAAACATTGTTCAATTTTTAACATACAATTGTTCAAATTTAATAGGGAATTGTTCAACGTTTTTAATTATAATTTTATGATAAAAACGTGTAGAAAAACAAGAAAAAAAGGAAGAAAAAAATTTGCCCCAAAAAAAAACTAAAATTTGCTTAGTGAAACAGTCTAACCATAAAAATGAAATTGTTCAACTTTAAGATACAATTGTTCAACTTTGTTCGTACAATTGTTCAACTTTATATATTGTTCAAAAAACATTGTTCAACTTTTAACATACAATTGTCCAAATTTAATAAGGAATTGTTCAACTTTTTTAATTATAATTTTATGATAAAAACGTATAGAAAAACAAGGAAGAAAAAAATTTGCCCAAAAAAAAATAAAAATAAAATTTGCTTACTGAAACAGTCGTCTAATCATAAAAATAAAATTGTTCAACTTTAAGATACAATTGTTCAAATTTTTTGGTATAACTGTTAAACTTTATATATTGTTCAAAAAATATTGTTCAACTTTTAACATACAATTGTTCAAATTTAATAATGAATTGTTCAACTTTTTTAATTACAATTTTATGATAAAAACGTGTAGAAAAACCAAAAAAAAAAGAAGAAAAAAACTTGCCCAAAAAATTAATAAATAAAATTTGCTTAGTGAAACAGTCGTCTATCCATAAAAATGAAATTGTTCAACTTTAAGATACAATTGTTCAACTTTGTTCAAACAATTGTTCAACTTTATATATTGTTCAAAAAAAATTGTTCAACTTTTAATATACAATTGTTCAAATTTAATAGGAAATTGTTCTTTTTTTAGAAACAATTTTATGATGAAAATGCGTATAAAAACAAGAATTAAAAAAAATTGGACAAAAGTCAATTTGACCGGTCAACATTGACCATTGACCGTTGACCGGTCAATGGTCAGATGTTGACCATGGTGTGTGATTGTGTGTGAAAGGGTGTATGTTTGCTATGATGGATGTTCCATCATAGCCTTCCATTATCCCAAAATGGTTGGCTCTCATTCCTCCTCACGTTTCACCGTAAGCATTCGTTTCACCGGAGCCTGACTATATATATATATAATTTCTTACAAACATTTAAACCTGCTTTGATTTAGTATAAAATATGTTTTGGCTTTTTGTTAAACAATGATTTGAATTAATTTAATGAGGTGGGTTTTGCTAAAAAAAAATGGGAGAGAAAGTTGTAAATCATGAAAGTAGAAGGAAAAGTTATACTAGATAATAGGAGCTCATCTATTCGTTAGCCTTATTTTTTAAATATTAAATTACAGAATTAATAGATGTCAATTCAACATAAAGTCATATGTCGATTCAGTAGGAAGTCAATTGATACAATTTTTTTTAATGACTTGATTATATCTTTAACATATTAGGAAGATGAACTACGTTTTGTGAAATCAATTAAATGAACTATATTAAAAAAAATTACAATCTTATAACTTGTAAATTAGTAGACTACTAGCTTAGTACACATGGTTTGTATATAATATTGATTATAGTATTTGATTTTTATTATATATTAAGATATTAAAATTTTAACCACATCCTTACTAATAACTAGATTCGAGCAAATCCGGATTCGGGCCAATTTTGACAAAAGTTAAGCCTAGACACCCGGGCCGGATCCAGGCCGAGTCGGGGAAATGAGCTGGTGAAGGGTGTCGGGATCCCTTGTACATTGGGACTCGGGTAATCAGCAGGTCCGGATTGCCCGCATGACATAACAAAAACTTGTAAAAGATCACCCAAATCTTTTTAATGAAATGCACAATATCCATACAAAAATAATTAACATATATAACCGTACAAGTTCCACAATACCCCATAATTAAAAGACATAATAAACCATGTTCTTAACGTAATAGTGTACACAAACCATAGATATTCATAACAAATTTGTCCCACAAAATAATACAACATAAATGGGTGGACCAAATGAACACAAAATAACACAATATGAAAACGAAGAGGAACATAATGTTTGATTAAGGTTAGGCTAAGTCCACTAATATTTATATATATATAATTTTATAAATTATATTTGATATATAAATATATATTTTTATTTATTTAAAAATTAATTTGGGCTCTTGGGCCCATCCGGGCTAAATGGGCTATTATCAATGTTCGCGTCTCGCCCTCATAAACGGGTGAGCCAAGATAAATGGGCCAAATATAGTGGCCATATTCGCCCGTTTATACGGGTGGACGGGCCGGCCCGCGTTTGCTTGTGTCTACTAATAACTCTTTATGTTGTGACATAAAACTAACGATGAGGAAAAATAGAATGTGAGAAGTACGAACACACCGTTGCAACTTGCAAGAGATTGATCCTAACTCTTGTTGATACTCATATCAAGATATACGCTAAAGAGAAATTGTTTACATTAAAACTTGAACGAGTTTATAATGTCTAATTGTGTAATGAGCATGAAGAAAATCAAAACACATGACCAATATTGTTGTCTGATATGATTGTCCATTAAAATTTTCCATATAAAAGTTATCCATGAAAAAAACATTATTTTATTAACGTGTATTCTCATCAAACAATAATTTTTTGTCTTAACTATCTTCGACTTAATTTACTACTTGTGATAATCAAATTGGTGGTAATTCTCGAACCTTGATAAAAAAAAAAGGCATAATAGTCTCAGCAAAAGACAAAAAAAAAATTCCTTTTTTTTTTTTTGCCAAAATACAAAATTACTCTTCTAGCCATAGTTGTACAACCATATGCAAGACTATACACTTAATTATGAAAAAATATTACAATTCCACTTGTTAATTGGGTCGGTTGGGTAAATTGAGTTTGGATCGTCGTGCCATTAAAATTTACGGATCAATCAAGTTGGGTCATAACGGATTTGGTATAGGTTCCACCCAACCGATCAAGAGCGTCCATTTTTATATGGTTATTTGAATACTTTTGGTAATCAAATTGATGACATAAATATTTAAAATTAAATAAGATTGATATTGTAAATAAAGTACAATAATAACATATAATTATATTATATTTTAATTATAATAATATTCAATATAAATGGAGTTGACATGCAAAATAATTATTCGAGTCAATCCAACATGTTTGGTCGATCAAACCCAAAAAATTATGAATCCATCGGGTCTGATTCGGGTCATGTTTACCAAGTCTAATATAGTTTGATACTTAAATTATTTTTTATTATTTACCTATTTACTAAAAATGAAAATCAAATCTTTAAAAATATATTAAATAATCATATGTAAAAAATATATACACTGAAAAGGAAATCCAACAATATCAAACATGTTAAACTAATAATAAAAGCTAGAAATAACGACAATTGATACAACATGGAATAAATATGTTGCGATAGCTTATGTGGCTTAATGTGGGAACGACATGTGATGTTAATACTTGATGGTTTAGTATTATAATAGTAGATTGACATATACACTAAAAAAGTATGGTTTAAGTTTTCATTGGTTATTCCAGTAAAAATGATGATGTGGTCGTCGATATCTTAATTGGGCTAATGACATAAGCAAATAAAATATGTTGTGTCATCAATCCATTCAATTACAATCTAATTTATTTTATCATATCAACAATCCGATCGAATTTCTAACATTTACGTCATCATTTTCGCTGAAATTGTCAATGAAAAAATGGATTATATATATATCTTTGATATATATTAAAATTGTTTTGCTACCAATTTATAATTTACAAAATTTACATAAATTTTTATCATATTTGATAGTTTGTATTAATAAAATGGAATAGTCCAACTCTAATATAAGAACTCAAGCTTCAATAAAGTGAAACAAAATTGTAGGTATTAAAGGGTTTTTTAAGATCACTACGATTTAGGTTGGACTTTTTTTAGAAGGCCACCTATTACATATTACTAGATGAACAAAAGAAATATATATATATATATAGTAGGTTTTTGTTGGTGTATGAAAGGAAAATTAGATAAGAATATTGAGATAGATTTAGGGTATTGAGTACACTCCCTATCATGGTTTTATTATTTAGTTACCCTTTCTCATCTTTACCCATCTTCAAGAATTAAAAACTATCTTTATCTGTCTGGTAAGCTTGAAGTTTTGCCAAATTCGCGATATGCCCACAGATATTTCTATTTTCGTGGGATAACCCTCAAATTTCAAAAGATTTTGTGAAATACCCCTCCGTCAAACAACGTTAGTTTCAGCGTTAAACTAAAAAAAAAAAATTATCCTAAAAAAATGGAGTTGTAAACGCGTTCCTCTTTTTGTCTTGAATATTGGAGGAAGAGGAGAGAACGAAGGTTGACGCCGGTTGCACAAAGACGTAGGCTGATGTACGGAGGTGACACTGCTGGTGTTGGACAACACCGAAGAATGTTGGTCGGCCGTTGTTGCTTCTGCAGTTGGACGAAGGAAGGGGGTAGCCACTGATGCTTCTTTTGTTGTTGTTTTCACTGGTGTTGGACGTCGTCGTCGACGAGGCTTTTTAACGACGCCAAGGTGATGGACGACTCCCACGAAGCAGGTATGTTTTTGGGTTTTCTAGTTACAAAATTTAAGGTATTGTTAATGTCTTGAATTTTGGGGTCATGGAACTAATTTAGAAATCAGATTATGGAATCAATTTAGGGATTTCGATTATGGAACCACTTTAGGGATCCAAATTATGATTGATTCATTTAGGGGTTAATGATGAAACTTAGGAAAGTAAAAACTAAAAATTGGGAATTTAGGTAATCTTTGTAATCCACTACTTATTTATTACGTGCAATTGCAAATACTAGCTGCATCTAATGAGCATACTACTAATTGAGTAGGTTGAAAACTCTTTGAAATATCAAGTTCATTGGGTTTAAAAGTCTGCAAGTTGATTTTTTTGGGTAATGCACTATTGCAGCTGTGGTGATCTATTATTCCAATGATTTGTATCTAATTATCTGTCATATGATAGTTGGTAAGATTGATGACATAGCTTCTAAGTGGTAGATTTGAAATTTCATTAGCAAAAGCTTTAGTGAAATTCTAATCATAATTTTGGAGCATATAATGCACTAAATCAGTTTATAAAGTTTTCACTCAAAGTCAGGTATTTGTTTAAAAATCTATTTAGGGCCCGTTCGGTAAGTGGTAGCAAAATTGAGTGGAAGTAGAAGTTGAAGTGGAAATACGAGTTGAAGTTAGGGAATGACGTATTTGGTAAGTAGTAATTTAGACGAGTGAAAGTGAGGTATTTATGATGTTGAATTACCAAAAAGGGCATAATATTTTTTAGGTTTTACATGTCACGTGGCTTTTTGCCCCTGCACGTGATCACCCACTTTTGTTTGAGCTAGCTTCATCTCCTCCCGAATATCCCCAATTCGAGCTTGCAGTGGTTTGAGCTAGCATTCTTTTAGGGTTTATTAGTGGTTTGAGGTAGTTTGGCGATTTCACTCCCGAATTAGAAGCCATCTCCTAGGTAATCATATGAATTCTTCATATTTTCTCAATCTCTCAAGTTTGTAATCTCTTTATCTAGCTTGCGAACAACTATGTCTTCTTGCGTAGAAAATCTGGACCGAAATACTCGTGTTCTTCACACATCAATGTATTGTGGACATAAATTCAAAGTTGTATTGCTTTGTGATGGATGAATGTGGACCGAATTGACCATGTTCATCGAATATGCAATGTTTGATTTGTGGTTAGGGTTTCTTTATTTAGGGAGAAAGGTTAATTGCTTGAATTTTAGATAAAGGGAAAAGGAATGCTTGGATTTTGTGTTTGTCTTTAAATTCAGTTAAATTAGCATATACAAACACATAATTTGATGTACAAAGAAGACCAAAATTGTTGTTTTCGTGTTTGATTTTTCTAAACCAGAGAAGACGAAATTTGTTGTAGGGAGAAAAAAATGGGAAGGTTGGTTTCATGTATGATTTTTTTTAATTCAAGACAAATGTACTGAGCTTACTTTTTGCTTGTTATGAAGGGCATATGAAGTTGTAGTGTTGCCTCTGGTGGTTTATTGCATTCATTGGAGAACCGGGCTGGTGGTGTTTGTAAAAGGTGTGCTTCCTCATATTTTACGAATAATGTTGGCTTTTTTTATTGAAATTCAGACTGTGTTGAATATATGTTTGGTGTTTGTGTATGCCTTGAGTAATGGATTGTCGTGTTATATTGATATTATTGTATTAAATGTGGATTGAATTTGTGTATGACTTGAATGTGGATTGTAACCACACTTGAGGTTGTATGTCATGTATGTCTTAAGTGTTGAATGTTGTTTGAAATTGTTATTGTGTTAAGGTGTGTGTTAAGAGTTCGAGGCATTTGTGTTTATGTTGAAATAGAAATCTGGTTTTGTGCTTATTTTAGTCCCTTAAAGAACGTAGATGGAGGAGGATAAAGGTAAGGAAAAAGCAAAAGAGAAGCCATTTCTTTGGACTGAAAATCTTGCATTGACATTGATGAGGGTATACAAAGATTATCAAAGGAAACAGGGCTATTATTAGACATTCACTTGGCCTGATGTTAATGAGGAATTTGAAAAGATGACAGGCTTGAAGGTCTCAAAAAATACTTGTAGGAACAAAATTGAGCATATGAAAAAATTATGGAAGCCATGGTGCCACCTAAGGCGCAGTGTGACGGGTGTTGGGTGGGATTCGGCGACTAGTTTGGTCACTACTGATGATGAATGGTGGGAAAGATAGAAGAAGGTCTGTAGGCATAACAACTTATCTATGAATATGATTTGGTATATATTATTTAGGAATTAGGAGTGAATTAATTCTTGGTGTATGTCCTTTTGTTTGGCAGGAAAAGGATGATAAGTATAGTCAATTTGTGGGATGACGTGTTTGGCCAAATTGTTGCAACGAGAAAGCATGTCATGTCCCCAAGTATGGATCCTAGTGCGCTTCCGCTTTCCCTACCTGGAGTTGATGATAGTGTTTATCTGGATTCACAAGAGGATAGTCTTGACCGTCAACTAGAGAAAGATGATGAGGAGGAACAAGAAAGCCTTCGTTCGCTCGCTGCTAGGGTAAGTGTAGAGTTGCCACTTGATGAGTGCTTAGCAAAAGTACACGAGGGGATTACTGCTACAAGATCTGGTCCATCAAATGTCAGGGGGAAGAGCACCAGGCTTGTAGTTACACCTACTGAGTCCATCAAAAAAAGAAGGAGAAGGCCAAGTCCTGCTTCAACGACATTCAACAAACACATGGTTGTTGTGGGTGCTGCTAGTCAAAAAATGCTTACTATGATGGAGGGTGATATTGGAAGTACCAATGATCTGGCAGGGGAAGTGAAGAGATATGGATATGCAGAATGTGTTGTGGTGCTGGAATGCCTTGTAACTGATGGGCTTCTCAAAGAGAATGAAAAGTTGTATTGCTTTGCCGCCAGCCAGCTTGCTCAAGAACTAAGACGTGAGGTCTTCATGTCCCTCCCGAAAGACAGTAACAGGATTGCATGGCTACAATACGAGTACGATCTTGCATACCAGTTATATCAGTCGTAGATGGAGTGTGATGGGTTCGAGTGTTTAGGGTAGTGGTTGGGGGATTTGATATGTTTGAGTGTCTAGTGTTATCATGATTGTTTGGTGTTTGATGTGTTTGGATAATTATGTATTTGGATAATGATGTGATTTATGTATGAACTTAGTGCTTGGTGTTTGATGTATTTCATACTTTATTAGTTATTCGTGTTAACTCTTGTATACCATTTGTGTTTTCCTAGTGCAATTTTCATTTGTGTTTTCCTAGTGCATGGCTACAGAATAGTAGTTACGTTATAGTAGGAGATATCTTATATTTGAAGTTTGGGATTTTCAGTTTCTGTCTTGATCTAGTATAATCCGAAGACATGGATCAACCACTTGGTCCGAGACGAAAGATGTCTAGACGCGAGTTACGAAAGAAGTGGCTTCCTAGATGGTAGGTGTGTTTGGAGATGTGTGCGCGTCTCTCGGCTGCATACCATGCTAGGTTTATTCACAAGGTTCCTTGTTATGATTCAGAGCTCACGGGGTACATGTGGATGCGCCAACTGATGGACTCTGCGTCGGATGTTAGATGTATCAATGCATTTCGGATGGAGAGGCATGCCCTCCAACATCTTTGTGATGAGCTAGAGACAAAGTACGGGCTATTACCTTCACGTCGTATGTCCGTTTTGGAGAAGGTTGGGATTTTCCTTTACACTATTTCTGTTGGGTTGGGTAATAGAGATGTATGTGAGCGGTTTCAGAGATCAGGCGACACCATTAGCCGTGTGTTTCACCAGGTTCTAGATGCAATGGTTGGCAGGCACATGGGTTTTAACGACCTTGTACGGATGCTTCTAAAACCTCGTGATGCAGATTTCACTAACATTCCAACAGAAGTGATGAGTGAGCCCCGATATGGTCTTTTCAAGGTATGGATTATATTACTTATATTTTCAATTTAGGGACAAGTTGAACCAGCCATGTCGTCTAATATTATTGTTATTGAATTCATTTAGGGTGCTATTGGATGTATTGATGGGGTTCACATTGAATGTTGTGTGCCAGAGGAAGAACAGTTTCCTTATAGATGTCGTAAGGGGTATATTTCATTCAATGTGATGGCGGTGTGCGACTTTGATATGTACTTCACATTTGTATCGGTTGGGTGGGAAGGAAGCGCCCACGACACTCGGGTGTTGGACCATGCTTTGAGCTATCCTCATATGAACTTTCACCGTCCTTCATCTGGTAAGACATGATCAATTGTCATCTATGTTCTGAACGCCTTATAACTGGGTTTGCATTTTATTAACTTATATATTTAAAATGTATCGTTTGTTATGTTTTATTATTCGTAGGGATGTACTACTTAGTTGACAAGGGATATCCAGACAGAAAAGACTATATGGTGCCCTACTCGAAGATAAAATATCACCAATCTCAATTCATGCGAGAGGCTCCGAAAAATATTCGAGAAAGATTTAACCGAGTCCATTCTTCATTGAGGACGACAATCGACGATGCTTTGGTATTTTGAAGAAGAGATGGAAGATATTAAAGGGCATGCCGTCATATGATATTCCCACGCAAATCGACATAATTTGTGTGTGTTTTGCGCTGCATAACTTCATACTAGAACACAAGCTGAATGATTCAATCCTAGAAGAGGATGATGATGATGAGGAGGAGGAAGATGCTTTTATGTTTGACACCAATGATGATAAAGGTGAGGACAATGACCCCAAAGGCTACATGAGTGGCATTCGAGATGCCATTGCTAAACAGATTTGGGATCAGAAGAATATATATTTGGCTGGCCTGTATTTTGTAGGAGTACAATCCCTATTTTTTGGTAAAAACGTGTAATCTTACAACATTACATTCGTAACTAGGTGGCTAGCATATGATGTACGTTTACAAGGTTCATTTTGTATGGCGGGAAACCTACGTCGTTCTCCATTTTGTATGGCGATTAGGCTCTTAGGCGGAATGATCATGTATTTTTTTGGTTATTTTAGTTTCATCGACGCTTGTCGACTGTCGGACTCGTAGCTTTGGTCTCGGAGCATCTCGGGGACCCTCTGATGTTGTGCACGGTCTGTGCACGGTTTGTCCTAAACCGTGCACATTGACTGGGGGCCCTCTGATGTTGTACACGGATTGTCCTAAACCGTGCACAACCACAGACTCGCTTCAGGTGCGCCTCACATACAGCAACGACTTCTACTGACCAATAATTGTCAGAGACAGAAAATGAACTCGAAGAGGATCATTCCTTGAGTGAATTAGAGTGGGATGATGGATGTTTATCCGGTGAAGATGATACTGATGATACAGAATCAAAATCTACTGATCATGAATTATCAAAGAGAGAAAATGGACTCAAAGAGGACCATTCTTTGAGTGAATTGGAGTGTGAATATGCACGTTTATCTGGTCAAGATAATGCTCACAATCTTGGAGTAAAGGGAAGAGTTTCTTCCAGCTGTAAGAGGGCTCATATTAATGTTGAATTGAATGGCTTCCATAGGTTTCAAAACATACATGCAACATTTACTATGGATCCATTACGTTTCAACATGTTGGGTATCGGTGAACATTTGGTTTGGCTTGTTAATGGATGACTCATGCGTGTCATATGATAATATTGGATTGTTTTAAACCCGAAATAGGTGCATTCAACCCCTAGTTAACACATGTTGTCAACACTTGATGCTTTGAAGTTACATGTTGGCAACCACTTGATCGTTTTAAATGGTTTGAATGAAGAAAAACACCTACACTTGTTAATGTTGTTTTGTCACCTTTCTACACAAATGAAACACATGAAGGAGAAACAAGACCACCATTTACTATGAAACAAATAAGCAAAGACTTCTAGGAGATGATCATCCAGTACAAACAAAGGTCAAAACAAACAAAGAACCAATTCAACGATACAAGTACGACAAAACAAAAGAGAAGCATACCGACAACGACAATGAAACTAATCTAGTCGGATGACTGTTGGGTTCAGACGTACCCAAACTTGACCATTCCAGTGAAGGTGGACCCTAAGATCCGCACCACTCACAACCACATTGTCGTAGTTGAATGTCGAGAAATCGACTTCATACATGCCAAAGTTCGGCCGCCGTAAAATAGTTCCATACCACCATCCGTCTTGAGCCCATACGTCCACGTGTTGGCCAATCTCGAAATTGAATACATCTCTATATGGTGGTATAGGCCGCAACAACCCGTAAGGGACATATTCGACAAGGTAAGCGGACCTACCGTCAAGCATCAATGTTTCGCACTCGACTCGGTAAAATCCTACCATTGGTGAGACTAACTTTATCCTTGCGGTATGGTATGAACCTAGCAAGCCATTTTCGGCTCCAACGACCTCAACACGTTCCTCTAAATGGTATTGTCTAGCCATTCCGAAAATCTAAGAACATACAATAATAAGATATATATGTAGATCAATAAAAGTATATATTGTAGAGGACTAAAAACATACAAACCATATGTTCAATTTTTCATGATGTTCTTACCGGATTTGTGATGTTCTTGCCGGATTAAGCAAGTGTGTTTCTCGGCTCCCTTTTTCTTCTTTTGCTTAGCACTCCCAAATTTAGGATGCAAATGTGTATGAGTAGCTTGTCTACAAACATAACAATATATATACTATCAATCAATGTAATGAAACTTGTTCCATTTTAGACGAACCTATACACTAGCTTCCATAGGTTTATTGACAAAAGTGGAGGTGAAGACAATATATGCATGGGCTTAGCTTCCCTAGTTTAGGAAAAGTTCACGTAGGGCCCTTCTCCAAAGCATAGGAGAAGCATCTTCTTGGACCATATAAAAAAACGTACACAAACTAAAACAAAATGAGATGACCATTTACTACAAAACATAGCTAAAAATGCACAACCGAGATGATCATTGACTACGATGCAAACATACAAACCGCACAACGAGATGATAAAAGTACATTACAAACACTTGAAAGATACGAGTACCACAAAATAATGCAGAAAGCACCACACCAACAACGCATACCGACAAGTACCACTCATTGAGTTCCTAGACAACGACAATACCAACAACGCCAACCATTACCATACCGGTGACGATCCTCAAGGAAACTAATCCAATTGAATGATAGCGGGTCTCAGACGTAGCCAAATATGTCTATTCCAGTGAGCGTGGAGCCTGATATGATTATCACCGACAACGATATTCTTGTACCCGAATTCCCCAAAACTCACTTCATAAACACCAAAGTCCGGGTGTCGTACCACAATTCCATACCATCATCCGTCACGATTCCATACGTCTACATGTTTTCCTATCTCGTAATAGCTTAGAGTTCTACGAGGAGGTATGGGGCGCAACAACCCCCATGTGACTAGTTCTACAGAGGACCCGAGCGATCGATACTCATCAGTCTTGCTGCCTTACTTCTGGGTTTGAGGGAAAAGCAAAGGATGAAAGGCCTTATATAGCAAGGTGAGGCAGAGAGCTTCTGACATTTTGTACATAGACTTTTTTATTTTTCTTAACATGTGAATATCAACAAGTCATATAAACTATAAAGTATGAACTATATGTAAAGCTGCTTACTATGCGCAAACATTATTACACAATCTTATATCACAACAAACCATACATATAAACAGAAATAAAAAAAGGAGAACCATCAAAGTCATTGCAACCAACATATACTTATAATGTCTCGGCCAATAATATATAAAAGCCCCAAACATACATAAACATTACAATACATATAGATCAAACATTAGTGTAGAAAAATTATCACCCAAATTGTCAACAAAGGTGATTCCCCGAAGAGTTCCCCTAACATACATAAACATTACAATACATATAGACCGAACATTAGTGTAGCAAAATTATCACCCAAATTGTCAACAAAGGTGATTCCCAAAAGATTTCCCCTAAAATGCAATTACAGAATTGCATAACGGATGATAACATACAAAACAACCAGTATGAGGAAAATAATAACCACCAAAGCGTAATATAGCCTAATCCTTGAAGCATCAGAGATCTCCATGTTTGCAGCGAGGAGGGTGTCACGGTATAACGCTAGCTGAACGTTTGAAGTTGCTAATATGGATACATGCTCAGCTAGTTCTTGGTTCTCATCATCCAGATGCGCCACCTAGGCACGCTCTTCTTATAGTTCACCGCTAAGTTGTTCATGCTTGATGAGTGTTTGGTTAAGATCCAATTGAAGCTCGACCACATGTCCTCTGAGTGCTCTGCCAGCTTGTTGCATCAAGCGTGCACGCGGGGAGTTTTCAATTCCATTGATTAGGTCATCAAACCTTGACACTGTAACACCCCCAAAACTTAACCCTTTTGGAAAGGTATTACCGCCAGTGACCCCAGTGTTTCTTACCGAGATCACCCAAGGCTTTACCATTTAAATACAATTTATGAAATACAAATGATACATAATGATCAAAGCATTCAATTCCAAAACATAACATTGTCAAAAAAACATGAGTTACGGGATTACAACCCAATCCCGAATAGGCTAACACAGAGTTTAAACCAAATATAGCGGAAGTCTTATAAAGTAGGGTAGAGCGGAAGTCTTACAAAACACATTACAACCAAAGTCATTGCCCAAAAGATCTCAACCTGATTAACAAAATAACTCAAACATTCGAAAACCACCGTCGACTCCATAGTCCTTCTATTCTTCTGAGCTACTTTCTATCTGATGTGCCGAATCGAACGGATGACACCAGCCCACATGCGGAGAACAAAGTTCATGGGTTAGTCTACTTGAATAGACTAGCAAGGGTACAAAGCAGAAGGTTCGATGTAGTTGTATTAGGTTAGACTTATCATTCTCGAATGATAACCGATAACGATAATCAACCTTCATACTTCTACAGAATAATAACAAGAGGTATGCACAAGAGAAGACTCTGGAAGACTGAATCATTACAGAAATCAACTCAAAGGAAGACTCCAACGGAAGTGAGTCTTTAAGGAATTATGACAAATCTGGAAAGTTTAAAGAATCATACAAAAATGATTTAAAAGCTGACTGAGATGCTTCGGTTCACGACCAACCTCACCGCATACAGCGAATCCAGATTGGAAAGAGAACGTACTATGATCAAAATCGAGACGAGTTTTCCTAGCTGCACTATAACTTAGCTGCATTACTCGCTGAAGGTTTATTTATTATGTGCGTCGAGTAGCACTTATCTGATTTATATTTCAAACACACATCACGTTATTAGACTTTTACATGTGTACCCCACCATTGGGACGACACATCTTAGTATACGTTTCATCGAGAGTGACGCACACCGGAAGGTTTGTGACACCAGCTAAGTGTCCTGCCTCTACACACTTGTGAAAGAGACCGATCATGATCTTAGAATAGTACCAGGTGGAGACGAGCCACCCCGATACCAGATTATAAAAAAACGACCGGACGAAGTCCGAGTACATTCCTAACTAACAGTGATAACCACACAGATACAACACAATCACAGTTACATAATAAATCCACATAAAGGCCCGAAAGGCGATCACAGATAATAGCGATGTTCTAACAGATATACAACCTATTATATGATTTTCAAAACAGTTTATAAAATCACTTCCAGAAGAACACAGTAATAATCGTTCCAAATTAATTAATCAATTGAAATAACTGATAATCAATGTAAATATGAAAACGATGAGCAAGAGCGAACCGCCACTTGCCTTAATCCGCAAAATAGAAACAAGCTTAACGACAACGACGGGATTCCGGGCTCGACACGGGTATAGCTCCGACAGCACAACGACCTTCGAGTCGACCCATAAAAGGAACCCTAAGTTAGATCCGACATAACCACAGTACGAATCTAAAAACGACGAAAGAAAATGAAAGGAACGATGCCACAACGACGACCACCAAAGCCAAAAGCCCAAAAAGGCATTCTGGACACTGGCGGCAGTCGCCGTTCTTGGCGGCGGTCACCGCAGTTCACCACGGCGGGCGCTGTGAAGAACACGGCGGTCGCCATGAAGAACTCAGACGACAGAAGCGGCGAGAAAACTCACCCAAAACACGAGCGACTCGGCCTCCTTCGACTTGCTTTGGTTTCTAACCTCCAAGGCTACCAAAAGCTTCACAAAGGCACTCTAGAAACACCACCAAACGACCTCCGATGAAAGCTTCAGAAATCCGGCGAGGCACAACTCCGGTGAGGCAAGAATTTGGGAGAGCTTGGGCTGTGGATTGAGCTCAAAACCCCTCCCAAACACCTCCTTTTATAGCCAAAGCACCGGGAACACAATGATGGCCCTACGACGAGGCGGAGCAGGCCTACTTCGGCGCGTCAGAGGCTCGCCGGCGACCATCGGGTAAAGACCTCCGAACAACGACGGCGGGCGCCGCGGAGAGCAAGGGTCGCCGCCTCACAAATTGCCTACGGCGGGCGAATTACGGCGGGCGCCGTACTGCAGGGCGGTCGCCGCCACTAGGCCTGGCGCCCAGCTAGGAAGACGACTACGCCAGTCCTCGAGCCTGGCGACGGCGGGCGCCGCCCCTGTGGCTTCGCGCCCATTCTGGTTTTGAACGACAACAACTTTAACCCGTGATAAAATTATCGTACGCGAACGAGTATTAAAATCCAAAGCACGTCGTCTGTATTTTATTTCACTGAGAAAAATATTACAGATACAAAGAGCATTACAGAAATAGCTTACAAAATCCCGGGAAAAATCCCGGAACTCCAACTTTCTGAATTAAATCCGACGTCTGTATTTTATGTCTCCAACTTTCTGAATTAAATCCGACGTACATAATGGGTACTCGGGAAAAATCCCGGAACTCCAGAAATAGCTTACAAAAATACGGGGTATCACATCTCCTCCCCCTTAAAAGAAGTTTTGACCCTGAAACTTAGGTCGAGAATAACTCGGGAAAATACCTGAGCATATCTGACTCGGTTTCCCACGTTTCCCAAGTAACTTCCTCCGATCCAGACTTGGACCACTGAATCCGTACCAACGGTATGATCTTGCTACGCAGTTGCTTCTCATGACGCTCCAAAATGCGCACGAGCATCTCCTCATAAGTACCATTAGCTTGAATATCGATGTCCTCATAACTCAGCACATGAGACTCATCTGGCACATACTTCCTGAGCAAAGAGACGTGGAACACATTATGCACTGGATGAGCCGATGGCAGCAACGCCAAGCGATACGCTAGAGATCCCACTCTATCCAGAATCTCGAATGGTCCCACGTAGCGAGGGTTAAGCTTCCCACGCTTACCAAACCTGAAAACTCCCTTCGAGGGCGACACCTTGACAAACACCCAATCACCGACCTCGAACTCGACATTCCTATGCTTCTTGTCTGCATACGACTTCTGTCGACTCTGAGCGGTCAACATACTTTGTCGAATCAAGGCAATGTCAGAAGTTGTCCTCTCGACTAACTCTGGCCCAAGCAGAATCTTGTCGGCGTTATCGTCCCAACAAATCGGAGATCTGCATCGGCGACCATACAAAGCTTCGAACGGAGCCATCTTGATCGTAGCATGCCAGCTGTTGTTGTAGGTGAACTCAATCAGACTCAAGCTGTCCTCCCAGCTAGTCGGACGATCGAGTACACAAGCTCTGAGCATATCCTCCAGAGTCTGGATGGTCCTTTCAGACTGGCCATCTGTCTGAGGATGAAATGCTGTGCTGAACCTTAACTCGGTCCCCATAGCCTTATGAAGTTCTTGCCAGAACCTTGACATGAAACGGCCATCTCGATCCGATACGATGGTTTTAGGGATACCATATAAACGGACAATCTCTTTCTGGTAGACCTCTGCTAACTTCTGGGCTTCCCAAGTGGTCTTAATGGCTAGGAAATGAGCACTCTTCGTAAGCCGATCCACAATTCCCCAGATAGCATCTCTCTGACTTCGAGTCTTGGGTAGCCCAGTGACGAAGTCCATGGCGATGTCCTCCCATTTCCATTCTGGCACTGGGAGAGGTAGCAACTCACCACCAGGCCTGCGGTGTTCGATCTTGACCTTCTGGCAAGTTAAGCACTTTGCCACAAAGTCTGCTACGTCCCACTTCATGTTTGGCCACCAAAACTTCTTCCTGAGATCCTTGTATATCTTGCTAGAGCCAGGATGCACAGAATAAGCAGATGAATGAGCTTCTCTCATCACCAACTGACGAAGGCCTTCTGCGTCTAGCACACAGATTCGGTCTTGAAACCAAAGTGATCCGTCATCCTGAATCACAAAGCCGGGAGCTTTCCCATCCATCACTTCACTGCTTAGCTTCACCAAGACGATGTCATCAACTTGCTTTTCCTTGATCTGATCCAGCAGTGTAGCCTGAATTTCCAGCATACTCAGGAAACATCTACGCTGATCATACAGAACTTCAATGTCGCATGACTCTCGGTTCAGCTTGGTCTGAGCAGTAAGTAAAGCAACTACCCTCTCGTGCGTTGTCTTCCGGCTCAATGCATCAGCTACCACATTAGCCTTGCCCGGATGGTACAACAACTCGATGTCGTAGTCCTTGAGCAACTCTAGCCAACGGCGTTGTCTCATATTCAGCTCCTTTTGAGTAAATATATACTTGAGACTTTTGTGGTCAGTGAAGACTTGCCATCTTATACCGTAGAGGTAATGCCTCCAAATCTTCAGCGCAAAGACAACCGCTGCTAGCTCAAGATCATGTGTCGGATAGTTTTCTTCGTACGTCTTGAGTTGCATGGATGCATAAGCAATGACTCTGCCCCTCTGCATCAAAACACAACCAAGACCACACTTTGAAGCATCACTATAGACCACATAATCGTCGTTCCCCTCTGGGAGTGCTAAACACGGGTGCTGAGGTTAGCCGTCGCTTCAACTCCTGGAAACTGGCCTCGCACTTGTCATTCCAGACAAACTTCTTGTGAACCTTGCGGAGTAGATTGGTCATAGGTAGAGCGGTCTTCGAAAACCCCTCCACAAACCGTCTGTAATACCCGGTAAGCCCAAGAAAGCTGCGCACCTCCTTCATGTTCTGGGGCTGTGTCCAATTTGCCACAGCTTCGATCTTCTGGGGATCAACCATAACCCAATTCTTATTGATCATGTGGCCTAAGAATGTAACACCCCCAAATTTAACCCCATTTGGAAGCGCTACTGCCGATGACCCCGGGCGAAAACTCCGAAGTCACCCCAGGCTTTTCCGACGTCATAACTGACTTAAAACACAGTTACGATACTAAAATCGTAACTTTTATTAAACCACATGGTCGCGGAATTACACGATTCCTAAAACGACCCAAATACATCATCAATACAAAAATCAGAATTTACAACGGAAGACTTATAAACAAAATACAAAATAGCACAGCGGAAATCGTTTTAAACACAAAGCGACAAAACAACTTGTCGAAACACCGTTCATCTTCATAGTCGTTCTAGCCTTCACTGAACAGCAACACACCTGATGTGCCGAATCGAACGGATGACACCAGCCAACCATGCAAGGAATATAAAGGTTGGTTAGTCTAAATGAATAGACTAGCAAGGGCACAAAGTAGAGTGGTTCGAAGCAGTCGCATTAGGTTAGACTCATCGTCCCTCGAATAATAACCGAGTACGCTAGTCAACCATCATACTCCTACTGGAATAACAAAAGGGTATGCACAAGAGAAGATTCTGGAGATCGAGTCTCACAACAATCAATCCCCAAAAGAAGACTCCAAAATGAAATGAGCCTTATAGGAAACATGATAACAAATGTTGGAAAACATATCCAAACACACACAACCACATCACACAAGTATCGCATACGAGCGATTTACAACTAAGACGAGCTTTTCCTAGCTGCACTAGCGCCTAGCTGCACTACTCGCCAAACATTTTAAATAAGTGCTTACTCATACAGCACTTTAATAATATGGTCAAGGCATTTTCATTATGTGCATACTCATGGCACGTATCTTATTTAAATGACCACACACCACATCACGTTACAAGCTTTTACATACATGTCTGCCACTCGCGGAACACATATCGAACCGGGTTGTGACACCTGCAGAGTGCACCACTTCTTACTCCACTCGAGTATAGAAGTTAGTCATGACTCACCAATTTATTATAAAGAGACGACAGGACCTCCATCCATTGTCCCTACGAATACTCGTGCTAACTACACAGTTAAACACACAAACACACCACACAGAGCCATCACGGCCCCACCTGCACAACTATCCATATCTATGCCCACCTGGCAAACACCCTAGATTTAATAATCTAAACACACACAATAAATCACATCAAAGTCCCTTACGGCCTTCACCTGCACAAATCTAGAATAGACTAGCGTCGGTTCTAGCAAAATATACAACCTAGTATAATATCTTCTTTTTAATCACATAACGTTATCAAACAATTCTAACAAAATTAACAATCATCCCAAATTAATTAACAACAAAACTATTGATAATTAATTGAAGTATGGAATGATGAGCAAGAGCGAACCGCCACTTGCCTAAATTCGCAGAAGCTTAAGCAAAGCTTAGAGACAACGGGCTCCTGGATCTGAAACTGGAGCAAATCTTGGATAATAAATCCCTAAGAAATGACCCATAACAAGACCCTAAGTTAGATTCAATACACTTATATATGAATCTAAAAGAATACAAGAAGAAATCAAAGAAAACGAGCAAAGCCCAAAGCCAAACCACAAACACACAACTCGGACACAATACCGCGATCGCGGCAGGTCGCGGTCGGTCGCGGTTTTCGTGCTGTGACAGTGGCTAGCTCGCGAGACGACAATGGAGAATTTCTTACCCAAACCGATTTGTTTGCCTTCGATTTATCTATGGTTCGATCTCCCAACACCACAAAGCTTCACACAACACTCAAGAGCACCTTCTCAACTCAAGAGACACTCGAAATCTCCCACACACGAAGCTCCAAAACTGCTCAACAATGGTGGACAGAAAAACAGAGGAAGAAAGAAGAGGAAGAAGAAGAGAGCTCTTGGCTTCGGTCTTCACCTCCTTTTATAGCACAATCCGACCACCTACAAGGGGACAAGGGGACACAAGCCAAGCCAGCTGGAGAGCCACCTGCCCTTCCAGAAAAATCAGAAAACAGAGCTACAGTAACCGCCACGCGAGGAAAACGACCGCCTCTGCAAAAGGCATTACCGCGATCGCGGCCGATCGCGTCAGGTCACGGTTCATCGCGGTCAATCGCGGTTGATCGCGGTTTCTGGCCGACTTCATTTATTCTTATCCAAACTTAGTTTGGATTAAATTTCTTAACTCCGGGTTAAATATATTCGTATACTAACGATACATTAACCCCGTAAACACCTCAACTGTATTATATAATGCTCGGAAAATTCTACAGAGCTTAGACCCCTCTTCAGAAGGTCCGAGACTCACTGAATTAAATCCGTCTAGCAAAACGGGCATAAGAAAAATTTAAAATAATTCAAAATACCCTTAAAAATTACGGGGTGTTACAAAGAAAGCCACCTCCTTCAACCAGAATTCACACTTGGACAGTTTAGCATAAAGCTGATATTGTCTAAGGACTGACAACACAATCCGCAGATGTTCTTCGTGGACTTCTTCACTCGGAGAGTAGATCAGAATATCGTCTATGAAGGCCACTACGAACTTGTCCAAGTACTGGTGAAAACATCGATTCATTAGATCCATAAAGACAGCTGGAGCATTTGTAAGCCCAAAAGGCATCACTACGAACTCGTAATGACCATATCTGGTCCTGAACGCAGTTCTAGGAATGTCCTGCTCACGAATTCTGAGTTGATGATATCCAGATCTCAGGTCGATCTTGGAGAAAACCTTTGCTCCCTGCAACTGGTCCAACATGTCGTCAATCCTCGGCAATGGGTATTTGTTCTTGATCGTCACTTTGTTCAACTCTCGATAGTCGATGCAAAGTCAAAACGATCCGTCCTTCTTTTTGACAAACAAAACCGGAGCACCCCACGGCGATGCACTCGACCTGATATAACCCTTGTCGAGAAGATCTTCAAGTTGACTCTTCAACTCTTGCATCTCTGCAGGAGCCATCCGATACGGTGCCTTAGAGATTGGCGCAGTACCAGGCTCAAGATCATGGAAAACTCCACATCACGGTTCGGAGGTAATCCAGGAACCTCCTCTGGAAAGACATCCGAGAACTCTCTGACCACTGGAATATCAAGAATCACAGGTCCATCTTTCGCGGGCGAATCCAAGTAGCAGAGGTACCCGACACAACCTTGTCGTAGTAGCTTAAACGCAGCCATCGCATTGATCAGCTTGCCGTTATCAGCGTCATTCCGACCCTTGAACTTGCACACGAACTGGCCCTTAGACGTCACCGTCACTGTTCTTGAACTGAAGTCGATCACCGCCTTGTGACGCGTCAGCCAATCCATTCCAAGAATGATGTCGTATGGTGCCATGGCTATACAGATCAGATCTGCCTCAAACTCCTTACCCTGAATGGTAATCGGAAAGTCGGACAGATGCTTGGTTCCCACCAAACGTTCTCCATTAGGAAGACTAACGACGAAAGGGTCGCACGAATCGTTGCACACTAAGTCTAACTTGCTAACGCAGCTATTCGAAATAAAGGAATGTGTAGCACCAGAATCAAACAGAATGCATACGGAAGTAGAGTGAAGGTATAAAGTACCTTGAGCAGTCGGAGCGTTGGGTCCATCTGCTTCACGCATCTCGTACAAGCGTTGACCCTGACTTCCAGAAACAGCTGGGGCCTTTCCCCTGTTCTGAGCAGTCGTTTGAACTGATGGGCTAGGAGTCTCGGCAGGCTTGAACCTAGGTCGGTTGCTCTGATGAACTGACCCCTGTTGCGACTCTACTCCCTTCTGCTTCCCCTGCTTGCAGAACTTCTGCAGATGACCATCACGTCCATACCCAAAGCACGATCTCTTCTCCTTCTGACACTCATTGCTCTTGTGCCCAGCAACACCATAGTTATAACACTGAACTGAACTTCTGCTCTGACTGGACTGCTGCGTTGACCCTCCGTGAGTCATGTCCGTCTTTGCTCGGCCAGACTTGGCAAAGCTAGACGGTGGCGCAGGTCGCTTGAATCCACCACCCTGATTCTGATTCTGATTCTGCATCGACCTCTGTCGGATACGTCTCTTTGTTGACTCCTCCAGAGTCACTTCCAGCTTGTAGGCAACATCCACATACTGCTCCAGAGTAGAGCATGTGTGGTGCACCATTAACGGCTTGATATCTGGACTCATCAACTCGTGGAAGTACCAGATCTTTGTGCCTCGCTGGTTATCTCAGCTGGGGCGTACTGCAGAAGATGATTGAACTTGGTTGCCAGCTCAGCTACCTTCAATCCATCGGTCTTGGGGTACAGAAACTCCTTGTGTTTCTCCTCTCTCATAGCACGAGAGAAGAAACGGTCAATCATTTTGGTCTTAAACATCGACCAAGTCAATACAAGGCTATCAGCTAAGCCTGTACTCTCCCACCATTCACTAGCATCCTCTTTCAGCTGCAGAGAAGCTATGTGGACCTTTTCAGCCTCAGTACAGTCCACATTACGGAACAGCCGTTCCATGTGAGAGAACCAATGGGTCACCTTGACTTGCTCCCCTTTTCCGTTGAAGCTGTCAGGCCTCATAGAACTGATGATCTTTAGAGCACGACCATAGTTGTCCCTAGTCCTGACTGCATTCTCCTGGACATCATGGTTTCTTGGCTCCTCAAATCTAGGAACCGGTGGGGGAATCGGCACGCCTTGTGCCTGTTGCACATTTGGTCGCATAGCATCAGCGATAGCTTGCATGACATTTCCTCGAATTGTCTCCACTGCTGCAGCATCAAACACCACTGGTGCATTACTCTGATCTTGATCATTGCCCCTGGATTGATTATGGGATTCAGATACATGCTCACCTTGGCCAACATCTCTTATGATTGGTCTGGGACCCTGACTAGTCCCAACACCAGCTCGAACCGTGTTCCTTGTGTTCACCATCTGTTTACCGATCAAATTCCAAGTTATTTATACATTAATATCATTCAAACATGCTTAATGTAGTAAAATTACTCAGAATAGATCAACTAGGTATTTTATAGATGAACTGGAACTGTTACACAAGCTACACATAAGTCTATTATCCGAGCGTTAGGACAAAATTGCTCGAAGATAAAAGTGTTTCACAGAGTACTTGCCGTAATACTGAAATATTACACAAAGTACATACTGAAATACTAAGAAAGGAAACTACTACGATAGGCAACGCCAATCCTCATCAAGGCGTTCCAAAACGTCTCCTATAAGACTGGCTACTCGTGCAAGGTCTCTTCGGACTAGGCTCACCATCGAGCTCTGGCGATGGGTTTCGCACCCTGCTCGGTCCTGGGTCACATGGCTCTGGTGACTCAGACCCAACCTCAGTCGTGGAAAAGAAAGGATCGTCCGTAAGAGGTCCTCCTATCCCAGCCCTCCTCTGAGCGCTAGCGATCGCCTGATCCATCTGCTACTGCTGCTCCATATGAGAGCTCATTTCGCTCTGGCGAAGGATCTCTCTCAACTCAGCCTCTGATCTCCTCCTCCTCCGAGGCGGAGTAGGCAGATAGTCCTCGTAGATCATGGTCGGGCCACTCCTCCCAATACCGTGCTCAGTGTACAGTGCCTCCCAACCAGCATCAGTCATGAGTGCATAAGCCGACACTGGTGATAGTTCTGGACTGGGGGGAATAAACTACACCCCCGGCTCCTGACTGTCCACCAGCAAGTGTCTCAAGTTGTCTGGCTCCTGGCTCTGCTCTTCCAGGTCCATCTCGGGGTCCTCCTCAGGATCATCTTTGATGGGATCCTCATCCTCAGGATCAATCTCGATCTGGTAATCGTCATCGTAATGCCCTAAGGCGTATCTAGACGACTCACCCACTTCCTGCACTGCTTCCTCCCTGAGTGGCTCTACAGGTGCATCTATAGTGACCACTGCATCCCTAGGCGTAAGGACAACAGACTCGGGAATCACATACTTGATGTCCTCGGGCGGGCTACTCGGGCCTCCAACCTCGAAACATCGCTGAGGGATCGGAAAATCTAGCCTGCCTGGAGACGGCGGGTCCGTCTTGACGTCCTTCGACCCCCTATCAAGAGAAAAACACTCACCCATCCTACAGGATAACGAGGAAGGAGTTAGTCTTTCTAGACATAGAAGCCAGTTTACTACATCAGACTATATAGAAGACACGACTATGAACGGTGTTTTGAAATTCTTTTTACTTTGAAAATTTCGAGCCCTTTTAAAGTATTTTCAAAAACGGATAAATGATATAAAAATCTCAAACCCGTTTTAAAACCTTAGGCTCTGATACCACAACTGTAACACCCCCAAAACTTAACCATTTTGGAAAGGTATTACCGTCAGTGACCCTAGTGTTCCTTACCGAGATCACCCAAGGCTTTACCATTTAAATACAATTTATGAAATACAAATGATACATAATGATCAAAGCATTCAATTCCAAAACATAACATTGTCAAAAAAACATGAGTTACGGGATTACAACCCAATCCCGAATAGGCTAACACAGAGTTTAAACCAAATACAGCGGAAGTCTTATAAAGTAGGGTAGAGCGGAAGTCTTACAAAACACATTACAACCAAAGTCATTGCCCAAAAGATCTCAACCTGATTAACGAAATAACTCAAACATTCGAAAACCACCGTCGACTCCATAGTCCTTCTATTCTTCTGAGCTAGTTTCTATCTGATGTGCCGAATCGAACGGATGACACCAGCCCACATGCGGAGAACAAAGTTCGTGGGTTAGTCTACTTGAATAGACTAGCAAGGGTACAAAGCAGAAGGTTCGATGTAGTTGTATTTGGTTAGACTTATCGTTCTCGAATGATAACCGATAACGATAATCAACCTTCATACTTCTACAGAATAATAACAAGAGGTATGCACAAGAGAAGACTCTGGAAGACTGAATCATTACAGAAATCAACTCAAAGGAAGACTCCAACGGAAGTGAGTCTTTAAGGAATTATGACAAATCTGGAAAGTTTAAAGAATCATACAACAATGATTTAAAAGTTGATTGAGATGCTTCGGTTCACGACCAACCTCACCGCATACAGCGGATCCAGATTGGAAAGAGAACGTACTATGATCAAAGTCGAGACGAATTTTCCTAGCTGCATTATAACTTAGCTGCACTACTCGCCGAAGGTTTATTTATTATGTGCGTCGAGTAGCACTTATCTGATTTATATTTCAAACACACATCACGTTATTAGACTTTTACATGTGTACCCCACCATTGGGACGACACATCTTAGTATACGTTTCGTCGAGAGTGACGCACACCGGAAGGTTTGTGACACCAGCTAAGTGTCCTGCCTCTACACACTTGTGAAAGAGACCGATCATGATCTTAAAATAGTACCAGGTGGAGACGAGCCACCCCGATACCAGATTATAAAGAAACGACCGGACGAAGTCCGAGTACATTTCTAACTAACAGTGCTAACCACACAGATACAACACAATCATAGTTACAGAATAAATCCACATAAAGGCCCGAAAGGCGATCACAGATAATAGCGTTGTTCTAACAGATATACAACCTATTATATGATTTTCAAAACAGTTTATAAAATCACTTCCAGAAGAACACAGTAATAATCGTTCCAAATTAATTAATCAATTGAAATAACTGATAATCAATGTAAATATGGAAACGATGAGCAAGAGCGAACCGCCACTTGCCTTAATCCGCAAAATAGAAACAAGCCTAACGACAACGACGGGATTCCGGGCTCGACACGGATATAGCTCCGACAGCACAACGACCTTCGAGTCGACCCATAAAAGGAACCCTAAGTTAGATCCGACATAACCACAGTACGAATCTAAAAACGACAAAAGAAAACGAAAGGAACGACGGCACAACGACGAACACCAAAGCCAAAAGCCCAAAAAGGCATTCTGGACACTGGCGGCGGTCGCCGCAGTTCATCACGGCCGGCGCCGTGAAGAACACGGCGGTCGCCGTGAAGAACTCAGACGACAGAAGCGGCAAGAAAACTCACCCAAAACACGAGCGACTCGGCCTCCTTCGACTTGCTTTGGTTTCTAACCTCCAAGGCTACCAAAAGCTTCACAAAGGCACTCTGGAAACACCACCAAACGACCTCCGACGAAAGCTTTAGAAATCCGGCGAGGCACAACTCCGGTGAGGCAAGAATTTGGGAGAGCTTGGGCTGTGGATTGAGCTCAAAACCCCTCCCAAACACCTCCTTTTATAGCCAAAGCACCGGGAACACAATGATGGCCCTACGACGAGGCGGAGCAGGCCTACTTCGGCACGTCAGAGGCTCGCCGGCGACCATCGGGCAAGACCTCCGGACAACGACGGCGGGCGCCGCGGAGAGCAAGGGTCGCCGCCTCACAAATTGCCTACGGCGGGCGAATTACGGCGGGCGCCGTACTGCACGGCGGTCGCCGCCACTAGGCCTGACGCCCAGCTAGGAAGACGACTATGCCAGTCCTCGAGCCTGGCGACGGCGGGCGCCGCCATAAATGCGGCGATCGCCGCCCCTGTGGCTTTGCGCCCATTCTGGTTTTGAACGACAATAACTTTAACCCGGGATAAAATTATCGTACACGAACGAGTATTAAAATCCAAAGCACGTCGTCTGTATTTTATTTCACTGAGAAAAATATTACAGATTCAGAGAGCATTACAGAATGTCTCCAACTTTCTGAATTAAATCCGACGTACATAACGGGTACTCGGGAAAAATCCCGGAACTCCAGAAATAACTTACAAAAATACGGGGTATCACAGACACATCATATTCCTACAGATATGGTTTGAAGATAAGTAAGATAAGTAAGATAAGTTCAGGAAAAGAGACAAATCAAATATGAATGTTATGATCAATCAAGCTACATGGTAAAGGCTTTACCCGCCACCATTAAAGCTCCTCGGGTATGTTGGCATTGGGGCTGTAATCAGTCATTGTTTCAAGCACCTCTGTTGGGAGGCCAACATACTCCTCTTCATAAACCGCATCAACAACTTCATTGCGAGAAGCCATTGTTGAACATAAGAGAAGTTGGATTTTAGATAAGAAGTTGCACATTTATATTAGACGTTTAACTGAACAAGAATGCATCTTCTATGAAAATCAAAATTGTACTAGCATACATCAACTCAAAATTAGCACATCAACCGAGAATTTTAGCACATTATTATTCATGCTAGCGTAAGATTGTTGACAAAAAAAAGGTTAACATATTCATGCAAGCTCAGCAACTGAGAAGTAGCATTTGACAGATTCATGCAAGCTCATTGTTAACAAACGTGAATACTTCAATGTTGTTGCTCCTACAATATAGCACATTTGGTTTCATGCAAGATCATGGTAAAAAAGAAGTGGCTAACAATTCTAGTAATAACTCCATTTGACAGATTCCCACTTTCAAGACCACCATTTCACAGATTCCCACTTCAACTGAGAAATAGTTGGGTTTCATGCATGCTCACCGACAATTCTTTGTTCATTTTTCAAACAAAACACGAGTATCTCAACATAACACAACCAACCAACAAAAAAATGGCAAGCTTCGAAGACCACCATTTGACAGATTACTTCAAGTCAATACAAACAAACACAACCATTTCATCAAACACCTAAAGTGCACAAAATGATCATGAACAGATGCCTGTCAACTTTGGGATTTTTCAATACCTTAAATTAGGATTTGCAGTGGGTGAAAATTTGGGGTTTTATTAGTCAAATTTCATACACTGAAATCAAGATTAACAGATTGTAATAAGAGTTCAATTTCATACACTGAAAATTTGGGATTTTAGGTTCAATTTCATACTCGGATTAACAGATTGAGAATAATTGGGGGTTTAGGGTTTGAGCATGCTTCAATTAACAGTTGAAATAAGAGTACAATTACGCACTTACCTTGTTCTTGCCCAATCATTCAACTTGCAACGCGAAATCTGAATCGACTCGACCCACAAACTGAGATGTTCGAGCAAGTTTTCACCCAATAATCCTGAAACAACACATCAAAATATTGGGGAATACAAAATTTAGGCTTGGATCGACTTGAAGTGGCTCGAATTGGATTAAAAGCAAGTTTTCAACTATACCTTGGATCGAACTTCACTTCGGGGATGAAAGAGCAGTCGTCCCATGCACAGAAATGGAAGGGAGCTCCACCGAGGCTGATCGAAGGAATGGGAAATCTCAGGGGTAAAAGGAAGATTTGCAAACACTTCCACTTGGCACTGTTGCTCACCGTGGGGGGTGGACGGGAAGGAAATGGCGGTGAGGGAGATGAAATCCCCATTTCCTTCATCTCCCTTCCACTTCCTTCCTCTTCCTTCCACTACCTCCTTCCATCTAGCCGAACACCCCTTTGCAGCGGTGAGGGAGATGAACTCATGGATTCCACTCCGCTACTGCCCCCTTCCATCTTACCGAACGGGCCCTATTACTTGCTATATTGAGCTTGTCAAAGCCTCAACCTATTTACTTGCTGGTTGGGCAATTTCATGAATTTCCATCAATTCATGAAGTCATGGAAGTGATTAATGTTTATAGTAATTTTTGGTTTCAATATTGACAACAAATACATAGTTCAATTCCTTTATTGTTTATGTTCTTCTACAAGCACGAAGCTTATTTCTGTACTCTTATTGATTTAGCACAAAGTTGGAAAATCACTTAAAATCTATTAGCTCAAAAGAAAGAGCAATGTGTTTGTTGCACATGAAGTGGGTTTGAATCCCACATAGGTTACCAGATCAACATTTTATCATCAGTCACCTACTGTATTAATAACAACTATATGATCAGTAACTCTTTAAGACCAGAAAGTCATTTTTTGTTGCGCAAGTGATTTTTTAGTAACTAAGTTTCCTCCTACAAACTCTAGATATTGTTAAGCTCGTGTCCATCATCCAACTAAATACATTCACCACCAATATAAGCATAGCAAACCAGGAGAACTGAACATATTCAACAAAAATTAAAAAGAAAATTGAGAATGCATATCATTTTCTCTAAACTACTAAGATTCATCATCTAATTGTTTAGTCTATGTGGGATTCGAACCCACATCATGTGTAATCACACATTTCTCTCCCTTTTTGAGCTAATAGACTTGATTAAAAACTTACATAAATTTATTAGTGGACAACCATTGACCAATATCAATCATATTTAGCCCCTATATAATCCTTGATAACAACATGCAGATTTAGGTTGTTTTACAATGCTACATTTTTTAGGTTCAGAGCAAACAAGTAAACCAAGTTTTGCATTGCTTACCTTGTTGTGCATCAGTGCATTACTTACGTACCCTAATGCATTACTTAAAACTCTTTAGGCTACACTTTTTTTATTATAAACTCTAAAAAATATAATTCAAGACGAGTTACAAGCAGAAAAGAAAAGGCTAATCCCTAATCAGATTTAATTAGTCTCTTTTCATGTTAAGTAAATAAAGGCTAATAAGGAGACTTATTGAATAATGAATACGATGAAAAAAAAACATGCAAGCATCTTGTCATAGTTGGAATGATAACTTGTGAAAGGATATATGTGTGTAAATGAAATTTTCATGTAATTGTATTGGGGCATGCTTCTATAATTGACATCCAAACATGTTTGAGCATGAAAACTAAAGTTCATATTAAGAAAGAACCTGGCAGGAGGAACTAATATCTCCAATTTATTCTGATCTAATGTAGGATCGTACGTTGTTAGTTATCGAGGGAACTGAAAGTTCAGTTTCTTAAGCAGCGGAATAAGTAAACACGAACAGATTCAAGACAAGTTTCTTAGAGTGGGAACCTTTGATAACCAACTAGTTATCCAGGATAAAACCCACTACCCATTTTGCAAGAGGATTTCAAAGTCTACTTCTTGTATTAATACTTCGGTTACAATCAACTAGAATAGAACACACAGATTAAAGTCTTAGATACACTAAAGACTCTCTACCTAGTTCAACCTAACCAAGTAACAAGCAAGTGACTTACTTCGTTCTTCTTCAAAGAACACAGCACAATTCTTCTTCTACACTTCAGAAAGCTTCTTTTCGTTAATGCGTGTTGAAATGAGAGAGGTTTGACCGCTTTACTTATATGATTTAGTTAATAAGATAATAAATCTTCAATAACCGAATCATATAAATAAAATAATCAAAAGAAATCTTTAAAGATAACATTTGTTACCAAATATTATCTTTACCGATTTTTTACAACTTTGTTTCCATGAGAAATAATCTTTTACGCTCCTATTATATATGAAAACCGGATAAAATCTTTAGCTCTCTCTCTAGCAAAGATCTACCCTAAAACAGCTCACCGCCGCCTTCACATAATTCTTCAAGTGTTTCTGGCGTCGACTAGCTTGGGTTCCTTTCGCCAGTTCCCAAGTCTGGCGATAGCGTCTCTGTTCCTTGCTTTCCGAGTTCTAAATTCCCTGTTTATCACACTAATAGAAACATTAATAGCAAAGATGTTTGTCATTATCAAAACTAGAAAAACTGAGAAAGGAAACTATAATTAAGAACTGAAGTTCCCAAAAGTGAACATTTCAATAAATTGAACATTTCAATAAATTCTCTAGTGCTAAGTGCTAACATATTGATAAAGCGAACATTTCAATAAATTCTCCTTGGAGATGATTTCTCCCACAAATAAATGTCTTTCCTTCATTGTCCCGTCTAATCAAGGTAAACAACATCTCCTTATTTGATTAAATTTTAATTAGTTTCAAACATTCTATAGTTTGGTTTGAATTATGTGACCCCTATGTCCTATCAGAGTGCCATTGGTGAAGGAATGACTCACATGAATGATTTGGATGTGTCAAACCAAGTAGGTTGCCTCACCCCTGGGTTGTTCCAAGTTCCTGTGAAAGAGCTATTTTCTTCTTATCACGATGATCCAAAACTGCCCCAATACAGTTACATGAATTTTTTTTCAAATTTCCATACATATAATCCCTGAATTGGTTTCATAATCGAAATCCCTAAATTGATTCCATATCAGAATCCCTAAATTGATTCCATAATCTGAATTCCTAAATTGGTTCCATGACCCCAAATTTCCAAAAATCCCTAATAAGCAACAAACAATACCCTAAACTCTGTAACTAAAAAAACCTAAAGACATACCTACTTCGTGAGAATCCTCAAACACTTCAGTGTCGTTCAGCAGCCTCATCGGCAACGGCGTCGTACAACACCAGCGAAAACAACCAAAAGAAGCATCAGTGGCTGCCTCTTTTCTTCGTTCAACAGCAGAAGCAACAATGGCCGCCCAACATCCTTCGGCGTTTTCAAACATTAGCGACGTCGCCTCAGTCCAGCCGGCTTCGTCTCTGTTCAGCCAGCATCGACCTTCGTATCCACTCAACCTTCGTTCTCTCCTCTTCCACGAATAGCAGTGAATAAAAAAAGGAACGTTTTTTTTAGTTTTTAAGTTAACGTTGAACTAACGTTGTTTAACGGAGGGGTATTTCACGATTTATTTTGAAACCTGAGGGTTATTCCGCGAAAATGTCAATATTTGTAGAGATTTTACGAATTTCGCAAAAGTTCAGGAGCACCATACAAAAATTTCAAAAATAAAAGTATGGTTCAAGTTTTCATTGGTTATTCCGATAAAAATGATAATGTGGTCGTCAATATCTTAATTGGGATAATGACATAAACAAATAAAATATGTTGGGTCATCAATCCATTCAATTACAATATAATTTATTTTATCATATCAACAATACGATCGAATTTCTAACATTTACGTCATTATTTTTGCCGAAATTGTCAACCAAAAAATGGATTATATATCTTTGATATATATTAAAATTGTTTTGCTACCAATTTAAAATTTACAAAATTTACATAAATTTTGTAAATATTTGATAGTTTGTATTAATAAAATGGAATAGTCCAACTCTAATATAAGAACTCAAGCTTCAATAAAGTGAAACAAAATTGTAGGTATTAAAGGATTTTTTAAGATCACTACGATTTAGGTTGGACTTTTTTAGAAGGACACCTATTACATATTACTAGATGAACAAAATAAATATATATATATATAATAGTTTTTTTTTTGGGTGTATGAAAGGAAAATTAGAGAAGAATGTTGAGATAGATTGAGGGTATCGAGTACACTCCCTATCATGATTTTATTATTTAGTTATCCTTTCTCATCTTTACCCATCTTCAAGAATTAAAAACTATCTTAATCCTCATCCTTGACAAATCCCCATTTCATTTATGAATTATCGTCCTCATCTAATTTCCTCATTTATCTTTGACGAAATTTTTTCCATTGAATTGCCCATCTACATATCTCATTGCTTTTTAGTTTAATAATAAAATTATATAACATAATTTAAATTAGTTAATTGTTAAATATAATATACTCAATATTATATGATGTATATAAAACATATTAAAGTTTAATATAGAAAAAGTCATATACTTTGATAAAAAAAGTATTTTTAATTTTTTATTATATACGATGAATACTTCAATGACAACTCATTGAAAATTTTGACGGAGTGGAGCAAGCTAGAACGGAATAGTCCTATTTCTCGTCTCCTTTATTTTCCCAATACTCACCCCATGAGGGGGATTTTCTGTGCTACGGGTAGATTTGGAAAACGCGAGTTGGCCCGCCCGATCCTTATCGTTCGTCCGCCTAATAATACGGGTTTGGACATGGATTAGAGCCATAAAGGGTCGTTTAGCTCGGCCTGGTATATTTATATAATATATAATATCTAATAAAAATATATCAAACCCTAACTTAATCATTTTTCTCTCTCTCTCGAACGCTCTCTGTCTATCTCAAACTTCATTCCTCTCCAATCTCCATCTCTATCGTTCTCAATCTCACACTCTTCTCTATCACATCTATGTCCGCTCTTCGTCCTCTCTTTCAGTCGCCACATCTTGCCACCTCTCCGTCCGCTTGCCACCCTTGACACAACTCGCAAGTCCGCCCAGTCGCCACCGCCACAACTCGGAGTCGGAGTCGCCCACTCTCCCACACCTTTCTTTCTCCGGCCTCCGTTCGGTGAGTAATTTGTTTCCTCCTACACTAATAGTGTAATACCTAGTTCTGATTTAATTTTTCATTACAAATTTGTATCTTACTGTGCCAAAATTGATTTTTTTTTCTGTTTCATATGTTTACAGTAAAACAACTCCTTCCCATATCTAGGCAGTACAGATAGGGAAGCTGTAACACCCCCGACTTTCGTCGGTAGTGTCACACGCCAGTGACCTCAGACTGTAAAGTCCAAAGTCACCCAATGCTTTAATCAGAACAATTATACTTAAATTGACATTAAATAATAGAGAGTAAATAGCGGAATACTTTGTATAAAGAAACTCAATCTTTTATTAAAATTTCTCTCGTAAATTGAGAAGTATAGTTTTACAAACGGTATTGAAATTACAGCGGAAGACTTTAAATAAATCCTAATTACATGACTAATTTAACTACATCTTACATTTATTTAGGAAGATTAATCAACACTAGACAACTTTTAAAATAATATTATTTTAAATCTTTAGTCTTCGAATGCAAGCCTCCCTCTTCGAATTGTTACTTCAAGGCGTCGGGACCAACCACTGATGTGTCGTATAGGACGGATGACACCAGCCAATCATGCAAGGAAAAAGAAAGGTTGGTTAGTCTAGTGAAAGACTACACAAGAGCTCAAACAGAATGGTTCTTGTGATTGTATCTATTTACTATCATTGTCTCTCGAATAAAAATCGATAGACGATATATAACCCGGATACTCTCACTGAAATGAAAGAAGAGGTATGAGTAGACCTGTCAACTGGGTCGGGCGGGTCGGGTTCGGGTCATGTCGGGTTCGGGTCGATCGGGTTGATAAAATTTTCGGATCGGGCGGGTCGGGTTCGGGTTGACCCAGCGGGTCGAACATGCCATTTTTTTTTGGATATTATTATGAATTTTAACTTTATAAAAATAATTATAATAATATAATTAATATTATATTATTATTTAATAAAGTTTATTAAAATATTTAATATAAATGAAATAAAATATACAAAATAAAGGGGACCCGCGAGCTCAGATTTGCGTTCGGGTCGAGTCGGGTCGGGTTTGGGTTCGGGTCCTTCGGGTTCGGGTCTTTCTTGACCCAGTGACGTTCGGGTCCTTTCAGGTCGGGTTTTCGGGTTGGGTCGGTTTTTGACGGGTCTAGGTATGAGACAAGAGAAGACTCCAAAGGAAATGAGTCTTATGAGAAATTAATGAATTTGTTTGGGAACATTATAATTCACACAAAGTTTGAAAATCGACCTTGATTATTTGAGTCCACGACCAACCTCACCGTATAATGCGAATCCAGATTGGAAAGAGGACTTACTTTAATACAAGAGTCTGGGCGGGTTCCACGTTGTACTTCTCGCCCGATGGCATATTAATTATGTGCAACAAGGCACTTATCTTATTTAATTTCAAAACGTGCATTAACGTTGAAGCTTTTAATTTCCACAACAGATCTCGTAATGAGATATAGAATGAGAATAAATCCCGAAGATTGGCACTAGCTAAGTGCACCACCACCTATATTCGGATATGGGTATGTCATGACCAAAAGTGTTAGGGCATTTAACCTCCTAACACAAAGTTATAAAGAAACGACTAAACCTCGCAAGGAAATAGCGTTCCTACGAATACTCGTGCTAAACTAGTATTTATATATCCACACCAATGCACAACAAATCCACACCAAGTATATCTAGCACCCTATAATAATAATATTATATATATACGGGTCGTAGCTAGCATATTATACAACTTAATAATAAGGTTCAATTAATCACACCATTTATTCACACAAGTTCCCAAACAATAAAAGATTTATTTATCCCAACTTAATAGCACAACCGATTCATTGGCAATTAAGATAAAAATGGAATAAATATACAAGAGCGAACGACCACTTGCCTTGAATCACGAAAAATTTGAACGGCGTATGGAGATGGTTGCTTTCGAAAAGCAAATTGGCTCCCTGTTTGATTTCCGTTCCAAATGCGATTCCGATATGTACCCAAGTCACATAAATAAGTTATGATTAGATAATTTATTCAATAACAACAATTGAAGGGTACAAGTCTTGATTTTTAATTGGATTACTTAACCCTAAGTAAATCAATTTCAAGGCTTTTCGATAAAACGATTATTTATACGATTCTAAAATACATTAGTCGTATATTCTAAATAATCATAGCATAAATAAATAAATTACTCAATTTATTTATCATCTCAAATAACCCAACACATTACCTAATTGTAGTTTATTCCTTAACAACTTACAATTTAAGATAATATCATAAGATATAATTAATTTAATTTTAGGGTCAATTACCGGAAATCACCCGTCCAATAGGCCATATTGCCAGAAACCATCCGGATAACGACTATTTACCGTAAACCACCCGTATATCCATCTCCATCCAACACGTACCACCCTACCCCACTCTCCGTCCATTAGATCGTTAACGTGCTTTCACGCGCGTATAAAATTCATGTATATACGTATATCTCTATGTATTGAAGTCGAGAAGGTTAAACATCACTGAAGAAGACGAGTTCGTGAGAGATTGGGGGCTTGAAGAAGGCTGATTCGAGTGCCATCGAAGAACACAGAATCCCCAACTCGTTTTAGGGCTTTTGCGAAGTTGAAGACAAAGTGGAAGGATTTGGCTTTCTGAGAGGAATTCGACATTGAAGAAGGCGAATCTGAGTGAAGGTTAGTAGTATTCGTTCCTTAATTCGAATTTTCGATTGAATTTAACTGAGTTGTGGCTGTAATAAGTGGGATCTCACTGGCATCCCATATCCTCATGCCATGTGTTGTATAATGAAGGACAGACGCCCAGTAGAAGAGTTTGTTGATCCAGTCTACACTAAGGAGAGATATCTTCTTCATATCATCCATGCCATGCCAGGTGAATCTCAATGGGAGAAGACTGACTACACTCATCCAGAACCACCTAAGTTTATAGTACAATCTGGTAGGCCTAAGAAAAACAGAAGAAGGGAAGCAGGGGAACAACAGCCAGGAAAGAAAATAAGGATTAGAGGTCCCAGAAATTGCTCAAATTGTGGACAACAAGGACACTACAAGAATAAGTGCAAGAATGCCAAAAAAGGTCCTTCACCACCAACAATATCCACGAACACTAGAGGAAGACCTAAGAATCCAAATAGGTTGAAAATTGGCTCCCAAAAAAGGAAGTACAACAAAAAGGTAAGTTCACCCTACTTGGCTATCATCCTTACTATTTCACATTACTAAATTTTTTTCCACTTGAAAAGGTCCATGCAGATAGCTCACAAGCTGGTTCACAAGGAGGAAGTGAAGTCGGCTCACAGGGAGGCAATACTGGTGGTAGTCAAGTAGGAGGGTCAGCATGTGGCTCAGCAGGTGGCTCACAAGGAGGCTCAGCAGGTGGCTCACAAGGAGGAAGCACTATGGCATTCACTCCTGGAGCATGCAGCCAGTCAAATGCAACCAAGCCATATCTGCCTGTTGATAACAGGTATTTGTCGTTCTAAAAACTGCTATGCAAAATATCCAAACAAACCCTAAACCGTAGTCCTAGGTAAGTAAAGGTCGAACCCACAAGGAGGCGAATTCTATCTAAATATGCAATTCGTATGTCAATCAAACGTAACCAAACGGGGGGTTTTGTGAGTTTAAGTAATCTAAGCATGCAAAAGTAAACAAAGTAAAATATGATGAAATCAGTAATGGGGAAAAACACTTTAGTCAAACAACATCCACAATTCGTATGACAAGTTGATCATAGATACTCATTCAAAATCTCATACAATGGTGATTCCAATTCCTTTTCAGATATAACTAATAGCACAACCAGATACTATTAGCACTAACTAATTAAACAACCATGAAACTATCAAGATTCAGTTTAACAACAACCTTATGGATAGGAATATAGTTGGATACAATTCTAGCATAAAACAACCAGCTTTTATCCTAGAATGTAAATCAAATCTCTTCTGCATAAGACTAGCACAACCAGTTACTAGTACGATGCAGTTGCTACTCTGAAATAGATATGCTCAACCAGTAACAATCTAGATCTAGCAATAGATCAATAACGACAAACCCTAGTTGCGTCCAAATAGAGATTATCAATATCAATCATAAGCAACTTAAGCAAGAGAAAGATAAAAACCATACAATAGATTAAGAACGAGAGTCTCACAACTGAATCAAAATGAAAGCTTCAGCGTATGACTAAGCCAGGGAGGCTTAGTTCTCCATAGGTTTGTAGCAAAAACTCCAAAACTCTCGAATGAACGAACGATGGATTCTTCCCAAAACTCCTATTTTTTTAAAGAGTGCTTTTGACCTAATTCTAAATATGGTGAAATAAAATAAAATAATAACAGTAAAATAATAACACAAAATAAGCAAATTAAATCCGTAACAAACGAATTGACTTGCTTCCTCCAAATTGGCCCAATCTCAGCAATAAGTACGTGCGGCCCACCTCCATTTCACTCGGCATCAAATCTCCAAATGCTCGGCTGATGTCAGCATTGCATCACACGGCCCAACTCCAGCAAACATCTCGTTAGCGGCGGCCCATCACATGCAACAATCAGGTCTCCTACGTCATGGTGACATCACGGCCGAATTGCTTCAATTCTCCAGCTTCAATTTGACGCGGCTTCTCGCGCTTCACTTCACGTGTGGGCTCCAGCCTCCTTTTGGCCCTTTATTTAATTCAGCCCATCATCCTTTTAATTCCAGCTTCACGTGGCCTGTTAATCTCCAAACTTCGCCCCCACACGCCATGCACATGAATGTGTCTAAATCTACCCGAATGACACCAATAAAACCTCTAATGACTCTTACTTAAGCCCTACAAAGTAGCACTTATCAAACCACCCCATGCTTAGATCTTTGCTCGTCCTCGAGTAAACTAATAAAGAGTCTACTCCTCCAATGTAGCATCCAAGGTCTCAGGAAGCATATCCTCCAACTAAGAGTCACCTAACCCATGCCAAGCTCCTGGCACCAATCTCATTCACAACACATCCACAACTCAACAAGCTAAAGGGGCAAGCAGAGCCCAAAGCTAACCCGGACATCCAAAAGTGTGAGTAACCTCTAATCCTAGCCTCCATCTATTGCTCCTTATGTCTCCCAGAGTGACCTACCCGACAATCCTTCTTTGTCTCCTCTTATTATGACGCCTCGCCAAGAATAATGAGAAATCCTAAAATCACTCTTCTTCTTTTCGCTCATTTTGCCAAGGCGTCCTTTCGGGTTTTCACCAAGCCACTCATTTCATTTTCCAATATATGTACTCACATAAGCTCACGTCACTCTTGACCTCATATTACCCCAGCCTAATGCTGGTCCAAGTCACCTGCTTATTGCCTAGACCGCCCTTTCGGGTTTTCGACCTATCCCAGGATTTTTATGATAGCCTTTTTTCAATTTTTTGGCTTTTTCTCTTTTTTCATTTTTCTCCTCAACGATGTAGCAAGAATAGAACTCCACCCCATGCTTAAACATTGCATTGTCCTCAATGTAATGAAAGACAAAAGAATAAAGCACAGGGAAAAGCAAAAAATAACTCACAACGTTGCCGAGTTGGCTTGGACAATTCCTTGTTGCTGGAGGTGTAGTCATAAAAGTTCATGTCCTGGATGTCGAGTGTGCGTCTTCATTACTCCATAATCGTCTGCTACCGTGCAACCATAAGGTGACTACTTGCCACTTGGTGAGTAGTAGTAATCGAACAATGCGGGGCTGTACGGCCTTCAACTCTATCAACTTCTACCATGCAACCAAAATGAACCACTGTGGTGAGTAGTGGACAATCAAGGGAACGGGGTTACATGGCCTTCAAACAAAAAATGGGCCCATATGTCATCGTGGTTGGGCCCTGGTGTACCTCCTCTCCAACTGTCGACTGCAGGGCCATCATCGTTGCCAAATAAATGTAGGGCGAATGTATTCCTCCGTTAGCAACATGATGCGCACCACTCGTGGTTGGGCCCGGTAAAACTTTTTTTTTTTTTGATTTTTCTCTCCGTTTAAGGTTTTTTCGGGTTTTTTTTTTTTTTACCTGAGAAATTGCGGCGGTCGCCGTAAGGAGGGCGGCGGTCGCCGTAAGGAGGGCGGCGGGCGCCGTAATTGCGGCGGGCGCCGCGATTAAACGGCGGTCGCCGTTCTCAAGTCGTGGCCAACTTTCTTGGCGAGGCATTTACGGCGGGCGCCGTAAGGTTAGCGGCGGGCACCGTGAACTCCTTCTTCACTTTTTCGCGCTTTCTGCAGGTTAGTTCAACACAAAAACTAAAAGAAAAACAATAGAAATTGACTAAGGGAAAGAAAATAAACTACCAAATCTCGGGTTGCCTCCCGAGCAGCGCCTTGGTTAATGTCGTTGGCTCGACATACTACTCGAACAACCTCAATCCATATCATCAGGCACCTTAGGAACCTTCTCAATCCATACCTCCTTCCTGAACCAATCATGGAAAGGTTTGAACCTTTGACCATGCTTCCTCTTCAATGGCTTCTCCATCTTGACCTTCTTAGTCGCGTCTACCCCATACTTAGATCGATTAGGGGGGTGTTTATCCTTAACTTCAGGGACCCGCACCAAAGATGGAACGAGCCTCTCGCCCGGAGTTAGCAGCAAAGGTGATTTACCTGGAAGCTCCGGAGGGAGCTTATAGCAAGCGTCCCACTCAGCAACACCTTCCTGCAAGTCAGTAGATATAGCAATATCCAAGCTAGAATCAACAATAGGTGGTGTGTCATCTAGGTGGTCCTCATCAAAAACATCTTGCACCACAGGCTCAAGTACATCAATTGCACACAAAGAATGATCATCAGAAGGAGATTTCATGGCTTCATAGATATTGTAGTTAATAGTTTGGCCATCAAATTCCATGGTTAAAGAACCAGTACTCACATTAATCTTAGTGTTTGCAGTTTTCAGGAAGGGCCTCCCTAACAGAATAGGGGCTGCATGCATATCATGTTCCATATCAAGCACATAGAAGTCAGCAGGAAAAGTAAGATCACCAACCCTAACCAAAACATCCTCCACTATCCCTATAGGACACACACTAGATCTATCAGCTAGCTGAATGGAAATTTTGGTCGCATGCATGGGTCCTAATCCTAAGGATTCACAAAGAGATGAAGGTAAAACATTTATGGAAGCACCCAAATCTAACATAGCTTTATTGAACTTGGTACCTCCAATGGTGACGGGGATGGTGAACATACCTGGGTCGCCACACTTCTTGGGTAAGCGCTTCTGGAAAAAAGCAGAGACATGTTCGCTTATCTTCACCTTCTTCTTGATGTTCCTATCCTGATTCCTCTTTGTGGTGCACATCTGCTTCAAGAACTTCGCATAACGAGGGACAGACTTGATCAAATTTAGGAGAGGCATGTTGACCTCAATGTTTCTGAACATCTCAAACATTTCTTTGTCCTGCGCAAGTGGCTTGGTACGCTTCAATACAGATGGGAATGGTGCAACGGGCTTCCACTCAGGAAAAATTGGAGGTACATACTCCTTCTCAGCCTCAGCATCGGCTTCAGAGGGGTGGCGGGCGCCGTAGGAAGTGCGGCGGGCGCCGTGAACATCACCCGAAAGTTCGAAGTTTGGCTCACCGTCACGGCGGGCGCCGTGATAAGTGCGGCAGTCGCCGCAATTTTTATCAGACAAGTCGAGAGCAGGGTCATTTTCACGGCGGGTGTCGTGGTCTTCACGGCGGTCGCCGTCGCTGTTCTATTCCAGCTCCTAATCCTCTTCCTTGTCGACCTCAGAATCATCCTCTTCGAGCCTTTTCCCGCTCCTCAGAGTCATAGCACTGACATTACTAATGTTCGGGTTCACTTCCGTTTGAGATGGAAGTTTACCAGAAATCTTCGCGTCAAGCTTGCTCACCACCTGAGAGATTTGACCAAATTGTCTTTCCAGGTTCTGAATGCTAGCTTGTGTACTTTCGTGGAATTGCAATTGGTTCTTAGTCAACTTAGCAACATTCGCATTGAGGTTTACGTTGCTCTGCATCAGCATCTTCATCATGTCCTCTATAGACGAGGACGGGTTCGAGCTCTGCCCTTGAGGTTGTGGCACAAATGGCTGCCTTGGTTGTTGAGGATTATCCTGTTGTTGCTGTGGTTCTAGGTCTCTCCATCTGAAGTTGGGATGATCCCTCCAACCAGGATTGTATGTATTGGAGTAAGGATTATGCCTGGGCCTCTGTTGATATCCTCCCACTGCATTCACTTCCTCTTGTAGAGTAGGACATGAATCAGTAGGGTGCAAGTCGTCACGACAGATCTCGCAGGCCTTAGCCTGCTGAGGCGTACCTTTCAGCTTCAGGTGCCTCACCTCCTCTCTCAGCACATCAAAATCAGCCTGGTCAATTTTCGCTTGAGAACCAGCAACAACCAAGCTTTGGGAACCTCTCCCACTGTATTGCCTAGAGTCATCAGTCAGTGTAGCAAATATCTCTAGAGCCTCTTCATAAGTCCTCTTCAGAATATTCCCACCACATGCAGAGTTTATCATCCGATGATCATCTTCACGGAGTCCTCCATGCAGATAAAGAATCAGATCATGATTAGCATAGCCATGGTAGGGGCAACTCTTCACCAGTTTTTTGAAGCGTTCATAGTAGTCATAGAGAGACTCATTAGACAGTTGCTCCACGTTGCAGATCTTCTTCTTGAGTTGATTGGATTTGATAGCTGGAAAGTATTTGTCGAGAAACACCTTCTTCAAATTCACCCAAGTAGTGATGCTTCCTGGCGGTAAAGAATGATACCAGTCCTTCGCGGAGTCCTTCAGAGAAAAGAAAAAGACTCTCAACCTCATCTGATCTTCAGTAATCTCAGATGGCCTCATACTGGTGCAGACCTCAAGGAACTCATCCAGGTGCTGAATAGGATCCTCAAGCGGGGTTCCACTGAATTTCGAGAGTAGATGGACTACTCTTGTCTTGAGCTCAAATTTGACTCCTTCACCAAGGGCAGGGAATTGCACAGCACGAGTTGGTTGCTCCAAGTTAGGAGCTGTCAGAGATTCAAGAGTAACACGGTCAGCCATCGTATCAGCTTCCTCAAGTAGTAAATTCGCAGCCCTGTGAGCCTGAAGAAAAGTTCTTTCGATTTCTGGATAAAAAATTAGAGGTAGATTATTAGTAACACGGGTGTGAACCATAAGATAGGTTCACACCAAGATTGGCACACAAATCACACACACAATAGATTATTGCCTCCCCGGCAAGGGCGCCAATTTGATAACAGGTATTTGTCGTTCTACAAACTGCTATGCAAAATATCCAAACAAACCCTAAACCGTAGTCCTAGGTAAGTAAAGGTCGAACCCACAGGGAGGCGAATTCTATCTAAATATGCAATTCGTATGTCAATCAAACGTAACCAAAAGGGGGGTTTTGTGAGTTTAAGTAATCTAAGCATGCAAAAGTAAACAAAGTAAAATATGATGAAATCAATGATGGGGAAAAACACTTAGTCAAACAACATCCACAATTCGTATGACAAGTTGATCATAGATACTCATTCAAAATCTCATGCAATGGTGATTCCAATTCCTTTTCAGATATAACTAATAGCACAACCAGATACTATTAGCACTAACTAATTAAACAACCCTGAAACTATCAAGATTCAGTTTAACAGCAGCCTTACGGATAGGAATATAGTTGGATACAATTCTAGCATAAAACAACCAGCTTTTATCCTAGAATGTAAATCAAATCTCTTCTGCATAAGACTAGCACAACCAGTTACTAGTACGATGCAGTTGCTACTCTGAAATAGATATGCTCAACCAGTAACAATCTAGATCTAGCAATAGATCAATAACGACAAACCCTAGTTGTGTCCAAATAGAGATTATCAATATCAATCATAAGCAACTTAAGCAAGAGAAAGATAAAAACCATGCAATAGATTAAGAACGAGAGTCTCACAACTGAATCAAAACGAAAGCTTCAGCGTATGACTAAGCCAAGGAGGCTTAGTTCTCCATAGGTTTGTAGCAAAAACTGCAAAACTCTCGAATGAACGAACGATGGATTCTTCCCAAAACTCCTGTTTTTTTAAAGAGTGCTTTTGACCTAATTCTAAATATGGTGAAAAAAAATAAAATAATAACAGTAAAATAATAACACAAAATAAGCAAATCAAATCCGTAACAAACGAATTGACTTGCTCCCTCCAAATTGGCCCAATCTCAGCAACAAGTACGCGCGGCCCACCTCCATTTCACTCGGCAACAAATCTCCAAATGCTCGGCTGATGTCAGCATTGCATCACACGGCCCAACTCTAGCAAACATCTCGTCAGCGGCGGCCCATCACATGCAACAATCAGGTCGCCTACGTCATGGTGACATCACGGCCGAATTGCTTCAATTCTCCAGCTTCAATTTGACGCGGCTTCTCGCGCTTCACTTCACGCGTGGGCTCCAGCCTCCTTTTGGCCCTTTATTTAATTCAGCCCATCATCCTTTTAATTCCAGCTTCACGTGGCCTGTTAATCTCCAAACTTCGCCCCCATACGCCATGCACATGAATGTGTCTAAATCTACCCGAATGACACCAATAAAACCTCTAATGACTCTTATTTAAGCCCTACAAAGTAGCGCTTATCACCTGTCAGAGCTCCAAAAAGAAAGTTATTACCTCATTGAATCAACTCAAGCAGGCAGTCAGGCGTTCACCAATGAAGCTTTCTAAGGATGGAAGTTCAGTTGCTCCTTAAGAAGAAAGTTATTACCTTATTGTTATATGTGGTTTTCCTTTTGCCTTTGTATTGTTGTTTTATGACAGTGTTGGTATGTGGTGTTTTGGTTTGGTGTTTGCTGGATGGCTAAACTATGCAACTTCTTAGACAATGTTGACTTGCTGCAGTGTTGTAATTATGCTCAATTGTGTGAACATGGATGCTTAAGCCTGTATGGCTCTTTTGTATGAATGAAACCAATGTTTTAGATCTCTTGTTTATGTCAATATGTGTTGCATTTCATAAATTGTCAAGCTTAGCATTTCTACTGTCATAAATTGTCAAGCTCAGCATTTCTATAGTTCAGTAAACCTGCATCACAATTTATGACAGCTTGTCTACTGTCATAAATTGGGTTATAGATCACTTGCTGCGGTGTTGTAATTATGCAACACAATTTATGACAGCTTCCTGGAAAGATTCACTTGATGTAGTGTTATAGATCACTTATTGTAGTGTTCTACTGTCATAAATTGTCAAGCTTTCATAAATCCAACTGAAAGACACAAGACATTCATCACATTCATCACAACAGTTGTCATAAATCTTGTCAAGCTGTCATAAATCCAACTGAAAGACACAAGACATTCATCACATTCATACAACAGTTGTCATAAATCCCATACAATCTCTATTACAACAATTTAGATCAACAACATCAGAAGTAGAACATTCACAAAAAACAAACACATCACACAAACAACTATTAGGCTACATTTATGTGGCTGCTTCTGTTTGTCCATCAATGCTTGACACTTCACTTTCAAGGCTTCATTCTCAATCTGGTATAGTGTAACAGATTCTTGCAGCTTCTCATTCTCAAGTTCCACCCTCTTCTTATCTTTCAACAGCTTCCTAATCACATATATATCTCTTGCACTGTATTCATCATCCCTCCACCTAAAGAAGTTGCATTTGCTCTTTGTGGCATACATTGGACACCCCCAAAATCTCCTCCCATAATTAAATTATGTTTGTGCAGTTGACTCTTTAACCAAGTGACCACAATAACAGACCATTTGTTGTGAGTTAGACATAGCTGAAGAGGAAGAGCTTGAATTTGACATATTCACCTGTAATTCAAGTACTAATTAAATCGAAGCAAAATCATGGGATCCAAAGCTATTCCAAAGCTATTCCATTTTCTATTGTCATAAATTTGACATATTCACTTGAATTTGACATATTTACTGTCATAAATTTGACAGTAAAATTCAATCGACTTCAATCGAAAATTCCAAAGCTATTCCATATTCACTTGAATTCCATTTTCTACTGTCATAAATTTGACCCTAGCTCAGTAAAATACAATCGAAAATTCGAATTAGGGATCGAATAACACTAACCTTCACTCGGATTCGCCTTCTTCAATGTCGAATTCCTCTCAGAAAGCCAAATCCTTCCACTTTGTCTTCAACTTCGCAAAAGCCCTAAAATGATTTGACGATTCTGTGTTCTTCGATGGTCCTCGAATTCGCCTTCTTCAAGACCCCATTCTCTCATGAACTCGTCTTCTTCAGTGTCGTTTAACCTTCTCGACTTCAATCTCTCACGAACTCGCCCAACCTCCCAGAGATTCTTCAGTGTTCTAAGAGTTTGATTTGGGGTGGGGTGGGGGGGGGGGGGGGGGGGGGGGGAATTCTGAAGCTGTAATAAATAAAAGAGGTAAAGATTCTTATTATTTTGGGCTAAATACATAGAGATATACGTATATACATGAATTTTATATGCGCGTGAAAGCACGTTAACGATCTAATGGACGGAGAGTGGGGTAAGGTGGTACGTGTTTGGACGGAGATGGATATACAGGTGGTTTACGGTAAATAGTCGTTATCCGGGTGGTTTTTGGCAATATGGCCTATTGGACGGGTGATTTCCAGTAATTGACCCTTAATTTTAATACTTCTAAAATTAAATTAATTCAGTGTGTATCTGATTAACCCCAATTAGCATGCTTAATCATGATTAATTGGACCAAAAACCGAAAAGGGTACGAAATAGCCATTACCGAACTCGTTCGGTTCGTTCTTGTTGACACCCTCTCGTTGTTTGCTTCGTATCTCCCTCATCCGAACTCCAAATGATGCGTGGTTTGCGCTGGAAACTAGACTTTAGACGAAGATTTTGATACCTAACCCGTAACTAGAGGTGCAGAGTTTAGAGAGATATCGCTGATGCAAGTGCTCGAACATTTTTGGGATGGTTGGAAACTTCGAGCTTGAAATTGGGTGAATTCCTCCAAAGGGTGAGGGGGTATTTATAGGGGTTTTGAAGCCCTTAAAGATAGTTTTCCAACCCAACCGATTTCGTCCAAATCCGATCTCAAACGAGATAGAATTTTAAATTTTATCGAACTTTTGGAATTTACCGGGCTGTTTAACTTAGAAGATAAAATTCTATCAATCTAAGTGGTTATAAATCCCGATTTTGATATAATTCGATTAAGGATAAGTATGTCTTCAAAGCCCATAATTTACTTGAACGAATTATGGCAAAACGAGACCGAAATCGGCCCAAAACCGTCAATGGAGCAACAAGAAGCTCCACGGCCAGCACATGGAAGAGGATGATGAACACTACTTTCAGCTTTTGGCTTAATTGCACTTTTGGCCCCAACTTTTCAAGTTAGGACAAAAATGTCCTTAAAATTTTTTGAAAAATTACAAAAATTTTCCAAACTTAATTATTTTAATAATTCTAGGTTTCTAATATTATTTTATCCCAGATTTAATATTTATAAAAATTAACTTAGGCTAAAATAATGATTATGTTACATTCCTTATAATTTTAACCATACTTAACCCATTTAACACTTTGTTAAATTGGTTCAAGCATTTCTAAGTTAAAATTTATAAGTTGATTCAAATTATAACTAACATAAGGTTAATCATAATTTATACCATTCATAACTTAAAGAGATAACATACTTAAGGTATTTATTATTTTATCCCCTTACGGATAAACGTAATAATTCGTATGACCTTTATTATTATTATTTAACATTCTAAACTACATTTATCATTATACTTATTTGTTTATTTCTTAACCATACTATTATTCCTATTTGATAATTTGTACAAAATTATCTTGAACTAGTTTTTGAACTTAAGTTAATGAAAATTTAAATTACTCTTCTAAAAGAAATAAAATAAATTTCATAACTTTTATTTTTATCAAATTTAAATTTACCATATTACCCTTATGATAAAATGAGGGTTATTATAGAAGCATCCAAATTTGTAATAGCACATTTCATAAGATTCCAAGGTATGAAATTAGGACATATGATATAAGGGCATTCTCTATCAATTCATTGTGCTTTGGTTTTAATTACAGTGGAGCTCGACACCGCTAATTTACACAAGTGTACAACACCTTGGAGAAAAATCATACCTATATTCTTGAATCTTAGTCTTGATACTTCATCTGATTTTTGCCAGTTTACATATTTGTTTTTGCTTTACATATCAATTCAAAAAAAATACAACTAAAATGGGTCAATTCAATAGCCATATAGGTTTTAAGCAAATAAATGTTTTTTTTGTAGCAGCTTCATCTATCTGTTTTGTTTTGTTTTATTTTTTCCTCCAATATTTATCATGCCTCTTCTTGTAGTGTATGGAGCCAGAATCTAATGGTGTTGGCGGCAATGGTATGTGTCCAACTGAAAATCCCTCTTAATTAGGGGTGTTTATCTGGTCCAGACTGGACCGGATTTTTCAAGAATTGTGGACCGGAGACCGGACTGGACCAGATTTATTCGGTCCGGTCCGGTTCCGGTCCGGACCAAGACCGGTTTAGACCGAATATTATTTAAAAAAAATAAATCAAATTCTTATTTAATATCTAAAAAAATATCTAAAAAACATTTATACTCCTAACTTATTAACTTAAGAAAAATATGTATAAAAAAATAACATTTAAACTCCTAATTTGTTTTATTTAAAAAAAAAAAACCGTTCCGGACCGGTTTTTTTCCGGGTTTGGACCGGACCGGATTAAGGGAAAACCTTGAACCGGAGACCAGACCATAATTTCACCGGTCCGGTCCGGTCTGATTTTCCGATCCGGGCCGATTTTGAACACCCCTACTCCTAATGCACTTCACGGGGCAAAAAACTAACATCTAATGTGTGGGAGCATATGACCAGAGATGTAAAAGATACCGGAACAAAGGCTATTTGCAAATATTGTAAGAAAACAATGGATGCTAATCCTAGTGATGGTACATCGCATTTACTTAGACATGTACAAAAATGTACTATGCGGCATCGTCATGATTTGAAAAACTTCTGCATTGATAGTGGTGGATCTAGTAGTGCTAAAACCAATAACATGTCTTTGAGGAAGCTCATAGCTAGTTTTGATAAAGTTCATGAAGCTATTTGTGTGTTTATCGTATCTCTTGGACTTCCAATTAGTATTGTTGAATCGTCAGGCTTTAAGTGTTTGATGAATAGTGTTATAACTGATTTTACTGTTGTTAGTAGGCACACAATTAAGAGAGAAGCAATCTCTCACTATAAGGAAGATAAAGAAAAAAAACTAGTTGGCCTTGAGTTATTAAATGCACCTGGTCGGATTTGTTTTACAAGTGATAATTTTAAAAGTGAGAAAATTGATGATGAATTCATGTGTGTAATGGCTCATTCGATTGAGAGTGCTTGGAATTTACAAAAGAGAATAATTAAGTGTGTTGCTTTAACTCCTCCATTGAATTGGTGATTCTCTTGTTGATGATATATTGTTGTCTTTGGGTGAATGGAAGGTTTTCCATAAGGTTTTTAGCTTTATAATTGATAATGCATATTATACCCTGATTGCATCTCTTAAGAATCATCTTTTAAGGAAACACTCTTTGATACTAGATGGAGAGTTTTTTCAGTGGCGTTGTTGTTGTCACATAAATAATTTGGTGGTACAAGATGGTTTGAAGCTCATTGATGAGGTGGTTGTGAAGATTAGAAAAGTTATCATTCATTTGAGACATTCTATTCCAAAGAGAAAAAAGTTGTATGAAATTGCTATCACAAATTTTGGGTTGAATTCTACTAGAAGGCTTCGTTTAGACACACCTACTAGGTGAAGTTCTACTTTCACAATGCTTGATAGGTGCATTTACTTTCTAGATGTTTTTGATAGCTTTGTTAGTAAGGATATGGAAATGAAGGTGCATCACCTTTCGGTAGAGGACTGGAGAAAAGTCGTTAAACTTCATACCTTTTTGAAAATATTTTATGATGTAACTAATGAGTTTTTCACCTCTAAGACACCTACTGCAAATATTTATTTCCATGGGGTATGCAAGCTTTATATGGAATTGAATACAGTTAGTTGAGGGTGATCATAGTTTGTTGTCTGATATGGCTACTGAAATGTAGCTGAAGTTTGAAAGTATTGGTCATATTATAATTTATTTTTATCATGTGTTGATGTTTTCGACCCCCGTTTTAAGTTGTCAACGATAATTTTTTGCTATACAAGGTCGTTTGGTGAAACTTATGCTAAGGAGATGGTTGCGAAGATTAATGCTACTTTGTTTGAATTGGTAGATGAGTACAAAAGATTTATAGGAACATCAAGAAGTGGTGGAAATGGTAAGGCTGGTGCTAATAATTCTGCACTTGCGAGTGCTCGGAGTAGGAAAGTTTCTTTTAATGTACTTGGAGATGAGCTATTTGACTTCCTAATCAAGAAAATTAGGACTAGTGACAAGTCTGAATTAGAGGCTTATTTGGATGAAGAGAATGAAAATACTAGAGAAGAACTTGATATTTTGGATTTATGGAAGAAAAAGTCTCAACGATCACCTGCACTTTTAGCTTTAGCCCGTGATATTTTGAGTATTCCTATCTCTATTGTTGCTTCAGACTATGCTTTTAGCTTAGGAAATAAAAAGATAACTCCATGTAGAAACACTCTTCAATCTAGCACAATTGAAGAAATTGCATGTTAGGAGGATTGGCTGCGAGTGAAAGGGTTTGATCTAGGTAATTTGTATATTCTTATTTTTTTTAACTATTTTTCCCTTGTATAAAGATTTAATCATACTTTCATTATGCTTCTATCATGAAGGTAGATCATCAATGTTTAAAATTGGTGTTAATGCTTCAAATGACGTCGAGGATGAAGAAGACTAATCAGATAGGATGAAAGTGCATGAAAAATGAATGGATGATAATTACTATACTAACTTATGGTTTCTGGGTTGTAAACTTGTAATGGATTAAGTATTTTTGTGTTGTAAACTCTTTACTTTTTAGATATTTTTTTAATTGAGTTTGTGTGAACATGTCTACTTGTTTTCTATTAAGCAAGTTGTGGTCCTTGTGGAATATATTAAGTAAGTTGTGGAATATATTAAGTAAGTTGTGGAATATATTAAGCATGTTGTTTTGTTTTGAATGTTTGAAGAAGAAAACAAGTTTTGAGTGTAGAAACTATGAAGTTATACTTGTTTCTACAAGAACTCTGAAAGAGAAAACATAAATCGGACAACTCGATAGGCTGAAAAAAGGGTACAACCCGGCCCAGACCTGTGTTTGATCAGGTCTAGTTACATGGAGCTAGACCTGTCAAAAACCGACCCAACCCGAAAACCCGATCCGACCCGAAAGGACCCGAACCCGAACCGAACGTCACTGGGTCAAGAAAGACCCGAACCCGAAGGACCTGAACCCAAACCCGACCCGACCCGACTCGACCCGAACGCAAATCCGAGCTCGCGAGTCCCCTTTATTTTGTATATTTTATTTCATTTATATTAAATATTTTAATAAACTTTATTAAATAATAATATAATATTAATTATATTATTATAATTATTTTTATAAAGTTAAAATTCATAATAATAATCATAAAAAAAGCGCATGTTCGACCCGCTGGGTCAACCCGAACCCGACCCGCCCGACCCGAAAATTTTATCAACCCGATCGACCCGAATCTGAACCCGACCCGCCCGACCCAGTTGACAGGTCTGCATGGAGCCCACTTCTCAATTCCTCATTGACATCTTTAAAAGTGACCACATGAAGAGAAAAACTACAAAAACATGTATTTTCAAAAACAATTATTTTACACGATTACTTTTCGGCGCATAGGCATTTTGCCGTTTGGCGCATAGGCTCGCACGTAACGTGAGGGTACAAACCACACGTTACGTATGACAGTGCTCCACACGTTACGTGTGGGACCATTTCACACGTTACGTGTGATTTGTACCCACACGTTACGTGTGGATTAGTCAATAGGGTTTAGAATGGTTATAGGGTTTAGGGTATTTGTGTATGTCATATTATTGTATATTTTGTGGTATTTATTTGTTGTTCAATGTTAAATTATTATTTATTTTATACATATTATAATGTTACATGTATGAATGTTGTATCATATTATTGTTAGTAACAAACATATGAATTATACTCTTCATTTGTTCATGTCAAGGTTAGGACGCCATTGTATTTTATATATGATTATGTGTGCAACTACAATTTGCCCTTCCTTGAAATTGTCGGCATCACATCAGTTTGGAAAAACTACAATATTGCCGGGGTGTTTCTGGAGAAGGAGGACGAAGACAGTTACAAATGGGCCATAGAGCAACTTGCTAAGATGTTTGCCAAGGTGCAACGAGCACCCACATGTGCGGTCACTGATCGGAAGAAGGCGTTGATGAACGCATTAGAGAAGCAGTTTCCAGAAGCAAAATTCCTCCTATGTAGGCGGCATGTGAGAAAGAATATTGAAGACTTCGGGAAGAAGGCCATGGGCAAGTTTAGGGGCACAACGTTTTCCAACGACTGCATGAAGCTCTTCAAGGAAACGACCATACAAGGGTACGAAAGATCACTCTGGAAGCTGAAGTGTGATTGGAAGAAAGCTCCAAAATGTGTTCAGTACCTACAAAAAAACTGGCTTGACCCCTACAAGGAAAGAATCGTCTCTGTATGGACAGATACAATGTTCACGCTCGGTACTACCACCACTAACAGGTATGTGCATCAATGGTTTATCTAAATTTAGCTAGTTATTTGAACTTAGTTAGACCTTTACAACAATCAAACAAATTTTTGGATTCTTGATTGTAATACAGGGTTGAAGGGGCCCATTCCAGTCTGAAAAGCTTCTTCACAAGCAACGATGGCAACCTTTGCACTGTGTTCGATCAATATGATACACGGTTGCGCAGTCATATTACTGAGATTCGGGGGGCATTGAATGAGAGCATTGGGAAGAGATATACGCTGCTAACAGATGCACATCTTTTTCGTAAGCTGCACTTCAAGGTGTCTGCGGATGCACTAGCTCATTTGATTGAGGAATACAGGAAAGGAGAAGCTCCAGTGTGGAGCACTATATGCAGATGCCAGATGAGGGTCAGAGATGGCTTGCCTTGCGTTCATGACATGGCGCAAAATGTTCGGAGCGAGACCCCAATTGAACCTAGCTCGTTGCATCCGTTCTGGAGGCAATTGACCTTGTCAGAAGTGAAGACATCAGAAGAGGAAGATTTCTGCACACGCAACATGAATAGATCTTTGCTTGACGAATTTGCCCGAAGCGTCTTCCCCACATTGCTAGTGGAGATTCAACAAAGAGCAGTCTGTACACTTAGAAGTATAGCACATCCAGAGCAGACTACTCTGGAAGAGCCAGCCAAAGTCAGGCATAAGGGTCGGCCTCAAGGAGCTCTGAACTTTGCCACCAAAAGACAACCCTCATCATGGGAGCACACTGACCAACAGATGGACGGCACACCTCCGAAAAAGCAAAAAGGAAGACCACCGAAGACGGGCCTACCCTTACCGTGTAGTGCCACGTCATTGATCAAGAACCCGTGGCGATATCTTTCACAGTTCCCCAAGTGTATGAGACCACACTTTGGAGGATGGTATGAGATAGTGGGTGATGGAAACTGCGGGTACAGAGCCATTGCGCATGGTCTGGGCTTAGGGCAAGATAAGTGGGAATTTGTTCGATGTACCATGATCGCTACGTTGAGAAAAGAGTATGAGCTACTCGCGCCACTTTGGGTGTCTACGATGACACTTGAGGCAATGGAGGCGAAGCTTGATTGGTTTCCTTCGCCGAACAGGTCGGCCCCACCGGAGACGTGGTTGGAGCTCCCGGATATGGGATGTTTGGTGGCAACGGCATTCACATGTGTGTTCGTTACCGTCGGTCGTGGCGTGGGGATGACATACCTGCCTATTAGGGGGAAGACAAACGAAGCATCGATTGGGGAGAATCTGAAGATGGTATGTATTTGCCATGTCGAGAACGAGCAACATTTTATTGCGGTACGTTAATACAATCTTGTGTTAAAACATCTGTTTATACTATCTTGTGTTAAAACCTCTGTTTATACTATCTTGTGTTAAAACATATGTATGATGCATTGATTTTCATGTAGATTGGGCTGGCCAAAACTTCGCCCTTGCCTCCTATTTACTCGGGGTGGCTGTATCATCATGACCCGTCTGCGGGTGATTACGTAGATCAATGGCTATTAGATCGTTCGTTGGAGTATGAACAAGACAAGGATGAAAAGAAGCCAAAACGAAAGAAGAAGGTCGAAACAGTCGATTTATGTAATGAATGATATGATGCAATGAGTACGACATTCCTATAGTATGCTGCAATGAGTATGACATTCCTATTGTTGTCATAATCCAAACAACTTCCCCAAAACATTCAAACTGAAGTCATAACATTCAAACTTCAACAAAACATTAACTCAAGTCATAACATTCAAACTTCAACAAACACATTCAAACTCAAGTCATAACATTCAAATTTCAACAAAACATTCAAACTAATGCTCAAATGACGAAGCAGCCAAGTTCAATGGTTCGAAAGGAAGGGATACATTTGCTCCAATGATTGCCGTAACGCCTCGGCTACGTCTTCACATCGGTCATCTCCATGGTGATGATCGCGATATGGATCCATACGTGAATAGCAACTATCAAGGCACTGCACAGAAGATAAGTGGATACGATTAATAAACATACACGAAGTCAAAAATAAACAGGATATAATTACATGATTACTTACCTGCTGCTGAGTGTAACGATCCTCTTGAGGGATGATGAATGGATGTGTATGCTGGAGGTACCACTGCATGTAATCATCGGTACACTGGTGGTGTTGACGGACTGGAGGACCCATGGCTTGCAGGCTAATGGAATGTTCATTGCGGGCATTCCATGCATGCAAGGATCTATCGTACTCCACCGTGTAACTGCTAATCTTCATGCCCCTCCATGCCTTAATGGGAACAATCGGTGGTCTTGGACATTGTTGTGCACGCCCAAACTGCCGAGCTACTCGATCCGGCATGTAAGGCTCGGTGACCCACAAACATGATATGCCTCCATGAAATCGCGATGAAGCAAACATCTCATTATTGAAGTCAATGGAGCCGTATGGCATCCACTCAACCTAAACACAATTGAATTTCAAACAACTTATCATGCATATATATTTTAACATAATAGATAAGGACCATATATGCACTTACACTATCAGCATGCATCCCATCCAGCTCCTCCCTATAATTCCTGGTCCGGTTGGGTTCATGTGACATGTCCCATTTTCTGGCGTATGGGATCGGCTGTTGTGGGTCCTAGTAAACACTCTGTGTAGGTCTAAACATGGGAAAGTACTGATATATCCATGACTACAAAATAATTACACATATGTCAATTCCCTACATAACAAACATATAATATATCTATAACAAAAATTTAGATATTTTTATTCAAGCCATTTAATACCTGGATCAGAGTGCAACATGTGGACATGACCCGTGCCTCTTTTCTTGTGCACTCGCCCAAGCTGCGGTACACGTGTGCAAGAACACCGGTACCCCATGCATAGTTTGTGACTTTTGTGAGATCAGTCACGAACGGAGTGTAATAAACGGGCAAGCGATGCTGAGACTTGTCAGGAAAGAGGGCAGACCCCACCAAGTACAGCAAGAACCCAGCCGCCAGCTTCTTCGACGCCAACTCCTCGCAATGAGTCTTAAAATCTCCCGCGTGCAAGTAACCGGCGACGATAACACCATCCTCCAGCTCAAAAAACTCATGCGTCTGCTCCATCAACGCCTTCTTCAAATCATTGCGGCTCAGCTGCTCGTGCCATTTCTTTGGGGGACCCATGTCTTGCCCTTGTATGTTAAGCCCAAGGATCATCCACACATCATGGAGAGTTATAGTCATCTCTCCCCATGGCATGTGGAATGAGTTGGTTTCCGGTTGCCAACGCTCGACGAAGGCACCAATCAGCGTCTCATCCACATGCTCATGCATGATGTCCGATAGATGACATAGCCCGGACGCCAACGCCATGCTACCCCACGCGTCTTCCGTTGTGAGACACCATGAGCGTAACTGCTTGCCTCGCTGCTGGAACCTCAAGGGTTGCACCGACTGTATATGAACATAATTAAGCAATCATACAGACTTATTTAAAACAAGATTAATAATTAAAAAAATTGTGTTACGTGCAACTTACAACGCGCTGGTAAAGGAGGTATGCCACGTGGTTTATAAAACTCTTTAGGAGTTCAGGTCTCTCCGGACCTCCAGGAACGCTCACCACCAGTTCAGGGTCGTATCTGACATTCTTCTTTGACCGGGGTGGTTTTCCCCGTGAAGAAGAGGCTTCCTGAGGCTCCTCGCCCGGCTCCTCGCCCGCCGTGTTTGGGGCGTCTTCTCTTGGAATCCAGGCATTGCTGGACTGGTCCTGAGTCCCCTGGTCCTGAGTCCCCCATGTACAGGCATGATCCTACATTTATTAAATAGATCAGATGCAATAATGAATTGTAAACAAATGCATGTTATACTAAATGTACTTACCATAGGCTGATGATAGGCAGCGTTCGGGTACACTGTTGGGTTCTCCCATGGGTTGTCCTGCTCCTCATCTCCCTGATAATAATCCCTCGGGCTATGATGAGGGCTCACATGCGGCGGTAGTACCGGCAGACTAAAATTCCGCCCGTAATAGTTATTCTGATCTATTGTATCAGAATAACAATGTAGCGGACTTCCTTCATAGTCTGGGTCCCTCGGAGGCTCAGAGCCTGCTCTACCCCCAATAAACGACGGCACTGTCATTATGCTATGCACTCCTATCATGCCAGTATCGCCAGCAGCCCCACTACTGCTACCGACTCCAGTTTAAAACCCTAAACCAGTCCCAGTACTGCTACCTGCTCCAATCTGGTATGCGCCGGTCTCATCATCCCGGTAGCACACATCCCTCCGTTGCCTCCTTTCCGACCTTTTGACCTCTTCGCCAGTCACATACGACTGTTGGCGTACAAGGTTGCGACGTATTCTGCGTTCAGTTCTTTCCCCAGGTTCCATTTGCGGTTACATATCAACACATTTTAATCAACAAAAATCAACAAACAGAAAATCAACGTTAAAGATATCAAAAAAAATGCAAATTCACACGTTACGTGTGACTTGTTCTCACACGTAACGCTTGGTGCACATTCACACGTTACGTGTGACTTGTTCTCACACGTAACGCTTGGTGCACATTCACACGTTACGTCTGACTTGCTCTCACACGTAACGCGTGGTGCACATTCACACGTTACGTGTGAATGTGCACATTCCAATTTCACCGGCAAGCCGCCGGCGACTTTCCGGCGATATTCCGGCAACTTTCCGGTCGTCTTCTCCGGCGAGACAGTCCGATTTTTTTTTTTAATCAAATATACCCAAAATTCAACAACAAATCCACAATTTTTACCAATCTAACAATATCATCACTTCCACTTTCATTTTTCCACACAAAATGTCAACAAACCTAGATCTACCTAACCAAATTCATAAACATCACAAAAACTTCTACAAAACCTAGATCTACCATCCAAATCATCTCCACATCGTAGATCTACCATCCAAACCTAGATCTACCTAACCAAACACTTTGTGTGGATCTACAATTCCTAACCAAACACTTTAAATTTATTAAAAACAAAATCAAATAATTATTTCTAGGAACTAACCTTACACGGGAGGGGCAAGGAGGCGTTACGCGGGAGGGGCAAGGAGACGTTACGCGGGAGGGGCAAGGAGGCGCATCGACTGAGTTATGGTGATGAATGAAGAGGAGGAGCCGAATCTGGCTTTTATAGCCAGATTCCCACACGTTACGTGTGATACAATGTCACACGTAACGTGTGGAGCCAATTCACACGTTACGTGTGGGTCTTGAATGGGTCAGTATCGACGCGTAACGTGGGAAGTCTATTCTCACGTTACGCGCGGCCCTATGCGCCAAAAGGCAAAAATGCCTATGCGCCGAATAGTTGAGCCCTTATTTTATACTAACAACCAATGGTATATATAAAACCTATAGTTTTTAAGTCACCAAAATGTTTATGAATCTAATTGGCTTACATGTAATTATGTGGTTAATTACTTTAATTTTTTTCTAATTTTGAATTAACTGATTTGAATTCTATAATCTTATCAAAATCTCTCCAAAAATCTAAGCAAACAAAGTTGTTTTAAAAAAAATACATTTTAACACATTATTTAAATTTCAGTTTTGAAATGAAATAACTTTTTCATATTTTTTTTGGAATAAATACCATTATGTAATTTTAACAATAAATTCTAATTTGCTATTAAGATCAAATACATCATACTTGATTTACATCTATGCGTTTTAAATAAATCTCTAACATTTTTCTATCCTCTTTGAGTAAACTTATAAAATTATTATATTTTAATCATCTATAAAATTAATAAATGGAAAAAATATATGACCACTTATCATCGTATCACATAATCTATATTATTATTATATATACTAAAGCAGAGGCCTAAATCCTACGTGTCATCATCACGTTTAATTTACATATGTGTCATTACTCATACAATCATAATCCGCCACATCATCCATCATTTTAGAAAAATTATAACAACGGTCCGATTTAATTATATATAAAAAACCTCATCCAACTTAAGTTCTGAAAAATTATTATAAAAATTAATTCTTTTAATAAATTTATCAGTTAAGACTTGAGATCATGAGATTAGTTATCATAAGATAAGAATCCAAATAGAATGTCTCAATGTCAATTCAACGTAAACATTTTGTGTTATATATAAACATGTTTTTCTTTTCAAATCTACCTATGTACTAATATAATTTTGCTTAAGCATGATTTAAAAAATCTTGCAAAAACGTAAATCTAAAACGTATCTACTATATTCATTATAAAATATATTGTTTATTTATTGGTGAATATTGTTGTTTCATTAGAGATCATCAGAAGTGATTTTATTTTGTCAGATACAATGTCATTGTGTTGTTATGTTCTGCATATATTTTCGAGCTTAATTAATTGAGATAGTTTATAAATTAACTTACATTTTTATTTAAGTAATTAAGGATATTCTTTCATAATAGACTAGATTCAAAGAAAATAATTGTAGACAAAAAATAAAATCCATTTGATAAGATATAGCCCATAAGGCACATATATTTTTGATAAGATTATGATAAGGAAAAGAAAAATTACGTAAAAAATCTTTACAAGTTTAAATGATCAATTATAAAATGTTTTTATCAAGCCAAAATTATTGTCATTCTTATCCAAGTAAAATTACAATCGAGTTGAATGCAATAATTCTGCCTAATCTCAATTAAACTTATTTAGAAGTTAGTATACTGATAACACATTAATACTGAATGTATTAACAATTCTAACTTTTACTTTTATCATAAGAATATACATAATAATCTATAATAAAATAGACCTGCTAGAGTACCGTATAATTGATAAATTTATTAATAGTGAGAAAATTTGATAAGGGTAAAATTTTTACTAATAGTAACAATATCAATTGTATTTGTATAATTGATATTGTTATTAATAGTTTATTCTATTTACACTTCACTGAAGAGTTTGAGTTTAAGAGTAATGTCATCTAAAAAAATTCTATAATAATTAATAAAATAATATGTTTAGTTTAATTCAAAAAATTATATTTATATTATTTTATATAACTCTAACCCATATATGAAACATGCACTATGCTAGTTAAAAAACATAAAAATCTGGTACATGGCACAAGACATAAAATAATTAATTGCAAAGATTGAAGTCTCTTATTGTTGATTTTCAAATGGACTTCCAATTCATCTTTAAAACATGCATATGATCTAGGGTACTTTACCTCTATATTTGACAAATCGATGATAAGTGGTTCATTGATGGTTTTGATGGAAAAAGGTCAAGAACTCAAGATTCATTACATCTATAGAGATGAATTGTATAAATATGAAATTATAAATTTGGTCCACACACACCTACCTTCACTTTGTTATTCTCATTTAAAAGAGAATCGACATGTTAATATGATCGTGATCTGACCTAAGTAATTTTCTTTTAAATTCTTTTATTGGAATCTAAACATAAATATGTCCTCAATGATCAAAGTTATTTTTATTAATTTGTGTGTGTAAAGGACTGCATACTTTATAACATTAAAAAAGGAAATATAATTGCTATGAAATTATATATCACGTACATTTTCAATATAAGTGATATTTCTATTTATGTTTGTATATATATGTGTGTGTCATTGACTCATCAACTAGTATTACATTGAAATTTGTGATTCATAGTCATCAAAACATATACGAAATTCCTTCAAAAATTATAATAAGCTCAATCAGTTTCTACTTTAATGTTGGGGGAGTACTTTTTTTTTTGGTAAGTATGAGTTCAGATAAGCTGAAGATTAGCTTGATGTCCATTTCGATTCAAGGGTAGTGTTCGGCGATCTGTTAAGCTTATTTTTTTTGTAAGCTTTGAATAAGCTTTAGATAAGTTCCAAATAATGTCTTCGCCTAAAGCCTTTCATTCGTCAATAAAAAAATGATCATTTAACCACTTAAAAAAAACAAGTAACATGTTGTGCAGAAATTCACTTGTAGATAATTTGGAAAAAAATACATGAAACAAAACTAAAAGTGTAATAATAATACTAATTAAAAGAAAATCCTGTATGTGTAACCCTGGTTAGTGGTTACCAACCCGCCCTTGTGAGTATAAATACTCCATCAAAATCCAAATTCACTGAAATTTTATTTCTCGCGAGAAAATAGTGAGAGAGGAGGGGAAGAGAGAGAGAGAGAGAACATTCGTCACATTCCATGCTCCCGCATCACCAAAGGTCCAAAAGGGAGAAATTAAAAAAGGGAAAAATCTAGAACCTTTAGATTATCAGCTGGTGCTACCTCTCTTTGATTAATCAATTCTCTGTTTGTTCAAGAGCATAAATCTGGTACGCTTCGATCGGACGATTTCCAGATGTAAATCCTGTTGATATTGGTGATCTTTTGACACTGTTTCCGCCTATCTTGTTGTAGGTTTCGGCGTGGTTTTGTTGATCTTCATTCGATTTTGGGGTGAGATGAATGTGAAATCACTTTGAATTGTCCGTTTTCTTGTTTATTTTGATTGGTTTTACTTTCCGCCAGCGTGGGTAATTGGTGATTTTCATTTTGGCAATCTATTGGTTGATTGTTGGTTTACTCAATCGGGATTGACGAATTGTGGACTCCGGAGATTGGGATCATGTGATGTAAATCAGTTGCTTTCTTTTTAGTGGTTTCAGTGCTGAATAGTTTTTGGCTGTGGTCTTTTTGCCTATTGGCTTTGTTAAAAATACCATGGTGTGATTGTTAAGCCATGTTTTATATATGTAAACTCCATAATGGTGGCTGTTTACATTCTATCTGATGTTGATTCGCCTGGTGCTTCGGGTGTAGCCTTATTCTTGGTCCTTGTATTTATTTATTTTTTGGAAGCAATGTTGCCGGATCAGATTATGTTTCCGAATCAAAGATTGAATTTGATCATTACGCTCATTGGCCATGTTCATTTTGCAGCTGCAAATGACTACAATGGTAGCAAAGTCAAATCGTAGTTGTGCTCAAGTGGCTTCATTGTCAGTTCAAGAAAAAGGAAGTAGGAACAAGCGTAAGTTTCGTGCCGATCCACCTCTAAGTGATCCATGTAAGGTTCTATCTTTGTCTCAAAGTGGTTGCCAGGGTTATGAATTTTCAGCTGAGAAATATGAGGTAAAGCCAGTTCATGGAGAAGTCAGTGGTTGTGATATGTGTGGTGTTAATGAAGACCATTCTGATGATTTGACACTTGACCCTGGACTGCCTACTTCCACGGCTTTCTCAGATGCTGGTGCTAGCCAGCCTACGGAAGAAGGGGAAGCAGATGAACTCCATGATGCTGATTGGAGTGATCTTACTGAAACCCAGCTGGAAGAAGTTGTTCTTAGCAACCTGGATGCAATTTTCAAAAGTGCAATTAAGAAAATTATCTCTAATGGATACACTGAAGAAGTTGCTACAAGAGCTGTTTTGAGATCTGGCCTTTGCTATGGTAATAAAGACATAGTATGCAATATAGTGGATAACACTTTAGCTTATCTTAGAAATGGTCAAGAGGTTGATCCTTCTAGAGAGCCTTGCTTTGAGGATTTACAGCAGTTGGAAAAGTATGTATTGGTAGAGTTAGTCTGTATTCTGCAAGAAGTTAGGCCTTTCTTTAGCACTGGGGATGCGATGTGGTGCTTACTTCTATGTGACATGAACGTGTCACATGCCTGTGCTATGGATGGTGATTCCTTGAGCAGTTTCATGACCGACGGCGTGTCAAATGCTACTACGCTTACTGCCACCCAGCCTGAGTTTAAACCAGAGGCTGTAGCTACTGACGCAAATCCTCCTGCTCCCAGTAAACCAACTCCAACAGTTGTTTCTACACAGGGACCCCATTTGGGTAAGGACTCGTTTTCCAGTTCTCTTAATTTCAACAAACCAAAGACTTCTGTTGCTCTAAGTCAGATAACTCCAGGAAAGGAGAGCTCACCAATTGGATCTGTTTCTGGCGGCAAACCTTTCAAAGCTACTGCAACACGACAAATTAATGCAGAAGATAAATCTGTTGTCAGCAGGAAAGTGCATTCAAATAGTACCAAAAGAGAATCTATCCTAAGGCAGAAGTCTTTTCATTTGGAGAAAAACCATCGAACCTATGATACAAAAGGGGCATCTAGAGCAGCAAAGCTCAATGGCCTTGATGGTCTGATCTTGGATAGGAAAATGAGAGAGGCAGCTGGTATTAATCTCAAGAATGCTTCTCTAAGGATGAAAGCAATTGGAGCTGATGTTTCTATGTCCGAGGCTAATGCTACACTTTCTCTTTCAACCAATTCTATGCTCAATTCGTCATTATCATCCTCTTACCATGATATGCTACCTACTGTGCATCCGTCATCCAAAATCGATAAGCCTCCTGCAGTCAATTCCCAACCTTTTTTATCAGCTGCTGATACTGAACTTTCACTCTCTCTGCCTACAAAAAGTAATTCTCTTTGGGGTACCTTGAGCAGCAATACGGAGGTGCCAAATTGTAGCTGTCCTGTGTTGCCATATGATAAAACCATTGGTCAGTGGGTACCACAGGACAAGAAGGATGAGATGATATTGAAGCTGTATCCAAGACTGAGGGAATTGCAGAATCAGCTTCATGAGTGGACGGAGTGGGCCAATCAAAAAGTCATGCAGGCTGCCCGCAGACTGAGCAAGGACAAAGCCGAGCTCAAGATGCTGAGGCAAGAGAAGGAAGAAGTAGAGCGATTGAAAAAAGAAAAGCGAACATTAGAGGAGAACACCATGAAGAAGCTATCTGAGATGGAAAATGCTTTGTCCAAGGCTAGTGGACAAGTTGCACGAGCGAATTCTGCTGTTCTGCAGCTTGGGATGGAAAATACAACATTGAGACAGAAGATGGAAGCTGCAAAGGTGCGGGCTGCAGAGTCGTCTGTGAACTGTGAAGAAGCCAAAATAAGGGAGAAGATGACTCTGGTGAACTTTCAGTCATGGGAGAAGCAGAAGAGTATGTTTGAGGAGGAGCTTGCAGCTGAGAGATGCAAGTTTACTCAGCTGCAGAATGCAGTGGAAAATGCGATGGATCATCACCTTCAACTTGAGGTACGTGCATTGAGAATTTTTAGTTCCTACAGCTTTCTCCCAATATTCTCAGTGTACAGGGCTGGTTAGATCTCAAACCTAATTAGTAAAGGAATTTGCTAGTGGAATGCTAACATATCATATTTTCTTAAATACTCCCGTGAAACATATTTATTAGCAGATGAGAACTTGTTATTGTTGCTTGTTCCAGTTCTTCTACATTATATACTTGGTCAGATTTTTCTCTCTCTGTATTGGTGTGGGGTTGCGGAGGAGATTATTCATGGAATAGTTTGATGTGTATTAATTCACAGGATCCATACCATAAAAGTTCCATAGATAACTTGATATTGTGTACAGAATTCTCTTGTTAGATGGTTTCTGATTGAGAAAGTAAAAAACAATCTGCTGGATGGTTTCTGATTGTGAAAGTAAAAAACAATCTGCTGCAGGGTCGCTGGAAACAGGAAGAGAAGGTAAAGGATGAGCTGCTGGCGCAGGCGGAGTCTATCAGAAAAGAGCGGGAAGATGTGGAAGCATCAGCGAAATCCAAGGTGAAATCCAAAGCAGAAGGCAGCCTTAAAAAATACAAGGACGACATCCAAATGCTGGAGAAGGAAATCTCAGAGCTGAGACTAAAGACTGACTCTTCCAAGATCGCGGCCCTGAAGAGGGGGATCGAGTTGTCAAATACAAAATCTGAGTCTCGGCTGAGCGAGTATGGAGGAGTGAAGAGGGAGCGGGAGTGCGTGATGTGCCTCTCAGAGGAGATGTCGGTGGTGTTCCTCCCTTGCGCGCACCAGGTCGTGTGCACCACCTGCAACGACCTCCATGCCAAGCAAGGCATGAAGGACTGCCCTTCCTGCAGGAGCACCATCCAGCGCCGCATTTCTGTACGTTACGCTCGCCCTTGATCACCTACTTTTACTTTTATTTACTCAATAAGGAAATAAAGATTACATATAATCCACTGTGTTCTTCAGCGGGGGTCAGTTGAATTTGCATTACAAGAACTGAAAGGCTTCTTCATGGTTCTAAATGCATATTCTGAGTGTGAAAAGAAATACAGACGTCTCTGCAAATTGACTCCTAAAAACTAAAAACATATAGCAAGTTTGATTTTTGCTGCTTCCTTTTATCTCTATCCCTAGAGATAACAATTGTAGATTACATAAATTGATTAGTAAGACAATGAGAAGTTGAATCCTCTCTTAAAAACAGGATTGTTTTCAATTTAGGTTGTAGTATACGTCTAAATATGTGATATGAAATGTTTTCAATTTTGTATGCAATTGCACAAAGGAACTGGGTTTGAAAGTTGTACTTAGTATAATGTCAGAGACTTAGAATCACAAATTCAAACATCTTCATCTTGAAAAACCAGCTGAAGAAAAGATTGAACACAGAACTATCATACTCCACTTGGAAATAGATAATTAAATTAAGCTGAATTGAAATTTTCACTTCAGCTAGCTAGAAAAAGAGGATTAAACTGAAAAGAACAAAACTATTATACTCCCAAACTCAAAAAATGATGGATTGTTGTTCCGAACAAATCGACATCTTCTATGAGGGACTTTACCGATGGTTGGTTTACTTCGGTCTCACTTTTTTTTATGCGGTAAGAACTCGAGGTTTCAAGAAAAACTAAACATGAATCTTCGAGAGGTTGAAAAAAAAAAAACAGTCGGAACAACCGACAAGAGAAAATGAAAAAACAACAACAAAATAAACAAAAGTACAAAAGAAACAAACAAAACCAAAAGGAGTAAGACGAATAGGCTTAATCGATGAGAAATGTTCAAACATGGTTGGAAGATACTAACGCGACATTGACGCAGCCGGGCAACAGATACAAGACACAATCTAGATGCACTTTGTCGGTAGAAGCTATCAGGGATTACACGATCACTATCTCAATCTCTAAACCAGAACAATAATCTCAAACCAAACCTAAAATCAGCTCCACATTAGAATTGAGTGTATCTCAAATTTGAGGATAGATGTTCAGATCTGGTGAAACCGGACCGGAATTGGGAGAGGGTGGTGTTGATTTGGTGGTCAGAAGGCATAAGTTCATATATGAGTGTAGTTTAGATCTATTTTTTTCTTCTAGAGTTGGGGGTTTCAAACAAAGGTGGTGGAGAGCCGGTGGTTTAGGGGTTTCCCAGAAAGAGATGAGGGGTATTACCCCAAATAGAATGAAAGAACTTTAGATACCATCTCTTGCGTAGGTCATGCTTGTTACTTGTTCAAATAAACCTTTTCGGCATAATTGCACTAAAATACTTCTGAGTATGATAATGAATTCATCATCATATGTTCGTTTATGCCTTTTCAAAAAAAAGTATGATTCCTTTTCAACAAAAGGTGTCGACATTCTCAGCCATAGATTAGTAAGTTGTTCTTGCCATTTAGCAATATTTTGTTGCCTGGACAAGTGATGTCTGGGTGTGGAGAAGCTAGGTGATATGTTTGGGAGGTGTAATGATGGGATACATGTTGTTTGGATTTTGGCCATGTTGTTTGGACGAGGGATACATGGATCTAAGCGTAACGACTAAACAAGGAAGATTTGCGAAGAAGAAGATTCGAAGGAAGATTTTGAGGAAGAGTTTTAAAAAATTTCAGATGGGACGATGGTTTCGGGTTCGTGGTGAAGAGAGCATATTAGAGTTTTGGTTTCGGAACTTGAGTCTTAAAGTTTTGGTTTACTTCGGTCTCTGACCTCGGAACAAAAAAAAAACCACGGTGTACTTTGACTGTGGACCAAAAAACCTGAAGGCTTTTATTATATAAGACAAACATTAGGCTCCCTTTCATATAAAAAGCATGTCTAAATCAACACAACATATGACTTTTACAAGAGATTTGTAAATGACCTAAATGACTTCAAATTTAATAACTCATGTCTATCAGAATACATATTAAAAGGTAAAGAATCCAACATTGCAAGTCTTCGGAAGAAATTCCTTATGGATATAGAACTGATGTCATGAGTGGCTAAATAGTCTATAACCTTGTTGGAATCCCTATAGCAGTGAAAAACTGAGACATAATCAAAATGATTCGGAAGAGAAATGTCCAATATAATTAGTTCTTATTTTTCATGGTTTTTTTCTTCCAAATTCCTCTAATAATATTAATGACTATTATATTATCACCTTCTAATACTAATTTTTGAATACATAAGGACACCACTCTAAGTATGTCCTCCAAAGTTGCATATGCTTTTGTCTATAAAAATAGACATCTCAAAAAACCTGAAGTTGTAGGTGATGGATTGTACTAGAATCGGCCGATCACAATTATGGAAAACTACTATTGTTTATGGGTGGTTAAAAGATGATATATTTGGATATTGTATCTACTTCAAATTTAGGGGAAGATAAATTGAACAATAGGATTTACAATGCAAATATAGAGCGTTAATTTATAATAGGATCTGTTCATGATATAAAATTAAAAAATAGAGTAAAAGGAAATAAATTGATCAATAACTTCCTCTCTCTTAAAATCCCTAAAAACACTCATTATACCACAAGACTTTTACAACGACAATATTTATCGTCTTTCACTTTCATTTTTTTTTTGATATGGTAAGAATTAGACCGGAAACCACAAAAGGAACGGTTTCTCAGTCTATAACATCCTTGCGGATGAGAACTACAAGTTCTAAATTATTTCTAAAATCTTCCAAGGGACTTCGTTGGGCCAGCTTCGCAATGTAGTCAGCAACATCGTTAGTTTCTCGGAAGACGTGACAAATCTGCACTGAAGAAAACAATTATAAAACACAAAGGATATCAGAAATTAAGATTTCAATATCCCAAGGACAGTGCCGGATTTTGTTCAGTACGTTAACAATTGTAAGGTTATTGCATTCAATTTGGATGTTGTTAAAACTTAATTCATAAGCTTTAAACAATGCATTCCTGAACGCAATAATTTCTGTTTTTAGTGGGGGTGGATAATCCGCACTTTTCACCAAAGATAAATAAGGGTTCTCCTTTGTTATTTATGAAAATATAGTCATAGCTAGATTCTCCATTAATCTTAGTGAATCCATCCGTATTAATTTTTATAATGTTATCTGGTGGTTTTTTCCACTTCTTCTTTGGTCATTTTCTATTGTTATTGATATTTTTTTAGTTGATCTGGACTCAAAAAGTCAGGGTTCCATTTCTTAGTCTGTTTCCAATTATAAATTTGATTTTTGATGTAAATTGATACATCCTTAATGGGATCTATGTCATTGTTTGTCCTTCCATAGCTTTGTTGATTTCTGTAGAACCAGATTCCCCACCAAGAAGTTAGTAGTTCTAAAAATTGTGATTTATTAGTTTTCTGTCGGATTTCCTCAATTAGTTCGTATGTTTTTATTTCAAATGTTAATTTTCTTGAGGTTCATATGTAACATTCACATGCTCATATATTAGCTCTCTAAGGTTCATATATAACATGCACATGTTCATGTTTGAAATTCTTCTTTCTTGGTCTTTGAGGTTTATATGTAACATGTACATGTTCATATATTAGTTCTCTAAGATTCATATGTAACATGCACATGTTAATATATTTGAATTTTTACCCGGTCTTTGTGTGCTTGATGTTCATATATTGTCATCTAATATTCATATATGATAACGTCAAATTTCACAAAACTAGAGGTTCATATGTTATGTGTTGGTGTTCATATATTGTCATATAATGTTCACGTAAGATAACGTCAAGGATCATAGTAAGGATGTTTTAAAATTGTAAGGAAAAGGAGGAAATATTTAAAAAAAATAAAATAAGTGTGCTAAAAATGTAATTATTTTGGACGAAAAAATAACAAGATTTGTTCTTAAATTGTAAATTTGTGTTTTAAATAATTAAGAGAAAGGTAGAATTTTTTTAAAGAAATATTAAGGGGGCAAGTTAATGGGGGAAATGAACCCACAACCTCTCCTTTCTCCCACACCCCAAAATCAACTAGGCCAAGTGTCTTGTGTGTTGTATTTAGGAAAAAAATATAAATATAACATCACAAGGAAAGCTAGTTAGACACGCACGCGAGATAAACGCCCGAGATGGCTTCGCACTTTGGGAAGGGAGACGGCTTCATACCTAATCCCCCTTCAAGAATATTGACAAGCAATTGTCGTATACCACTAAATCAAAATAAACCTAGACAAACCTAAACAAGTAGTTAGGGCAAGTAAGGATCGAATCTACAGGGAGGAAGGGATTAATCTATGTGTTGTTCGCATGCAATAGTAACAAGACGGGGGAGTTTTTGGTTGGTTTTGTAATCAAGAAAGTAAACAAAGCAAATAAGCAAAGAGTGTAATCAAATGTGGGAAAAACACTTAGCCAAACAAGATCCACTTTTCCTATGGTAGATTGGTCTTAGGTTCTCTCTATTCATTTCCTTTGTTTATTCCTGTCCCTATTCTTGTATAGTTACTAGTCCTACCAGTCCTATCAACTCTTATTATTGAACGCACAAGAAACAATCAAGATTTAGAACAATAATAGCATTGGGCATAGGATCAAACCAGGATACATGTCAAATAATCACAACCCGCAATAATTTAACATGCAATCAATTTTATTTCATAATAATCTAGTCCTACCAGTCCTAGAAAATTATGGATGCTACTCTAGATAAGGAATCACCGACCGGTCAATTCCAAACCCTAGCAATAGATAATTACTAAACCTAACTAGGTGATCAGTCTAGTCAAATCAATAACAATCCATATGAATAAGTGCAAGAAGAAAGATATAAACCCAAAGGAAATAGGAAATAGAGAATTAACCTCGCAATCAAACCATAGAAAAAGCTTCACATGCCGGGCTAAGCAATGGGTGCTTAGGTACTCATAGTACTGAAAGACATAATTGTTGAAAGGGAAAAACTCTGAATACTGAACATACGATAATCCGGGGTTCATATGGGATCCCGAATGGAGGCTGTGAGAGTTAGGTTAAATAAGTTAACCTAAAGCCCAAGATCACAAACCTCATCCCTAAAAAGGAAAAATACTAATATTCGGAATTAAATAAAACAACGAAAAAGGAAAAATAGAAAAAGAAAACCGAAGTTCGGAGCGCGTCGGGCTGACTCCCGCTGATGGCCGCGGTCGTGGTTTGCTCTCGAAGTGCATAATTAATTTCCGATAATTCGGCCGCGAGCGCGGCATCTTCGCTATCGCCCATCTCCTTCGGAAATCTTGCCGCGGCCTTCTGCTTCCCGCGGCTTGGTCGCGGTTTCTTCACTTCACCGCCTTCTCACGTGGTTTCTTCATGGATCTTGCTTGTCTCCTCAGGTGGTCAATTTCTCTTCTTCTGGATGTCTCCAATAAGCTCCTCCAGACCACCAAAACCACACTTCTCTGCTCCAACTCCATAATCTCCAATTGTGCATAAAATCCCACCAAATGGCGCCTCAAACCTGGTAATAATCCCTAGAAATGTGCTACAAAATAGCACTGATCAAATCCCCCATGCTTAAACCTTGCTCGTCCTCGAGTAAGCTAAAGTAAACCTACTCCTCCAATCAAATCCCCAAGGCTTCAGGAAGCATAGAAAACTCAACCTCCAAGAATTACACCAAACAATAAACTCCAGGCAACCATACAAAATAAGCTCAGCACAATAACTACAACATCAAATCAACACCCCACACAATCAAGCTAAAAGGAAAGCAGATTACTTCCCCCAAGCTTATCCCAAACACCATAGAGTGGAAAAAATTCTAATCCTATCTCCCATCTATCTTCTTATTCCTCCAGAGTGACCTACCCGAAACCTCCTTATGACTCCTCTTCTTATGACGCCTCGCCAAGTAAAATAGGGATTCCTAGAAATTGCTCTTCTTCTTTTCGCTCATTTTGCCAAGGCGCCCTTTCGGGTTTTCACCAAGCCACTCATTTCATTTTTCATAGATGGGCTCACAGTATGCTCACATCACTCTTGACCTCTTATTACCCCAGCCTAATGCCGATCCAAGCCACCTGCTTATTACCTAGGCCGTCCTTTCGGGTTTTCGACCTATCCCAGGATTTTAATTTTAGCCTTTTTTCAAATTTTGTGGCTCTTTTCTTTTTCTTTTTCTCCTCAGCGGCATAGAAATATAAAACCCTCCCCCATGCTTAAACATTGCATTGTCCTCAATGTAATAAAAGACAAAAGAATAAAAGCATAGGGAAAAGAAGGAATAAGCTCACAAATGTCATCGAGTTGGCTTGGACACTTCCGTTGTTGCTGGCGGTCCGCATAATATGCATCAGTCGCTGGTTTTGGGTGGTTGTCATCATCAACTCCAGCATCTTCTCCTACCGTGCAACCAAAATGTACCACTTGGTGAGTAGTGGTAAAACAATGATGTCGGGGTTGCACGGCCTTCAAATACCACAAAAAAAAAATGGGCCCAGATATGATCGTGGTGTGGGCCATGAGTGGTCTTCCTTCGCGGCTGTCGACTGTGGGGCCGCCATCGTTGCCAATAAATTGTGTAGCGAAAATTTACTCCGTTGGCAACATGCGCACCCCTCTCCATGGTAATACTGGACAGCTCGTACTCGTACAACTTTTTTTTTTTGCCCCCCCGTTTAAGGTTTTTTCGGGGGGTTGACTAGTGCAGGGACATGAGAGACTTACAATGGTGGTAATTACCTTCTTCAATAAGCATGGGTCTCTTCCCTGCAGGTTAGTCGGAACAAAAACAAAAACAAGGCAAAAACAAACAAAACTAATGCAAAAATAAATAAAGAAAAGCAAAGAAAATAATACATACCTCGGGTTGCCTCCCGAACATCGCCTTAGTTATTGTCATGGCATGACATACCGCTTCCTTGTCCTCAACTTGGTTCGCTCACCTCCAATGAGCGCTCGGGGTCCCCATCAGGAGGGTGTCTCTTCTGGTCGTCTATGTTGAACCCGTCCGTCTCCCCATCAAACTCCATTGTGAGCGAACCGCTACTCACATCAATCTTTGTACTGGCCGTGTTCATAAACGGCCTTCCCAGCATCACAGGTGAATCCTTGTCCTGCCCAGTGTCCATGACGAAGAAGTCTGTAGGGAACACTAAGTGGTCCACCTGTACCAGCACATCCTGCAGAATTCCCTTTGGATTGACAATTGAATTGTCCGCCAGCTGGATGACAATCCCCGTCTTCTCAAGTGGCCCCACGTCTAAGGACTCGTAGTGAGCGAGTGGCAGCACATTGATGGAGGCACCCAAGTCAAGTAATGCCCTGTCGAACAGGATACCTCCAATCTTGCAGGGAATGGTGAACATCCCTGGATCATCTGCCTTCTTGGGTATCCGCTTTTGCAGTATAGCGGACACGTTCTCACTCACCACCACCTTCTTCTTCTTCTCCTTCACTGAGCGCTTCCTCTTTTGTGTGCAGATCTCCTTCAAAAATTTAGCATAACGAGGGACACTAGTCAAAAGTTTAAGCAAAGGGACATTTACCTCGCAGTTGCTCACCCAGTCGAACATATCCTTATCCCTGGCAGGCTTCCTGGTGTCCGCTAGAGCCTCTGGGAATGGCGCGGGAGGCTTCTCGGAGAAGAGGGGAGGAAAATCAGGTCGTACGTAGTCGTCCACGTACACAGGGGCCTGGCCGCGGTTTGGGGACCGCGGTCGCGGTTGCTTCAGAACTTCAGAAATCTTCTCAGCGAAGAGGCTGCGGTCGCGGCCTTCGTGCCGTGATCGCGGTTTTCTCTCGACCTCGGGGGAGAATAAATCAGCATTTTCATCAGCGAACAAGTCGCGGTCGCGACCTTCGTGCCGCGGTCGCGGCTCCTTCTCTCCCTTGCCGAACTCACCTTCGACCTCGTTTTCTTGGTGGCTTTCCTCCTTGGTCACCTGTACCTCCTTCTCAGCAGCCTTCCTGGCCTCTATCTCAGCACCACTTCTCAGCATCATGGCGCACACATTCTCCTTCGGGTTGACTACCGTTTGAGAGGGTAGTTTCCCCGACGCACGAGCCTCTAGCCTGCTCACCGCCATAGACAGTTGACCCATCTGCTTCTCTAGGTTTTGAATACTGGATTTATGTTCTTGCTGATTCTGGGCCACCATATTTGCTAGCGCTTGGATATGTGCTCCCATCTCTTTATTTGTTTGGACCATAGCATTTGACATTAATAGTATGCCTTGGTTGAGAGCTTTTATCTGGTCGTCGACGGATGTAGAGACACTGGAACTCCGGCCCTGGGGTCTTTGTTCATAAGGAGCTCTAAATTGTTGCTGACCCCCAGGCTGCTGGTACTGCTGCGGACGCTGGAGAAACTATGGGGGCCTCTGCTGATAGTCCTGGGTCTCCTACCCCTGATGAGTGTTCTGCTGGTTCCCGTACCTCAAATTTGGGTGATCTCTCCACCCGGGATTGTAGGTGCTGGAGTACGGGTCATATTTTGGCCTTTGAGGGCCATATCCGCCAATAGCGTTCACCTCAGCAGTTGGTTCTTACAGGGTGGGACATGCATCAGTTGGATGTATATTCTCATAGCATATCCCACATGATTTGACTTGCTGCAAGCCACCTCTCATCATGCATCTTTTCATCATCTCCTTCATCTCAGCCACTTCAGCAAGAAGAGTAGAATTGGGCTGAGACTCTGCAGCTTTCACGGATTGGGCGCCCGCCCTTTTACTGAAATGTCTTGAGCCCTCAGATAGCTCAAAGAAGGTCTCAAAAGCTACAACAGGAGTCTTGTTAAAGATGTTCCCTCCACAAGCAGCGTTCACCATCCTTCTCTCTTCATCAAGAAGACCACCGTACAAATAAAGTACGAGGTCCTACTCAGAATAGCCGTGGAAGGGGCAGCTGGATATCATCTTCTTGAACCACTCGTAATACTCGTAGAGCGATTCACCAGACCGCTGCTCGATGTTGCTGATAGCTCGCTTCAGGCTGTTCAGTTTTGTAGCAGGAAAGTACTTCTCCAGGAAGGCTTTCTTCATCTTGACCCATGTGTCAATGCTCCCTGGAGTGAGATAATAGAACCAGTCATTGGCCGCATCCTTCAGTGAAAAAGGAAAGGCCCTCAGTTTAATCTGGTCCTCAGTCACATTCTTCGGCTTCATACTGCTACACACCGAATGAAACTCAGCAAGATGCTTATTGGGGTCTTCACCACTCATCCCATGGAAGTGGGGGAGTAAGTGGATTAACCCAGACTTCAACTCGAAATTTACGCCATCAGCCAACTCAGGAAACCGCACAGCCAGCGGTTGCTGTTGTAGGTTGGGCGCAGTCAACTGCCTCAACGTCTGTTCTTCTTCAGCCATCTCGAACGCAGGATTATCAAAAACCAAAGCACGATTTACTCTGCGACCTTGGGAAAGAGTCCTCTCAATCTCTGAATCAACACCAAATAGAGGGGAGTTAGTAGCACGGGTGTGGACCATAAGATAGATCCACACTAAAGGAACACACACACACACAAACACACAGAAAAATCAACACTTGCACTCCCCGGCAACGGCGCCAATTTTGACAAGCGATTGTCGTATACCACTAAATCAAAATAAACCCAGACAAACCTAAACAAGTAGTTAGGGCAAGTAAGGATCGAATCCACAGGGAGGAATGGATTAATCTATGTGTTGTTGGCATGCAATAGTAACAAGAGGGGGGAGTTTTTGGTTGGTTTTGTAATCAAGAAGGTAAACAAAGCAAATAAGCAAAGAGTGTAATCAAATGTGGGAAAAACACTTAGCCAAACAAGATCCACTTTTCCTATGGTAGATTGGTCCTAGGTTCTCTCTATTCCTTTCCTTTGTTTATTTCTGTCCCTATTCTTGTATAGTTACTAGTCCTAGCAACTCTTATTATTGAACGCACAAGAAACAATCAAGATTTAGAACAATAATAGCATTGGGCATAGGATCAAACCAGGATACATGTCAAATAATCACAACCCGCAATAATTTAACATGTAATCAATCTTCTTTCATAATAATCTAGTCCTACCAGTCCTAGATAATTATGGATGCTACTCTAGATAAGGAATCACCGACCGGTCAATTCCAAACCCTAGCAATAGATAATTACTAAACCTAACTAGGTGATCAGTCTAGTCAAATCAATAACAATCCATATGAATAAGTGCAAGAAGAAAGATATAAACCCAAAGGAAATAGGAAATAGAGAATTAACCTCGCAATCAAACCATAGAAAAAGCTTCACATGCCGGGCTAAGCAATGGGTGCTCAGCTACTCATAGTACTGAAAGACATAATTGTTGAAAGGGAAAAACTCTGAATACTGAACATACGATAATCCGGGGTTCATATGGGATCCCGAATGGAGGCTGTGAGAGTTAGGCTAAATAAGTTAACCTAAAGCCCAAGTTCACAAACCTCATCTCTAAAAAGGAAAAATACTAATATTCGAAATTAAATAAAACAACGAAAAAGGAAAAATAGAAAAAGAAAACAGAAGTTCGGAGCGCGTCGGGTTGACTCCCGCTGATGGCTGCGGTCGCGGTTTGCTCTCGAAGTGCATAATTAATTTCTGATAATTCGGCCGCGGGCGCGGCCTTCGGGCCGCGGTCGAAGGCCGTGCCCGCGGCCTCTTCGCTATCGCCCATCTCCTTTGGAAATCTTGCCGCGACCTTCTGCTCCCCGCGGCTTGGTCGCGGTTTCTTCACTTCACCGCCTTCTCACGTGGTTTCTTCATGGATCTTTCTTGTCTCCTTAGGTGGTCAATTTCTCTTCTTCTGGATGTCTCCAATAAGCTCCTCCAGACCACCAAAACCACACTTCTCTGCTCCAACTCCATAATCTCCAATTGTGCATAAAATCCCACCAAATGACGCCTCAAACTTGGTAATAATCCCTAGAAATGTGCTACAAAATAGCACTGATCAAATATTAACCCCCGACATTTATCCTATTTACTAGGATTTATAATTGCTTTTGATATTAGGCTTTCAAGCTAGTATTTCGTTCGCCTTCGTGGATACTTATTCCATGTTTATTCATGAGTTCTGAAGTATATCAAAAACATTACTTTTCATCATCTTTTTTAATTTTCCTCTCCTCTATAGGTGTTGTGGTTACTGGGAAACCTTCTCTAGAAAATTCCCTCTGAAGTTTATGAAGTTGCTGATTCAGGAACTGATCTCTTAGAGATATTGATTATGCGAATTGGTGGAATTGCTCCATGCAGATTTGGAGTTTCCCTTCGTGGACGTTGATGTGGATGAATGCACATCCATAGATAAACCAAATACAATAAGATCTAGAAATAAGTTTAAAATTGTATGAAAGCTTTCCGAAATCAATATTCCGCCCTGATGCGACCCTACCCTCCATGACTGCCATAGAACAAGAAGCCATGACCGTGAGCTCAGAAGGGCCAAGTACGAAGACTGCGAGCCTTCGTCATACTTCTCGCATCTGGTACAGAGACCGCGATCTCCTTCAAGCGTCTCCAGCCAAGGCCAGGGATCGCGTTCTATCTCAAGATCCTCGCCTCCAGCCCAGTCCAGAGATCGCGTTCTATCTCAAGATCCTCGCCATCATCATTGAACGCGTTCTTTGTGTGATACCCCGTATTTCTGTAAGGATATTTTGGAGTTCTGGGATTATTCCTGAAAGCCTGTTTTGTACGTCGGATTTATTTTGAAGAGTTTAAGACATTCTGTAATGTTCTCAATCTCTGTAATATTTTTCTCAGTAAAATAATATACAGTCGACGTACTTTGGGACTTAATACTCGTTCGTGTACGATTATTTTTATCCCGGGTTAAGCCGAAATTATCCAAAAGCTAATCGGATAAGGCTGACCTGGCGGCGCCCGCCGTGGGTATGGCGGCGACCGCCGCAGGAAGCTTCGCGGCAGCTTCCTCTCGCAACTTCGCCTGGACAGATGGCCTAGGAAAACGGCGACCGCTGCCCAAAAGCGGCGACTAGGCGGCGACCATGGCGGCGACCGCCGCACCTGTGCAGAGGTAGGTTCGCCAACTGCCGGCAATCGGACGAGGCTCCGAATATGGCCCTCCACGTCGCATTCTGGCCAATCTTATCTCCTTACATGTTGGGCTATAAATTGGAGTGGTTTGGGAGCAGATTGGAGCACAAAAACAAGCTCAAATCTCTCAAATTCACCTCGCCGGAAAACAGAGCTCTCGCCGGAAAGTTTGAAGCCGATCGTCGGAGATCGTTTTGGTGTCGTTCCAGTTGCAAAAGAGAAGCTTTGGAGGCCCTTAGAAGCTTAGAATCCAAAGCAAGGCAAAGGCGAACCAAATCGATCGACATTGGTAAGATTTCTGTTCTCGTAAAATTCCCGATGTTCGTAGCGGCGCCCGCCGTAAGGCCGGCGGCGCCCGCCGCCACGAACACCGGCGACCGCCGTGGTGCTGGCGGCGCCCGCCGTAAGGCAGGCGGCGACCGCCGCCCTTCAGCTTTTGCCTTGTGGTGGCTTTGGCTTTTGTAGCCTTCGTTCAGACGTCGTTCCTTTCGATTTCTTTCGGTTCGTACTCGTCTTTGTCGAATCTAACTTAGGGTTTCTTTATGGGTCGATTCAAAGGAATCTGTGTGCCAGATCTGTCCCTGTGTCGAGCCCGGAAACTCATCGTTAAGCTTCGTCAAACTCTGTAGACTAAGGCAAGTGGTGGTTCGCTCTTGCTCATCGTTCCATATTTACATTAATTATCAGTTGTTTATCTGAGTAATTAATCTGGAAATGGTTTTATAAATTGTTTTGGAAACTGTAATAATGATATTATAATAGGTTGTATATTTGTTAGAACAACGCTATTATTTATGTTCGCCTTGAGGGCATTTATGTGGATTTATCCTGAACTATTATTGTGCTCGAACTGTTAGTTAGCACGAGTAATCGTAGGAACGCTTGGACTCTGAGAGGTCCATTCGTTTCTTTATAACTTGGGGAAAAGGGCGATCAAGACCCTACGATAGTAGAAGCTTGGACTCTGTGAGGTTCATTCCTTCGATATAAGTCCAGAAGCTTGGATTCCGTGAGGTCCATTCCTTAGTTGTATGTCCTGCGTGACAGGGCATATGTTTAAAAGCTTATAACGTAATGTGGGTTTTGGAATTTAATAAGATAAAGTGCCCGAGTGCACATAATTAATATACCTTTGGCGAGTAGTGCAGCTAAGTAAATAGTGCAACTAGGAAAGCTCGTCTCGACTTTTGATCAGAGTACGTTCTCTTTCCAATCTGGATTCGCTGTAAGCGGTAAGGTTGGTCGTGAACCGAAACATCTAAGTCAACTTTTAAATCACTGATTTCTGATTCTTTAAACGTTCCAGATTTGTCATATTTCCTTAAGACTCACTTCCGTTGGAGTCTTCTTTCGGGTCGATTTCTGTGAAGATTCAGTCTTCCAGAATCTTCTCTTGTGCATGTCTTTTGTCATATTCAAGTATAGTATGGTGGTTGACTAACGTACTCGATAGGGCCGTCCAATAACATTGGAGGGCCCTGTGCTAAATATAATAATATTTGTAATTTATTAAAAACTAAGAAGGATAGAATAAAGAAAAATAATTTTTGTAGGTGAAAAAATAATAGTGTTTTAATTGAATATGAATTGATTGATTAAAATCACACAAGTATAAGTTGTCTTTTTAACAATATAAGATTTTAAAAATAAAATTTGGACCAAAAAAATAGTTACTAAAATAAAATAGGTATTAATAATTATAATTTATTAATATAAGAAAGACAAAATAAAAAATGATGGTGGTGAGATTTGAACTTGAGTTGATTGCTTAAAAGAACACTCCTAGAATCACTAGGACAAGTTGTATTCATTAAACACATAAGCTATTAAAAATTTAAAAGGGGCCCTAAAAATTTGGGGGCCCTGTTCCATTGGGCCTAATGGAACACCCTAATGGACGGGCCTGGTACTCGACTTTTATTCGAGAGACGAGGAGTCTAACCTAATACGACTACTTCGAACCTTCTGCTTTGTACCCTTGCATGGTCTATTCATTTCAACTAACCAACCGCAATTGTTATTTGCATTGTTGGCTGGTGTCATCCATTCGATTCGGCACATCAGATAGAGCGAAGATATGAGGAGACTAGATTGACTATGTAGACGACGGTTGTTTTTGGATGTTTTAATAATTATCTTTTAATCAGGTTGAGATCCTTGGGCAGGTGATCATTACGATCACAACCCTTTTTGTAATATTTCAAGAAAGACTTCCGTTGTAACTTATTTACTCTGTTATATATTTAAAAAGACTTCCGCTGTACTTTGTTTAAACTCTGTATTTGTCCTATTCGGGATTGGGATGTAATCCCGGGACTCATGTTTTATATGAATAAAGTTATCATTTTGTATCATTGTATTTCATGATTTGTTTTCAAACGGTAAAGCCTGGGGTGACTTCGGTGAGGAATATCGGAGTCACTGGCGGTAATACATTTCCAAGTGGGTTAAGATTTGGGGGTGTTACACTTTGAATTGTTTGTATTTATTGAACATTAATATTTTCAGTGTTTTCTTTTGGGTGTGTGTGTTCCACGCATGTCGCGTGGGCTGGCCCATTAGGCGAGACTCGGCCCATCCGAGTCCCGCTATCTCCTATAAAAGGTCATCTCGACCTTCTGTATTAGGTTACATCTAATTTGAATCAAAGCTTAAGTTTGAGAGCATATTGCCTCCTTCCTTTGATTGGACGTCAAACACATCTCTATCTTCTCATCTCCTTCACTCCGCCGCCGACGCTACGGCAATCGCTTGATTCTTCAAGCCAAGTCTTCCTTCGTATCTCCCTTCACTCCGCTGCCGACGTTACGGCTCAAGACTTGTCTTTTCAAGTCATCTATCCCTCCAACAATCGCTTCCGCCATCGCAATACCACCATCCATCATCGCGTTCATCTACCCACGCGAGGCCACCAACACTGCATTCCACTCATCCAACCACTTAAGAGACTCATGCGACTTCCCACCAAGGTCATCGATCCGGCATTCACAAGCAGGAACGCATCACGCCCCTAGCATAGCCTTAGGGAATTCACGAAATTTGAAGTGAGATAACACAAACCAAGCCAGTTTCGATTTAGGCTATTCGAAAGGAATTGAACTTTATAATACATGTAAATAGTAGAGTATGACTTTGATTAGATTCGATCATATGAGAGATCACATCGTCTAAACCTAACACTATCACCCAAAAGCCCTTTATATAGGCAATAAGAGTCTTCCAAAACGACTCATACAAGTTTAGGGAAGTTTCCACAATTACCAGACGGTTACAATTGTTCCAGTGACACTTACCATATGAGTCCAGTTTGTGGACCCGCGCCTAATATCTTGTGGACCATATATGGTTATAGTTTTTGTGTTTTTCATTACTGTCCAAATTCACTTTATGGACCAACACAAAATATCTTATCGGTTGTCCTTATGACCTTGTTACACAAACATAACACTATGTTTGATGGAACGCGCTGTGGGAGTCGGATTTAGCCCGGCCCAGATGCAACAACCCAAAATGAAGAAATGCCCGACTAACAAGGGAGGCCCAACTCGAAACATAGCTCCGAGGAGCACTATCTCAGCTCCCCCCGACCACATCGCCCGCGGCCCTCCACCCCGCTCTGCCCTGCCGGCTTCTTCCCGACCCCTCCCGGCAGTTCGGTCCGAGAGCCTCCCTCACGGCTTGGCTGGCTACACGACGCAAAGGGCCCTAAGGCTCCAGGTATATAAGGTTGAAACTGTAACTGGAAAAGGAGATTCTCGACGCCCTCTCTGGTTGCCCCTCTCTCCCACCCCATCGGCTAAAGCCGAACTCATACTCTATACTTTTCTGTTGATGTTGACTCACTGTACTCTAGACTTTTCCGACCACCTTAGCTCCACCATACTCTATACTCTTTTAGCAAATGTAGCTTTGCAATACCATATACTCTACCGTCCTTACTGCCATTTTTTGCGGGTTGAGTACTGGCTTGAGCGTCGGAGTGGCAAGCCCAGGGTCACCCTCGGGCCCCTCTTCTTTTCAGGTTGGAGCTCGGCACCAGACGGCGCCCGACGTGACCAGAGATCGTCGGCGGGGAACGGGGAAAGATGCCACCGGAGAGACGAGCCGAAGTTGGTTACGTGTGAACCGCCAACTATTCCCTCGCGGAAAACCGGATGATCACACTGGCGCTGACCGTGGGGACTCCTCACACAGCTAGTACACCTCCGGTCATGTCAGACGCTGAGTCCACCAACCGCACCAGCCAGACTGGATTTAATGAACCCTAGACCCCGAACACGCAACACTCTTTCATGAACGTGGAAGAAGAGCACTTCCAAGGGTTCCAAGGGTGGCAGTACATAGGCTCGGCCTTTTGGGGGCCGTACGCACCCCAAGGAGCCCCTCCCCATGCACCAACGGAACCATACCCTCAGTATGGGTTCCCACCGGAGCCATACCCACCCTACGGGTACGGATATAGATACGTGGCAACGCCCGAATCGGCCACTCCGAACCTCCCTCCATCCCCTGGGAGGGGGCAGGCCCGACCCGCACCACAAGCAGGCCCCACCTGGCCAGCCCCAACGGCCAGCGCACCCGACATGCACCACCATCATGAGAGGAGGAACAGTTTCTCGCACGCAGAGCCATACCCCGCCGCACCTGAAGTACATCAAGATCTCGCCGAGCTCCCGACTCTATACGGCTTTGTCGCTTTTTCAAACGAGGTGCTAATGGCCATTCCCCAATTTGATGCTAGCGCGATTCTAACCATGGGGGAGTATGCCGGTAAGGGAGACCCCAGGACCACATCTCAAAGTACAAGTACGTAATGTTGTCCTGCCGGGCGGATGGACCGACCATGTGCAAGTTATTCCCTAGCTCGCTCACGGGAGCGGCCCTTATGTGGATGATCAACCTCCCGACGGGAAGTATTGGCAGCTTCCCGCAGCTAGAGGAATCATTCCTAATGCACTTTGGAAGCTCAAGGCGGAGACGCAGGGAAATACATGAGATTTTTACCCTAAGGCAGCGAGAGACGGAAAGCATGGCCTCTTATGTTAAGAGGTTTACGGCAGAGGTGATACAAGTGTGCAACTTTGACGAAAAGGTGGCCAAGATCGCGTTTATACAAGGGCTCTTGAACTCAGACTTCAAATTTTTGGTCACCAAGAAGGAGCCGACGACTTACTCTAAATTGCTGGATAAGGCCAACACCCATATCCGGGCCGAGGAAATGGAAAGCTTGTACCGTGGGCCTTCGAATGCATCCCAGAATGAGACTAAAGGAAGATACCAGGGCCTGTGGGAACAGAGGAGGCCTTCAATGGCCGCAGACAAAGGAAAATCCCCAGAGCGAGCTCCAATGAACATAGTCTCGATGAACCCATCACCCCCGCAGTACAATCCCTTTCTAAGTCGCTCCAAGTCCCAAGCAACACCCCAGCAAGGACCGCCCTCTCAAAAGTTCTCCTCGTACCACCAGTCTAGAACTCACGATGACAACGAATGCATGGGATATGGCTCCCCGGCCAAGAAACCCACTCTGGGGTCTCTATTCGCTAAGGGATACAGGAGCAGAGAGATGAGCAAGAACCAAGCACTACCCCCGCCCCCTCCGCGGAAGGATAACTATCCTCCCTCGGAAGGTTGCGTAGGGATGATTTCTGGCGGCGCAAGTCCGTGGGAAGAAAGCATGAGGGCCGCGCACAGGTACGCGCGAGGAGGAAGGCATCACCTTGCAATACCAGTTCTCAGCATTACTAATAGTTCACCCGTGGGGCACCAAATCTCTTTCACGGAGGCGGACGCAAAGGCAGTGGAAACCCAACACTATGACCCCTTGGTCATACATGCCCAGCTCGGCACGAAGCTCGTTAAGCGGATCATGATCGACACGGGAAGCTCCGTGGACATCTTGTACTAGGATGCCTTCCTGCAATTAGAGATTCCACCCGTAGAACTCCGCCCCACTGACTGCTCCTTGTTCGGATTCTCCAGGGAAAGGGTCGCCGTCTCCGGTATTGTCACCTTGGATCTCATCCTAGGGGATGAGGGGAGCACGCACAGGTCCGAGTCGGTGGATTTCATGGTCATGAGAATACCCTCTGCGTACAACGCAATCCTCGGGTGAGTGTCCCTCAACAAGTTCTAAGTTGTTACCTCCGTATACCACCTCAAAGTAAAGTTCCCTGTTTGTAGAGAAGTAGGAGAATCGAAGGGCCGACAGGCGGAAAGCCGGGCATGCTACTTGACCACCATGTGAGGAAAAGGCCTTGCGGAACAAGTCTTGCAAGTCCAAGAACTCAAGCCGGGAGTAGGACCCTCAGATGGGACTCAAGAACAAGCCGACCTTGAAGTACGAGAGCAAGTCCACCCAATTGTTGAAAATGAAGAGACCATGGCCATAACCCCATTCGGCAAGGAGGATGAGTGGTTGTTCTTGGGGACCCACCTGGGCGTGAACGACCATTAGCAGATCGAGGAGCTGTTGAGCAAGTCCATGGATGTGTTCGCCTGGACGCCAAGGGACCTAATCGGTATTACTCGGATGCTTATGACCCACAGCTTGAGCATCATCCGAGGAACCAAGCCAATAATGCAGAAGAAGCGGAAGCAAGCTAACGATAAGGCTGAGTGAGCCCGCGAGAAAATCCTCAAGCTCTTGTCGGCAGGGTTCATCCGAGAAGTACAATACCCCACTTGGCTAGCTAATGTGGTTATGGTCAAGAAAGCGAGCGGCAAGTGGCATGTGTGTAGACTTCACCGATCTGAACCAGGCTTGTCCTAAGGATAGCTACCCGTTCCCCTCTATCGACCGGTTAGTGGACTCCACGGCCGGGCACGAGGCCCTTAGCTTTCTTGATGCATACTCTGGCTACAACCAGATCAAGATGAACCCCCGCGACGAGGAGCATACCGCCTTCATCACAGAGGCATGGACCTACTATTATCGTGTGATGCCCTTCGGCCTTAGAAACGCGGGAGGCACTTTCCAAAGACTCGTAGATCGCATCTTCCGCGATTTGAGAGGCAAGACAATATAGAGGCTTACGTTGATGACATTGTGGTGAAGAGCTAACATGCCTCCGAGCATGCGACAGATCTCCGCGAGGTCTTCGAAACCCTGAGAAGCAATGGAATGAGTTTGAACCCAGAGAAGTGTATTTTTGGAGTACAAGTAGGCAAGTTTCTATGTTTCCTAGTCAGCACCAGAGGGATCGATGTGAACCCGGAGAGGGTTGAAGCGATTTTGGCAATGACAGCCCCGCGGAACGTTAAGGAGGTACAACGTTTCCTGGGTGCGGTAAACTATTTGGGCAGGTTTTGCGCGTGGCTATCGGAGAGAAGTCTCCCTTTCTTCAAGGCCCTCCGAAAGGTTCACAGCTTCGAGTAGATACCAGAGTGCGCGACAACTTTCGAGGACTTGAAGAGCCACTTGAAGCAACTGCCCACCTTGGCGGCACCCGCGCCCGGAGAGGAGCTCCAACTTTACATCACGATGGGGGACACAACCATCAGTGCGTTCATTGTGAAGGACACGAAAATACTAGTCTACGTTGTGAGCAAAACCATGTTGCCCGCGGAAACATTGTACTCGCCTGTGGAGAAGTTAGCCCTCGCTGTAGTCACGGCCGCCCGCAAGCTAAGGCCATATTTTCAAGGCCACCCCATACAGGTCCTCTCAGACTTCCCGCTGCAGAACCTACTAAGGATGTTCATCGGTCGGTTAATATTCGATTTTTAACCGAACCGATCTATATTCGGTTCGTATAAAAATAATATTCGGTTATCGGTTCGGTTCAGTTCGGCTAAACCGATTAATTTTTAATATTAAAAAAAAAAACTAAACCGGTCCATCTTTCTCTTCTTTCAATCTTTCCTGAATTTCACTCCGCAGCGCGCTGTCCTGTAACTCCTGTTTCATTTCAATTTTTCCAGTTCGGCCTCGCCCTAGTCGACTCTCATCTGTTCTCCCTCACCGGTCACACACAAGTTGGCGGCGGCGATTCCCTTGGCGAGTTGGCGGCGGTGGAGAGACGACTGAACCTCTCCCTCGAGGCCGCTCCCTCGAGACCTCATTGGCGGCGGTGAATCGACGAGTGTTGAACCTCTCCGGCGGCTCTCCCTCGAGACTTCATTGGCGGCGTCGGCGATTCTCTTGGCGGAGGTGAGTCGACGAGATGACGACTGATTTGTAAGCCCTTAATTTTTTGCTGTTAATCTCATAATACTGATATTGCTTCTTGTTTTTGGCTTGATGCAGCTCAACTGACCTTGCTACATCTACCGACTGACGACCACCAAGGAAGTGAGAGATTTTAACCGACCTTGCTACATCTGTAAGTCCTACACTCAAACATCTTTGAAAATTGGGTAATTATAAAAGTTTTGTTTGACATGTATTTCTGAGAGCCTTGTCAGAGTTTGATGATCTAAAGATCTATCATCTATTCCTGTAGAAGTAGAAAGAAATAAACCAGATGAAATTGGTTTTTGGAAAACATGTTTTATTTGCAACTTTGGTAGTTGATATCCTGACATGTCATGTGTGGCTGATTGCTGGCTTGATGAATGTTTCATGTCTTGAGCTTTGTTTTTAAGGCGCACCGCACCCATAAGAGAACTAATTGATATTCTAGTATATAAATACCTTTTTTTTTAAATTTTAGTACAGATTTGTGTGGATGATGATTGTGATGAAAACATGAAATGAGATAAACAAATGGATAAAGAATGATTGGAAGTGGAACAAGAATTGAGGGCTTGTTGTTTGATTCTCTTCCTACTAGACAAAAAAGAAGACAACGTCAATTTGCCCTACCATGAGTCCATGACCATGATTGAGAAATTCTTTCACAAGGATTTTAGTTCTAATGTGTCTTCATTAGCCATGGAAAGGTCAAATTCTTTCACAAGGAAGTGATTAATGTGTTGGTCATGTTGGACCTTGTTCTGAAATGGTGGAAAATGAATGGGATTCGATTCCCAATTCTTGCTAGAATAGCTCGTGATGTGTTAGCCATTCCAGTTACTACAATTCCATCCAAATCAGCCTTTAGTACAAGAGGGTGTACTGTTGATCAGTTTCGTAGCTCATTGTCTCCTAAGGTGATGTCTTTGACTTTGTAATTTTCTACGCAATTCAACTATATTTTATAATTATGTTAACAAACTTTAATCATCTTCTTATTGTAATTAGATGGTTGAAGCACTTATTTGCACACAAGATTGGATCCGCACAGATATAAAGTCTCGTGAAAAGGGTGAAAATGCATGGGATGAACTTCAACATTATATTGAGTCAGAGAAGGTTTCAGAACGTATATACATCTTATTGTTTATGTTTTTGCAAGTTGTTTGTATAAAAAGGGTGAATATTTTTAATTAATGATGTTTCAACTTCAATTGTTCAATTTATTTGTTAGATATGGACAATACCTACTTTTAAAGTGATGGTTGTGATGATCCAAGAAAAGAATTCCGTTTTGGGTTGCTTAGAAAAAAGGTATAAATTTCTAATTTAGTTTGAATTATTCATGAATTACTATGACGCTCTTAAGGTTTATTTACGTTTATTCAATGAGTTCTAATTCAATATAGTTTTTGTGTGTTTAATAGGTGCTCTTGTTACTTGGTGAAGATTGAACATGTGGAGTGACGATTGGAATTTTGGTTATTGTGTTTAGAATTTCAATATAGTTTTTGTGTGTTTAGAATTTCGGTTTTAGCCGAACCGAACCGGAAAAAGCCGAAGCTGAACCGAACATATTCGGTTCGGTTTTCGGTCCACTAAAAACCTATATTCAGTTTTCGGTTCGGTTCGGTTGTGTACCGATGAACAACCCTAGAACCTACTCCACCAGCCTACCCTCTCGGGTAGAATGACAAAGTGGGTGGTGGAACTCTCCTAGTTCGACATCTCGTACAAGAGTCGCCCTGCTATCAAGGCGCAGTCCCTTGTCGAGGCCAATTTTAGAGACGAGGCCATCGCGGAAGCAACATGGGCCCTAACTTGTTGGGTGCTTTTCTCCGACGAGGTAGTAAATGAAGGAGGCTGCGGAGCCGGCCTGGTCCTCACGTCCCCGGGAGGAGAAAAAATTGAGTACGCGCTGGCTTTGGAATTCGAGGCCACCAACAATGAGGCGGAATACGAGGGCCTCTTGGCGGGAATGCAATTCGCCCTAATGAACGGAGCGCAAAGCTTGGCCTGTTACTTCGACTTTAAGGTTGTAGTGAACCAAGTACAGGGAGCCTATGAAGCAAAGATGGGAACCCTGCCCAAGTACTACGAAAAAGTGTGAACATTGGCCAAGGCTTTACGACAGTTTGAGATACACTTCATCCCGAGATCTGAAAACACGACGGTAGATGCCCTCGCAAAGCTTGGCTCTAGGTTGGTTGGCTGCACTACAGGTGTAGCCCGCGTAGAAAGCAAGAGTCTCCCCGCCATTCAAATGCAAGTCATGACGATTAGCGAGACCCCTAACTGGAGGACACCCCTGAAAGAGTACTTGGAGAAGGGAGCCTCTCCGTCCGACAAGGCTGAAAGGCGAGGGCTACAAGTCTGAGCTTCGCACTTCTACTTGAAAGGAGGCGGGCTGTACAAGAAAGGCTACAACTCCTCAGGCCTCAAATGCGTCTCGTTGGAGCAAGGCCGCGAGCTCACTGAGGAGATTCATAACGACACTTGCGACAACCATTCCGGATGGAGGACTCTCGCCCACAAGGCCCAACGTGCCGACTACTTTTGGCCTACCATGAGAAAAAAAAATTCCATGGAGGTCTCCCGGTCCTACAACCCTTGCCAGATCCATGCACCCGCCATTTTGCAGTCAGGGCAAGAAATGAAGATTTTGAGTGCTCCGTGCCGTTTCGCCATGTGGGGGATAGACCTCCTCAGACCTTTTCCCCGCGCTCCTGGACAACTGCAGTACATCTTGGTGGCCATCAATTACTATACCAAGTGGATTGAGGCAGAAGCCCTAGCAATAACTATGGTCGAGAAGGTAAAGAAGTTCAATTGGCAAAGCATCATTTGCCGCTTTGGACTCCCCCATGACATTGTAACCGACCGAGGGCCCTAATTCAACACGGAAAAGCTGAGGGCATTCTGCGACGACTTAGGTATTCACCCACGCTTCGCCTTAGTAGCCCACCCACGGACAAACGGCTAGGTCGAGAACACGAATGGGCATATCCTAGCCGGCTTGAAGAGGAGGCTAGACAAAGCACAAGGACGATGGGCAGAAGTTCTCCCGATCGTCCTCTGGACCAATCGAACGACGCTAAGAAAAGGGACCGGTGAGACGCCATTTTGCCTAGCGTATGGGGTGGAGGCAGTCGTTCCAGTGGAACACCATTTTCCTAACGAAAGGGTTCTGCACTATGATGAGGAAAGCAAAAATGAGAGAATGTCCACAGAGTTGCAACTAAGGGAAGAAGTACGAGAAATGGCCGAGATCCGTGAGGCCGAGTACAAGAGGAGGATTGCCGCACACTACAACAAGAAAGTTCCCCCTGATGCTTCGAGAATGAGGACATGGTTCTCAGAAGGATGGAAGGCGGCAAGCTAGACTCAAGGTGGGAAGGCCCGTATATCATCTCACACCAAGTGGCCGAGGGAGCCTACAAGCTAAAAAGGGAGGATGGAAACCTGGTCCCGAACACGTGGAATGTCTTGCGACTAAAGAAGTACATCCCGTTAGCAAGAAAGCATCGATGGTGCCCAGAAAAGCAACACCCATGTAGGCGCTAAAAACATATGTAATGTAAGCACCGTCAGGGCCGTTTAGTAGCTAGATTTTGTAGTGATTAAGGCCCTATGAATGCTATGCAACACCAACGCAAGTCAAGGGAGCAATTACTGAGCAACATTGAGAAAATCAAGGCACAGGGAGGGGCGAAAGCAAAAATTAAGCAACATTGAGAAAAGCAAGACCCGGGGAGGGGCAAAAGCAATAATTAAGCAATATTGAGAAAGGCAAGGCCTGAGAAGGGGCGAAAGCAATAATTAAGCAATATTGAGAAAGGCAAGGCCCGGGAAAGGGCGAAAGCAATATTGAAAAAGGCAAGTGTAACACCCCCAAATCTTAACCCATTTGGAAAGGTATTACCGCCAGTGACCTCAGTGTTCCTTACCGAGATCACCCAAGGCTTTACCGTTTTAAATACAATACATGGAATACAATTGATACATAATGATCAAAGTATTCAAATCAAAACATCAATCAAATGAAACATGAGTTACGGGATTACAACTCAATCCCGAATAGGCCAAACACAGAGTTTAAACAAAGTACAGCGGAAGTCTTATAAAAGATATTACAAAAAGGGTTGTGATCTTAAAGATCACCTGCCCAAGGATCTCAACCTGATTAAAAGAATTTATTAAAACATCCAAAAACAACCGTCGTCTTCATAGTCAATCTAGTCTCCTCATATCTTTGCTCTATCTGATGTGCCGAATCGAACGGATGACACCAGCCCACATGCGGAGAACAATGTTCGTGGGTTAGTCTACTTGAATAGACTAGCAAGGGTAAAAAGTAGAGTGGTTCGAGTGATCGTAACCGTTTACTATCATTGTCCCTCGAATAATAACCGAAGGGACGATACATAACCCGACACTTTCACGGAATAACAACAAGAGGTATGCACAAGAGAAGATTCTGGAAGACTTAATCTTCACAGAAATCGACTCGAAAGAAGACTCCAAAGGAAATGAGTCTTTAAGGAAATATGACAAATCTAGAATGTTTACAGAATCAAACAACTGCGATTAAAAGCTGACTGAGATGCTTCGGCTCACAACCAACCTCACCGCTTACAGCGAATCCAGATCGGAAGGAGAACGTACTACATTCAAGTCTGGATCTTACAGAACCACATAACGATGATTTAAAAATTGACTAAGATGTTTCGGTTCACGACCAACCTCATCGCTTACAGCGAATCCAGATTGGAAAGAGAACGTATTCTGATCAAAAGTCAAGACGAGCTTTCCTAGCTGCACTATTTACTTAGCTGCACTACTCGCCAAAGGTATATTAATTAAGTGCTCTCGGGCACCTTATCTTATTTAATTCCAAAACGATTAACACATTAAAAGATTTTAATATATGTCCCTGTCACGCAGGACCCATATCTAAGGAATGAACCTCACTGAGTCCAAACCTCTGAATCTACATCGAAAGAATGAACCTCACAGAGTCCAAACTTCTACTATCGCAGGGTCTTGCTCGTCCTTTAAAAGAATGAACCTCACTGAGTTCAAACTTCAACAATCGTTGGGTCTTCATCGCCCTTACAGTTATAAAGGAATGCGCATGGAACTCTCAGGATCCAGGCGTTCCTACCAATACTCGTGCTAACTTACAGTTACAACACAATCACAGTATAGGATTGTAGGATCGTGATTGTTAGATAAAAATTTAAGGAACTCAGAATATCAATTCTCAGTTCCTTTCACAGTGGAAATAAACAATCAAACAAATGACTAGTTCCTTATAGTGGAAACCTTTGATTGCCAACTCGCAATCCAGGATAAAAACCACTACCTTTCTTTCGAAATGATTTCAAAGTCTACTTCTTGATTTCTTATCTCTTTTGGTTACAGCTTATCCTAGGAACGAACACACAGTTCCTTTGCCTTACACACAGTTAGACAATCCTAGATAACTTAACACAATCAATAATCAATCCAAGAAACAGACTTTCGCACCTAGGAACTATCACTTACAGTCACAGGAACTTAGCACTCAGCTCTTCTTCCTTGACTGGTTCCTCTTGATCTCGGTTTGCTTTGATGATCTTGTTTGGAGGTTCACACTAGATATTTGCTAATGAGTGTGAGTCGTGTTTTTGTGCTCGAAGATAACCCTTGGGTTAGTCTTCCTTTTATAGAGGCTTCTTCGCAGCTCGATCCTCTCTGGGTTCCCACAGATTGAGCTTGCCCTAGGTTGAGTGGTTCTCCTTGATTCACGTTGTTCTTGGCATGTGCAAACAACCTAGACAGCTCTGAATCTCTCTTGGTTGGTCAACTACCTCAGACGATCCTTGCAATGTCATTGTCTAAACGCTTTCGTCCGAGGTTGACTAAGCTGGCCGTTTGGGAACCGTCTTCTGGACAGCAATGTCTTCATGTCCTGTCGCTTTCATCGTCTTTGTCCGAGGTAGAGGTTCTCTAGGCATCTTGTTCTTTAGCTCTTGGACCTTGGCATGATTTTGGAAGCTTCGGACAAGTCGTTTTCGACTCCTTTTGTCCGAGGTTGTGTGTCCCCAGATTTCTCGGGAATCGCAATGTCGCAAGCTTCATTTCTGGGCACACCTGGGTTCCTCTGGATTCCTTCAGCTGTCTTGTTCCTTTGGTTCCCTAGTTCTGTTTGGCTTTCCTGCCTTTGGTAAATTCCTGTGGTTCCTTAAAACACATCTTTGAGATAAAACATTAGTATCATAATATTTGTCATATTCAAAAGTAGAGAAACTGAGGAACAGAACTCTCAGGGGAACCTAAGTTCCAGAGTTCCGTTTCCTAATAATTTCCCCCTTTTTGATGATGACAAATACAAGGAACCTGGCAACATAATAGAACTTTGAATCTTATGAGACCATATTGAGATAAAGGGATTTACAATATTTCAGATTAGTGTTTGAACATTCAATGGTTGCAAATTCCCCCTAAGCAAGTGAACGAGTTGATTTTAAATTCCCCCTTACAAGTAGAACTAGTTCAGAGTTCCTATTAATCCAGTAGTCTCAAAGTTCAAGGTTCCTATCCTTTTCTTCCCCCTTTTGACATCATCAAAAAGATTAAGTACAAGTTAAGAACATGATATCCAAGTAAATATGCGATTGCATCAAACCCATAAAAGGCATAATGAAAACTTAAGGCAAAGACAAATAGATCATGGGAACGAAACTAAAGATAATCATTAAAGCTTCACTGATCATTGTTCAAAGACACACAACATCCAACAAAAACTACAATTGACAAAAGACAACAACACAAACAACAAACGACAAGGATAACAACAAAAGCAATCTTAGGGAAGACAACAATGAGATAGAAGAGGGGAGTAGGATCCTAAGGGAAACTACTAGCTCGCTGTGGAGTTACAGCACAGGGAACCATAACAATCGTTCCTATGGCGTAGTAGCGGCCTCCTCTTTTTCAACCTTGTCGTTGGTTCCTACATGTTGGACCGCGGCCTGATGAGGACTGATTGCACCTTGCCAATCCTTCTACAGAACTTCCACCAAACTTTCGACAGTAGAACTAATGCGCCCCAACTCTCTTACTTGATCATGGATGGCGACCGGTATGGCAGTCGAGCCTTCCATGATAGCTTTTTCAATACGATTCAGAGCAAGAAGGATCGCAGAGGAATCTGAAGAGGGGGGTTGCTGTGGGTGGTAACTAGAAGGGCCCTGGGAACTGGCCTTTTCCTTAGGTAGTTGAGCTTGAGCTTCAGAAGGGGGGTCTTGTTGTTCCTTTGTCTTCAACTTCCGAACTGTGGCCAAGGTAAGACACTTGCTGTAGACTGTCTCAGGTAGATCAACTTGGTACTGGTGAAGGTTGGAGAGAATGTTTTTGATGATATGAGGGAAGGGTAAAGCATGGGAGTCATGGGATGAGCAGAACTGCATGTGGGCTAAGACAATGCGAGGGAGATTCAATTGAACACCAGAGAGCACCTTGTCCATGTAGATGGCATCTGTGATGAGAACATTGTTCTGGTGCTCCTGTCTGGGAACCAGATTTCGGGTGATCCAAAAGTGTAACAACTTGTTTGCGATGGAGAGATCCTTTGTCTCCAAAGATGAGGGGGAGGCGCCATCATATATTTTCTTGACCACTGCTCCCTTGGATTTGTAGCATTTTCCTTTGGGCCATCCCTTCTTTTGAGGCAGAATGCCAAATCCAGACCTTGACTCGATCCCTAGAGCAGATGCAATAAGGTTGGCGGATAGAGGATAGCTGGTTCCCTTCCATATAAGAATGGCGTCGTTACAGGGAGAGTTCTCCTTCGCAGGCACAAACTCCATAGACTGGTAAAACAAGCGGACAACCTCATCAGAAGCAGAGAAAGGTTCAAATAGCATCTCGTCCCATCCTTGAAACTGCAGCAGAGAATGGAACTCATTCAGGGCTTCTCCAAACATTTCCTCATCTTCTTCTTCCAGTTCTTGGGTCCAGAACTCCTTGCCGATTATGAGAGGCTTAAGGATCTTCCTCTTAGAAAAGAAAGAGGAGACCTGACCCAGGGAGGAGGAGGCAGAGAGGGAGGTGATTTTGGCTCTTTTTGTGGATTTGGTTTCATAGGGAACTATGGCTTGGGAACTCCTCTTTCTCTGTTGCATTCTAGTGGCGACAGAGGGACCAGGGTTAGAAGTGGTTTTGGATTTGAGGCTTACTGGTGAGGGCTCAGGGCTGAGGAGCTCTTGGAGAGATTTGTCATGCGAGGAGTCATGAGAGCCACCTTCAGAGGCGGATTTGGTGGCGGATTTAGAGGCCAGAGTGATGGCCATGGCTTTCTCCTCAGCCTGTTCCTTTGGTGGCTCCTCAATTTTCTCTTCGGGTTGCTCCACTGGTTTCTCCATAGGGTTCTCTACTGCTTTCTCTTTAGGTTGGGATTTTTGAGAGGAGGTGGCAGAAATGGGCTTAGAAGATGAAGCTGCCTTCTTTTCTCGAAAGGCTCTGAGAATGGCAGCCTCTTCCTCATTCAGGATAACATTAGGGTTTTGGTTCGCCATTTTTGAGGATTTAAGGATTTCTGTGTTTGAGAGAGGGAGAAGTAGAAGATCAGAGAAATGGCGGGTTGTGGGATTAGCTTGGATGAACATGGCAACTCTTTAAAGGCGGTGAAGATCTCTAAAGATCAAGAGCAGAGGTGACCGTTGAATCAAATCCAGCCGTTGAGAAGATCAAGGCCAATTCGGAGCATTAATGGAAGTTGCAGCTTTTCGGAACGGCTAACTCAATTTTGAAAATTTGTCCATTCAGAGAAGAGAGAGAGAGAGAGATTCTGCCACTGATGAGACGTGCCTTATCCCTGCGAATTTGCCATAAATAGCTTCTGGGAAGAGCCAAACGAGCCGTTGGAGAGACGCTAAGTTCTGGTTCCTTTCTAGCGATATTTTCAGCGAGCTAGAGGGATGTATGGGAACCTTTGGTGTGGGTTAAAACAATGGAACCAAAAATAGTACGTTCCCACACAAGGAATCAGGGTAGGCTATTTTTCGCATTGCACAATAATTCTCAGAGAGGGTTTAGAGATGGATCATAGAGAATTAAATTTAGCAATGAGGCAAGGGTAGGTCTTAGTACACAATCATCATCTCGGCTTATAATGTTGGGTTAGAAATATGATCAGATTGTGACTTTTGGGCCATGAAGAAAACTTGAACAATGAGGAATTAAAGAATAATGAGAACCAAAAGGAAACGAGCCAGAAAAATTTATCTAAGCCCTTTTAAGAAACCATTATGACAAGAAGGGTTTGTGGCAAAAGATATAACACAAGGAAATCAAGACTCAACAAGTTAAATATCTTAAACTAGTCAATCAGGGAAACTGGAAAGAATTCTTAGAACTAAGGTCACTACTGAGTAATAGGAATCATTCCTAGTTCCAATCTAAGGTTCTCGAAAGGAACTCTATTCAATGCCTTGGTGAATATATCTGCAATCTGATCTTCAGTTCTACAAAATTTCATAATGATGTTTCCCTTCTCAACATGATCTCTAAGAAAATGATGTCTAATGTCAATATGCTTGGTCCTAGTATGATGCACAGGATTCTTAGAAATGTTTATGGCACTAGTGTTGTCACAAAGAATAGTGAGAGGGCCATAAGACATACCAAAGTCCGCGAGTTGTTGCTTTAGCCAGAGAAGTTGGGAACAACAAGAGGCAGCTACAATGTACTCGGATTCTGTGGTGGAGAGGGAGACTGAAACTTGTTTCTTTGATCCCCATGACACAAGGCAAGGGCCTAGGAACTGTGTCATTCCAGAAGTGCTCTTCCTATCCACCAAGTATCCAGCATAATCAGCATCAGTGAAACCCATCAGCTCAAAGGGACATTCTTTGGGGTACCAAATGCAGAGATCGTCAGTTCCCTTGAGATATCGAAGTATTCTCTTCACAGCAGCCAAGTGGGTTTCTCTTGGACAAGATTGGAACCTAGCACACAAGCCAACAACAAAGACAATGTCTGGTCGACTGGCGGTTAGGTACATGAGTGAGCCGATCATACCTCTATAGAGCTTCTCTTCCACTAGAGGACTCGAATTGTCCTTATCCAGATGGGCAATGGTGGATATGGGAGTGGAGAGAGGCTTGCATGAATCCATTTTGAGCTTCTTCAGTAGTGCCCCGACAGCACGTGGCTCGAGGTGGGCATGTAGGGGAGACAACAGAGAGAGCACGCGGGAGACAAGGAGGAGTGGAGTTTAAGAATATTAAAATGGGGATGGGCATTTAATCCCAGGAATTATCTGTTTGTCTTCAAACAAATATTCTAAATTCCGAAAATACATCGAATGTATTTTATACCACTCAGGGAATTATTTGGGATATCATGGATATTTCAGAAAATCCAAACTTCACTGAAAGCGAAATAATTAATTAGTGAAGGTTGGAAAAAATTACCCGAATATCCTTACTAAAAATTGAGGGATATTACATCACCTCCCCCTTAAAAGAAATTTCGACCCCGAAACTTGGCCGAAAACAACTCGGGAAAGCGTCTAAGCATATCCGCCTCAGTTTCTCAGATTTCCCAAGTAACTTCTTTTGTCCCAGACTTGGACCACAGAATTCATACCAATAGTACGATCTTGTTTCACAATTGCTACACACGGCGTTCGAGAATGCGCACTGACATCTCATCTCAAGTACCATTTGCATGAATCTCGATGTCCTTATAGCTTAGCACATGAGACTCATCTGACACGTATATCCTTAGCAATGATACGTGGAACACATTATACACTGGGTGTGCCGATGGCGACAATGTCAAACGGTACGTTAGAGATCTTACTCTATCCAGAATCTTGAATGGTCCCATGTAGCGAGGGTTAAGCTTCCCACGCTTACCAAACCTGAAAACTTCCTTTGATGGTGATACTCTGACAAGTACCTTGCCACCAACCTTGAACTTGACACTTCTACGCTTCTTATCTGCGTACGACTTGTGTCGACCTTGAGCGGTCAACATCCTTTGTCTAATCAAAGCAATGTCCGAAGCTGTCCTTTCGACCAACTCTGGTCCAAGCAGAATCTTGTCGGCATTATCATCCCAACAAATCGGAGATCTGCATCTGTGACCATACAAAGCTTCGAACTGAGCCATCTTGACCGTAGCATGCCAGCTATTATCGTACGTGAGCTCAATCAGACTTAGGTTGTCTTCCCAGCTAGTCGGATGATCGAGTACGTATGCTTCTTAGCATATCCTCCAGGGTCTAGATGGTCTTTTCAGACTGACCATCTGTCTGAGGATGAAACGCTGCTGAATCTCAATTCAGTTCCCATGGCCTTGTGAAGCTCTTGCTATAAACTTGACATGAATCGGCCATCTCGATCCGATACAATGGTCTTAGGTGATGCGAACAACCCCTGGGCGATGTCGCGATGTAGGATCTTGACTCCTCAAGCTAGGTTGAATCTTCTCCTCCGTAGCCAAAGTGATGGCTTTCCTAGGGTTAAAAAGATAACCCTTTCTAACGCGTCAAAGAGATGACGAAGAGGTCAAAGAGATGACCTTGATTACCGAAGAGACGGTGAACGATCTGCTCGAAGCGACGAGCTACAGGATAGGTTGATCCGGAGATCGAAGGGTTGACGTTAGGATTCAAGGAAGGAGCGTACTCAACTTCTAAGGAGCGAACTCAACTTGTAAACTAAAATCCAACGTAATTAAAATGAAGTACAAAGGGGCTACTTATAGCCAAAGAACTCTCCCAAAAACCCTAATGGGCTTGGGCCTAATTCTAGCTAAATGGGCCGGCCCACTCTACAAGAGTTGACACACACCCGAAATAGAAATGACTGAAATAGAAATACGAAAATGGGAAATATACTAAAACTGGAAATAACTAATAATATACAAATATATAATAAACTGAGTTAAGTAATACTCCAGGGAGGACGCCATGGTCTTGGTTGACTCAGTCCCTTAGTGAACCATCTGATGGGAAATGATGATGACTGCGCAGAAACCGTTCCCTTGGTCACGCTGGCGAACATCATCCCTCGCTGCACAGAATTTTTAGGGGTGCTGCGCAAGATCAAGAAGAAATCAAAGGGGAAGCACAAGAAGGAGACCCTGATTCAAGTGGCGGATTTTTATATGCTAGATACGGGGCAGGACATACATGCAGCCCCTGAGATGCTGGGTAGACCGTTTTTGAAGATGGCAAGTGCATTCATAGATATGAACAGCGGTCCAAACATCATGAAGTGCACAAGCATGGGAGAAAAGCTCAACAGGGAGTATACAAAGAGGCATCCCCCTGATATAGACCCCAAGAGTTCAATTGCTTTGAGCAACCCAACTTAAGTGGGAGAATACCAAGTCAAGCCATGACAATAACTAAGGCGCTGTCCGGGAGGTCTTGGAAGATCAAGTGGAGAGGAGCCGCCTAAAGGCCACTGAGGGCAACCAACCGCCGGCGTGCCCCAACTAAGACGGTGCCAAGGCACCCAAGATCGGCGATGATGCCCCATCGCGCTCCCATGGCACCACAACGCGCTCTAGTGGCGCCCCTAACGTCCCAGAGTTCCAATGGAGCCCCAACGCCAACACGCTCCAGTGGCGCCTCAAAACCAGCACGCTTCAGAGGCGCCCCAGCACCCCAGTGCTCTAGTGGCGCCCCAGTGGCTCAGTTTCATATTGGCGCCCCTATGCGCTCCCCTAGTGCCCCAGCCGGCGCATCACGGGGAGCGCTCCCAGCCATGGCACCACACCCAGTCCCACGGTGCCTATTCCATGGCGCTACGAGACTCGACTTTTCTTGGCGCGCTAACAACACCTTACCCCGGTGCTCTAAGGCCAGCGCCCTTGCTTCTTGTTGGTGACCAAACAATGGCTCACCATAACTTCACACCGAGGTGACTTTCCACCAAGTTTCACGGCACGGGGGATAAAGCACCAAATTGATCTAGTCCCTGACGCCTCTTCTCCCAATCGAGCAGCCTACCATGCTAGCCCCAAGGAGACCAAGGAGCTCCAACGCCAAGTTCAAGAGCTCATGGACAAGGTCTATATCCGTGAGAGTTTGAACCTTGTGCCGTGCCGATGATCCTTGTGCCAAAGAAAGATGGCTCATGGCGCATGTGTTTCGATTGCCGCACTATCAATCAAATCACTGTCAAGTACGGCCATCCCATCCCGTGCCTTGATGACATGCTAGATGAGCTCCATGATGCCACTCTCTTCTCTAAAGTTGATCTCAAGAGTGACTATCACCAAATCCGAATGCGAGAAGGTGATGAGTGGAAGACGACGTTCAAGACGAAGTATGGCCTCTACGAAGGTGCTTAGCGCGTCGGCCTCACCGACGCGCTAAGCACCTTCATGTGCCTCATGAACCATGCTCTAAGAGTGTACTTGGGCAAATTTGTGGTGGTCTAGTTCGATGACATCTTGGTCTATAGCAAGTCCTTGGAGGACCATGTGGATCACTTGAGGGCCGTGCTCGAGTGCCTTCACAAAGAGAAGTTATATGCCAACTTGGCCAAGTGTACCTTTTGTGCCCCTCCACCGTCTTCCTTGGCTATGTGGTTGGTCGAGATGGCTTGTGTGTTGATGAAGAGAAAGTATGTGCCATCAAGGAATGGCCTCGCCCCACTACACCCACCATGGTTAGGTCATTCTTTGGCCTTGTGGCTTCTATAGGTGATCTGTCCGTGACTTTAGTAGCATTGCGGCCCCCTTACATAAGTTGACTAAGAAGGGTGCCGAGATCGTGTGGAATGACAAGCATAAAGTGGCATTCAACTTGCTCAAGGATCGCCTTTGCCACGCTCCACTCCTCCAATTGCCCAACTTTGCCAAGACATTCGTGGTGGAGTGTCATGCCTCCAACATTGGCATTGGTGGTGTCCTTTTTCAAGACAAGTGCCACATTGCTTACTTTAGTGAAAAGCTCTCGTGGCCACTCTCAACTACCCCACTGACAACAAATAGCTCTACGCTTTGATCCGGGTATTGAAGACTTGGCAACATTACTTGTGGCCAAAGGAGTTTGTGATCCACTCGGACCATGAGGCCCTCGCCTACCTTTGAAGCCAACCTCACCTCAGTCGGCGCCGTGCTCGATGGGTGGAGTTCATGGAGACATTACCATATGTGGTCAAGCACAATAAAGGCAATGAGAATTTGGTAGCCGATGCCCTTTCTCAGAGGTATGTCCTCCTTTCTCATCTAAATGCTAAAGTCTTGGGTTTTTCTCTCATTAAGTCTCTTTATGCTCATGATGAATTTTTCAAGCCTATCTTTGAGACTTGCACTTTTAGAGGTGTGTTTGAGGGCTACTTTTTGGATGGGTGATACCTTTTTAGAGCCAACAAGCTATGTATCTCCGCCTCCTCCATTAGGCGTCTTTTGATACAATAAGCCCATGAGGGGTGTGGCCACTTTGGGATTGCCAAGACCTTAGCCGCACTTAGGGAACATTTCTTTTGGCCTAGGATGACCCATTAAGTAACCAAATTTTTTCAAAGTTGTGTCACATGCCACAAGGCCAAGGCTAGGTCTAGTCCCCACAGTTTGTACACCCCATTGCCCATACCCACCACCCCTTGGGAAGACATATCCATGGATTTCACAACCGAGTTGCCAACCTCTAAGAAGGAGAGGGATTTCATATTTTTGGTGGTTGACCGCTTCTCCAAGATGGCCATTTCATAACTTGTAAGATGACCAACAATGCTTCATGGAATCCCTCGCACCACTGTCTCTGATAGGGATGCCAAATTTGTGAGCTAGTTTTGGAAGACTTTGTGGGGTAAACTAGGCACCAATCTCCTATTTTTCACTAGTTTCCACCCACAAATCGATGGCCAAACTGAGGTGACCAACCGCACTCTAGGAGCTTTGCTTATGATCATGCTTAGGACCAACTCGCGCCGTTGGGAAGACTTACTTCCTTTTGTTGAGTTTTCTTATTATAGGCCCACTAGTACAAAATTGATCATTTACCTCGTGAAAAAATAGCCCGGATCATCTAAATCCGGGCTAATAAGCCACAAAAAAATACATTTCTACTAATTTTATGTTTGGGATAAGAAACTAGCCCGGATATACGGAGGAAAGTTCGGGCTAAATGCTAGATTTCACTTTAAATGTTATAATTATATAGTCCGGGCGTGTTTTTAATGTAAATATTCGAGCTATATAGTTGAAATCTTATTTCCCTTAGATGAATATATCACGGATATACCGAACCAACTAACATCCGGGCTGTTTAATCCATATAAACCAGAATATATATCTCGGCTCTTCTATCAAGCGGGCTAAAAGATAGTTTTTTTTTTACTTCAACAAAAGCAGCTCCATACTTAACACAAAAAAAAAGAATAGCGTCTCTCGCTCTCCTCTCACTCCCTCCATCCCCAAATCATGAACCCTAGAAAATCCCCTTGTCCGCCTCCTTTCAACCTCGCCATGCTCAGCTCTCCGTCCGTGTCCTCCTCGCCATGTTGCTGCATAAAGGGGGTAGATATGGAACGGCGACGACGACTGATGGGAGGTCAAGCTCCGGGAGCGACAACAGCGAAGGCTGCGAGGATAGCGACGACCATGAGACGACCGAGAACATTAGCACCGGCGGGGGAAAGCTGGTGATGGTGAACGGCGAGACGGAGATGGAAATGGAAATGCTGATGAAGGCGTCGGCGTACATACTGGGTACAAGCGGGTCGAGCATCGTGTACAAGGCGGCGCCTTAGGACGGCACGGTGTTCGCCGTCCGACGGATAGGAGAGTGCGGCGCCGCCGGAGAGAGGTTGAAGAGAGAGAATTTCGAGGGGCATGTCAGAGCGGCAACGAAGCTGAGACATCCGAACGTGGTGAGGATGAGAGGGTTCTACTGGGGCTCCACCGAGAAGCTTGTCATCTCTGACTTTGTCTCCAATGGTAGCTTGGCTTCCATGTCTGGTTACGTAAGTCATCTTTTTCTTTCTTCCTCTCTAATTTTACAAATTTTTACATTACTTTCTTTTGCAATACTCCGCATTGTGTTTCATTTAAATTCGTTCTGAAGTTCATAGAAGAAAAACCAAGTTCAGGCTACTTCCAGTCATATATTTTGGCCTAGCTTATTTTGCAAATTTGGTCTAAAAATGGTCTGTTTAAATCCACTGTAATTTGGATAAATTTATTAGACAAGTATTAAATTCACCTAGAAAGACCAACTTCTTCATGTGTAGAGCAAGTATACATATATCACTTCCGACTAAAATAAATAAATATATATAGCAGTATTTTTTGCTTCTTTTGTGGCAGTGCATATACTTTGTTCTGACTTAGATTCTTTGAAGGCCGTGACATTGGGTTAAACTGTGCACAAACAGTAAATTTTTCTATCCCAGAGAAACCTGTCTTCTTATTAGATGTATTTACATTAACTTTTGAGTTGGGTAACTCCTTACAGAAATTGACCTCTCACTTCTTTTGAAGAAAGAGTAGGGCCTAATATAGCACTTAAGTTACTGCAATGATCATCTCTGGTACCTTAAAAGTCCAACTTGGACTAATCTGCTTGTGGTCGCATTGTTCCTGCACATTTTGGTACTGAACTTGCACAAATTTCCCATCTTTTGTTCTTGCGTTTCTTTCTAGCTATTGTTGCTTATCAAGCACATGAATCTTGTCATTATCAAAGCATACAATATTTAAACCACACACGTCATGAAAAGCACTAGATTATATTGGTTTGTGATTCTGATAGTTGTAGGGACAAGCTGCTAACTACTCCTACATGATGGGCGCAATGCATTCTTGTTGCTCATATACTTTTAGGCCAAAGAATTCAAAATCTCATCATCATCTCCTTATCACTTGCAAGTACTTTTTCTTCACTTATTTTTATTTGGGCATCTTTTGTCTACCGAATCTTTGAGGGGGAGAGGCTCAAGGGTCCTCAGCACCATATCACAAGATGAAGCCGGTATATGCTTCTTTTTCCTGTCAAAAATACTGTTTGTTGCTTTCAGATTACTTTCTACTAAATGTTTAAGGATCCATGATTCATCGATGTAGCAGGTTGTTCTATGCTTGGGTTGCTAAAGTTTGTGGCCATTAATCATCTCATTTAATGCGTAGGGATGTTACTGCAGGTAATGCAGTCCAAGTGGCCTATATTTATGGAAGAAATAGGCCTATATCTTCCAGCTGAGTTCACCAACAAGTAGCATGATGATAAGCTTGAAGGAGTAGATGAATTTGGTAATACTTCCCCTTGATTTTCCTGTCCCACCATTTTCTCTATTTGGTGCCATAATCATTCATGCTTCCTCTATATATGTCGTACAAAACTCTGTTTGGTTTTTTCTCATTTTCCTCTCTGTGTAGAGGAAGATCCCTTACCAGGTAGGCCAATTCCTCCCGAGTGTCACGCTGAACTTTATACAGATTATGGTTGTTGATATCACCTGCAGAGTGTTGAGGAATGTCAATTTCTCAAATCATATTCCTTCTGGCATTGGAGAACTAACAACCTTGAGTTCTTTGTAAGTTGCTTTGCTTATAGAATTTAAGGGTATATATGTTTGGTATGTCATATTGATACACTACTTTTTGAGAAAAAAGAGGATTGTTAAGTTATTGGCTTTTCTTCTCCATCCCTTAAATTAAATTTGTTTTATATTTTGACAGGGATCTGAGTTTCAACAACATCAGAGGAACAATTCCAGACTCACTCTTCTCTTTTGGTGCTCTTTCTTATTTGTAAGGGAGAAATTAGAAACTATTAGTTGCAGTTATCTCAAATGACTATATTTTGCGATTCGATTGATAAGTATATTTGTTGATTTTGATGCTTAGGTATCTTGGAAATAATAAGCTAATAGGCAGCCTTCCTCAGAAGAAAAGCTCGTCTTTGGTTAATATGTAAGTTGCTTTAAGTTTTTGCATTGACATGCTTAATTGCTACATAGATTAAAATATTATACGCATAATATGAGTGTAATTGTTTGTATATCTCATAATGCTCTAATATTCTGAAGATATAGCTGGAAATATGTTCAATATTTATGTGGTTATATGTCTTGATGAGTAACTTATCACCTTTCTTATATTTATTCATGCAGAGATGTGTCTCACAATGAGTTGTCAGGCACCCTTCCTTCATGGGTTAATAATGATCAGAAGCTACATCTGTATGTTCTATTTTTTTTTTTCATTTATACTTATTATACTCCACTTTGTTGATTAATTTTCATAAAATATTATTGTAAAAAAGAAAGTTCTAGGTAAAGTCCATGCTATTCTTGTTATCAGCACACACTTTTTAATGTCTATTGCATCTGACTGCAGCAATTTGGTTGCAAACAATTTCCCAGATTCAAGTCAAAGGTAATTCCCTCAGGATTAAACTGTATCTTTCATAGAGTTTAAAAATTGATCATGTTTCTTGTATACATCCAGGCCACTTCCCTCGGGATTAAACTATCTTTAGAACAGTTTTCCTGCTACCGCGTAGGGATGTTACTACAGGCAATGCAGTCCAAGTGGCCTATATTTATGGAAGAAATAGGCATATATCTTCCAGCTGAGTTCATCAACAAGCAGCATGATGATAAGCCTGAAGGAGTAGATGAATTTGGTAATACTTCCCCTTGATTTTCCTATCCCACCATTTTCTCTATTTGGTGCCATAATCATTCATGCTTCCTCTGTATATGTCGTACAAAACTCTGTGATTTTTTCTAAACTATCTTGGTATACTACACTTATATGTAATGAATGTGTACATAATAAATTCATTGTTTAGATAATACGGTTTTTATACTTTTGGTATGATGGTAATGGAATTGGTAGGGTAGTGATGGTCGTGGCTGCATACTATCGTGGTGCATCCTTTTTTTTAACAAAAAATGGACTTTTTAGCCCGGACCTTCAAATGTCCGGGCTAACATTTCCTCTTTTTTTTTTGGAAAAAGTGGACTTATTTAGCCCGGATCAGCAAAGGGCTAGAAAAATATGTTTTTTTAGCCCGGACGTGTTTTCTACATCCGGGCTAATTGATCTATTATCACACCAACTTGAAGCCCGAACCTATTTTGCTCTATATCCAGGCTATATTTAAAAAAACGCCTGGGCTAAATAGCTTATTCTGTACTAGTGTCCAATGCATTCGTCCACCAAGCTCACCCCCTTTGAGGTCATCTATGGGCACAACCCCCTCACCCCGTTGCATTTGGTCCTGCACCCTATTAGCACCACGGAGAGCCTCCAAGGCGCCAAGCATGCCAACTTTGTCCGAGAGCTACATGAGCGCACTCAGGATCAACTTGAGCGGCAAGCCAACAGAGGACGTTGCTCCGTCATCTTTGCCCCCGAGGACCTCGTTTGGGTCCACTTGCGCTGTGAGCGTTTCCCTACCCGGCACCTCTCCAAGCTTGACCAAAACGGCGATGGGCCCTTCCGCGTGTTGGAGCGCTTTGGTGACAACACGTATCGCGTCAAGCTCCCCGATGATTATGGTGTCCATCACACCTTCAATGTCGCAGATCTCACCTCTTATGTCCCCCAAAGTTCGACGACGATGAATCGTGGATGATTCGCAACCAAGAAGGGGAGAATGATGGCCCCAAACCTTGACGACGACAAATGATGAGGACTTAATGAGCGTCAAGTCAAATGGACCCGTGACCCGGGCCCTCTTTCGTGCCATAGCTCAAGCCACCCAATCCATCATCACCCGGACCCACGCTAGCATTGACTTAAGTCACGAGTCCCCCACCTTGGTCACTATGGTGACCATCGCGGAGCAGCCAAGCAACGCACTCCATGGCGCACCCCCACGTCGCACCCCGGGTGTCACGTGCCTATCCCTTTTCTCTTTACTTTGTTATTGTCTTGTTTTTATGTTGGGAGTGTTGGCCACTTGTACTGAACCAAGCCCATTAATTAACTCTTAGGCCCATGGCCAGATGTGTGTAAGACTATTTAGCACCTTTATGTGCTTTTTTGCAATGTTAGGTTTAGTTGTGTTGAGTTGAGGTCTTCCTCCTCCTACTCTAAACCCATAAGCCTCTCTCTCTCTCTTTCTCTCTCTCTCTCTCTCTCTCTCTCTCTCTCTCTCTCTCTCTCTCTCTCTCTCTCTCTCTCTCCCCCTCTCTCCCCCACACCCTCCCTCCCTCCCTCCCTCTCCCTATCCATAGGCCTCATGCCTCCATCGCTCCCCCAACTCAGTTGCTCTGTGTCTAAGCCTAGTCGCCGCCGCACTCTAGTGAAGCATCATGCTCAAATAACCTCACTTTGATGTTATCTGGCCGTCGCGTCCCCAAGAGGCACGCCTCCATCATAACCTCACTTTGAGGAAATTTTCCTGATGTGCTCAAGGTCCAGTAAAGAAGGAGTTGAAGGGAGGTCTTGGTTGTGCCACGATCTGAGCCAACGCAACCGAGGCGCCTCCTCACCGGGGCGTTTCACATCACCTGCTACCCTAGAAGATCTTCCTACTGTTAGAAGGGAAAGGTTGGGTCTTGCCCATTTTGGCTTGCTTGCTAAAATGGTGGAAGACCCAATTGATCCTAAGGTCATAACTAGCAAGATGAAAATGCACTAGAAGCACACCAAGGGTATTGTCTACTACCAACAACTGGCAAACAACTAATTCTATTTAACTTAGCTAACCAGGATGACATAGATCTTGTGTGGACCAATAGGCCTTACCATGGGCAAGGTAAGCTTCTTGTTCTCATCCCCTAGGTTGACTCCTTCCAACCTTTTAAGGAGGAAGTCACTCGATCAAACCTTTGGATAAGAATTCTTTTTCTCTCACACCACCTCTACAATCAAAATGTCATTGATTTTATTCTGAGAGACAACCATGTTGGTTTTTTCATCAAATTTGACCAAGCCTCCACTGTCAGAAACAAAATGAAATTTGTAAGGGTTTGTATTAATGTTGATCTCACCTCTCCTCTTGTATCTGTTGTGAGAATGCAAGCACAAGATGGTACAATAATGGCTCTAGGGTTTGGTATGAGGATTTTTCTTCTGGGTGTGGTTGTTGTGGTGAACTTGACCGTGTCTATGATGCCTACCCTCTGAACACAGCTCATCCCAGAAGAATTGCCATCCCCATAACCTATGGGCCTGAGCTTGATGCTCTTGAACATGAAACTAGAAGAAGAATTATTGGTGAAGCCTCCCCTGCTATTGACATACCCTCCAATGCTAGAGATCCAACCTTTGTTAGGTCATGCCTCTAATCAAGGGGCTAGGAAGGACAGGGGCAAGAGAATTTCCTCTTAGCATGCTCCTACCTATTCCACCTAAGATTCCTCTGATGTTGGCCCCTCATATGCTCCCATGCTTCCTCATCAACTGAAGTCCCTCCTCAATACTGAATTGTTGGCTTAACTTGATCCTAATCTACCTATGGAAATCTCCAAGCTCCTCATGATGACTACCCCAACATGCCTATGTTGCTTGCAACTTTCCTACTACCACTATGAGACTGTGATGACCCCTCCCTGTGTTTCTACCCCCTTTGTTGTCTAGTTTGGATGGTACCACTTGTTACTTCTTCTATGGTGCAACCCCTAGAAGTCTCGGGAGGTTAGGTTGTAGAGAGAGGTTTTGAGTTTTCTAACTCCACTATTATTTGTCAGATTGAAGGCATTGACATCCAGCCTTTTGAGGGTAGTTCCCCTTCCTCTAAGACCACCAAGCGTAAAGATGAAGACCCTAACATGACTTCTACTCCTAGAAGACATAAGAAGAAGAAGTACAACTACTAATGATTAAGTTCCCTTCTACACTTTGGTCCTTCTAATGCTACACCACTATCTATGTTTGTCACTTTAATGTTAGTCTTTGCTGTCTACTGCTACTTATTATGGACCCTCTATTGTTGCTCTCCTGGCCTTCTACATGACAAACTTTTGCAAACAACCCCTTTTGAGGTGGTGTTATTCATGGCATGATATGTTATCCTGTAATTTTCAAGTTTTTATGACTAAGAAACTATGTTACGCGTATGATCCTATTCTTATTACTTTACCTCTGGACTGTGACGTCCATCAGATCTTTCATGCACATCCCTCAGATAAGTACAATACTTCTCCTTTTTGGACTTATAAATATTATATCTTTGATGCTTTGCTCTGTATATCTATAACATAATTTTTGTATACTGGGTGCAAACTAATGTTGCAAAAAACACACAATGGACAAACACATATCAATAATATATGGATCTCAATGTGTCATTACCCTGCCGTTATTTGGCTTATAATTGTGATGTATTTGACTCTTACCATGTTATGCATTCCTTGACATGTTACAATATATCAGATGTTCTTAATGGCTCTAACTGCTATTCTTTTTGTGTTGTCTTTCACATTAATGGGAGAATTGGACCTCCACTACTTATGCATCTTGTCGCAAAACCTACCCCTCACACCCTTGTTATAGATAAGTATACTTCTCTCCTATGCTCAACTTATTAGTTCTCTACTATGTATTGTGTATTGGCAACTTACAACAACTATCCTTACTCCTTGTGTGCAGTTGGATGTTATTACATGTGATCCCTATATTGTTGAGCTCTCCCTTTTCCTTGACATGTCTTGTGGTGCTCTTGGGGTAGCCCTATTATGCACCTTCTTCAATAATTATGACATTCACTTGGAACTCCATTTTTGGATTCCTTCCCTTACTATGGCAGATGTCCACCTTGATTCATTTGTATTCTCTATGTGTGTGTTTTTGAATCTTATGATGAATTCATTTAAGGCTCACAAGCTGACGCATGCTACCTCTCCCTCTTTTAGTGGTGTACAAACCTACACTTACATTTCAAAAAAAATCTAGAATGATGAATTTGTAGTCCTATATCGTAAACATTGATCTCCACTTCATATACAAATATGCACGTTAATTTAGGCTGGGAAACCACCAAATTGACATTTAACTTTAAAGCGTTATGTGTTAAGGATAGTTTAAATGAATATCGGGTATTGGAATTGTCGGGGTGTTCGACGCCACGGATTTTATGAAGAACTAAAATCCATCCAAAAATCCAATAATCTTAACGTCCTTGTTCTGACTGAAACAAAATGTAATCAAGAACCAAGTATTGTTGTTACTCGGAAATGCGGCTTACAAGAACTAACCTTCATCCCCTCAAATAACTCGAGGGGTAGAATCTGGCTCCTTTAGAACCAGAATGAAGAAATGAAACACTTAAACCTTGAGAAGAATACATATGATATAATCATATATAAAAGGAACCATGCGACATCTCCATATCTCTTGACATGTGTCTATGCCCCAACTAGAGAAGAAAATAAAAAGGATTTTGGCAACAATTAGAGCGAGAGATTATCTCATATGGACTAACGCTCAGTTTAGTGCAAGGTTTGAATGAACTTGAAAACAACACTGAGAAATTAGGATGAACAAACTGGAATAACTATCGATTTAGACGTCTAACTAATTTCAGAAATAATATAGGCTTAATTAACACAAGAACTAATGGTTTTCCATTCACTTGGAGGCGTAGAACGAGCGGCGCTGACAACACCTATGAGAACTTGACAGGGTTATTATTCAGCCGAATATTTTAGACATTAGTCTAGACTTGACCATCCAGCACCATCCATTCACTTTGTCGGATAACTGTCTTATTACCTTCACATTAGGATTTGTCACAAAACAAATCAATCCTTTGTTCTGGTATGAAAATGCTTGAGATGAATTTGAGGATTACAATAAACTAGTTAGTAATATATGGAAATATAGACTACATAGATCATACATGTACAAGCCTCATCGCAAGCTTTCACTCTTGAAGAAATACTCTAAGAGTTGGGCTACAGAAAAATTTAACAAGAATTTTAAACAACTACTGAAGAGAAACTTAAACAACTACAAAACAATCTCTTCCACAATCCAAATTGTGCGAGAACAATTGAACTTTTGAAGAAGTTAACAAATAGGCATAACGCTATACTCAACTATCAACACACTTACTGAAAACAACGAGCGAAGGTGAAACATTGTATGCTAGGAGATCGAAATACCAAATATTACCAAACAGTGGCTAAAATTAGGGCAATCAAATAGAACATCACAAATTTTCAGATAAAGGACGGTCTCATAAGCTAGCATCGAGATTTATATCCAATCAAAGCTAGCACTAGCACACAAACACACCTGCCAATAATCCAATCACAAATTTTAGAAACTGATAACATAAAACTAATTAAAATTCCAACAACAGGGGAAATTAAGGTGCCAGTCTTTGACCTCCCATTTGATAAGACTCCAAGGCCTGACGATTTCCCAATTGAATTCTTTAAAAGATAATAGAATATTGTCGGGGGCACTGTCATCAACGCCACAACTTTCTTTTTTCGCACTGGGAAAATGTTAAAGGAAGCAAACCATGAATTCATTGCACTCATACAAAAAATGGACGCACCATTAAATATTAATCATTACAGACCCATTATCTTATATGATACCACTTATAAGATTATAACTAAAATTCTAGCAAACAAAATTAAACATTTGCTACCAAAACTTATTCATCCTCTACAAGGTGCATTTGTTGAAGGCATGTTTATTCATGATAACATCCTAATAACCCATGAAATCTTCCACTCTTTCCATAAAAATAAAACATGTTACAAAGGATGGATGGCATTAAACTTGATATGAAAAAGGCCTACGACAAAATTAGATGGCATTTTATAGAATTTGTATTGACCAACTTTGGATTTCATCAAAATTTGTTCAGCTGATCATGTCATGCATCACAACAACATCTTGCTCGGTAAATGTTAATAATGAACCTGGACAAATAAGCACACCCTCATGTGGTATCAGGCAAGGAGATCCTATGGACCTTACATCTTTGTGTTGGCTATGGAGTACCTCGCTTGAACTTTAGCTAATGAAGCTGAAAAACCTAATGCCAAGGTCGACATAAAACTTGTTGGGAATGGAACTCATATCCCATTTCTGAATTTTGCGGATGACACTATCATCCTAGTAGAGGCTAATCTCGAATGCACTAACTATATAAAGTATGTTCTCCAAGATCTTACTACTTGAACCAGACTCTACTTCCATTATTGGTATCCTCTAAGTTCAACTGACAAAAAATCTTGAAAAGTACCTAGGAATTCCTATTATCAAAGGAAGAGTCAACAATGCTACCTTCAAAGAGGCCACAGACTCACTAAAAAAGCAATTATCAAAATGGAAAGCCAATACGCTATCGCAGGAGAGTAGATCGATACTTATACAAGCTAACATAACTTCAAAAGTCAATTATTTAATGCAAAGCTTCCTATTTCCTAAAGGTTTCCTTGAAGATAAGATTAAAAATAAACAAAGCATTCTTCTAGAACAAAATGGATAGCTCTCCACTCATGAGCTGGAACCGTATATGTAGACCAAACAACGAAGGGGGACTGGGGTTTCGTACAACAGAAACTTGCAACAAAGCACTGCAAATGAAATTGCTTTGGGAACTTTTAACTGAGCCATATAATATTTGGGTATGACTTATCAAGGAAAGGTATGTTAGACACATCACCATTTTCGACATTAGCAAACAAAACTACTCTTGGCAATTTGCTAGACTCTTGAGTCTTCATAATGAATTCAAACATAACCTCAGTTGGATTGAGCTAGGATTTTTAGCTCACGAATAAAAATTGACTTTTGGAATGATCGCTGGGTAAGGTCATGTACTCTAAATAATATCATTGGTTGCAATCACAGTGGCACTTTTGATAGGTTCAAGGATCGAGGGGCCTTCGGTGCAAGAAATTGCTCTCCAATGTCTCCAAGAATCGACAGCAACTTTCCAGAAAATAGTCCTGACTTCAACATGATCTTTCTCTCCGCTCCGGCCTCCAAATTGAGTGATTCCAAATCGAGGAGATAGATCTTGGAGTCTAGTTTAAGACCTCCAAATGTGAGAGTTAACGGATTTAGGAATCGGAAGTTTTGGCACTTTTACTGAGGGGTCACTGGGAGTTCAGCGAGGGAAGTTAACGGGGAGAGTTCAAATGGATGGAATTGTGAATGAAGTCGTCAATGGAGATGGATTAGTGGACTAGATAGGTAATTCTCCTGGCTTGGATATGACACACCAAAACGAGAGAATCAAAGATGGCAAGCTCCAGATACAACACACTCAAGATCTCTGGTGAAAACTTGATTTGACACACAAGCAAGGGGAAGATGAGGAAGAGAGATTGGCTAGACTAACTCTGATTTTTCATAAGCTTGAACGTACCAATTACAATTATCAAAGATGCCTAAAATAGGCTGCTAAAAGAAATAAAGAAAAATGCTAAAAATGAGCACTACTTTAACCACTATCCTAAGCACTACTTATGCCATTTAGTCAGCCTTTTTAGGGAATTTAAATGCTGGAAAAACAATTAAAAACTGATCCTAAAATGTCTCAAAACAAGTCAACAACAAGCCAACAATTTCGGACATCAACAACTAGCGAGCCGCGGCGCCTATGATCCCGGGCGCGCCATAATGAGTGTCACCGGCTCAAGTGCATGATGGCTCGGCGCTCCCTGGCTCATAAGGCCCTCCTTGAGCTGGTGATGTAGTTGCTTGGCTCGGGCGCGGGTGATGGCCCCTGGTGGCGGCTCGTCTTCGGAGTCCAATTTAGACACCTTGGCGGGGCCGCGTGGAAATGTAGGATCCTTGGGAATGGTCGGCGTGGGCTGGCTTGACTCGGCACTCTTGGTTCCATTGGGCTCAGGTGGTGGAGGAGAGCCTAAGGAAGGCTTGGTGGCCGAGCCAAGTTGATCGGCGCCTGGATGAATAGGAGTGAAGCTTTCGGGCGCCGGCATCGCCGCGGCTGTGGCTGCGGTGTCTTCCTCGATGCCGCCCTCTTGGTCATCCATCACTTGTGTCACCTTGGGCTAGATCCTCTTGATGGGACTTGGTCACATCATTCTCCCTCTCTTGAAAGGGATTCGATCTGGAATCCAGCTCGTCAAGGTCTTCTTCTTGATCCACCAAGAAAGGAACTAGGTCCGCCACATTGAAGACGTCATGAACACCATAGGAGGGTGGGAGATCCAGCTTGTATGCATTGTCATTGATCTTCTCTAGCACTTGGAATGGTTCGTCCCCTCTTGGCTTCAACTTGAAGTTGCGAAGTGATGGAAAATGCTCTTTTCTCAAGTGCACCCAAACTAGGTTACCTGGTTTAAAGAACACCTCTTTACGCCCCTTGTCCGCCTGCCTCTTGTATTGCAAGGTTCTCCTCTCAAGTTGCAGCCTTGTGTCCTCATGAAGTCTCTTGATCCTTGTAGCTTCATCCGCACCCTCTTTGATTTCTCGATCCTTGATGGCATATGGTAAGAGCTCAAGTTGTGTTGTTGGATTGCGTCCATACACCACTTCAAAAGGAGTCTTCTTGGTTGCCGTGTGGACCGTCCTATTGTATGCAAACTCAATGAAGGAGAGGCTATCTTCCCACCTGCGCAAGTTAGTTTGCAAAATAGTTCGAAGCAAAACACCAAGGGTTCGGTTTACTACCTCGGTTTGTCCATCTGTTTGAGGATGACAAGTAGTGGAGAATAGAAGTTTGGTCCCAAGCTTGGCCCATAGTGTCTTCCAAAAGTAGCTTAGGAACTTCACATCTTGATCTGAAATAATAGATCTAGGAACTCCATACAATCTCACAACTTGGTCAAAGAATAGGTTAGCAACATGAGATGCATCATCAGTTTTATGGCATGCAATGAAATGAGCCATCTTGGAGAATCTATCTACCACAACAAATATGGAGTCTCTCCCTCTCTTAGACCTAGGTAACCCTAAGACAAAATCCATGGAAATGTCCTCCCAAGGAGCTCGAGGTATAGATAAAGGAGTGTAGAGACCATGGGGTTGCACTTTAGATTTAGCACGCAAGCAAGTAGTACATAATGCACAATATTTCTCTATTGTCCTAAGCATGCGTGACCAATAAAAATGTTCTTTAAGTGTATGCATGGTCTTAAGGACACCAAAATGCCCCATCAAACCACCCTAATGAGCTTCTTGCCCTAAAATCTGCCTAATAGAACCCTTAGGAATGCATAGCTTATGACCTTTAAATAAGAAACCCTCATGCAAATAATATTGATCCTTGCTACCCTTAGACACACATGCAACAAATATATCACAAAAATCAGAATCACATGCATAAAGTTTCTTCATGAAAGAGAAGCCTAACAACCTAGCATCGAAAAGAGTTAAGAGAGAGTACCTCCGAGATAGTGCATCAGCCACCACATTGTCTTTTCCATTCTTATGTTTGATGACATAAGGGAAAGACTCAATGAATTCGACCCACTTGGCATGTCTTTTGTTGAGCTTGCTTTGCCCCTTTAAGTACTTCAATGCCTCGTGGTCTGAATGGATCACAAACTCCTTAGGAAACAAGTAGTGTTGCCACACTCTAAGCACACGCACAAGGGCCAATAGCTCTTTGTCATAGGTGGGGTAATTCAGCTCGGTCCCACCTAAGTTTTCACTAAAATAGGCTATTGGTTTGCCCTCTTGCATGAACACACCCCATAGGCCTATGCCCGACGCATCACATTCTAATTCAAAAGTCTTGTCAAAGTTAGGCAAGGATAGAAGTGGTGCGTGGGTGAGCTTAGCTTTGAGGGTGGCAAATGCCTTCTCTTGTGCCGTCTCCCACTTGAAAACCACTCCTTTCTTGGTTAGTTTGGTGAGGGGCATAGCCAAGGTGCTAAAGTCCCTCACGAACCGGCGGTAGAAACCAGCCAAACCAAGAAAGCTATGGACTTGAGTCATAGTTGTAGGTGTAGGCCATTCACGGATAGCCTTCACCTTCTCTTCATCAACTCTCAATCCGTCCTTGCACACCACATATCCAAGAAACACCACATGATCTGAATAGAAGTGGCACTTCTTGAAGTTAGCGTACAACTTCTCCCTTCTAAGGACTTCAAGAACCCTTCTAAGGTGTCCAATATGCTCATTAAGATTATGACTATATACTAAGATATCATCAAATTATACAACCGTAAACTTTCCTAGAAATGGCCTTAAGACATGGTTCATGAGTCTCATAAAGGTGCTCGGGGCATTAGTTAGACCAAAAGGCATTACCATCCATTCATACAACCTATATTTAGTTTTGAAGGCTGTTTTCCATTCATCGCCCTCTTTCATGCGAATCTGGTGGTAACCACTCTTAAGGTCTATCTTTGAAAACACACTTGCCCCATGCAACTCGTCAAGCATGTCATCTAGTCTAGGGATAGGATGGCGGTACTTGATGGTGATATTGTTGATTGCACGACAATCAACACACATCCTCCAAGTAACATCCTTCTTAGGTACTAGAATGATCGGGACTGCACAAGGGCTAAGACTTTCCCTCACATAGCCCTTGTCAAGCAAGTCTTGTACTTGACGTTGCAATTCCTTAGTCTCCTCGGGGTTGGCCCTATAGGCAGCCAGATTAGGTAGTGTTGCCCCCGTTATAAAATCAATTTGATGTTCTATACCTCTTACCGGTGGCAATCCACTAGGCACCTCCTCTTGAAAGAGATCATCAAACTCTAACAAGAGTTGGGCAATCACCTTAGGGAGTTCCTCAAGGTCAGTAGAGGCAAGCAAAGTGTCCTTATAGATGAATAAAAGACACAACTCACCCCCTTTGAGAGCTTGAACAACTTTCTTGGGGTTAGCCAAGAGCAAGTGATTAGAAGCACCCCCTTTGCTCCCAATTGCCAATTTCTTGCTCTTAGCTTGCTCGGCATTTTGACGGGCCTTCCTTTTCTCTCTAACCACATGATCATCCATAATCTCATGGGGAGCTAAAGGGTGAAGAGTGATTCTTTTACCATTCATGATAAAAGAATACTCATTGGTCACTCCTTGATGAATGACGCCCCTATCAAATTGCCATGGCCTTCCAAGGAGGAGATGGCATGCGGTCATGGGAAGTACATCACACACAACCTCATCCTCATATCCTCCTATGGAAAACTGAATTGTGGCTTGATCCTTCACCTTAAGAGGAGTGTTGGAGTTCAACCAACATAAGGTGTAGGGTTGAGGGTGGGGAGTGGTAGATAGATGGAATCTACTTACCACTTCTTGGTCAATGATATTGCAACATAACCCACCGTCAACAATGACACTACACACTTTCCCCTTAATAGTACACCTCATGTGAAAGATTGTCTCACGTTGGCTAGGTGTACTAGGACCCTCTGAGGCAATTAACACCTTCTTGGCCACAAAACATTCTCCCTCGGAGGCCATTACATGCATCTCTTCCACCTCCTCTTCAACAACCTCTTCTTGACACTCATCCTCAGATTCATAGTCTCCTAGAGTGTTAAGGAGAACTTGCCTCTTAGAGGGGCAGTCTTTAGCAAAGTGCCCTCTTCCAAGACACTTAAAGCACTTGAGGTCTCTAGTTCGTCCCTCCCCCCTTGTGGCTGAGGTGAAGGCCGAACTTGAGCATCTCTCTTAGGCTGATTTTGTGAATCATGCCTTGGCTCCAAGTGTCTTAGTGTAGCACTTGAGGCACTAGCACTTGGGTTAGCACCAGAAGATTGCCATGGCCGTGAACTGGTAGCATGGGGCCACCTTGAAGGAAGTCCCTTATACACATGGTTGGTATAATGAAGAACGTATTCAATAGGGGTCCCACGCACAAAATGTTGGTTGTTCACAATGGCACGAAGGTCCGGGTTGAGGTTATTGATAAACTTAGAAATAAGGTAGCCCTCGGGAAATCTAAGTTCAGATCTAAAGACCAAGGTCCTTAGCTCTTGATAGAATTCATCCGGGGTCCTATTCCCTTGTTTCAATTGTTCAAGCCTCGCATGAACCTGTTTCGAATAATCTTCCGGCACAAACCGGTCTCTAAGAGCCCTTTTAAGCTCGACCCAAGTCTGGACTTGAGGATAGCCTCAGAAATTTCTTTCCTCTCTATCCTCAAGCCACCAATGATAGGCAAAACCCTCAAACTTGATGGAAGCTATAGCTACTCGTTGTGCATCTGAGTAGTTATAAAACCGAAATATTTTATCAGTTTTTTGCTCCCAATCTAAGTAGGATTCTACATCACAAGTCCCCCTAAAATGTTGTACCTCTAGTTTGATGCCATGGTGCCAGGGCCTTTCTTGAGCTTCATCGTATTCCTCGTCGAAGACTCCTCTTTGAGCTTGGTAGGTCGGCCTTGGGTCTTGGCCATAGCCACGGTCATAGCCTCTTCCGGGCGCATTTCTCCTTGGAAGCACGTTTGGAAATGGAGCCCTTAGAGGGTATGCTTCATGGTGGGTGGGTGTGGCTCTTACTCCCAAATCTGCATGGTTAGTGCGCAATGGTGGCATAGTAGGTGCACTAGAATTGACAATGGGAAATTGGAAATCAAATTTTATATCATTCTCTTCCCTTGTGGTTGTCACCAAAGGCACTTGTGAGGATGTAGCGTCTTGGTGGTTCATCTGAGACATCTCTTGAGGAAATGGTCCGAGCACTCCTCTGATAGCAATATGCATGGGGGAATTAATCAAAGGCCTTCAAGGAAGAGGCTCAAGCAAAGAGTGAAGTCTTGTGCAAGTTTGAAATTGGTACTTCTCGTTTGGTTCTGGACAGTCTTCAGTAAAACGACCATAACTGTGGCTAGAAAATTGATCTCGAGATGATTCAAGATGCGTTGGAAAGCTGATTCAAAGATCTACAACTTCATAGTCTATGTCGAATCAAGATTCCAACAAGAAGATTGTCAAAATCTAGTTTTACTGAAAGTTATGCAATTTCTAACGAATGTTTTCCGCGACCGCGGAAGCCACATCCGCACCCGCGGATTCAACACTGATGAAGACCATTTTTACAGAATGTTTTCCGCGACCGCGAAAGCCACTCCCGTGCCCGCGATTTTGGATACTGAGGAGGGCTCTCTACTGGGCCCAAACCGCGCCCGCGGAATTCAAACCGCGCCCGCGGATATTGAGCCGGGATTCTATTTCGTGTTTCCGTTTTGTGTTTTGTTTCTTAAGACTTTTTATTATTATTTCTGAGTAGTTATTTAAGCTAGCAAACTCTAGTTTGTAATGTTATGCAGATTTTGAGAATTAAGTTGAGTTATCTCCTTTCCAAAATCCCTTTCATCTTCTCTACGATCCCACGGATCAAACTATCCCGTAGCTCGTCGCTTCGAGCAATCAAACACCGTTTCTTCAGTATTTCGCGATCATCACGTTGATCCCTACGTTCATCTCTTTGGACGAGTTTGGCCATCTCTTTAACCCTAGGAAAGCCATCTCTTTGGCTATGCAAGAGGAGATTCGACTACAAGCTTGAGGAAATGAAGATCCTGCGATTGCAACGACACTTTCAGGGTGTGTTCGCATCAATTGGTATCAGATCCAGTACAAGCTGAGTTTCTTCTTCTCTTATTTGATCTTCCCCCATGCGTGTCGTCTACTACGATGATGGCAATCCCTATGATGTTCCTCATGGCTCCTACAAGCGAGAGGACCGACGCTATTGGGACCGGCGACAATACGCACCTCCTTAGCCACGAGGACGTCCCAGGCGGTCCTCATATGACGATGACTACTACAACATTACGTACGACGATGAATGTGTCAGGGCTGAGTTGGTTGCTAGAAGGGCTTGGCGGCAAGACATGCATGCCCGTATCGAGAAGCTCGAACGTGAGCGAGCTGAGATCATACGTGGGAAAGCTGAGATCATCCAACGCATTAGGGAATTGGAGGAGGTCAAAGCCGAGGATATTGCCCGAGAGCAAGCCCAACGTGATGCGGAGTTTATGTTGGTCTCTCAATGCGATTCGTATCCGTTTGTGATGACTCCTTCTCCAAAAGGCGCTGATTTGGTGGATATGGAATCATGTCCTATGTCCTTCGATCATCCCAAGTGGGACAAGTATGAGGAAGAGGTCGTCGAAGCCCCGGTCCTTGATGGTTTTTCCTCACAACGCAACCTTTCACCGGCCCCTCCGCCGCACTCATCACCGCTTCCGCAACCAATGCTCGTATTTGGTAAGCTTGAGGTTTCTATTGTTGTTCTTACCCACCTCGCTCCCACCACAATCATAGAAGATTCAGCCGCAAAGATGGCAACTTTGATGTTATTCGAGGCTGATGCACAACTTGTTCTTTTGCTCTTTCTGGATGTTCGTGTCTCTCTACTTGACGCTTCTTTCTTCATCCACGTCGAATCGGGGATGATTTGAAGCCAAGAAGGGGAGATTGATAGCAACATGCATGGGCGAATTAATCAAAGGCCTCCAAGGAAGAGGCTCAAGCAAAGAGTGAAGTCTTGTGCAAGTTCGAAATTGGTACTTCTCATTTGGTTCTGGACAGTCTTCAGTAAATTGGCCATAACTGTGGCTAGAAAATTGATCTCGAGATGATTCAAGATGCGTTGGAAAGCTGATTCAAAGATCTACAACTTCATAGTTTACGTCGAATCAAGATTCCAACGAGAAGATAGTCAAAATCGAGTTTTACTGAGAGTTTTGCAATTTCTAACGAATGTTTTCCGCGACCGCGGAAGCCACATCCGCGCCCGCGCCCGCGGATTCAACACTGATGAAGACCAGTACAGAATGTTTTCCGCGACCACGGAAGCCACTCCCGCGCCCGCGGTTTTGGATACTGAGGAGGGCTCTCTACTGGGCCCAAACCGTGCCCGCGGAATTCAAACCGCGCCCGCGGATATTGGGCCGGGATTTTGTTTCGTGTTTCCGTTTTGTGTTTTGTTTCTTAAGACTTTTTTTATTATTTTATTATTATTTCTAAGTAGTTATTTAAGCTACCAAACTCTAGTTTGTAATGTTATACAGATTTTGAGAATTAAGTTGAGTTATCTCCTTTCCAAAATCCCTTGTATCTTCTCTATGATCTCACGGATCAAACTATCACGTAGCTCGTCTATTCGAGCAATCAAACACCGTTTCTTCGGTATTTCGCGATCATCACGTTGATCCCTACGTTCATCTCTTTGGACGAGTTTGGCTATCTCTTTATCCCTAGGAAAGCCATCTATTTGGCTACGCAAGAGGAGATTCGACTACAAGCTTGAGGAAACGAAGATCCTACGATTGCAACGACACTTTCAGGGTGTGTTCGCATCATCCTCCTTCCACATGTGGTAAATGAGAAGTTCCACCTGGTTCAAAGCCTCCACTTGACCGCATCAAACTTTGGGATTGCTCCCACTTGGCTTCCATACTTCTCATGAAGGCTGCTTGTTCATCTCTAAGGACTTGGAGTTGTTGGCGGGCTCTTTCCTCCGCCTCCTCCTTTGAAGATTGAATGGCCCTAAGGAGGGTCTCCATGGTGATGGATGATGCGTCACCTGGGTCTCCAGCCGAGTTGCTCGTCTCCCTTGGATCAACCATTGCGCCTTCCTAGACAACAACAAACAAACCCACACAAAGTAGCTCCCACAGAACAAGATCAATCAATGGACCTAAGCTAGTAAGAAAGATTAAATTCTTGATTTGAATGTCAAGTTCCTCAACTGAGCAAGCTTGCTATGTAGGCTGGTTTAGGCTTCCTATATGCAATGCAAGACGACAAGAAAGACAAAAATGCACTACACAAAATGAACCCAAAGTACTTGTGCAAATTTTAGACTTAGAATCTTCAATGTAGGTACTAAATCCTTTTGCTCTTTTACAATGGGTGCTTTGATGTTACAATGCGGAATTTCAAGCCTTTCAAATCAGCAGCTTCTTCACAATTCTTTGACAAAATGATGAACCACTTTTTCTATGACTTTCTCTTCTATATTAGCCGAGTGTTTCTGGTTTCATCCACTTTTTCTTGCCTTATCTAACTTATTAAATTCAATCGTCACTTTCTTTTTTTATACAACTATAATGCAGAATGTAATGAGAACTAAGAGTACTTGATGGAATGAACAAAAGTCAGCACACTTAAGAACAAGGAGGCTTTCCCACACGTTAAAGTTCAAGTTTTTAATTTGCACATGTATGATTGCATTCAGGCTTGTGTAAGTGCTTAAAAAAAACGACTCTATCTATTAAGCTATATGCAGCTAACTGGTAGGGATCAGTTTTGACCTTTTCAAACAGATTTAAACAAGCAGAAATGAGTGCTAATTCAGTTCCTGATTTGTAGGATCTACTAACAACCTAGCCTAGGAATTAATGATTGCAAATCTGCTCTTTTTATGACTCTAATGGACGAAAATTCAGTAGAAGAACAATATGGACGACTCAACAACTCAAATGCAGACTCAAAACAATAAAAACACAAAGAAAAAACACAAAGAAAGACGACAACAAGACTCGGAACAACGCAAAAACTGAAACAACAATGAGGACACGAAATCTACAGCTTGCTAATCTGAAAATCTATTAATTCAAGCCAAGAGTTCGAGCAATTACTTACGTATCTCTGATACCACGTGATAGGTTCAAGGATCGAGAGGCCTTCGGTGCAAGGAATTGCTCTTCAATGTCTCCAAGAATCGACAGCAACTTTTCAGAAAATAGTCTTGACTTCAACAAGGTCGTTCTCTCTGCTCCGGCCTCCAAATTGAGTGATTCTAAATTGAGGAGATAGATCGTGGAGTCTAGTTTAATCCATCCAAATTTGAGAGTTAATGGATTTAGAAATCAGAAGTTATGGCACTTTTACTGAGGGGTCACTGGGAGTTCAGCGAGGGAAGTTAACGGGAGAGTTCAAATGGATGGAATTGTGAATGAAGTCGTCAATGGAGATGGATTAGTGGACTAGATAGGTGATTCTCCTGGCTTGGATATGACACACCAAAACGAGAGAATCAAAGATGGCAAGCTCGAGATACAACACACTCAAGATCGCCGGTGAAAACTTGATTTGACGCACAAGCAAGGGGAAGCTGAGGAAGAGAGATTGGCCAGACTAACTCTGATTTTTCATAAGCTTGAACATACCAATTACAATGATCAAAGATGCCTAAAATTGGCTGCTAAAAGAAATAACGAAAAATGCTAAAAATGAGCACTACTTCTAACCACTATCCTAAGCACTACTTATGTCATTTAGTCAGCCTTTTTAGGGAATTTAAATGCTGGAAAAACAATTAAAAACTGATCCTAAAATGTCTCAAAACAAGTCAACAACAAGCCAACATTTTTGGACATCAACAACTAGCGAGCCGCGGCGCCTACAATCCCGGGCACACCATAATGAGTGTCATCGGCTCAAGTGCATGATGGTTCGGCGCTCCCTGGCTCATAAGGCCCTCCTTGAGCTGGTGGTGCAGCTGCTTGGCTCGGGCGTGGGTGATGGCCCCTGGTGGCGGTTCGTCTTCGGAGTCTAATTTAGACACCTTGGCGGGGCCGCGCGGAAATGTAGGATCCTTGGGAATGGTCGGCGCAGGCTGGCTTGACTCGACACTCTTGGTTCCATTGGGCTCAGGTGGTGGAGGAGAGCCTAAGGAAGGCTCTCCTCCACCACAAGACCAACTTTCTACTTCATATACCAGGAAATCTGTGAAGAAAGAGAAGAATGACTAAATGAGTTGTACATGACATACAAGTTATTAGTTATTGAATAAGACTTATTCTATGTTTCATATTTTATCAACATTATCATCAAACATTTTTGCTTATTTTGGGGATTTTACTTAATATTAATCGTTATTATAATATGACATTGTCGGTGTTAAATTATAATGATTTTATTTTGGAATAATTAATTATCATTATTTATCTATTATTATATATGTTGTGTTACAAAGAATCGTCAATCGATTAATTTTGGTTTGAATTGTGGAAAGGGTAACAGAAAAAAATGAATCTAGTTCACTTCAATTTCATTTTTTCATTCTCTTAATCCTATAATGAATGTATTTGTTTCTCACTATAAGATGAGTTTTAAAATAATAAAATCATAGATTTTCTCCCTTCTCTTAACACGTAAATTTGAGAGCTTAAAATTAAGATGAAAATTGGCGCGATATCCTACTTATTTTACTTTTTCGTCGGATAATCCCAAATTTTACAAAAAAATCACACCGTAACCAATCGTGAGTGTAACCCTCGAAAACGTAAAAGTTGGGTAACAATAAATTACGTTTGTAAAAAATATTTCATGGGCTACCTTATCCTCTTCCACAAGCGTTCTTCTTTTGTTGGTCGAACTGCTCTGCTCTTCTCTCCGGTTGAAGGTTGGGCGAGCAGCTTCACACGACGGCGGACTGGGATGAACGACGACGAGGTGAACCTAATTTTGTATAATGTTTCATAATTGTAGGGTTTTGCTTCACAAATTTTACGGTTTCAAAATTCATAGATTTAAACTTGAATGTCATGGTGGGAGACTAGAAATGTGAAACAAGAAACTATGAAAGAGGCAGATGTTGGGATTTACGGATCGGTGAATTTCTTTCTAATAGTTAAATGCTACTGTTTGAAGATTTTGGTTTATATCTTGATTGATTAATTTGTTGATTATGAATTTTAGTTTAATATCGAAAACAGAGTTTGAGAATAAGCAATTGACTTCTTCCTATATAAAACAGCACAAAACAGACAACTATAAGAAAGTTATTATGGGATCCACAAGAAGCAGTAGCCAAAAAAACACAATAGCAAAAATTGGGGTTTTCTTGTCCTGTAGCCCGTGAGGGTTTGAATTGAAAGCAACCTTTTTAAATTCTCTATTATAATTTGGCAATTTCCATAGAGGAGTTTTTCTCTGATGTACTTTGTATTCGAGAAGGAAAAATCCATATATTGAGCTTCACTGAGATACAAGTTTTTGGTTCAATTTATACATGCTCAATAATTTTGTTATGCATTTTTCTTGTGTTAAATGGCATTGTGTTAATGCCTGATTTATATATAGGAGTACGCATGATTGCTGGTATATTATTCTCCTGCTATTACAAACCATTCAAGAGAAGTCATTTAGTTCTCTATCCTATGACATGCTAGAAATGGAAGCAGCTTATACATTCGTTCAACATCAATATTGAGCAACTAATGATTAATGGTTATATATAAAGACTTTCCAAGAATAAGAAGAGTTCTCAAGCTTCTCATAAGAACCAAAAAAAGTCAAATATTAAGCTAATTAACCTTTTAAATAAAGCAACGTAAACTAGTGCAAGTACAACAAACTCCAAGAAAATAGAGTAAGCCTCATTCAAGCGTCGTTCCCAACAAATTTGGTCATCTGCTTATTACAAGCAATACGAACAGCATCCAAAGCTTCAGTAGCTAGCTGACTAGATGGACACATAATGGGAACTCAACAACCCCTTCTTCATGCTGATCCTCATTTTTGGATTTGCACACCAAGCATCCTTAATCAAATATGCAAAGAACAATGGTTATCTTGCAAGATTCCATGAGGGACTCTCTGAATTAAGAGTTCTAAACATAGGATAAAATTTGATTCAAGATGGAGTCACAGTAGACACAATTTAGCTCATTCATGTCATTACCATTAAGCTGCTGGTGGCTTCTTTTCAATGAAAAAACCGTTTCAATGCTTCATTATTGAAATCAAACTCATAATCTACTAATTATTCACTGCACTCATAATTCGATTTTTTCGGTAACTTTTAAAATGACTACCAACAAGAGAGACAAAAACTGTCAATCTCAACAAGTACCCCTGGAATATAAAACCCTAAAATTTGTGAAATTGAGTGTTGAAATCATGACAAATGTACCTCAAAAAGCTTTGTCGAAGCCGTCGTCGTCCACTTTACCGTCGAAGACCAAGTTCGTCTCTAGCTAGTCTGCGGGAGCTGTCGTCGTCCTTCCCAGTCCACCGACGCCGTCCTCCGTCGGCGTTCTCCACGCGAAGTCGTCCACCATCGACGTTCTCCGTGCGAAATCGTCTACCGTCAACCTTCAATTAGAGTGGTGAGAAGTGAAAACTGAAAAGAGGACATGCGTAAATCTTTTGTTTACCCAAACTTTAACGCTTTTTGAGGGTTACACTGACGGCTGGTTACGCTGTGAAAATTTTGTGAAATTTGGGGTTACCCGGAGAAAAAGTGGGACACCGCACGGATTTGTCTTATTCTTGAGGTCACCACACGAAATTTTCGTTTCCTAAACTAAATCGTAGCGTATAGGGATATACAATACGGAGTGTAGCGACGAAGGGAGAAGCACGTGAAGAGACCAGCCACCGACCACCAGTATGGCAACCGACGGCTCTTCCCCTTCGCCGTCGCGATCTCCGCTGCAATCGCCGCCACAAACAGCGCTTCACCAGGACGATGCAGACGAGGAGGATGAGAGCGTGAAGCAGCTTGGAGACTGCTCTTCCCTTTACTTGTCCTTGCAGGTTCGCATTTCCCCCCAAAATTATAAAATTAAAACTTGATATGATGAATTCGTAATTTGCACTGCTCGAATTTCTCTCAGTTTTGAACCCTAACCCTAAATATCGCTATGATTTGATTGCAGGACTGCCTTCTTAAGACCGATAGGAACTGGAAATCTTGCCAAACTGGTAATTGCTTATTCCTTCTCATCGTATCAACAACTTTCCTTTTTTTTCCTGGCCTCGCTTTTGTTACTTCCCCTACTATAATCGTCACTAATGGAAACACAGCCTATGATGGATGCTTAGCTATATCCCTCCTCCAACTCTTTCTGTTATGCTAAAACTTAAAACTAAACCTAGAAGAGGTTGATGTGATCCTATATGATTTTGTAACAGAGGTTCAAGCTTTAAAGGCGTGCAATGAGCGGAGGATGAAAGGCAATAAGGAAAAGTATTTTTGATCAGTGAAGCTTCAACTTGAACCGATCTTGTTCTGGTACTAATAGAACAACAATTTACTCATTCATTGATCTTTGAACTGATTTTGCAGTCATATCATGCAGTTCTTGGCACAAATGTCTGATTCATGAATCTTACTGAATTGAATCAATGATTTTGCTTTCAATAAATTATCAATCACATTGGAACTGGTTTCTGATCCTTTATCAGCATTTATGTGTTTGATTGTACTCAGTGTATGTCTATCTAGGTTAAGGGTGTTTGAGAGAAGACTAGAATGATATCTAAATCTCTCATCAAGTTTTCTGGATTTACATTGCTTGTTTGGTTGCTTGACATGATCCGCTTCTTGGTAAAATGAAATAATGCCAGTTTAAGTTGGATGTCAAAAAGCGACAAATCTTTTGTTGCTGGCGGATGCTATTATTATTGAGGTGGATATGCCCTTGTGATAAGAATCTATTGTATGTGAAAGTCGTAGCTGCGTGTAGTTAGCAAAGGACGAGATTAGGGACCGGCTTGAGCTGGACTGCATCAAGGTAGACGCTTTCAAGTAGCCAACTTCGATCTTGTCGGTACCTTTATATGTGGTTTTTAGCTCTGGAACACTCCTGTTACACTGCTTTTTATCAGGAGCCTGGTACGAGTTTGGAGCTGGTTAATATTCTGTTGTCTGTCAGTCAATGCAAATGAGTTTAGAAAGGTGATTGATCATAACCAGGAGTGGGATGCTTGCCTGCCTCTTCTTCTCAGTGGATTATGCAAAACATTACTGAACCAGAGGGAGGATATTTGGCTTTATAAATTATTATTTTGGTTTGATTTCAACTAAATTAATTGATTATTCATTTTCTAGAGTAAAGGGATTTAGTTTAATGTAGATTGCTGCTAATGCTAGCCAATTTCTGTCAGCGAATGTATATTTAGAATTGGTTGGTCTTGGACTGAAATATTTTGGGCCTTGGATATATCATATATAATGGGGAGAATGTAGGTAGCCGAAGATATTCATGTTTGCCTCGAGGATGGATAAAATGACAAACGCTCCCAAGAGAACCCTGAAAACCTTTTGGCCACCGCCTCCACCCCCAAACAATCATCTTGCTCTCAACATCGATTCTTCTAATTCCAATCTCGATCTCCATCCTACTCACCCAAATCTACCCTCTCTCTTGAGACCTTATACCCTCACTACTAGAAACCATATCAATTTTCGTTTCTTTGATTCCAAATTTCAGTGGAGGTCTATCCTTTTTTGGTTTGATCTCTCTGATGGAAAGCGCCCCGACAACAAATACGCTACCTTTGCAAACGACACCACAACGACCACTCCTTAGACTTGGGTGATTGGGTGGAGGTGCTCCCTTCATGGCCGTTTCCTTCTTCCCGTCTCTCTGCCAGGGGGGTGCTGGCGGCGATTCAGTGAGGCTGGAAGTGTCTCGCCTGTGTGTGGTCTTCGGAGCTGCGAGATGGTGTGCTCTGGAGTCTATTGTGATTCGGCCCCTGTTGTTCCGATCCGGGATCTCAATCAACAAATCCACCTCTTGTCTCTTGTGAGATCTTGGATCCTGCTTTCCATGTGTTTTCTATCCTTTCCTTTTTTTTTCTTCGCTTTACTCGTTGATTATTATGATGTCTACTTGATGTATGGTATCTTTGACTGGTTGAAAATGATCTCCGGTACCCTTTACTGCTTGTATCTGTTTCTTCGAACTATGAACATTCTGAACCCTTTCATCTGGCCTTCAAGCTATTTTTTGGTTTGTTGGACCGATTATTTTGGTAGCTTTGAGGTTATGTTTGTCTTGGGTGTGGACAGCTTATGTCTGTTTTATCCTAATCTTAACCTTATTTGCATTATCCTGCTTCTGAACTGCACCTTGAACTCGGTTGATAACCCTAACCCTTCTTCCTTGAACAAACATTTCTGGAGCCTTTCTTCTGGGAAAGGAGTGCCTTACCTTTTCACAACTCATTCCTGCAGGAAGGAAAATAGCAACAATTTGAACCCTTTCTTTTTGAACAATCTTTACTTTAATTCTAATATGAACTGTTCTAGCTTTACTTTGATTTATGGGGCTTTCTCTTGGTGTTTTCAATTTTTTTTGTGATACTGAGAGTGAGCTAGACTTGAAACCTTGGATCTCTGTGATGCTGAATCCTGACTTTCAGCTGGTCTTTAGCTGTGTTGAACTCACTGACTCTCTTTGTATTATGGTTTGTTTTGATGATCGCGTGAACATCGTTTGGATCTGGTGTTTTTGATTTAAGTATATTCCTAAAATCTTCTTTGGTGAGATTCATATTTCAACTCATGATCCTTACAATCTAAACTGTAATTATCCCAAGGTAAGTTATCTTATCTTCTACAATTTCATACTTGTTGCTCTGCCTTATTGCTTTTTTGCTTGCTGGTGGTGCTCCCAGGTACAGGATGCCTGGACTACAAATAAATCAAAGATCTCCAATAAGGAAATCAAGACCAAATCTTGCTATGAAAAATGGAGCGATGAAAATAATCACTATATGATACATAACCCCTTGAACAATCTTCACTAGAACCCTAATTTCGAGAAATTTGGTTCTTGGCATGACCTGCCACCTCTCACTTTGATTTTCATCTATTCTAGATCAAGCTGTTTTTTCTTGTGTTTTTATAGGCATATGGAATTATGTACCAGTACGTTTGAACAAATTGTGACAAATGCTCCTTGTATGTGGATCGGACGGATTAATGCTCTGTTTATCATTCATGTATTTGGTTTACTTGCTATCTGGAGATATATCCTAGATAGTATTGCTAAATTGTTTGACTATATGACAAATTACAGAATAAATACTAATGAACACCTTGATTTTCTTCTCACCATTGTCTTGAGGAGCCAAAGGCAAAAATTACCAGAAATGAAATTTCATTCCATGAACAAATCATTATGGAGCTATCACTCCAAGAACAATCTCTACCTGAACAATTTTAAACTCCTTGCTAAACTAAAACACAAACTTGATGGCTTTATAAAAAATAAAAAAGGAAGTACATCTCCTTTATTTATTAAGACCATAAAAAGCATAATACTAATTAGAAATGGTAATAAGTCTCCTAAATGTCTTATGATATGGGGCAAAATTAAAATTGGTTTTTTATGAAGATTACAACTTGGAATTGTCGTGGAATCGGGAATAAAATTTTTTGGATGGATGTTGAATCCTTCTGTAAAATTGAACGTATTCAATTAATTGCACTCTTTGAAACAAGAACAAACAAAGAACCAAATGAAAAAGTGTGAAAAAGCGGGATTTGATCAATTCTACTGTGTCCCGGCTACGGGTTTCTCGGGTGACATTTGCGTAATATGGAAGACCTACCAACTTACAAATGAAATCCTCGAAATTGACCAAATTGAAATAAGATTTATTAGTATCAAGCATACAAACCTGCTAACGAACATAAAACTTATGTTAATCCTCACTTATGCTCCACCAAATGAATCTGCAAAGAATGTGTTCTGGAACAGACTCATTTCCTTTATTAAAAATTGTTCTCTTCCGTACATTATTATGGGAGACCTGAATGAAATACAAGACCCATCTGAAAAATTAGGTGGTTTAATACCACATTTGACAAAATTTGCAAGATTACGACATTTTAAGAATGAATGTGAACTACTGGAGACCCCTATTCAAGGAAACATCTATACCTGGCGGAAGAACATAACAGAAATAGATAACATATATGAAAAACTGGATAGGGTACTTATTCATCACCAGATCCTTCAATGGTACCCTGATATCTTTACTAAACACTTTGCTTTTACTAGCTCAGACCATTGTCCCATCTCTATCGAGCTCGACTCAGCAATCCCTTTTAAAAATCAGCCGTTTAAATTTGAAAAAATCTGGATGACCAGAAAGGATTTTCGAAATGTTGTTAAACAAGCTTAGAGAACTAACTATCATGAATCTAGATTGTATAATCTTGTATCCAAAACAAAATTACTTAAGAAACATGCCAAGATCTGGAATAAAAGTACATTTGATAATGTATTTACTCAATTACAAACTATAGAAAAACAACTTTCTGAAATCCAAACTGATATTTGTACTCACCCTATAAATGATCTCATTAAAAAACAAATAAGAATCATGAAAACAAAGAAAAAAACTTCTTTGCTTCCAGAAAATTTACTGGAAGCAAATAGGTAAAGTTAAACACATCAAATTTACTGATACGAATGCTAGCTATTTTCACAAAATAGCAAGTGGAAGAAGAAGTAGAAAAATTATAAAAGAAATTAAAACCCAAGAAGGAACAAGTATTACCGGAGAAGAAAACATTAGAAATGAAATCATAAATGATTTCATTAAAAGGTTCAGAAGTGAGGATATGGACCGGAGACTACTCCAGGAAAATCTAGAATTAATTCAATTTGAAATCTCTACAAAGGACAATTTAGAATTAATAAGGAACGTATCCAATAAAGAAATTAAGAAGGTTGTCTTTAACATTGACTCAGATAAATCACCAGGTCCTGATGGTATGACAGCAGAATTCTATCAAAAATATTGGGACATTATAGGTCCTTCTGTTATTCAAGCAGTTAAAAGCTTTTTTCTATTTGAGAAATTGCTCAAACAAATAAATCACACATTTATCTCTTTGATTCCAAAATGTGACAATTCAAACTCTACTAATCACTATAGACCCATAAGTCTGTGTTCTATAATTTATAAGATTATCTCGAAAATCATAACAACAAGACTTAAATGAACCATGGAAAAATTAATCCACCCCCTACAAGGTGCCTTTGTTGCTAATAGAGTCATTCAAGATAATATCTTGATTGCTCATGACATTTTTCACTCATTTAAATCGAAAAAAGGAACGGAAGGTTTCATTGCCCTAAAATTAGATATGGAAAAAACTTATGATAGAATTGAATGGAACTTCATCATTAAAATCATGGAAAAGTTTGGATTCCATGAAAAATTTATCAACTGGATAAAAGAATGCATTACAACGGTATCTTTCTCGGTTCTTGTAAACAACGGACCCACATAAATATTTAAACCATCAAGAGGACTTCGACAGGGTGACCCCCTTTTCCCTTTCTTGTTTATTTTAGGATCTGAAATTCTTGCTAGAAAACTTCAAAAAGCTTCACAAAGACCTCGAAATCCTCTAGGATTTCAAATCACTCAATAAGGATCATGAATTCCGTTCTTGGCTTTTGCGGATGACATTGTGGTCTTCTCAAAAGCTAAACAGGAAAACTGCAAGGAAATCAAGGATATTATTGATGAATATTGCAAAATCTGAGGACAAAAAGTAAATTTTCATAAATTGGCTTTTCAAATCACAAAAAAGGTTATCAACCAAAATAAATTAGCAATACAAGGTATTCTCACAATCACAAATATGATATCTCTCGAAAAATTGTGATACCCCGTATTTCTGTAAGGTTATTTTGGGAATTTTGGGAATTTTCCCGAGTACCCGTTTCGTACGTCGGATTTAATTCAGATAGTTTGAGATATTCTGTAATGTGCTCTGCCTCTGTAATATTTTTCTCAGTGAAATAACATACAGTCGACGCATTTTGGGAGTTAATACTCGTTCGTGTACGAATATATTTAACACGGGGTTAAGATTATTGCCCAAGAGTTATCATCCAATGGGCACTAAAGTACAAGTTTGTTACCCTAAGGTTTTTATCCAAGAGGCAAAGTACAAGGTTATTACCCAAGGGATGGGAAGGAAGCTTCCTATCACCTTCCTCCCCCTTGGATTTGCCTATATAAGGATGGCTTGGGAGGAAGAGAGAGGGCTAGTTTCATAAGCTCTCAAACTCTCAAAAACGCTCTCTTCGGGAAAGCTCAAGTCGAACGTCGGAGCTCGTTTGGTGTCGTTTCCGGTGGCCAAGAGAAGCTTGGGAGGCCTTTAGAAGCCTAGAAACCAAGCAAGGCAAAAGACTAGCCAAACCGATCGTTGAGGGTGAGTTTTTCCTCTCGTATTTCAGTTTCTATTTAGCGACGGCGACCGCCGGCTTGAAGGCGGCGACCGCCGGCCAGAACCCGGCGACCGCCGTGAAGATCCCGACGACCGCCGTGAAGATGTGGCCACCGCCGTGAGGAGCCGTGAAGAGCGGTGCCCGCTGCATTTGGGCGGCGCCCGCCGCAGCTGAGGCGGCGCCCGCCGCAAGTGGGGTGGCGCCCGCCGGCGTGGTTGGTTGTTGGCCGGTTGTGGTTTGGCTTCCGAGGCTTTCGTTCGGGTTTCGTTTCCTTCGATTCCTTTCGTTCCTTCTTAGATCTGTATTGTTGTTTGTCGAATCTAACTTGGGGTTTCTTTGTGGGTCGATCCGAAGGAACCTGTGCTCCAGATCTGTCCGTGTGTCGAGCCCGGAATCCCGTCGTTAGACTTCATTCAAACTCTGCGGATTCAGGCAAGTGGCGGTTCGCTCTTGCTCATCGTTCCATATTTACATTAATTATCAGTTGTTTATCTGAGTAATTAATTTAGAATGATTACTGTGTTTATCTGGAAATGGTTTTATAAACTGTTTTGGAAACTGTAATAATGATATTAATAGGTTGTATATCTGTTAGAACAACGCTATTATTTATGTTCGCCTTGAGGGCATTTATGTGGATTTATCCTGAACTATTGTTGTGCTTGAACTGTTAGTTAGCACGAGTATTCGTAGGAACGCCTGGACTCCGAGAGGTCCATTCGTTTCTTTATAACTTGGGGAAAAGGGCGAGCAAGACCCTACGATAGTAGAGGCTTGGACTCTGCGAGGTTCATTCCTTCGATATAAGTCCAGAGGCTTGAATTCTGTAAGGTTCATTCCTTAGTTGTATGTCCTGCGTGACAGCGCATATGTTTAAAAGCTTATAATGTAATGTGGGTTTTGGAATTTAATAAGATAAAGTGCCCGAGTGTACATAATTAATATACCTTTGGCGAGTAGTGCATCTAAGTAAATAGTGCAGCTAGGAAAGCTCGTCTCGACTTTTGATCAGAGTACGTTCTCTTTCCAATCTGGATTCGCTGTAAGCGGTGAGGTTGGTCGTGAACCGAAACATCTAAGTCAGCTTTTAAATCACTGATGTCTGATTCTTTAAACGTTCCAGATTTGTCATATTTCCTTAAAGACTCAATCTCTTGGAGTCTCTTTTCGGGTCGATTTCTGTGAAGATTCAGTCTTCCAGAATCTTCTCTTGTGCATACCTCTTGTTTATTCCAGTAGGAGTATGATGGTTGACTATCGTCATCGGTTATTATTCGAGAAGCGATGAGTCTAACCTAATACGACTGCTTTGAACCACTCTGCTTTGTACCCTTGCATAGTCTATTCAGTAGACTAACCAACCGCAATTGTTCTCTGCATGGTTGGCTGGTGTCATCCGTTCGATTCGGCACATCAGATAGAGCGAAGATATGAGGAGACTAGATTGACTATGAAGACGACGGTTGTTTTTGGATGTTTTTAATAATTTCTTTTAATCAGGTTGAGATCCTTGGGAGATGACCATTGTGGTCAAGATCCTTGTTTGTAATATATTTAAAAGACTTCCGCTGTACCTTGTTTAAAGACTTCCGCTGTACTTTGTTAAACTCTGTGTTTGTCCTATTCGGGATTGAGATGTAATCCCGGGACTCATGTTTTATATGAATAAAGTTATCATTTTGTATCATTGTATTTCGTGGTTTGTATTCAAACGGTAAAGCCTTGGGTGATCTCGGTAAGGAACACTGAGGTCACTAGCGGTAATACCTTTCCAAATGGGTTCAGATTTGGGGGTGTTACAAAAATATCTTGGTTGCCCTATCATTAATGGTAGAGTCAACTCGAATACCTTTGCTGATCTCTTAATTAACACCCAACAACAATTGCCTAGATGGAAAGCAAACTCTATTTCCCAAGCAGGAAGAACAACACTAATAAAAACCAATCTGGCATCAAGACCAAACTATCTTATGCAAAGTTTTATGTTACCTACACACACACAATGAACTTGACAAGTTAAATATATCTTTTTTTGGAACAAAGACAACTCCTATAAACCTCTTATAGGCTGGGAAAAAATATGTAAACCGACACAACAAGGAGGGCTTGGATTGAGAAAATCAAAGGACATGAATAAAGCCCTACAATTCAAATTACTATGGAAAATCTAAGCAGAATCGAATAATTATTGGGTCAGAGTTGTTATTGAAAAATACTTGAAAACAATCCATATATTTCATTACGAGAAAAAAAAAATTGCTCTTGGCAATGGTTCAAAATGATTGAACTCATGGATGAATTCAAATCTGGACTAATTTGGCAAGTTGGTAATGGCTGAACAATCAAATTCAGGTCGGATAATTGGGTCTCGAACACCCCTTTATGTGATATCATAAACACACAATTAATCCTGAATAAGGATGCCCTGGTAGCTGATTTTATGTTGCCAAATAAAACCTGGAATAATGACCTAATAGAACAATGTTTACCACATGATTTAGCAAAAAAAATAACCTCTATCCCAATACCTTTAAATGATATTCATGATAGAATGTACTGGGAAACTAGCAAAAATGGTTGGTTTTCTACGAATTCTGCTATGCAAGTAATTAACAGAAACAAGAGATATACTGCCTATGATTCTTCATGGATATGGAAGATGGATACATATCCCAAAGTTAAAAACTTTATCTGAAAAATAATAAAAAATGGACTCCCAACAAAAGCTAGATTAGCAGAAAAGGTATAGCAATCCCCTAGGGTTGTATCCGTTGCAATGCTTAATTGGGGGATTTGAATCATCTCCTATTCCAATGTAACTACACCATAAAAACAATAGAGAAAATGAATTGTCATACTTATGGTATCATTACATCCCTAAACATAGGAAACAAAAAAATCAATGAAATCATTGAGAAAATTCGACAAAAAACTGATAGATCACAATTTATAGAATTAATGGTCTCTTAGTGGGGAATTTGGTTTTATAGAAACCAACAAAGCTTTGGAAGAACAAACGATGATGCCGATTCCATAAAGGATGTACCAACTTATATTAAAAAACAAATTGAGAATTGGAATAAGACGAAGAGTTGGAACTCTGACTTCTTAGTAGAGGACAAACAAAAAACACATAGAATGAACAATGTTAGACGACCAATAAAGAAATGAAAAAAACCACCGGATAACATTATTAAAATCAATACAGATGGATCCACCAAAACTAATGGTGAATCTAGCTTTGGCTATATTTTCAGGAACAACACGGGTAAACCAATCTTCCTCTTTGGGGATAAATGTGTTATCTCAACCCCTTTAAAAACAGAAACACTTGCAGTAAGAAATGCTCTGGTAAATGCCTATGAATTAAGCATTATCGACATTCAACTTGAATGCGATAACCTTACCATTGTGAATGTTCTTAATCAAATCTAGCATTGTCCATGGGATATTGAAATGTTCATTTCTGATATCCTGTGTTTTTACAATTGTTTTCTTCAGTGCAGATTTTTCATGTCTTCCGAGAAACAAACATGGTGACCGACTTCATCGCAAAGAAGGTCGAGCAGAGTTCCTTGAAAGATATTCGAGTTAGTCTAGAATTTGTAATTCTCATCCGAAAGGATGCTATAGACTGAGAAACCGTCTCTTCTGTGGTTTTCAGTCTAATTTTTACCTAATCAAAAAAAAGAAAAAATTATTCATGTTTTCTCAATCCATTTTGGTGAAGTTATAATAACCAGACTGCATATTGCAATTCACACGATGGTTGTTATGTTAAATAGCCTCGGGGTTTTATTTGTGTAGCCTTAAACTCGTACTTACAATGGCTTGACCTATTACAAACGAGTGCGTAATGGACATGGATACATTGCTAAAGGCTCGTTCTGTACAACATGAAAGAAAATAGTGTTACGAGTCCTTAGTTGTTTAGTTAGTACCCATATTTCGTATGGCATCAACTAGTGCGTAACAGATTTGATTAGTCGGCATTAATTTTGGAGCATTTGGTTCGTGCAATACCCCTTCCCTAATTGCATTACTTGGGTTATTTCTTTTTTGTTTCAGTTAATTCCTTTTATCCAATGCTTTGGGTGCTTGTGAAGACTGAAGATGAATGAAGCGGGCGAATCCGAGCCAATATATTTTAGGTTAGACTTTCGGTTTTAATCGAAGTATCAATCAGCAGGACAACAACGCCCTCTAGTGTGATCTTGCATTTAGAACTGACCTCCTACCGCCGGCTACCGGTGAAGCCAAAGAAGCAACAAAGCCATCCCAGGGAAAACTTGATTGAAATAACTAACACATATTATGCAGATTAAGGCAATACAATCGTATGTAAAACAATATGAAAACCAATCAGAGATGTTCAGACAATATATACATCCTTCACGACACTTGAAGAGTTGCATTACCGCAACAATCACACTTCTCTTAGATGTTCGTTTTAGGGAGTATATGGTACTTACCTAAGTAGATTGATTCCATAGACAACATTTGAGCAGATTTCAGGGATCTAGTTGTTCCCCTGTCTCAGCACACGCAGGATGGCAAGGAACAGGTTCAGGATGTCCAGATACAGAGTAACTGATGCCCAGATGTACTCGTCATAAGTGAATCGCTTGATCAGATTGTCAGTGTCATACACAATGTAGCCTGAGAAGATCATGGCACTGATTCCACCATAAAGAGCAACAGATGTAGATCCGAGTGGGAAGAAAGCCTACAGAATTGGAAAAAAAAAAAAGAGGGGAAAATCAGCTAAACATTAAGTTGATCATTTACAAAATAGATTTAGTGAGCAAATAAACCTGAATGAACCCAGTAAGAACGAGGATAACGAGGCAGGAAAACAAGATCGGTCCAAGGAAGCTGAAGTCTTTTCCCTTCTTTGAAGCCCAGAAAGTATAAGCAGTCAGGGAGAAGACAACTGCTGATGTTAAAATCAAGGCTTCTAGTACGATTCTCCCTATCAATACCCCATGGAAAATGTTAGTAGTATATAAAAGGGTACAATTGAATATGTGCATGACAGTGGTGGCTGCACTAGGACAGGAGAAACAGGCATACCTTCAGTATTAGCACATGCCACGCCAACTGTGACGCTCATGCAAATTGTGAATAGACCAAGGAGAACCAAGTTGTGGGGATGCTTTTGCTGGTAGATATATAAGGGCCACATAACTGCATAAACAAGAAGATATATGGAAAAAAAACATGGTGTATTGAGCCAATTCATGCCAGTAGTCTTCTCATTTCAAATAAGTATGATCCAGTTAACAAATAAGTATGCTCCAGTTAACAAAAAGGCTAAGCTAGTGCTATTTGAAGTATCAACTCTCCTTAAATTATCATATAATAATCCAGAGAAGTTTAAAAGGTTAACGAGTCCAGGGTTATTGTTGCCCTAGCACAGCACACGGACACCAAGAAAGCAACAGGGGGTAAATAAATGTTTACTTGGTGATAATCACTCCTTTTCAATTTGATCACAAACTGACATGCCAAATGAACCTCAGCAGCACTCATACAGGGAGATCTGGTACACACCAGATGCAAATCAATAACAATGGTGATCTCACGGACAGTGTACATGATTCAGAATTTATAGTTCTTCTACAAGATCCAGGCACCGCTTCAAATCCGATAAAAGGTATAATTGTGAAACTATTATACCCTAACAAAGAAAATCATAGATGAAACACAGCTCCAAAACCCTAACTATCGCATACAACAAAATTAGAGCATCAATGAACCCTGATCACGAGACCAAACACAATCATTTATCAAATCCGCCCACAATTCAAAGGAAATCAGTCAAATTCCAGTGATCCAGCAGAGAAAAGCAATAAAATCCATCTCAGATTCAGAAAACAAGAGAAACGAGGGAGGATCGGAGGAGGGAGAGGGCGACTTACTGAAGAAGGGCATGATGGCGAAGAAGAGGAGAAGGCCGGAGTTGTTCTGGAGGAGCTGGTTCACCGGATCGGAGAGGACGGTGACGAGAGAGACGAGAGTGGTCAAGACGATCTGAGCGCACAGGATGCCGTAGACCTTGCGGATGAAGCCCCATCGGAGCTGATTCTCGCCAAAGCCGAGGCCAGGGTACAAGGTCCCCTCCTCGATGTCGCCCTTGGTGCTCAAGCTCTCGAATGCGTGCATCTTCTCTGAATTCTCTGTTTTTTCTTCTTCAGAAATCTTCTTCCCCCACTTTTCTCCCCTTCTTATCAGCAAATGGGAGATTGAGATATAAGGGCGCGTTTGGATGTCAGTCTTTGAAACGTTGAACCGATATTTAGTGCCCATTTCCCCCAAATACTTACAGCTGAAGCCAAGTCTTAGTAAAAATTTGCACCACTTGGCTTTCTACTGTATTCACACGTGGTCAATTCTTTTGTTGCCACGTATAAAAAATTCTGTAACTGCTCTCTGCACGATCTCCTCCTCAATTGTTGCTGACTCTCCCACGACTAGGACTGGGCACGAAAAACCGAAATCGAAAAGCCGATTAATTTTTTGGTTAACCTTACTGAAGAAAAACCAAATTCCGATTTCAGTTATTTGGTATGATAATGGTTAGTGATTTTTTTGGTCTCGGTTAACCGACTAACCGATATTATAAAAAAATATTTTTAGAATTATAACAAGATAACTAGTGTGGCCTACTAGTAGTGGACACATTCTAAAATGAAATGAATGTTTTGTCTTGGTTCGAATCTCTCTAGACGCGACCACCCATTTCCCTTTTTGGTATGTATAAATGATATAGTGATTGTGACAGATAGGCACAAGACAATGAAATAGAATGTGATTTAGAGTACTAACTAGTCTAACTAACATATGTCCCCGTGCCTTGCACGAGTCTGGTTAATGAATTTTGAAATTATAATATTATTAAATATTTACGAACTAAACTGGTAAATTAATTAGCTTAATCAATTGAACATATGGTAATAAGGAATTTCATACAAATAACTGAATAAGAAAATATATAAATTAGATTTAAGTAATGAGAACAATTGATTATGTATAATTAATCAAAAGGAAAAAATAGTTAAATCATGTCACATAATTATTTCAAATATTTTTCATATATATTACCAATTTTGCATCATGAATCATACTTGACCAATTATATTTTTTCAATCACATGTTGTTAATTATATATATTTAAGCATTTGAACTATAAGTACATTACGGTTTTAGGTATATAATTTTGAAAAATGTACCTTTTACATGGTTAAAAAGTATATTTTAATTTGGCTCTATATATTAATATATAACTAATTTTAACGTATTTTAAAATTTTGTTTTACACACACATAGATATATATTATAAATAGTTTTAATTACAAATAAGAAGTACCATAACTAATAAGGTAAGAAGATAACAATAATATTTGAGATGATAATATGTGTATAATTAAGGTAAGTTATTTTAAGTAAATAATAAACAGATAAGAAATAGAAAAAGTAGATATCAGAATTAGAGAGAGATAAAAGTGTAATTGAATATTGAGATTTGCTTATGTGGCATATCTCATGGGTTGACACGTAAAAGAGATAATTAGAGCTTTAATGTAGTATATATGTTTTCCTTATTATATTTATATCGTATTCTTTAATGAAAAGGTGATGGAAATTTAATAAATATATTTGTTAATTCAATTATCATATTCTTTAATACTTATTATGTGTTTTACCAATTAACCAAAGAGAGGGAGTACTAATTGTATTTGACTTTTGTCTATATTCGTGTTTAATTATGGAAAAGGATAATATACAAGTTAGATGTTTTTGATTGACATGTTTAGTTTTGGAAATAGAATATTCGTATATATAATTATTATATTAAATTTTAGAAAAAAAATCTTTGTATATCATTCTTGTGATTAACATGTTTAGTTTAGGAAATAGGAGAATGTGATATATATTTATTATTTTGAATTTTAAAAAAACAAAAAATTGAGAAAATGCCATGTGTATAAGGAGTGAGTGGGTTTAATAGAAGGATGCTATGTGGCATAGAGAGGTTTTAGTTTAGTTGATATATATTAGATTGAATTTTAAATCTTGAAAATAAAATAACAAAAAATAATTTTAATTTAGATATTGTGCCAATAAAAAAATAATAACTTACAAAACGCATGAATTGATATGGTATACATATGAAAGTTTTAACCTTGGTGTGTCTTTGATTTTATTTGATTTTCGAAAAACCAACGAAAAAACTGAGAGCTTGACATGTGGCAAATTCAATATCGTGATGCCACATGGCAGCATAAAATTTTGGTTCATTTTGGGGACACCACGTGGCGTAGTAGGTATTCTACTTTAGTAAATATATAGTAGATTACGTACAAAAAAATATATGGCTGAGAATATTGTTTGCTACGTTTTTGGAAAGAATAGATTATACAAAATATTCATATTGTATGCATATCCGGCTAATATGGGCAGAAATTTCATTTTCTTTCATTTTATTTGATTTTTGAAAAACCAACGAAAAAAATGAGAGCTTGACACGTGACAAATTCAATACCGTGATGCCACGTGGCAGCATAAAATTTTGATTCATTTTGGGGGCGCCACATGGCGTAATAGGTATTCTACTTTAGTAGATATATAGTAGATTCATGTGCTTTTGCACGGTTTTTACGTCATATATATTGAATAAAAAATATTAATAATTATTAAAATTAAATATATTAAAAAATAAATCTAGATACTATTAATATTAAAATCAATTTCGGATCAATAATTTCATATCTCAATCATTCATATAATAAGAAATTTTGGATTTGTATATAATTAGGAAATTTTGGATTTGTATATAATTATGAAATTTTGGATTTTTAATCTTTGTGATTATCTTGTAATCTTTGTGCTTGATTTGTATTTAAATTAGGAAAAAAATGAGTGATAAGTTTAGGATAATAATCTTTGATTTATAATTAGATTTATTTTAAAAAAATAAAAAAGTAGAAAATGACATGTGGCGGTTTTGATGAGAGAGTGTCATGTGGCGTAATTAGGTTCTAGTTTAGTAGATATATAGTAGATTAGGAATTTTTGAATTTGTATATAATTAGAAAATTTTGGATTTGTATATAATTAAGAAATTTTGGATTTGTAATCTTTGTGCTTGATTTGTGATTAAATTAGGAAAAAATGAGTGATATGTTTAAGATAATAATATTTGATTTATAATTAGATTTATTTTTAAAAAAATGAAAAAAACATAAAATTACATGTGGCGGTTTAAGGAGGGAGTGTCATGTGGCGGTTTTAATGAGGGAGTGTCATGTGGCGTAATTAGGTTCTAGTTTAGTAAATATATAGTAGATTAACATTGAAAGAGGATCAAGTAATTTTATTAAGTCGAAGGGACAAAACTCATGACAATACACTAGTGGTTGATTTCATATTCAAAGGGCTTAGTTTTTCACCCATTTCTTTTACTTATTTGTTAGCATATTTAATATATCAGTAGAATATATAATATAACGGATATACTTAGATTTAAAAATTGAGGAATAAGACCAAAAACACAGTTTATCAACACAAGATATTGGAATTGAGGGAGATTTAGGCTAGGCTACTAATTAATATTGAACGGAGATTAAAATAATTTGATGTTATGATGTTAATCTTGTTTTATTTATATAAATGTCAAACACCAACCTAGTGGAGATAACCCATATAAGAAATGAAAGTAAGGAAGATGGTGTTGAAAGGGTCATTGAGTTGAACAAGTTTATTCGTCCTTCAACTTTAGTATTATATTATTTTGTTTCGTGTCAAAATTATGGGGTGGTAAACTAAATAACTCGATTTTCATTTTATGATTGACGTTTTTTATTTTACTTTTATGCGTTGTACAACAAGTTGCAATATTAAGAAAGTTGAAGAAACAACTAATAATAGTAAGCTTCACTAGAGCACTAAAATACATTTATTTTTTAACATTACGGTTTTTTGGTAAATCGAATAACCGTACTGAAACCGATGTATGGTTAATCGGGGTGAACGGTGTAATATCCCTCATTTTATAAGGATATTTTGGAATTTTCCAACTCCCGTTGATAAGCACTACTTTGTAGGGCTTAACTAAGAGTTATTAGAGGTTTTATTGGTGTCATTCAGGTAGATTTAGACACATTCTTGTGTATGACATTTGGAGGCGAAGTTGGTGTTTTTGGAGGTGTTTGAGCTACTTTGGAGATCGTGAAGACATTGAGGAAGGAAGCCATCAAGAGAAGACGCCAAGGAGTGAAGAGGAGACGAGTTGGTGCAAGGCAAAGGACAAGAATGCCGAGCATTAACCGCGATCGCGGGCATGGGTGCCGCGATCGCGGGCCTCGGAGCATGTCGAGAGTTTTCTGCGGGCGCGGAGAAATTGAAGGGCGCGGAGCCACATGGGCCGCGATCAAGGTCCACCGCCCGCGATCGCGGGTCTGACACGGCAGAGGCTCGGACTTATTCCGAATTATCTTTTTAGTTTTCTTTTCCCTTTTTCTTATTTCTATTTCAGTTATTTTTCTTAATGGGCTAGGTCATTTGTTAGGGCCCTATAAATACTCTCCTTATGCATTAGGGTTAGAAATCCACACTCTTATTCCACTTTAGTTGCAATTTTCATTCATCGTTGTTTATTTCGTTTGAAGTTTCTACCATGACTATGAGGAGATAAGCCTCTTTGGCTTAGTCCGATAATGGAAGCATGAGTTCGTTCATCTGGTTGTGAGGTTTTGTTCCTATCTATCTATCCTATTGAGTTATATCTTTTCTCTGAGCAAATTCATATTTAAATGTTTGTTGGTTTATCTAGACTGATCACCTAGGTTTATTGCTTTCATTCTTATTGCTAATACTAGGGAACTGTTGGGCTAACGCTCTAGTATAAGTAGCAAGCATTGATTGTTATCTGCATCTGTAGATTATATCTATGTGGGAATTGATTACATGGTAAATGCATCTAAGCGAGCGTTCTGTGTATCTTGGTTAATTCTTATATGCATTGCTGCCTTTGGGTTGAACCTTTAGTGGTACTAGGGTTATTCATTGGTAAGGGTTCTTTGTCGAAGGTTTCCCTCTGAATTTACATAAGATCGGGACAGGAATAACCGAATAGGAAGATAGGATTTAATCAATGAACAACCTTTGAATGACTTATGTGGACATTACTTGGCTAAGTGTTTTTCTCTCTTGATATTTCATCCATTCTACTTTGTTTTGTTTGCAACCAACCAATCATAAACCCCCCTTTGTGACATTGCATGCTACCACCATTGGTTCCTTCCTTCTCTGTGGGATCGACCCTGACTTACTTACTATACTTTGTTTAGTGAGGATTTTAGGATTTACTTTTGATTAGGGGTACGACGACTATCCCCCCTATCACCCGTATTACTAGACGGATTAAATTTAGAGAAGATCGGACATTCTGTAATATGTTTGAGCTCTGTAAATTTTTCTGAGTAATATAAAATACAGTTGAAGTGTTTTCAGGGTTAATTTGTCGTTAGTGTACGAATATATTTAACCCGGAGTTAAGAAATTTAACCCAAGGTGAATCGGATAAGACGAAAGCATTTTAGCCTTCACCGCACCCCGCGGCAGGACTCCACCGCACCTGCGGCAAGGGCCAGAAAACAGGGGTCGTCGTCTTCGCGATAAGGCCGGTCTGACATAGCTGTTTGAGCAGCCAAGTGGACGGCCAAGTGGGCTCTTTTCCTTGTCCCCTTGTTCCCGGTTGTCCCCTTGCTTGTTCCCTTTGAGGAAACTTGGATTTGGACTATAAAAGGGGTCGGATCAGAGGATGAAGAAGCTCTTCATCTCCTTCCCCTGTCTCCTCTGTTTTTCCCTCTGAAATTCGCCATTGTTGAGCTGTTCCGAGCTCCCTTCGAGTGCTTTCTTGAGTTGAGAAGGGTACCTTAAGTGGTATTAGAAGGTCTAAGGTGTTGGGAGATCGAACCATAGACAAATCGAAGCATACAAGCGATTTGGGTAAGATTTTCTCCATTGAAGCTGTCGCGAGAAGCTCGCCACTATCTGCCCACCGCACCCGCGGCAAGCTCCCACCGCACCCGTGGCGAGCCTTGTCCGAGTGTGTGTTCGTGGGTGCCTGGCTTTGGGCGAGGCTCGATTCCTTTGATTCTTTTCCTATTCTTTTAGATTCAATTATGTGGATATTGAATCTAACTTAGGATCTCGTTTGGGTCATTTCTTAGGGATTTATTATCCAAGATCTGTCCCAGTTTCAGATCCAAGAACTCGTTGTCTCTAAGCTTTGCTTAAGCTTCTGCGGATCTAAGGCAAGTGGCGGTTCGCTCTTGCTCATCATTCCATATTTCAATTAATTATCAATTGTTTAGTTGTTAATTAATTTGGGATGATTTACTGTTTGCGTTGGGAACAGTTTTGTTAAATGATATGATTAAAAAGATGATATTATAATAGATTGTATATCTGTTAGAACAACGCTATTATATATGTGAATAAAACATGATATTATACTAGGTTGTATTCTGTTAGAACAACGCTAGTATAGATATATGTTTTTGATGTTGGCCTTGATGGTTGTGATGTGGATTATTAATGTGTTGAACTGTTTAGTTAGCACGAGTATTCGTAGGAACGTTATGTACCTTGTGGGGGTTTAGCTGTTTCTTTATAACTAGTACTTGGTGGATTCTTCCCCAGTACTCTCTCAGGTCATGACCATGCCCTTACTCAGGGTGGTGCACTTAGCTAGTGCCAAATCTTTTGGGATTTATTCCCTCTGGTATCTCTTGTGAGGAGATCCGATATCTCTTGTGAGGAGATTCGATATCTCTTGTGGGGAGATTTAAAAGCTTATAACGTGATGATCGTTTTGGAATTAAATGAGATAAGTGCCGTTGTCGCACATAATTAATATACCTTGGGCGAGTAGTGCAGCTAAGCGCTAGTGCAGCTAGGAAAGCTCGTCTTAACTTTTTAGTCGCTCGAATGCGACACTGTGATTGTGTGTGATTAATTAATGTTTCCCAACATTTGTCATGCTTCCTTTAAGGCTCATTTCATTTGGAGTCTTCTTTTGGGATTGATTGCTGTGAGACTCGGTCTCCAGAATCTTCTCTTTATCATGCCTTTTCATGTATTCAGTAGAAGTATGGTGGTTGACTATCGCCATCGGTTTTTATTCGAGAAGCGATGAGTCTAACCTAATACGACTGCTTCGAACCACTCTGCATTGTACCCTTGCGTAGTCTTTCATTAGACTAACCAACCGATATTATTCCCTTGCATGGTTGGCTGGTGTCATCCGTCCGATTCGGCACATCAGATAAATTGAGGATCCGAGAAGGCTAGAACGACTATGAAGATGAACGGTGTTTTGACAAGTTATTTTGTCGCTTTGTTTACAAGACTTCCGATGTGTTAAATATGTTTTGCTTAAAGACTTCCGCTGTAATGATTCTGATTATGTAATAACTCTGATGTTGTATTTTAAAAGTGCTTGGAATCATGTTGAAATTCCGAGACGTTGGTTTTAATAAAAGTTGTAATATTTGGTAATATAACTGTGGTTTGATGATTTATATCAACTGGAAAAGCCTTGGGTGACATCGGACAGTACGTCTGAGGTCATTGGCGGTAATACTTTCAAAGGTGGAAATTTGGGGGTGTTACAGATTTGGTATCAGAGCCGAAAGTTTTTTTTTACAAACGGGTTTGGGATTTTATAAACCATTTACTCGTTTTGAATCGAAAAAGTTTTCGAAGGCTCTGGATTTCCAAAAGAAAATCCGTTCATAGTCGTGCCTTCTCCTTTAGTCTGATATGGAAACGGACTTCCATATCTAGAAAGACTGATTTCTTCTCGTTGTTGTAAGACATAGGTGTTTGTCTATTCTTTTGAAAGGACTCGGAAGGTGCCAAGGTGATTCTATCATCTCCAGTAAGGCTTGAATTCCCAGTTCCCTCATTATGATTTGAGGTTGTAGAACCTAGTAACTCGGTTTGAAGTTCATCTAATGAAATTTACCTAGTTTGATCTCTTCTAAGTTAATTTCATTACGTTAAGTATATTGGAAGATATTAATGTATGAAATTCTTGGAATTTGATCGGTAAATAGATGGTGAATACAAGGAACACTATCCATGCTGGTGCTGGGCCAAGCAATGACCCCAGACCGATCATAAGGAATGTTCCAGACCCTGTGGAGGAACACGAGTCTGTTTCTCACAATAATCCAGGAGGCAATGGCCAAGCTGAGGCCAACGCTCAAATGGTTTTTGATGCAACCTATAAGTTGGAGATGACTCTGGAGGAGTCGACCAAGAAGCGTAATAGCCAGAGGCAAGTGCAGAACCAGCCTAAGGCAAGTGGGTTTAAACGTCCCGCGCCACCATCTGACTTTGCCAAATCTGGCCGAGCAAAAACGGATATGACTCATAATGGGTCTACGCAACGTTCAGGTCAGGGCAAGAGTCCAGTCCAGTGTTACAACTGTGGTACGCACGGGCACAAGAACAATGAATGTCTGAAGGACAAGAAGACGTGCTATGGTTGCGGAAAGGAGGGCCATATGCAGACGTTCTGTCGACAGAGAAGGTGGAAAGGAGCTGAGTCACGGCAGGGGTCTGTTAATCAGAACAACCGACCCAGGTTCAGTTCGGTGGAAGCTCATAGTCCTTCAATGCAGACAGCTGCACAGAACAAGGGGAAAGCCCTAGTGGCTTCTGGGAGTCAAGGTCAACACCTTTACGAGATGCGTGAGGCGGATGGACCCGATGCTCCTTATGCTTAAAAGTGCTTATTACCTTCTATTGGTATGTTGTTGATTTGGGTGTTACCCAGTCTTTCGTTTTGGATAGTTGTGTAGTAAGTTAAGTTGTGTGTGCAACGAGGTTGTGAACCTTTTGTTGTAACTCTTCTTATATATGAACTTTTGGTTGATACCAAGTTAGTGTTTCGTTGCTTGGTATGGGGTGAGGTCTCGTGTTCAAGGCTCACCAACAACCTCTTGGAGATGGCTGCCTATTAATTAGGTGGAGCTACCAAGGATGGGTTGAGACGTATGGACAGCGACTCATGGCAACAGTAGACACTGGTAATGGCTGGCCTGGGCTCGGAGCCACTAGTGGGCCGTCTGTGAACCATGTAGTGGGCTGGTCCAAAATGGTGACCATTTAGTTGGAACCAAGCGCCTTTTGGAAATTCCGATTACCATTTAGGGTAAGGAGTTCGAGGCAGATTTAATTTGATTAGCCATGGTTCCATACGATAATTTCTCGGTATGGATTTGTTGACGCGTCATGGGGCGGTCATCGATTTAGTTCAAGGACTGTGACGGTGTCATCTGGGGGCCAGTGTGTGTGCAATTTAAGGGTCGGAATGACGCTGATAACGGCATGCTCATCAATGTGATGGCTGCGTTTAAGCTACTTCGACAAGGTTGTGTTGGGTACCTTTGCCACCTGGATCCGCCCATGTAAGATGAACCATCAATTCTTGATATTCCTGTGATTAGTGAATTTTCGGATGTCTTCTCAAAAGATATTCTCGGTTAACCCGTAGCGTGACGTGGAGTTTATAATTGATTCTGAGCCTGGTACCGCGCCGATTTTCGAGGCACCGTATCGGATGGCTCCTGATTGAGATGCAAGAGTTGAAGAAGCAACTCGAAAATTTTCTTGACAAGACCGAGTGCATCGCCTCGAAGGGTGCCCCGGTTATGAATTGTCAAAAAGAAAGATGGATCGTTTCGACTTCGTTTCGACTATTGTGAGTTGAATAAAGTCACGATCAAGAATAAATATCCGTTGTTAAGGATAGATGATCTGTTGGATCAATTGCATGGAGCAAAAGTCTTTTCCAAAATCGATCTGAGGTTTGGTTACTACCAACTCAGGACTCGTAAGGAAGTGGCTTTCTTAAGTCGCGTGATCAGTAAGGATGGGGTTATGGTGGTCCCCAAAAGATCGAAGCGGTAACTATTTGGAAGCGGCCTCAGGTTGTGAATGGGGTGCGCAGTTTTCTAGGACTTGCTGGATGCTACAGACGGTTCGTGGAGGGATTTTCTAAGATCGCTCTACCTATGATCAGTCTGCTCCGCAAGGTTCATAAGAAGTTTGTCTGGATGACAAGTGCGAGGCCAGTTTTCAAGAAGTTGAAACAGTGTCTGACCTCTGCACCAGTTTTGGCGTTGCCGGAAGAAAATGTTGATTATGTGGTCTATAATGATGCTTCGAAGAGTAGGTTGGGTTGTGTCTTGATGCAGAGAGGCAAGGTTATTGCATACGCATCTAGACAATTAAAAACCTATGAAGCAAACTATCTGACACATGATCTAGAACTTGCAGTAATAGTGTTTGCATTGGGAAACTGAGACGGATATGCTTAGACGCTTTCCCGAGTTGTTTTCGGCCTAGAATAATCAAGTTTCGGGGTCGAAACTTCTTTTAAGGGGGAAGTAATGTAATATCCCTCATTTTATAAGGATATTTTGGAATTTTTCCAACTCCCGTATTACTAGACGGATTAAATTCAGAGAAGATCGGACATTCTGTAATATGTTTGAGCTCTGTAAATTTTTTTGAGTAATATAAAATACAGTTGAAGTATTTTCGGGGTTAATTTGTCGTTAGTGTAAGAATATATTTAACCCGGAGTTAAGAAATTTAACCCAAGGTGAATCGGATAAGACGAAAGCATTTTAGCCTTCACCGCACCCCGCGGCAGGACTCCACCGCACCCGCGGCAAGGGCCAGAAAACAGGGGTCGTCGTCTTCGCGATAAGGCCGGTCTGACACGGCCGTTTGAGCAGCCAAGTGGGCTCTTTTCCTTGTCCCCTTGTTCCCGGTTGTCCCCTTGCTTGTTCCCTTTGAGGAAACTCGGATTTGGACTATAAAAGGGGTCGGATCAGAGGATGAAGAAGCTCTTCATCTCCTTCCCCTGTCTCCTCTGTTTTTCCCTCTGAAATTCGCCATTGTTGAGCTGTTCCGAGCTCCCTTCGAGTGCTTTCTTGAGTTGAGAAGGGTACCTTAAGTGGTATTATAAGGTCTAAGGTGTTGGGAGATCGAACCATAGACAAATCAAAGCATACAAGCGATTTGGGTAAGATTTTCTCCATTGAAGCTGTCGCGAGAAGCTCGCCACTGTCTGTCCACCGCACATGCGGCAAGCTCCCACCGCACCCGCGGCGAGCCTTGTCCGAGTGTGTGTTCGTGGGTGCCTGGCTTTGGGCGAGGCTCGATTCCTTTGATTCTTTTCCTATTCTTTTAGATTTAATTATGTGGATATTGAATCTAACTTAGGATCTCGTTTGGGTCATTTCTTAGGGATTTATTATCCAAGATCTGTCCCAGTTTCAGATCCAAGAACTCGTTGTCTCTAAGCTTTGCTTAAGCTTCTGCGGATCTAAGGCAAGTGGCGGTTCGCTCTTGCTCATCATTCCATATTTCAATTAATTATCAATTGTTTAGTTGTTAATTAATTTGGGATGATTTACTGTTTGCGTTGGGAACAGTTTTGTTAAATGATATGATTAAAAAGATGATATTATAATAGGTTGTATATCTGTTAGAACAACGCTATTATATATGTGAATAAAACATGATATTATACTAGGTTGTATTCTGTTAGAACAACGCTAGTATAAATATATGTTTTTGATGTTGGCCTTGATGGTTGTGATGTGGATTATTACTGTGTTGAACTGTTTAGTTAGCACGAGTATTCGTAGGAACGCTATGTACCTTGTGGGGGGTTAGATGTTTCTTTATAACTAGTACTTGGTGGATTCTTCCCCAGTACTCTCTCAGGTCATGACCATGCCCTTACTCAGGGTGGTGCACTTAGCTAGTGCCAAATCTTTTGGGATTTATTCCCTCTGGTATCTCTTGTGAGGAGATCCGATATCTCTTGTGAGGAGATTCGATATCTCTTGTGGGGAGATTTAAAAGCTTATAACGTGATGATTGTGTGTGATTAATTAATGTTCCCCAACATTTGTCATGCTTCCTTTAAGGCTCATTTCATTTGGAGTCTTCTTTTGGGATTGATTGCTGTGAGACTCGATCTCCAGAATCTTCTCTTTATCATGCCTTTTCTCGTATTCAGTAGAAGTATGGTGGTTGACTATCGCCATCGGTTTTGATTCGAGAAGCGATGAGTCTAACCTAATACGACTTCTTCGAACCACTCTGCTTTGTACCCTTGCGTAGTCTTTCATTAGACTAACCAACCGATATTATTCCCTTGCATGGTTGGCTGGTGTCATCCGTCTGATTCGGCACATCAGATAAATTGAGGATCCGAGAAGGATAGAACGACTATGAAGATGAACGGTATTTTGACAAGTTATTTTGTCGCTTTGTTTACAAGACTTCCGCTGTGTTAAATATGTTTTGCTTAAAGACTTCCGCAGTAATGACTCTGATTTTGTATTTTAAAAGTGCTTGGAATCATGTTGAAATTCCGAGACGTTGGTTTTAATAAAAGTTGTAATATTTGGTATTATAACTGTGGTTTGATTATTTATATCAACTGGAAAAGTCTTGGATGACATCGGACAGTACGTCTGAGGTCACTGGCGGTAATACTTTCAAAGGTGGAAATTTGGGGGTGTTACAAATGGTATGGTTAATGATACAATGAATGCACTAACCGAAATCTTGGTTAACCAAAGTCCGGTTAACCAAAACCTCGGTTAACCGCCCATGCTCGCCCTTCCAGGACTTCCCGATGCCTGTACTCAACTCATTTCTTCCTTAACCTAGTTATGATCTTTTTCTATCCTTAAGCTTCTCTCAAACTGAATTTGTCTCTATGTCTTTTCCAGCGAAAGTTGAGATCTGAAAATTGAGATCGATGAGCAAATGAAATCTGACCGGCGAGCAGTGGAAAGGAGACCCAGCGTTGACGGATCTAGACCGACGCCAAATCTTAACAAAGAGAAGCAGTCCAGACGAATCCTCTTTAGTTATGCTTCATACAACCTCGTATTGCTTATTAGTGCAACTCTTGCAAGTATAATTGAGTTAAAGCTTGATAAATTAGAATTGTCTTACAATAATTTTAGTGGGTTGCTACCAAATTTTGAGGGAAGTAAATTTGGTGTGGATGCTTTTGAGGGAAATAGCCTTGCCTTGTGTCGGTACTCTTCGAGGAGTTGCAACACAAGTTCTGGTTTGAGCCCGGGGATGATTGCTGGCATCGTTGTCGATTTGATGATTACGGTGGTGGTTGCTGCGTCATTGGTGATTGGGTATATGCAAAATAAGAGGAAGAGTAAGGAAGAAAATGAAGAGGAAATGGAGGACGGCTGATGAGTCCCAGTACTTGACCACCAAGACGCCGGCGCATCAATGCCACGACACTCAAGCATCGACAATACTTCGATTCCAAGGCATTTATGTGCACGTCTATATCCAAGCCTTATGGCTTTTATCCCCTTTCCCCTTTTGTTAATTATGCATGTATTTATCTTCTATGTTGGGTGTGGACCCATTTGCATATGGGCTCCTAGTCCTTCTAAAACCCTAGAGTATTTAAGCCTCTCTTTGGCTTCCTTGTTCATTTGGTTGAAGATTATAGAAGTGGAATATTTCCCTTAGGTTGAGTATATCTCCTTAAGGCCTCCACTTACTTCTATCAACCCAAGCATTCAAATCTCTCCTTCTTCCTCTCAATCTCACATTCTCTCAAGCAAATCAATCAAACACGTTAGATCTAAAGTCACTCTCACCAAGAACCTCCAAGGGAGGCTCCCTTGGCTCCCTCGGCGCTTCCATCTTCCTCTCGGCCGTGAACCTCTTACAAGCTCCATTGGAGGGCTAGCAAGCTCAAGAAGGAAGGAGAAGTCTAGCTTGGCCACGATCTAGCTCACTTGGGAAGAAGAACCTCCTCTTGGGGGTTTGATTCTCATCAATTGGTATCAGAGCACAAATGCCTTGGAATCGAAGCATTGTCGATGCTTGAGTGTCGTGGCATTGATGCGCCGACGTCTTGGTGGTCAAGTACCGTGAACATAAATGCCTTCGAATCGAAGCATTGTCGATGCTTGAGTGTCGTGACATTGATGCGCCGGCGTCTTGGTGGTCAAGTACCATGACTCATCACTCTCCCCTTCTTAGCTTCGAAGCGTCCTCGCTTCGACGGTGTGGGAAGTCCGTGAGATGGAGGGAGTCTGGTGGCGCGTCTCCCCTTCTTAAAGGTGAAGGTGGAGTGAGGGAGACCACCACTAACAAAATGAGGCACAACCATACAAGAACCATTGTCGGGCGGCTCCTTAGGCACACCTACATGAGACGGCTCATGGGCGAGCCACATGCGCGGGTCCGGTGCCGGCAGCATGCATAGGAACGGAACATCGGGGCTGGTGGGCATAAGGGCCGGGGCCAGTGGGGGCGCAGGCATCGGGGCCGGAGGGGGCGTGCACCGGGGCCGGTGGGGGCGCATGCACCGGGGCCGGTGGGGGCACATGCACCGGGGCCGGCGGAGGCTCGGCCACCGCAGCTGACGGAGACTCGGGTACCAGGGCCGACGGGGGCGCGGGGTCCGGGGCCAATGGGGGCTTCGGCATCGGGGCCGGTGGAGGCGCGGGCACCCGGGCCGGCAAAAGCTTCGGCACCGGGGCCGGCGGGGGCATGTGCATCGGGGCCGGAGGGGGCACGGGTATCACAGCCGACGGAGGCTCGGGCACCGGGGCCGACGGGGGCACAGGGTCCGGGGCCGGTGGGGGCTTCGGCACCGGGGCCGGCGGAGGCGCGGGCTCCAGGGCCGGCGGAGGCGCGGGCACCCGAGCCGGCGAAAGCTTAGGCACCGTGGCCGACGAGGGCGTGGGCACCAGGGCCGGCAGAGGCGGCGGGGACTCGTGCACCGGGTTAGGCAGAGGCCCGAGCACCGAGGCCGGCGGCGGCTCAGGCGTCATGGCCGACGAAGGCACGGGCTCCGATACCGACGGAGGTGCGGGCACCGGAGGTGGCGGTGCCACAACCGTTGTGGGCGACGGAAAGGCGGCGGAGAGGCTCTCCACGCGATGCTCAAAGGCGGCCAACCGGGCGTTGTTGGGGGCCTCCTTCTCGCGGCTGCGCTCGGCCTCGACAATCTCGGCCAAGCGTTGCTCTAGTATGACCATCCGGGCGTCGGTGGCCTTGGCAATCTTCTTTTCTCAGTGGAGGGCGGCTAGGGCGGTGCACAAGGCCTCCGCGGTGGCTTCCTCATGGTGGGTGTTATCCTCCTTGACGCGGCTCTCCTTGGCAAGCCGCGCGGCAATCGACTCGGGGCAAAGTGTGGGCGATAGCCACTCCATATCATGGCCTTCGGTGCGGCGGTGAGCGCGTGGGGGCGACAGCCAGCCCGAATCAAGGCGGTCGAGCGGGTGTCGGGTCTGGCCTTGGGCGCGATCATGTCATCGATGGAGCACATCCTCCCAAGCCTCCTCGACAAAGGACTCTTCATAGGCTCCGTAGGCGCCTTTCTCGTCATAGTCTCCAAAGGATTCCACACGTCGAACTCGGTGAAACTATGAGCACAATGGCGGCGATCCTCGTAGCCGGCTGCGGGCCTAGGGGCGGCACGGGAATAAGAGCCTCCATACAAGGCCGTGGCGTAATGAGCTTGGCTTCGTGGGCGCCGGCCCGGTTACGGCCGAGGAGAATAAGACCAATATGGCTCGTCCATGGCGACTCACCTAGCACAAGCGAGAGGCAACCAAAGTAAAAAGTCCCAAGCAATGCATACTAATAAAGATTGAGCAAGCAAAACCGAGGCAATCAAGTAATGACACTTAAGGAGGAAGCATACGAACTGATGCCTAAGACAACAACCACACACAAAGGCAAAGGCTCAAACAATAGAGGCAAGGATGATAAGTGCAAGTGAATTGAGAATTTGAATGGGATCGTGGCACTTTCAATCGAATCCCCAATGATCATATAAGCTAATTAGTAAAAGCCAACTTGACACTTTGGATGAGGAGCTAAGGCAATATGGCCATTCGGCCCCTCTATGGGTCCAACAAGAAGCGAAGTGTAATGGCAAGGGACTAGAGGAATATGGGGAGGTAAGCTTAGGGGCCCAACTTGCCAAGTGAGGGTGAGAGAGCCTACCAAAGATATTGTGGCCCAACCGACAAGTCAATGAAATAGATGGACGACCCACTCCCTCTTGTTTTTTTTTTGTTTTTTGTTTTATTTCGGTACTGTTTTTTTTTTAATTGGGCCTTTTGCCTTTTCTTGGCCTCTTGACTTTCAAAAGGCTCTTTCTAACACAAGGGGAGTGGTGGCCGAAATTACAAGCTTCATGGGAATGGAACAAAACGTGGGGCCACAACAAAACAAGTTGGAAATGAAAGGTGGTGGCAAAAAGGGGGTGTTTTGTTTTGATTCTCCAAGTCCCTTTTGGGGGTGGAACAAGGAGGGAGACAATAATAAAAGGGAGGTGTCTTCTTGCCACTAATACTTCTACCACTATTGGAGTCCCCCACCAAGGAAGCTTCCTAGCCTTTTACCCATATACAAATCAGCCAAGGTACAACTTGTCTTTTACCTAATTAGGCTAAATGAGCCAAAAGGCACAAGAGGGAAAGTGAAAGTGGTCCCTTCCAAATTGGCCAATTCACAAGCAAGTGGAGGGAGATTCAAATTGCACAAACAAACACATGGCCGGCTGGGGGTATGGGCTGGGCGGCAGTAGGGGTGGTGATACGGTGGCAGGGGCGGTGGTCCGGTCGCCGGAGGTGGTGGTGGTGGTCGTCGGAAAACTATTTTTTTTTATTTTTGAGCTTGTTTTTGGGAGGGGAAGGCAAGGCAACTAAACTAAACACTAAGCTAGCAAGGAAATACCAAAAAAAGGCATGGAAATGAGAAAAAACTGAGCATGCAAAACTAAACACAAAGACATGAAGAAACAAGAAAACAATTCAAGCTAGCAAGGAAGGAAATGAGCAAAAATACATGGTTAACATGGGAAGTCAAAGGGAGGCTTAAATACTCTAGGGTTTTAGAAGGACTAGGAGCCTATATGCAAATGGGTCCACACACCCAATATAGAAGATAAATACATGCATAATTAACAAAAGGGGATAAAAGCCACAAGGCTTGGATATAGACGTGCACATAAATGCCTTGGAATCGAAGCATTGTCGATGCTTGAGTGTCGTGGCATTGATGCACCGGCGTCTTGGTGGTCAAGTACCGGGACTCATCACATCCAAGCCTTATGGCTTTTATCCCCTTTCCCTTTTTGTTAATTATGCATGTATTTATCTTCTATGTTGGGTGTGTGGACCCATTTGCATATGGGCTCCTAGTCCTTCTAAAACCCTAGAGTATTTAAGCATCCCTTTGGCTTCCTTGTTCATTTGGTTGAAGATTATAGAAGTGGAATATTTCCCTTAGGTTGAGTATATCTCCCTAAGGCCTCCACTTACTTCTATCAACCCAAGCATTCAAATCTCTCCTTCTTCCTCTCAATCTCACATTCTCTCAAGCAAATCAATCAAACATGTTAGATCCAAAGTCACTCTCACCAAGAACCTCCAAGGGAGGCTCCCTTGTCTCCCTTGGCGCTTCCATCTTTCTCTCGGCCATGAACCTCTTCCAAGCTCCATTGGAGGGCTAGCAAGCTCAAGTTGGAAGGAGAAGTCTAGCTTGGCCACGATCTAGCTCACTTGGGAAGAAGAACCTCCTCTTGGGGGTTTGATTCTCATCAATGGCAATGACGATGATGAAATTGGTGAAGGAAAGCTTCTTGGCCCCGTTTGGATCACCTTCATTATAAAACATAATTACATCATGAAAGGCTATTTGTTGAAAAACATTAATAAAATTGTAAGTGATTAATTATCAAGCATAATCTCTGTTTGGTTGACATTCATGTTTTATCTCCCAACCCCCTCTCTTCTCTTCATCGTTACTTTGTGAAATCCGGCACAACACCGCTCTTCCGCCGTGAAACTAGTCGGTTTCGCCGCCAACCACCGGTAATAACCTCTCTTTCTTGTTCTCTCCGTCTTTACCCTCTTTCCAAACCCAACGCCAATCGCCATCGTCACCCGTTTTGTCACCCCGTCACCGCCATCGCCAACTTACCCCTCAAATCCAGAAATCAAATGCCTCAGCTATGGCAACGCACAACGGAAGCATCGATCTGCCACCCACTTGTCGCCACCGTCACCTTTAGTCCCGGATCCACCACCTAAGTAACTCTATTTTGATACCTACTCTTGAAAATTTCAACCAATGTTTTAAAATTAACGGAAATTTCGCCCTGTACCCTCGAGGTATTGCGTAATTCGCGAAATACCCAAACGTTTGAACATTTTCGCATGGTACCCTTGAGATTTTGAATTTTTTTGCCAAATACCCTTTACGTTTGAAGCTGTTAAATTTTTGCCTCATCCGTTAACTTACAAAAAAAAAAAAAAGGCAAAAAGAAAAAGAAAGATTGGTTCCCATTTTCCTGTTTGCCAAATTCTCTTGTCTCAAGGAGAATCCAGGGAGCTTCGCCGGCGAGATTGCTCCACCGCTTGCGGCACTGGACGGGGCCACGGTTGACCCCGTGGCGGCGGCAGTAGGAGGAGACAGAGGCCCATTTGGGCTTGGGCTCGTCCACCGCGGAAGGCGAGGGGTTTTGTTGCCGCCTTCTCCTCCGCCGTTTACCCCAACCCCACAAGAGAGGCTCAATTCTTCGTCCTCTACCTCCTCCTCTCCTCGCCGGAGCACTGGCGTCTCTCTCCCACCTCAAGCTCGTCCGATGGCACCAGCGGCCGCCGGGCCCTGCCGGTTCTGATCTCCCTCCCCTTGTTCGAAAGATTCCACCACCACGGTCGTAGCCTCGTCTCCCTTGACCACGGCCGTAGCTCTCATCAATGGCGGACGAGAGCTAATGGCGAATTCCCCTATCGGTTTCAAGATCTCCTCTTCCTCTCCGCCGCCTTCTTCTACATCGGTCTTCACTGGTCTGACTCCTACCCTCAGCTCATCTTCTTTAACCCCACTGCCTCTTCTTCCTCCGTCTCCCTCTCCCCCAATTTCCACCGCCAATTCAACCTCTCCCTTCTCCTCCCCAAATCCTCCTCCCTCGATCCAATCGAATCTCCCTCCGCCACACCTCCTCCGGCTCCCGTTCCTCCCCCTCCGCCGCCTCCGCCACCGCCGGAGTTGAAGAGGTTCGGAATCGTCGACGAGAATGGGGTGATTACTAACAATTTCGAGATCGGGACGTTCGATCCAGATTTGGGGGAGAATTGGGGATAATTGTGCATATACTGATAACGACATTTTTTTTCTTTTTTTTTTGAATTAACGGAGTAACTAACGGAGTATATCAATGAGGGTATTTAGCAAAAAAATTAATAAACTTAAGGGTACCACACACAATATACCATACCTCTGGGCATTTCGCGAATTACGCAAAATCTCGAAGGTATCGGGCGAAATTTCCGTAAAATTAATATTGTTCGATGTCAAGCTACAATGAAATTCGGATTTACAAATTCGAAATTAGGTGGTTTACTTGGTAAGACCAATTGGAATGATATCGTTGATTTAATTTTAAAGGTCTTCGATGGTAACAACAGTGGTGAATTTGTTTGGTTGAGGTAAGGAAAACTCTAGAACATGGTGGAGTATCATCTGGGGAGTGAGAAGCACATAAGAAAATTTCTTTTTTTTTCATCCTTATACATTATGGAATTAAAAAAAGACAATTAAATTATCTTTTGTAGCCAAACAAAGTTTGTAAACAGTGGTTCTTATAAATCATAATCAATGTTTTATAAAACATAAAATGTGAATCCAAACGGAACCCTTATGTTTCAGGGATGTGAGAATTTGACATTAGAAGATGTTTTGAATACTACTGGACAGGTTATGGAGAAGACGTGCTATGGGACTTCTTACAAAGTAAAGCTAGTGGATGGAGGAACTATCTCTTTGATATTGTTGAGGGAAGGAAGTTGCAAGAACAAGAGGTCATGCTTGCTCGTGGCTAAGCAATTGGGACACGCGCGACATGAGAATTTGCTTCCTTTCAGAGCTTTTTATCAAGGAAAGAGAGGATAGAAGTTGCTCATATATGACTACCTTCCACCCGGAACTCTTGATGAGCTTCTACATGGTAAGTTCTATTATCTATCATGTCAGTAAATTGTTGTTGCTGCTATCTCCTTTGTTCATCTTAGAATTTTGTTTATGTTATTTTTATCAATCTTATGTGTTACGAATGTGATGCGTTCCTGCCTTCGAATGCCGGATCGAGATCTTGGTGGTGAGTCGCGCGTGTCGATTTCAATGGGGAATGGATGGAACACGGGTTTGTCTCTTCACGCGAGCAAGGGAGCGCGTTGATTGGTGGTGACTCGAGGGGCGAGCGAAGCCGTAGCGTCGGCAGCGGAGGGGAATAGACTCGAGGAATTCGAGTAGTGGTGGTCGTAGCATCGGCGGCGGAGGAAGGAGATGAGAAGAGAGACTTTGGGGGTGACGTCGATCTAAGGTTGGAGGCAAAAAGGCTCTCGACAAAAGCTTAGATTAAAATTGACGTAACCTAGTACAGAAGGCTGAGGTAGCCTTTTATAGGAGTTAGCGGGACTCGGATGGGCCGAGTCTCGCTTAATGGGCTGGACCACGCGGCACGCGTGGAACACACACCCAAAAGAAAAACACTGGAAATATTAATGTTCTAAAATTACAAAGCAATCAAAGATCGCGTTCAATGATGGTGGAGAGGATCTTGATAGAAAATGCGTTCTCTGGACTTGGCTGGAGGCTTCTGAGGGAGAACGCGGTCTCTTGCGTCCCTTGGCTAGCGACGACGTGCATAATCAATGATTGTGTCGCATTTGCGATGGCTTTGGCACGCGATCTGGTTATAGGGCCGTGTGAGCGAATGCTCATAGCTTCCTCTTCCTCCGTTGCAGTCATGGTGGGTAGGAGCGCATCACCCTCCCCCACTTGGCTGTGAAGCATCCCCGCTTCACCATCATCGAACTCTGGCTCCACATAAGGCTCCAAGTCGGCGACATTGAAGGTCGCGTGGACACCGTAGTCTGGTGGCAACTCGAGCTCATAGGCGTTGTTGCCAATGGCCTTCACAACACGGAAAGGACCATCATTGCGTTGGGCCAGTTTTGATTTGCGCTTGGCTGGAAAATGGAATTTCCGAAGATGCACCCACACCAAGTCTCCTGGGGAAAAGATAACACGACGGCGGCCACGGTTGTGCTGTGTGGCATATTGAGTGGTGCGATGTTCCAGCTGCTCTCGCGTTCGCTGATGTAGTTCCTGGATCATCGCGGCGCGGTTGGCCGCGCCACTGTGCTCATTGTCCTTCAACGGCCGCGATAGCATGTCGAGTGGTGTCAAAGGGTTTCTTCCATAGATGGCCTCGAACGGGGTGAGCTTGGTCGCGGAGTGCCTGGACCTGTTGTAAGAAAACTCAACAATAGCAAGTAAGTCTTCCCAACGCTTGGGGTTGGATTTGAGCATGGTCCTAAGGAGGGTTCCTAGGGTTCGATTGGTGACCTCTGTTTGGCCATCGGTTTGGGGGTGATAGCTAGTGAAAAACAAAAGTTTTGTACCCAACTTTCCCCAAAGTGTCCTCCAAAATGTCCCCACAAATTTGGTGTCGCGATCACTCACAATAGACCTAGGGACCCCGTGCAAACGGACCACATTGTCAAAGAACAACGCAGCGATTTCACTAGCAGTATTGGTGGTCTTACACGCGATGAAATGTGCCATTTTGGAAAACCTATCCATAACAACAAAGATGGAGTCCTTACCCCTACGAGAGAGAGGCAAACCTATGATGAAGTCCATGGACAAATCTTCCCAAGGGCCTAGTGGGATGGACAACGGCATGTAGAGACCATATGGATTGGAACTAGACTTTGCGCGTTGACATGTGACACAAGCCTTACAATAACGCGTCACCTGAGTAGTCATGCGTGGCTAAAAGAAATGCTCGCGAAGGGCAGCTAGTGTTTTGGTAACCCCAAAATGACCGCGTCCTTCATGAACTTCTTGAAGGAGGAGCTTCCTAATGGGTGAGCTAGGAATGTAGAGGCGACCTGCCTTGTAAAGGTACCCCTCATGTAAAAATAATGTCTCAAACTCGCGGTCCCTAAGGCATTGTTCAACAATTGGCTTAAAGAATGGATCAGTGAGATATAAATCCTTAATCAACGCGAAGCCAATGAGTTTAGTTTGAAAATAAGTAAGGAGGATATACCTATGAGAAAGGACATCGGCGACCACATTCTCCTTACCTTTCTTGTGCACAACGACGTAGGGGAACGTCTCCATGGATTCTACCCAACGAGCATGGCGGCAGCTGAGGTGGGCTTGACTCTTCAGATAGTTAATGGCCACGTGGTCCGAGTGGATAACGAACTCGCATGGCCAGAGATAGTGTTGCCATGTCTTTAGCACGCGGACAAGAGCGTAGAGCTCCTTGTCGTAGGTGGGGTAATTCAAAGTTGTCCATGTGAGCTTCTCGCTGAAGAACGCGATGGGCTTTTTTTCCTGTTGTAGGACTCCACCAATGCCCACATTTGACGCGTCACACTCGATTTCAAAGTGCTTGTTGAAGTCTGGGAGTTGGAGTAGTGGCGCGTTGCACAAGGCTTCTTTCAACGTGTTGAACGCTTGTTCGTGGTGATCCGTCCAATTCACCGCGGCGCCTTTCTTTGTGAGCTCATGGAGAGGCACGGCTATGGAGCTGAAGTCGCAAACAAATCTCCTGTAGAAACCCGCCAACCCAAGGAAGCTTCTAACCATTGTTGGAATGGAAGGTGTGGGCCAATCCTGGATGGCTTTCACCTTGTCTTCATCCACGCGTAGCCCATCTTTGGAGACCACGTAGCCCAGAAAGTTTGTGGTGTCAGAAGAAAAGCGATACTTGCCAAGGTTGGCATACAAGTGCTCGCGTCTCAAGCACTCTAACACAAGCCTAAGGTGATGTACATGGTCATCTAGACTACGCGAATACACCAAAATGTCATCAAAGTACACTACAACAAATTTGCCCAGAAATTCTCTCAAAACATGGTTCATGAGCCTCATGAACGTGCTTGGTGCGTTTGTGAGACCAAATGGCATGACTAGCCATTCATAGAGCCCATATTTTGTCTTGAACGCGGTCTTTCACTCATCACCCTCTTTCATGCGAATCTAGTGATAGCCTCTCTTCAAGTCAATTTTTGTGAAGTGGATCGCGCCGTGGAGCTCATCTAGCATGTCGTCTAGGCGCGAGATTGGGTGCCTGTACTTCACTGTAATCTAATTGATGGCGCGGCAGTCGACACACATACGCCATGGTCCATCTTTTTTTGGCACTAGGATCACGGGGACCGCGCAAGGGCTTAAAGATTCCCTTATGTAGCCGCGATTCAGAAGTTCGTGCACTTGGCGCTGTAACTCCTTGGTTTCCTCTGGTCCAACGCGATAAGCAGCGCGATTTGGCAGAGAGGCACCAGGAACCAAATCAATTTGGTGCTCAATGCCTCATAATGGGGGAAGGCCTTGTGGAAGCTCCTCTGGAAAGATGTCTGTGAACTCCTCTAGCAACTAGGCGATCGCGCAAGGCAAAGCTTCGGGGTTGGGGTTCTCCGACATGCAAGGCATTGGCACCAATAGGAAACATGGTGCCTTGCCGCTCAAAGTGGCAGTGAGGTCGCTTGGCCGGCCAGAAGCAGTCTGTGCTCACAGGTGCCTTTCAACTTGGTGCTTGTGGGCGCGGTTTTTGGACCTTCCTTGCAACACGTTCGATCATTAGGCGCGTTGTCGCTCAAAGCGACTTTGTGCCCTATGGAGGAACGCGAGCTCCTGGTACTGGTGTCCGAAATGGCGGAGTTCCTATTTTCTTGTTTGGAACGCGTCGGCTTTGACGCGGTCTTTGTTGCTTCCATAGCCTTTTGTCTATCACGCTCAACCTGATCCTGTAAAATCTCATGAGGAGACATAGGTAAGAGCGTGATGCGTTTCCCGTGATAAGTAAACACATAAGTGTTTAAATAGCCATCGTGAAGAACGCCTCTGTCGAATTGCCATGGACGCCCCAACAAAAGATGTGTGGCGTCCATTGCAATGACATCACAAAGGACTGAATCTGAATACTGGCCTATGCAAAAAGAAATAATGCATTGTCGAGTTACAGTGTTACCAGAGCTCGATGAAATCCACTGTAGGCCATAGGGTTGTGGGTGAGGAGTGGTTGGCAAGTTGAAATGGTTGACCACCTTTTCATTGATGATAATGCACCAGCTGCCTCCATCGATGATGACACTCAAGGATGATGTCTTGACTTTGCAATGCGTGTGGAAGAGGTTCTCGCGTTGGTCGACAAGTGTGGCTTCCTTGACAGTGAGGAGACGGCGCATGACAAGGCTCAGAGTTGTGCCATCATGTAGCGCGGTGGCTTCACAAGTGTAAGCCTCCTCGTTGTCATCTTCGAATCCTTCCTCGATGGTCTCAAGGGCCGTGTCCTCCTCCTCATAAGATTCATATCCCGCGGTAATGCTGGAGAAGAGGACCTTTTTGTTGTTTGGGCAATCTCTCTTGTAGTGCCCTCATCCTTCACACTTGAAACACTCTAAATCACGCACACGCTCAGTACCTGGAGATGTGCCTTTTGTAGGTGTCACGCGTGGAGCATTGCTGGTAGATGTTGCGGTCTTCCCCTATCGGCTTTGATTTGACGCAGTGATTCCTGTGGGTAGACCGCGCACATTAGTAGTATGGGATGGACTAGAGTTAGAATCATACCTTCTTTGACCCGGGGTTTGCCAAGAGGATTGTCGGCGACGCGATTGTTGGTTGTGTATCTGCATCGCAGTGTGAGTCAAGGTATTCAGATCCTTGATTGGCAATATCTCGAGTTGGTCACGTATGGACACATTCAAGCCACTCAGAAACTTTGTCCGCAGTGTGGACAGGGCAACACTGATACTGGCCTTGTAGTACATGTCTTCCAGTTGAGAGAAAAACTCCAGAGGCATTTTGGACCCTTGTCGCGCCATTGCGTTCTCCATTCGCATCTGATTTCTATAGTCCATTGGCACGTACTTCCATGTCATGACATAGACAAGCTGGTGCCACTCCGTGATGGGAGCAAGGTGTCGACGAACGCGGTCGTCCACAAACCTGTGGTACCAAACGCGTGCAGCGCCTCGGAAGTGTAGCGTTGCCGCGTCAACATGCTCTTTTGGGGGGATGCGGCAATATCGCAAAGTATACTATGTAGCCTGCACCCACTCAAGAAACACAACGGGATCATATTCACCAAAGAAATGCTCAATTTTAACTTTTACCTCGTGGCGGCTAAGCCTTGGTGTGTGTTGAGCGGGTTGTGGCCTATAAGCGCATGATGCAGCTTCTTGAGCGCGATGATGAGAACGACGAGCTTGGCGAACCTGGATATCTTCAGCGACGAAGTCCCCAGGTGGCGCGTTGTACTCAGCGCGTCCTTGTCGTCGTCGTTGAACAAGGGCATCGTGTTGTCGACGAAAGTCACGCACCATTTCTTCGTGGAGGTGGCCACGATTTTCACGCGTATTGTCGCCGGGAATGCGATGATGTTGTCCTACTGGCTGGAGTGGGGGTGGAATCCAATCCGCGGGCCTATCTTGGAGTTTAATGGGGTCACCAAGTGGAGGATGAAAAGAGCCTGGATTGATTAACCCCGCGTCCTCCATCTCCTCGTCGTCGAACTCATTGAAGTCATCATGGATAGTCGGCGTCGTCGATCCATAGCCATCGGAGCCATAACGCGGTGTGCGTGCGCTTTGATGGCCAAGGTGGTCGTTACCGTCGAATGGCACTGGGGTGTGATCATGGCGATGCTGACGCGGCTCAACGTCTGTGGCACGATAGGATCTACGCGGCAAACCTGAGTCGCGTTCATCTCGTCGTGCGTGGCCGGCAAGAGGTGCTGAGGCATTCTCGCGGCGGCGTCTTGTTCCTCTGGCTTCATACCTGTCATGGAAGTCAAAGGGTTCAGAGTACTCACTATGGGAATTATTGTCGCGGTCGGAGCCGCTGTCGTAGCCGACTGGTGTTGCTTGCGATGCGTAGCGTTCGCGATGCGACACATAGCCTTGGCGGCTTTCGATCACAGATTGTATCCTTTGAAGTCATGGTTGCAAGTTTGAGGTGGAGAGCATCAATCCTTTGCCCTTGTCCACACGTTGTTGACTTGGCCCGACTTCAGTGGGACGCGGCGCGCCTAGGGTGTCCATGGGGACCATCATAGTTGGTATGGGGAGCACCGACGCAGTGCGTTGCATGGCCTGTAATTGAGTAACTTGGCCCCTGAGTTCTTGTATCTCGCGTTGTTCATCCAAGAGCTCCAGAATGGGGTCTTGTTGAGGAGGATTGGCGAGAGGGACAACTTCATGTTGGGCAATGTTTTGCTGTGGTGGGTGGTTGTTGCCATCTCCTTGGATATTACCACCGGTGGGTGCCGTGAGGCTACCTATCACAATATGGCCCGACATCGCGAGTAAAAACGAACAAAAGCAACAAAACCAGAAAGCAAGCGAGCAACTAGCAAGTAACAATGTCCACGTAGGAAGGCAAGGTCCTTTGGCCGTGAGGGCGGCTTAAGGCAAGCAAAACAAGTGTGATATGCAAGCACAAAAGCAAACGAAACCAAAAGAATGAAGTCCTAACCTCTTGCGTAGACAACACGAACACACAAGACAAACCTTCAAGTGTAACTCTAGACGGTGGAGAGGTGAAGAAGATGAGCCTAGCCGAGAGGAGGAAAGAATGTTGCCTTATTTTGGCATTCCTTTTTTTTTTTTAAATAAGTCGCGTTTTTTTTTTTTTTAATTCGACTTGACTTTTGAAATTTGAATTTCAAATCCGAATCTTAGTCTTTGACTTTTGATTGATATCGGATAAGATTTGCATTAAACAAAATAAAATAAAACGGCTAAGTAACAATCAAGAAAGAAATCGCGAGATTTACGCGATAGGAGAGAGAAGATTTGATGGAGATTTGTAACGGCCTCACAAGAAGATATGCAAGATATGTTAGCGAAATTTAAGCAATTAATTAAGGAAATCAATCAATTAATTACGCGGATTTCATGCAAAACAAATCACACAATTTTCGCGCGGGGATCAAGCAATTAATCGGCCAAGAGATTCTCTTGTGAAAACCGAATGGACTAGCATGTGTTTCAAGGTTTTTTTTTATTTGTAACAATCGCGGAAGCAAGTATGATGGGAAAGAAAAAAAAATCGTGAACAATTGAGAACTTGACAAGCGACTTACAAGATCAAAGGCTCTGATGCCAGTTGATGCGTTCTTGCCTTCGAATGTCGGATCGAGATCTTGGTGGTGAGTCGCGCGTGTCGATTTCAATGGGGAATGGATGGAACGCAGGGTTGTCTCTTCACGCGAGCAAGGGAGCGCGTTGATTGGTGGTGGCTCAAGGGGCGAGCGAAGCCGTTGCGTTGGCAACAGAGGGGAATAGACTCGAGGAATTCGAGTAGTGGTGGCCGTAGCGTCGGCGGCGGAGGAAGGAGATGAGAAGAGAGACTTTGGGGGTGACGTCGATCTAAGGTTGGAGGCAAAAAGGCTCTCGACAAAAGCTTAGATTAAAATTGACGTAACCTAGTACAGAAGGCTGAGGTAGCCTTTTATAGGAGTTAGCGGGACTCGGATGGGCCGAGTCTCGCTTAATGGGCTGGCCCATGCGGCACGCGTGGAACACACACCCAAAAGAAAAACACTGAAAATATTAATGTTCTAAAATTACAAAGCAATCAAAGATCGCGTTCAATGATGGTGGAGAGGATCTCGATAGAGAACGCGTTCTCTGGACTTGGCTGGAGGCTTCTGAGGGAGAACGCGGTCTCTTGCGTCCCTTGGCTAGCGACGACGCGCATAATCAATGATTGTGTCGCGTTGGCGATGACTTTGGCACGCGATCTGGTTATAGGGCCGTGTGAGGGAATGCTCATAGCTTCCTCTTCATCTGTTGCAGTCATGGTGGATAGGAGCGCATCAGAATGCAGTTTAGGTACTAGAGGTCACTTATCTGTTTTTCTTGATATAAGGATCTAACAGGAATGGATTAAAATTTTCGGTCTTTTATTCGCTCATCTTAGATTAAACTAAGCTAGATTCAGCAAACCACATTCGGTGTGGTGCTATCAGTTTGGAGCAACATTTTCACTTCACTTTAGTTGTACATTGTTCAAAAGATTTGCACTGGAGTGTGAAATTTGGAAAGAAATGAAGGTGAATAAATTTTTAATCTATAAGAAACTTTGCCCAAAATTGTTAGCCCTTGTGTAAAATTTTCATGCTTCTAGCAACAGAGATATGTTGTTGGTCAGTTCTTTGTATTCCATGTTTACCGGCATACAACAGAGACCGCTACTAAACACTCCACATCCTCAAGGTTTGTACATGTCAAATCTTCCATTGTCTCCGAGGAGCCTCCAACTCGAATTCAAGAATTTTCAATATGCAACGAAAAAGCTATTCAAATGTTGATGATGTGTACGCATTTTTATGACTCAGGCTGGAGTTCTATTTGCTTCAGGTGATTTCGGTCGGTGGTTGCGAGTAAGAACCGACACAAGTGTTTTTTGCTACTTCCTTCTGTTTTTCTTTTTGGCTTTGTAGTGAAGCATATTTTTCTTGGTCATTTTCTTCTTTTTGTTGGTTAGCAAATAATCCTATTTTTCTCGGTCATTGGAATTGTATTGCTCTACAAAAGACGCTTCCATAGACGTGATGGACAAGCTATGCTTCTCATCTGTCCACTCTATAGACATAGAATAGAATCCCTTCCAGTGACATCCTAGAAGAGCAATTAAACCAAGATTTCAGGGCTTCGAAAGGCTACATATTTAACTAATTTATACCTAAGAACGACATGTTAGACACTAAATTCCCCACAATATCAAGTTTCTCTACACGTAATTTAATATGAAATCAGGAAAACAGTAAAAGGAAAGGAATCCAACAATATAATTCCTCCAAATGCAAAACTTGAATACTTTATTTTGTTGTTTGAATGCTTGAGACCCTAAAACTTTATAATATCCTTTCTCTTTTTTTATTACAATTTATTACTATAGTTTAATATACCATTTAACTAAATTAAAATCTAGGAGTATAACGAAATTAGGAATATTTTTTACAATATCAAATCAAATCCTAAAACTTTAAAACATCATTTCTCTGTTTTTTTATTAAAATATTACTAAACTAAAATGTTGGAGTATACTGAATATAGTAATATTTTTTACAGAAATTGTATTTATGTAGTTTAACTTATGGTTTGTTCAAATTTATTAAAAACTTGATTTGTTACTATTTATTTTCATATTGACATAAAATAACATGATTTTACTTACTCGTGCATAGCACGGGAGACTACACTAGTTTTGGTATTTTAAATGACATCCTAGAGACATATTAGTATTTTAAAAAACCCCGGGGCCAAATTGGTATATTAAGTAAGCTCCGACGTACACATAAGCATTTTTGGTCACCGAATTTTAGATTTAATTAAATAAACCTGGTTTTTTCATTCTAATAAAATTAAATCCATTCAAATTTAACTTCAAACCCAACTTTCCCTTTCTTTTTCTCCTTTTTTGTTTCCATCTTTCCCTTTTCTTCTCTGCGTGAAATAGGAACAAAGATTTGATTTAGAGGAGGTGTTACAAATAGTGCAAAAGAGCTTGAACATTCAGATTCCTACAACGAATAATTGGATCATTGAAATCTTTGTTGGATTATCTTCATGTGTAATGGTTGCCAATGCCTCCTTGTTTTGCACTCGCTGAATATTGATGCAGTGTTCTTTAGCATTGCTTTCATAATTTCATTCATTCAGTTTCCCTAGATTTGATCATGAGTCTGCTTTGAAATGAAATGCACAGTTGCAATGCAAAACCTGGAACTTGGTTGTGGATCTTCTAATCCTGCAATCTATAAACAACCTCAAGTCTCTTAACTTTTATTGATTTCAAGTTGTAACCGTATGAATTAGTTTATTATCAAGCTCTGATGAGAATGAAAATCTGAATCAAACAGAGAGTCCAGAGTTGTGAAAACTGCTGAATAACACACGTTATATGCTAAAAACCTGGTTTTTCTTTGTTCCCTCTAACTTAAATCTATGGTTCCTATTTCACTCTGAGAAGAAAAGGAAAAGATGGAAACACTGATAGGAGAAGAAGAGAGGATAAAATGGGTTTGGCCGTTTGGGGTTAAATTTTAATGGGTTTAATAAAATTGAAAAACCGGGTTCATTTGATTAAACCCAAAATCTGACGACAAAAAAATGTTTATTTGTCCGCCGGAGCTTACTTAAAATACCAATATGTCTCCTAAGTTTTATAAAATACTACTATGTCATTTAAAATACCAAAATGTCTTTTCGGCCAAATACTAATTACTAAGTTACTTTTCGGGAAATGTAATTCAATGAATTTTAATTTTAGAGATTTGGAAAAATATGTTCGGTTGAATTTTATAATGCGTAAATTAAAATGGGGGAAGTTGAGATTTTATATGCAAGTTGTACTCCACCCTTTTACTTTAGTTTTATATAGTAGATTAGACATCAATGCTTAGTTAGGTTTTAGTGATGTGACACGATGTGGAGCAGACATACGACAATAAATAACATAGCGCAATGTCAAAATGACAAGTGGTCTTAGTTAGGTTTTACTTTAGTATTATATAGTGGATTAGACATTAAGGCATCAAACCAATCATATAAATGAGTAACTTTGTAAATTTAAAAATATAAAAGGGTGACAAGTTAGTTAAAAGATATGATAATATGTAGTCGCTTAAAATTAATTAAATTAATTTTGAAATAATGTTGTTCCACAAACAATAAATATCTACTTAAATTTTTTGAGATATTTATATATTATTAATTAAAGCAACATTTCATTATCCTAGTATATATAATATATCATTTAGAAGAGATATTTATAATTAGACTGAATTTAAATATAGCAAAAAATCAAAATGAAAAAATGAATTTTGATTTGTATATTGTGTTGACAAATAAATATTAATTTAAAAAGATGCATGAATTTTGATATGGGTTTTAGTTTATTTGGTAAGTATTCGTTGTAGATATCGTATTTCTTAATCTTTGATTTTATCAGATATGTTTTATTTACTCTCTTTTTTACAGAAAGTTGTTATAGCCAAATCATTTGACATATCATACCGATTAGGTAAAATGAATAATAAGTTAGTAGTGTTAAAAAATATACGGGTTGATTAAGAACCATAAGCTCACATGGAGAGTTACGAAATTGAAAGGAAAAAAAAAATCATAAACCTGATATCCTAAAGTTGTAGATATTTTTCAATCTCATATCAAATATGTTTTAATTATTATTCTAAAAAAATAGCTATAACCAAAACTCACGATCTTCGATTTTCTATAACTTTTAATTTAATTTAAAATCATATATCCACAAATATGTAGAAATTACTTCGCGTCTTACCTCAATTTTCTATAAGTGCTATTTAACTTTGAATTGACCATTAATCTTTGTTGTTAAGATTTTTCAATATATGATCGTTAATTAGTCTCACTTTTTTTGCCAATTAGAAGGTCTAGAACCTTTACCGAGACAAACGTCGCGACGAACCAGGGATTCTAAGACGGTGACGTGGCAGAAGATGTGCAGATCGGCGCTCACCAGTGATTGATTTGTATCTTTGTAATTTATTTGTAATCTTTGTGATTGATTTGTATTTTAATTAGGAAAAGATTAATGCTAAATTTAGGATAAAAATCTTTGATATATAATTAAATTTATTTTAAAAAGTAAAAAAAGAAAAGAGAAAATGACATGTGATAGTGTTAATAAGGGAGTCTCATGTGGCGTAGTTGAAATTAAGTTTAGTATGTACATATATAGGCGTTTGGCAAGTGCTAGATTATATATTTATAATATTTTATTATTGGAACGATAACGTTCCCTCTAGTTTTGGTTTATTTTGTTCCTATGAGTTTTAAGTTGAATGAAAGAATTAGGAAAGAAAACCGAGAGAAAAAGCAAAATAGGGAAGTGAATGAACGACGAGCCAATAAAGAAACATTAGCGCTGAAAAAAACATAGTGTTGATACGCGCGTTATGAAGAAGAAAGAATAAAGGAAATAACGTAAAAGAACGAGGTGTTTACACAGGGATAACGCGTTGGAAAATTTTGAAAGATTTGCTAAATTTGGAAAGAAGATCTTAACGATTTATGAAGATGCAAGGCGCGAGAAAGAGAGAAGATTTAGCATATCTTAGGATATTTTATCTTTGGAAAAAATGATTATAATATTGTATGTATGAGATTAGATAAGATTTTGTTAGTTACCATAGTTAGCATTTTGTGAGCTGCTAGGTTAATTAATGGGCCGTCATCTATGACTATATATACTAATGTAGCATATCTTAGAGAAGGTAACGCAGAACACAACTACAAGCATTCCAAGGTGATAGAGATAGAGATATACAAGGTACGAACTGTGTGTGAAGTACTTTGTGAGGGTTTATTGTGTTCTTGTGATTTTAGGTTGTTGCACTTGCTAGAAGTCTATGATTTGTATGAAACTAGGTTGAGAGAAGATTTGCATGATTGTAAAACCTGATTAATAATACAAGTAAACATTCGAAATCCTACTAGGGTAAAACCTAGAGGTAAAGGTTTTTCTCAAGACAAATATTTGGTTGATTGAGTTTTCCTCAACAAGGAACTGAGTTGTTGTTACTTGTTTGAAATAATAATTCCATTGATCAGGGAACAGTTGTGTCGTTTCTTGACTAACACACTACGATTCAACAATTGGTATCAAAGCACGGATGAACTCCATGAAGAGAGGTAACAATTTTGTTCCTATGAGTTTCAGGTTGAATGAAAGAATTAGGGAACAATGAAAACCAAGAGAAGAAGTAAAACAGAGAAGTGAAGGAACGACGAGTCAACAAAGGAATAACGACACTGGAAAAAAAAAGAGTGATGATATGTGCGTTGTGAAGAAGAAAGAATAAAGGGAACAACGTAAGGGAATGATGCGTTTACGCATAGATAACACGCTGAGAACTTTTGAAGGATTTGCTAAATTTGGAAAGAAGATCTTAACGATTTCTTAAGCTGCAAGGCGCGAGAAAGATAGAAGATTTAGCATATCTTAGGATATTTTATCTTTTGAAAAAATGATTATTATATTGTATGTATGAGATTAGATAAGAGTTTGTTAGTTACATTAGTTAGCATTTCGTGGGTTGCTAGGTTAATTAATGGAACGTCATCTATGACTGTATATACTAGTGTAGCATATTATAGAGAAGGTAAGGCATAACGCATCTACAAACATTCAAGGGTGATAGAGATAGAGAGAAACAAAGTACGAACTGTGTAAAGTGCTTTGTGAGAGTTTCTTGTGTTCTTGTGATTATTAGGTTGTTGCAATTGCTAGAAGTTTAGAAGTCTAGGATTTGTGTGAGACTAGGTTGAGAGAAGATTTGCATGATTGTAAAACATGATTAATAATACAAGTACACATTTGAACTCCTACTAGGATAAAATCTAGAGATAGAGGTTTTTATCTCAACGCAACTATTTGGTTGATTGAGTTTTTCTCTCTAAGAAATTGAGTTGTTGTTACTTGTGTGAAATAATATTTCCGCTCCACAGGGAACAGTTATGCCGTTCCCTTACTAACACACTACGATTCAACAATTATGATATATTATAAGGAAAAATATGTGTTTAGGGGTTAAAATAGTAAAGTGCACTTAATGATTCTTTTTTATTTTTTTTACCCAAATCTCATTATCTTCCCAAATCATACGTTGTTCCCTCGCGGTCATGCACTCGACCGCCGGCCGATGCGCTGCTCTCGAACTGGGACATACCTGATTGCACGGCCGTGCGCCCGATCACACGGCCGATGTGTTGCTCTTGAGCTGGAGTGCACCAACACTTTAAACCGCACGGCTGTGCACTCTTGCTAGAAGGCCGTGGTGTCTCATTGGGCTAGTAGGGTGACAAGCCGTTGCTCTCGGGGTCGTCTATAGTGACGGTCAAGTGTCGTATGAGTCCGGTTTTTGCCTCCTTGATCTTCCGAGCCCGAGCCCTTGTGAGAAGACCATGTGTTGGCACTTGAATCATCTCCTTGATGTCCTTTGTAGACTCGTAGTCATCGTCGGACGGGTGTCATCAATACATGTACGAACTCTATGCATGCCAACACCAGGTGTTGAAGTTGTAAATCCACGTTTCGTAGTCCTCCATGGATCCATAACAATCACCTACAAGCCACGACTCCAAACGCCACAACACATAGCCACTGTTAGTGTTAAATTTCGCTCGTAGCTCCCAGCCCAACAATGGAGGACAAACGTGACATCCCCCACTGGATTATTAAAAAAAAAAAGTAAATATTTTTTTTGAATTTTTGAATTTTTTCAGACATTTCTGTAATTTTTTTCTTGAAATTTTTTCTTTAAAAGTTTTCAAAATAATATATATATTTTCACTTTTTTAATATAATTTTTATATAGGATTTGTTATGCATAATCCTAAAAAAATACAAATGAAACGCAACTTATCCAATTTGCACACAAATTATTCAATAAAAATGTAATACTTTCTCTATATCTATCCTTATTTGTGTTAATTTTTTTTTACTTAGGGTTTATAGATTTGTAAATTTTAAAATCAATTTTTATACAAATTTGTTGAAATTACACATTGAAAGTAGTAAGTAATGATGAAATTTATTTTAGATTGTGTAAATTTTTTTATCAATTTTTTAAAATAAAATTCATTTGGGGTTCGAATATAGTGTTTGTTGTCAGAAATTAGGGTTGTCTATGTAAGGTAGACATTATAGACTTTGAAATTAAGTTTTTATTTCAGATAAACGGTACATTTTTTCTCTTCAGTATTTTAACCCCCATTAAACTAAAATCTTGCGTCCGCACCTGCAGCCCAACCAGTTCTTTTGGTGTTACTGACTTGGAAGGGCCACAATTTTGAACTCTTCCTCTTGAAGATCAAAGAAAAAGATTGATTTTTCGTAGCTCCGTAAATCCATAATCCAGTGCGAAACACCATTGATGACAGTGACGTTACTCTCTTTTCTACTAGATATTCATGCCTGTGCTATGCACGGGATCGACTTTTTTATATTGATATAATTTATAAATTTTATTTTATTTATTTTAAATTTTAAGATTAATTTAAGAATTATTAAATATTAACGTAGCATAAAAATAATCTTCAAAATTAAAATTATCCAAAATAGATAAGGGAAAGAACGTTGAATTTTCAAGTTCTATATTAAAGAATATTTATTTTTTATATATATATGAATTTAAAATGGAAAATCTGAAATAGAGATTTATATCTAACATTCTTTTTTCCTTTAAAAGTAATACAAAATTTTATAGTTTCAAGGATGTTGAGATTAAAGTATGGAGATTTGTTTATGAAAGACGTCGTCACAAATAATTATTAGCAATTATCTCGTGTATATTTTGACAATATTAAAAATTATAATATATTTTGTTTCCATTTTTGGCGTAATAGAGTTCTTGAGTCCTTATAATGAAAGTAAAATTAGTCTTTAAGAGCTACACTAATTAACAATTGATATTGGACACTATATCATTATTCACGTTCATAATATATTTTAATTTTGATTCTATAAATGATCAAAATTCACAATGCAACATAAATAGTAAGTTTGCACTTTCGTACATTACATAAGATGATCATGCAAAACATATAAATAACTAAATCCGGGTTAACTTTTAACATAAGCGTGGACATTAATTTTGCAATTTAGATAATTGACCGATGTAACTTCTCTATAAATTTTAAACTTATTCCATTGTGATCTTGTAAACTTCTTATGTCTTTATTAGTTTTTTATCATGAATTTTTTTAGGGCCATACTATTCGGCGCATAGGCATTTTTGCCTTTTGGCGCATAGGGCTCGCGCGTAACGTGGGAATAGGCTTCCCGCGTTACGCGCGGGAAGGCACCTGTTCAAGCCCCACACGTAACGTGTGAGACTGTCCCACACGTTATGCGTGGGACACATCCACACGTTACGTGTGGATACATGCCACACGTAACGTGTGGCATGGATCTGGCTTTAAAAGCCAGATCTTGCTCTCCTCCTTCATTCATTCGAAGCCGCAATTCTTGTTGCTCTCCCGTTACGCGTCTCTTTGCTCTCCTCGTGACGAATCGATCGACTCCGTGCGTTACGTTCAAGATCTTTGAAAGGTTAGTTATTACTCGTCGTTGTTTGATTTGTTTTGTTAGATTTGAAGTTATTGGTTAGGAATTGTAGATCCATATTGTAGATCTATGTTATTTTGATGTTTAGGGTGGTAGATCTATGCTTTGGGGAAGGTTTTGTGGTTGTTTTTGATTTTTTGGGTAATTTTGAAGTTATTGTTTGCATGAGGATTTATGTTGAATTTTGTGTGAAAATATGGAAGTGGAAGTGATAGTATTGATAGATTTGTAAAAGTTGTGGAATTTTGGATGAATTGCATGTATATTTTGATGAAAAAAACTCGCCAGAATTGTGAATGCTCGTCGGAGAAGACGGCCGGAGAGTCGCCGGAGTGCCGCTGGCGACTCCCCGGCAAATTGAAATGAGCACATTCACACGTAACGTGTGAATGTGCACCACACGTTACGTGTGACGTTAGTTCACACGTAACATGTGAATTCTCTGCATCTGGGCTTCTGGTTCACTGTGAACAACTCGGTCGAAAACTCGGCCGAGTTGTGGACCGAGTTGTTGGCTGTAAATTTTTTGGGTAATAAAATGTCTGGATATGTAACCGCAGATGGAGCATGGGGACAGAACTGAACGTCAGATACGCCGCAACCTTGTACGTGAACAGTCCTATAGGACTGGTGAAGAGGTCGACAGGTTTAGGCGGCAACGGAGGAATGTCTGCTACCGAGATGATGAGACCGGCGCATACCAGACTGGAGCCGGTAGCAGTAGTGGGGTCGCTGAAATGATAGGAGTTCAGAGCTTGATGGCGGTTCCTTCTTCTCATGGAGGTAGGGCAGAGTCTGAGCCTCTTCACAACTACCGGGACTACCAGGGGAGTCCGCTGCATGGTTATTCTGATACAATAGATCAGAATAACTACTACGGGCGGAATTTTAGTCCTCCGGTACTCCCGCCGCACGTGAGCCCTCATCGTATCCCGAGGGATTATTATCAGGGGGTTGATGAGTAGGACAACCCGTGGGAGAACCCGGCATTGTACCCGAACGCTCCCTATCATCAGCCGATGGTAAGTACATTTAGTATAACATGCATTTGTTTACAAATTCTTATTGCATATGATCAATTTAATAAATGTAGGATCAGGCAAATACATGGGGGACTCAGGACCAGGGGACTCAGGACCAGTCCAGCAATGCCTGGATCCCAAGAGATGACGCTCCGGGCGGGGACGAAGAGCCTCAGGAAGCCTCTTCTTCGCGGGCAAAACCACCTCGATCAAAGAAGAATGTGAGATACAACCCTGAACTGGTGGTGAGCGTTCCTGGAGGTCCGGAGAGCCCTGAACTCCTAAAGAGTTTTGTGAACCACGTGGCGTACCTCCTCTACCAGCGCGTTGTAAGTTACATGTAACTGTATTTTTTTTAATTATTAATCTTGATTTGTATAAGTCCGAAGGATTACTTAATTATGTTCATATACAGACGGTGCCACCCTTGAGGTTCCAGCAGCGAGGGAAGCAGTTACGCTCATGGCGTTGCACGTTGGAAGATGCGTGGGGTAGCATGGCGTCTGCGTCCGGGCTATGTCATCTATCCGACATCATGCACGAGCATGTGGATGAGACGCTGATCGGTGCATTCGTCGAGCGTTGGCAACCGGAAACCAACTCATTCCACATGCCATGGGGAGAGATGACTATAACTCTCCATGATGTGTGGATGATCCTTGGGCTACAAATACAAGGGCAAGACATGGGTCCCCCGAAGAAATGGCACGAGCAGCTCTCACGCAATGATTTGAAGAAGGCGTTGATGGAGCAGGCGCATGAGTTTTTTGAGCTGGAGGATGATGCTATCGTCGCCGGTAACGTGCATGCGGGAGATTTTAAGACTCATTGCCAGGTGTTGACTAACAAGAAGCAGGCGGCTGGGTTCTTGCTGTACTTGGTGGGGTCTGCCCTCTTTCCTGACAAGTCTCAACATCGGTTGCCCGTGTATTACACTCCGTTCGTGACTGATCTCACAAAAGTCATGAACTATGCATGGGGTACCGGTGTTCTTACACACGTGTACCGCAGCTTGGGCGAGTGCACAAGGAAGGATGCGCGGGTCATGTCCACATGCTTCACTCTGATTCAGGTATGAAATGGCTTGAATAAAAATATATGAATTTTTGTTATAGATATATTATATGTTTGTTATTTGGGAAATGACTTATATGTAATTGTTTTGTAGGCATGGATATATCAATATTTTCCCATGTTTAGACCTGCACAGAGTGTTTACTGGGACCCCCAACAGCCGATCCCATACGCCAGAAAATGGGACATGTCTCATGAACCCAACCGGACCAGAAATTATAGGGAGGAGCTGGATGAGATGCGTGCTGAGAGTGTAAGTGCATATACGGTCCTTATCTAGTATGTTAAAATATATATGCATGATAAGTTGTTTGAAATTCAATTTTGTTTAGGTTGAGTGGATGCCATACGGCTCAATTGACTTCAACAATGGGATGTTTGCTTCATCGCGATTCCATGGAGTCATATCCTGTTTGTGGGTCACTGAGCCTTACATGCCGGATCGAGTAGCTAGGCAGTTTGGGCGTGCACAACAATGTCCAAGACCACCGATTGTTCCAATTAAGGCATGGAGGGGCACGAAGATCAGTAGTTACACGGTGTAATACGATAGATCCTTACATGCATGGAATGCCCGCAATGAACATTCCATTAGCCTACAAGCCATGGGTCCTCCAGTCCGCCAATCCCACGAGTGTAGCGATGATTACATGCAGTGGTACCTGCAGCATACACATCCATTCATCCTCCCTCAAGAGGATCGTTACACTCAGCAGCAGGTAAGTAATCATGTAATTATATCTTGTTTATTTTTTGGTACAATCTGTTTATTAATCGTATCCACTTATCTTGCGTGTAGTGCCTCGATAGTTGCTACAGACGGCTGTATCCATATCGCGATCACCACCATGGAGATGAGCAATGCGAAGACCTAGCCGAGGCGTTACGGCAATCATTGGAGCAAATGTATCCCTTCCTTTCGAACCATTGAACTTGGCTGCTTTGTCATTTGAGCATTAGACTTTGGATTTGAATGTTTTGTTGAAGTTTGAATGTTTTTTGTTGAAGTTTGAATGTTATGACTTGAGTTTGAATGTTTTGTTGAAGTTGTTTGGATTATGCCAACAATGATTGCTATCACTTCTATTTGAATGTTTTTTTATGGATTGTTTGTGAATACACACTAAAAAAACGACGAAGGAAACCCAAATAAATGTTCGAATAGAAATGTCGAACTCATTGCATCATAATACATACATATCATTCATTACATAAATCGACTGTTTCGACCTTCTTCTTTCGTTTTGTCTTCGGTTCGGCCTTGTCTGGTTCGTACTCCATCGAACGGTCTAATAGCCATTGATCTACGTAATCACCCGCACATGGGTCATGATGATACAACCACCCCGAGTAAATAGGAGGCAAGGGCGAAGTTTTGGCCAGCCCAATCTACATCAAAATCAATGCATCATACATATGCTTTAACACAAGATAGTATAAACAAATGTGATTGTATTAACGTACCGCAATAAAATGTTGCTCTTTCGCGACATGGCAAATGCATACCGTCTTCAGAAACTCGCCAGTCAATGCTTCGTTTGTCGCCCCCTTCATAGGCAGGTATGTCGTCCCCACGCCACCCCCGACGGTAATGAACACACATGTGAATGCCGTTGCCACCAAACATCCCATATCCGGGAGCTCCAACCACGTCTCCGGTGGGGCCGGCCTGTTCGGCGAGGGAAACCAATCAAGCTTCGCCTCCATTTCCTCAAGTGTCATCGTAGACACCCAAAGTGGCGCGAGTAGCTCATACTCTTTTCTCAACGTAGCGATCATGGTACGTCGAAAAAAAGCCCACTGATCTTCCCCTAAGCCCAAACCATGCGCAATTTCTCTGTACCCGCAGTTTCCATCAGGCTCTATCTCATACCATCCTCCAACGTGTGGGAACATACACTTGGGGATCTGGCCACGATATCGCCACGGGTTCTTGATCAATGACGTGGCACCACATGGTAAGGGTAGGCCCGTCTTCGGTGGTCTTCCTTTTTGCTTTTTCGGAGGTGTTCCGTCCATCTGTTGGTCAGTGTACTCCCATGATGACGGCTGTCTTTTGGTGGCAAAGTTCAGAGCTCCTTGAGGCCGACCCTTATGCCTGACTTTGGCTGGCTCTTCCAGAGTAGTCTGCTCTAGATGTGCTATACTTCTAAGCGTGGAGACTGCTCTCTGTTGAACCTCAACTGGCAATGTGGGGAAGATGCTTCGGGAAAATTCTTCAAGCAACGATCTATTCACGTTGCGTGTGCAGGCTTCTTCCTCTTCTTGTGTCTTCACTTCTGACAAGGTCAATTGTCTCCAGAATGGATGCAATGAGCTAGGTTCAATTGGGGTCTCGTTCCTCACATGTTGCGCCAAATCGTGCACGCAAAGCAAGCCGTCTATGACCCTCATCTGGCATCTGCATATAGTGCTCCACAATGGAGCTTCTCCTTTCCTGTATTCCTCAATCAAACGAGCTAGTGCAACCGCAGAGACCTTAAAGTGCAGCTTGCAGAACAGATCTGCATTTGTTAGCAGCGTATATCTCTTTCCTATGCTCTCATTCAGTGCCCCCTGAATCTCATAAATATGACTGCGCAACCGTGTATCATATTGATCGAACAGAGTGCAAAGGTTGCCATCGTTGCTTGTGAAGAAGCTTTTCAGACTGGAATGGGCCCCTTCAACCCTGCATTACAACAATGATGCACAAACTAAATTTAGATAAACTGTAAAGGTCTAACCAAGTCCAAATAACTAGCTAAATTTAGATAAACAGTTGATGCACAAACCTGTTAGTGGTGGTAGTACCCAGCGTGAACACTGTATCTGTCCATACGGAGACGATTCTTTCCTTGTAAGGGTCAAGCCAGTTTTTTTGTAAGTACTGAAGACATTTTGGAGCTTTCCTCCAATCACGCTTCAGCTTCGAGAGTGATGCTTCGTACCCTTGTATGGTCGTTTCCTTGAAGAGCTTCATGCAGTCGTTGGAAAACGCTGTGCCCCTAAACTTGCCCATGGCCTTCTTCCCGAAGTCTTTAATATTCTTCCTCACATGCCGCCTACATAGGAGGAATTTTGCTGCTGGAAACTGCTTCTCTAAGGCGTTCATCAATGCCTTTTCCCGATCAGTGACCACACATGTGAGTGCTCGTTGCACCTTGGCAAACATCTTAGCAAGTTGCTCTATGGCCCACTTGTAACTGTCTTCGTCCTCCTTCTCCAGAAACGCCCCGGCAATATTGTAGTTTTTCCAAACTGATGTGATGCCGACGATTTCAAGGAAGGGAAAATTATAGCTGAACACATAATCATATGTAAAATATAATGGCGTCCTAACCGTGACATGAACAAATGAAGAGTACATTAGATATGGACGTTACTAACCAGTTAGTTGCATATGTAGAGTCCAGCAGCACAATGTACGGAAATGCCTTCAGCAACCAAAACTGATCCTGGCTTGCAAAGAAGATATCCGTTATTTTGTTGGTGTCCTTGTTGAATCTATGCTCCATGAAGTACCCCTTCTCATTGCACTCATAGAAGAACTGCTGTACAACTGTTCTTCCTTCCATGCCCTTCTTTCGTATCTCATGCATGAGGTTGTACACTTGCTTCATCTTGGTTACATTTCCAGGGGACGAATGGATTGTAGTATGAATCTTCAGAGGCTTGCAATGATTGACCGTCATCACCCTTATAATCTCCTTCTCTTCAGCGGTTGGTCGCCCAGCTAATGCACTACCATACAAATTATCTGCAATGACATGGTTGTGAGTTCCATGTTGTACAATGATCCTCCACAATCCCTTCGGCCCTTCTTTCAGCCTCAACATGAAGGGACACCCACATTTCTTCGACCTTGTGATGTCTCTCACTTGGTCAGCTCCTTTAGGCACGTTTTGTCCATGCCTATCACACGGTAACCAAGTCCCCCCAAGGGCCCGAGGGGTGGAAGGTTTATTCCTCCACTTTTTGATGCAAAAGTGTTTAGACTTAGCCATCTCTTGCGCCCACGAAAAGGTTTCTTCTCTAGACTCTCAGATTTTTTCAGTTGTGAAAAACCTTGAATAATCGGAGAGACGTACACATCCTCCTCAGGTGGTACACTGAACTGAGGCTGTGTGTGTAGGGATGGAAAGCACAGCTGTGGAGTAGCGTGAGATGAAGATGCTTCTGGAGTGTTCCAAACCGGAAATGTCTTTTAGGGCGTTTCCCAAACCGAAAATGTCTTCTGTGGAGTGCTCCAATCATTGAGGGAGATATTGTTTAACCCTTCGTATAAATGATAGTTCGTCTGCATACACGAAATCATGTCATCAACTAGTGCACTAATTATAAAATGGAACATTTACTATCAAACTGTGCAATATTACATAATGAAACTTGGTTTCTGGAATTGATTTCACACGTTATGTGTGTGATGACTTCACACGTTATGTGTGAAGATTGTCCACACGTAACGTGTTGAACAGTTTCACACGTTACATGTGGACAATCTTCACACATAACGTGTGAAACTGTTCTTCAATGTAACAGCCCTAAACAACGATAGTTCGTCTGCATACACGAAATCATGTCATCAACTAGTGCACTAATTATAAAATGGCACATTTACTATCAAACTGTGCAATATTACATAATTAAACTTGGTTTCTGGAATTGATTTCACACGTTATGTGTGTGATGACTTCACACGTTATGTGTGCAGATTGTCCACACGTAACGTGTTGAATAGTTTCACACGTTACGTGTGGACAATCTTCACACATAACGTGTGAAACTGTTCTTCAATGTAACAGCCCTAAACAACTATCAATCTTTGTTTCTAATACCCAAAACAATAAAATGAGATTTTAAGATCAAACAACAAATATCATAAATAGCTTCCCTAAACCCTAACAACAAATATATTATCACCCTAAAAATAGCTTCACTAAACCCTAACCATCAAGCTTAGAACTTTAAACATTTTCAAAACAAGAAAAAAATAGAACTTTAGGATTACTTAATAGAAATTACCTCGTTCCAAAGTGGAATATCTTCCCCATTGTTGCTCCAATACTCGTTGTTGTTCAGATTGTCCATTTTTTGTAGAAAGATTGAGAGTGCAAAATAAGATTTTGTTAGTGTTTGAAATAAGGGTTTAGGTTCGAAATGGGTTCGAATGGGTTGTTAGCCGGGGAAGAAGATGGGGCCATTATTACAGTTAGGTGGGGACAAGACGGTTATTCAATGCGTTTTACAACAGACTGAACCACGCGTTACGTGGAAAACCTGTCCACACGTAACGTCTGGAGTTGCTTGGCACGTTACGTGTGCTCGTGTTCCACACATAACGTGTGCTTACTAGGGTTTAGGGTTTAGCGTATATAGGGTACGGTTTAGGGTTTAGGGTTACTATTTATCTTTAACTAAACTGTGGGTTAGGGTTTAGGATTTACTATTTATCTTTAATTAATAAGGTTGAATTTGGGTATGCGAGTTACATTATTTTTGAGATTGAGGAGAGGAACTTACAATTAGGGTTTAGGGTTACATTGCTGAAAAGTTATTAATGCTAGTGGTTGAGGTCTTTAATGATAGTGGTTGGGGTCATTTTATACTACAGTTGTATACAGCTGTATATTAGTTGTCAAACACATTCATTTTCACTATATAAGAGGCATTAGGGTTGAAACAAGTCCAATACAATCGGGATTGAAGATTCATTTGTGGGTAAGCTTCTTCTTCCAATTTCTTTCGATTTAGTAACTGTGATTAGCCTTTTCATATTAATGGTTTGTAGGAAATCAAGCACCACAAATAATGACATCTTCATCCGAATCATCATCAAACCCAAATAGGCACCATCAACAAATGAGTGCTCCACAATGCGAGTGTAATTTGAAAGCCATTATCCGTACTTGGGATTTGCAGTAGAACTACGGAATGAGGTATTGGGGATGCCCAAGACTGGGGTGTTTATACAGGAAGTACATTGATTCAATGTTGTTGTAGTCATCCAACGTAATGAACAAGTCTATTCTATCTTTTATATTGATTATTTTAGGGCATTCTTTTTATTAATTTTAAATAAACAACTACATAATAATATAATGTAATGGTCATACACGTAACATTGTAATATATATAAAATCCCTAAACCATAACATTAAACCATAAATAAATACTACAAATATACAATAATATGACCTACACAAATACCCTAAACCCTAAATACTACAAATACAATTATATTATATTACAGTCACACGTAACGTGTGACTGTTTTCCACACGTAACGTGTGAAAACATCCCACATGTTACGTGTAGAAGTGAGTCACACGTAACGTGTGGATTACAGTCACACGTAACGTGTGGATTACAGTCACACGTTACGTGTGAACCCTATGCGCCAAAAGGCAAAAATGCCTATGCGCCAAAAAGCAATCGTGTTTTTTTATTTGAATTGAATGTTGGGCTATTAAATCTCTTTTGATATTCACATTTGTTATTATTTTTGTAATTTGTTCCTTATTGACAAAGAAGCTCAATACATAAATGATGTGGAATGACAGAATATGTCGGACAAAGTGGTTAAACACACATGGTCACTTACATTCAAATTCAAGAAATTAAGAAAATCGGGACCTAAATATTTTTAATGCAAAATATCTCATATTGCGGTGATTTATTGCACGAAGTCAATGTCAAATGGGATTGCAATTTCACTTCGATACTAATTGATGATGATAATAGTAATAGAAAGTTGATTGTGCGTGTAATAGAAAGTTGATTGTGCGTGCCATGTTTGTTGCTTGTATTCTACCCCCTCCTATGCAATACCAATTATATAGATAAGTATTATGTTCAGAATATTAATAGACGTTTGATTTAGAATAGTTTTGGAATATGAATGTGTAGGTATTGTGATTGAAATTAACATATGACTAGCAAAATAAGTAACGTAAAAAATTAGTAACGTAATTTGAGTATTAATTGGTAATCAAAATTGAGTTTAAATAAAATATAATTGGATTAAAGGCCAAGCAATCAAGCATACAACCGTCAGAGATTAGATGGAAAATGTTTTAATTGTCAAAATTGATGGAAGATAAAAGGTGAAACGCAATTAAGATTGAAAGGTAAAAAAATAGCATTGATTGTTCAAAAAGTCTTCTTTATATGTTTATAGATAGATATAGATTGATCGTGTATATTAGAATTTGAAAGATTTAACAGATGGATTGTAATTGAGAAATTGTTTAATTTGGAGACTAAATAATGATTTTTTAATTGGACAATAACTTTTATAATGCTAAGTTTTATGATTGAACGTGTACATTAGAATTTGAAAGATTTGACAAATGAATTGTAATTGAAAAATTATTTATTTAAAGGCTAAATTAATGAGTCATTAATTGGACAAAAGCTCTATTGCATATGTAGAAGATATATAGATAAATAAATATATATTAAGATTTGAGTAACTAATTAATATAAACAAAAAAAATAAAAGATAAAATAATAAAACTAAGTTGTTAAGAAGGGAGATTAAACCCGAGACCTTTTGTATTATAAGAGTGTTTTTAACCATTGAGCTATATTAGAAGATATAGATTGTAATGAAAGTTAAAAAAAAAAAGATAATTTCTCATATTTATTATGCATTAATTGCACCCTTAGTCTACTTTATATATTTATAGATAGATAATAATGGTCGACATGTAGATTTGACTTGGGGCCAAAGTAATGGCAAACTCCCACATGGAATTTTGTCATTAAATTTGGAGATAATATACTCCTATCTTTTGTTACATAGGATTTTTCTCTTTATGGCTAAATAAATTTCTTGAAATAATATTCTTTTTTGAATAATTGTCTAATTGGTAAGAAGATGCAATCTATATATAAATTTGATGGGATTGATACGAGGAGGGGTGTTTCCACGAGGAATAAGGATTAATCATAGCTTTTGGATGAAAAAAATCCAAAAGCTAAGGTTAGTCCTTCATTTAAGTGGTCATGTACATAATCACCCAAGTCACCATATATATAACTGGGCAAACAAGTCATCATGACCAGTCAATTTTTTTTTATCGGGCCAATTTTTTTTCTCTTGGGAGTCAAAAACTTTTTAATACGTGTTCACAAAATTTGTATTATGTGTTCATATATTTTGTACTACTTGTGCATATGTTTTATGAACACATAGTAAGAGCTTTATGAACACATATCTATAAAGTTTTGTAAACACACATCTACAAGTTTTTTGCACACAATGAACAATGTATATGAACACATGAGATACGCACATATGTGTTCATATATTTTATTATCATCCAATTGACCATATGTACATTGTACAAGTTTTATGTTCACATGGAATAAGTTTTATGAACACACATAATAAGTTTTATGAACACGCAAGAAATTTTTTTATGAACCCATGATACAAGTTTGTTGAACATACTGTACAAGTTTGATGAACACGTGAAAATACAAGTTTGTTGAACACATGAAAACAAGGTACAAATTTTATGGACAAATAAGTGGTAATAAATGCATACACATTATTCATTTTCTTAAATAGTAAGTGAACATAAACAAAGTATAAAACATATGCACACACAAGTGACACTGGAATGCACACACAAAGCAAATATCCATGCACACATGGTATAAACACGGGAACACATAAATGAATACAAGAGCGGAAATTAATGAACACGCATTTTCAATAAATCGAAGAACACAAAGTATAAGTTTTATGAACAACAATTACAAGTTTTATGAACACACAGTACAAGTCTTATGAACACGTTAATGTTTGTCAATAAATGTGTTTATATGTTAATACATGTTTGCATATGCGTTCATCTCAGTTTGTCTACGTGCCATATTGGTATGCATGTGTATTCATATGCTTGACATTAATACTTTACATTACGTGTTTATAGTAATATCTCTATGTATTTTCCATCATGTTCACACATTTTCTATTGTGTGTTCATAGGATTACAACTATGTGTTCATAAGTTTTGTAGCAAATCAAAAGACGAATCTCTAATAATATGAAGAACACATAGTTGATGTTTTATAAACACTCAGTACAAGTTTTCTGAATACATGATACAAGTTTAATGAACACGGTGAGAAAAAAAAATGGTCAAAAAAAGTAAAAAGAAAAGTGGTCCGGAAAAAAAACTTGACCAGTCAGTGGTCATAAGTGAGGTCATATGCATAGCACGTGACTTTTAAAAGATTTTGTAATCTAAACTTTTGATATAAAACTCATTTTCTAAATGAGAAATATCCCCATTCCTCACGGGAGCATCCTATCCTTATATGATTCACCCTCTAAATTTGATATTTAATTCTTTAGGGCTAAATGATTTTCCATCGTTTCTCCATTTATATTATCCATATGTATCGACTTACTACTTTATACATGATGTTGCTGAATTTCTGGCCTAAACAAAGCTCATATGAAGACGATGTCAGTCTTGCGAGAGCGGTGTTGTATGAACCACCTGTAAACCAAGGTTCAATGGGGACGAGGACGATCATCAAACACACTGATCATGCCATTACAACAAGCACTGCAATGGCACATTTGATCCGACGAAAACGCTTCCCTGCAGGGGCTTCTTATTGACTTTTATGTATTCTGTTAAAAATCTTAAACAAACTGTTGCATGAGTACAAGTTTCTTACAAACAAGATTGATAGAAACAAGTGCAGAGCAATGACAGTATAAATCCGCAACTAATTTAAATAAATAAATTCCCAGAACGGTGGCCGGTTTATGACACCATGAGTTGCAGATGAACATGCGAGGATTCCCTTGCCAGGATACCAGTACAGACATCATCTTCAAGGATCAAGTCACAGCCATAACACAAACTACTTTGCACAGGTTATCCTGTAATGAAAAAAACGCCAATATATTACGCTAAAGTGATCACTTCTTGTAGTGCTGGAAGGCGGGTGTTGTTTGTGACACATCACTTCAACTTTCTTCAGACTGACAAGACAATATTAATAAATATTACAAGTGAAGCTTGTACATATGCTATAAAAAAAATGAATAAGACTCAACTCAGGCGTGCTATCTGTTGCTAACTTGCTATGATTTATCAACAACTCATATTCATGATAATGTTATTGAGCTGCTAACAACTCCCTAGCTCTTTCAGCATACATCAGGCAGAGGCTAGCAAAACGAACCTATTCCTAAGATGCATACCAAGTGAGCAGTTTGTTGGAGAATTATTAATTCTCTAATATTAGGAATTATAATAATAGTAATATCTATTATTGATAATTGAAAGAGAATGCTCTTTTGTAGGAGGCGTAATAGAGAAATGAAACGGGAGGCAAATATTGAAGAAGGAATTTGCACCAACCATTTCCTCTGTTGAAAGCCTATATAAACCAATAAGTTTTCATTTGTAAATTATCCAAAACACAGAGAGAAAAGCTTAGTTAAAGCATTAAACAGAGAGAAGCTTTCGGGAGAATTTTCTGCGTAAAATTCCAGAGTGTAGTTTTGGGTGTGGGTATAAAGTAATTGAGTTGTAATCACATTATCATTCTATCAAAGTGTTGCGGCAGATTAGAAACATCTCGTGTGTGTGTTTTCTATCATTGTCATTCTCATTATTCTGATTTTCGGGAAAGTTGAGCGTATTTTTTTCCCCAACAATTGGTATCAGAGCGTTGGTTGTAAACAATCCATATAAAGTCAGATTTGAGTGGGAGCAATGGCCGCAGAAGATAGAAAGGTGAAACTCGACAAGTTCGATGGTGCAGATTTCGGATTTTGGAAGATGCAAATCGAAGATCACTTATACCAAAAGAATCTTTATCAACCTCTGTCAGAAAATAAGCCAGAGAGTATGAAGGATGAAGATTGGAAGATTCTTGATAGACAAGCCCTTGGAGTTATACGATTGACGTTGTCACGCAATGTTGCTTTCAATATAGCAAAAGAAACGACCACGGCGGGTCTTATGGCAGCACTCTCAAATATGTATGAGAAGCCATCAGCCTCCAACAAAGTTCATTTGATGAGGCGACTATTCAATTTGCGAATGACAGAAGGCGCATCGGTAGCTCAACATCTCAATGGACTCAATACGGTCACAACCCAATTGAGTTCAGTTGGGATTGAATTCGATGAAGAAGTACGAGCCTTGATATTATTGTCTTCTCTTCCAGAGAGTTGGAATGCTACCGTCACGGCTGTGAGTAGCTCATCAGGAAGCAATAAGTTAAAGTTTGATGATGTTCGTGATCTGGTTCTCAGTGAAGAGATCCGACGAGGAGCGTCGGGTGAATCATCAACCTCTTTAGTTTTACATACAGAGTCAAGAGGAAGAAATCCAACCAAAGGATATGGACGTGGAAGATCAAACCATCAAGGTGGATCAAGGGATACAAGGTCAAAATCAAGAAATCATAATAATTCCTCTACCTCGAAAACCATCGAGTGTTGGAATTGTGGTCAGACCGGGCACTACAAAAATCAGTGCAAGAGTGCACCGAAAAACCAGGAGACGAAGGCAGAGGCGAATGTTACATTTACCTCAGAAGAAGATGATGCATTGATATGCTCTCTTGAGAGCAAGGAAGAATCTTGGGTGGTAGATTCGGGAGCATCGTTTCATGCTACTTGGAAGAGAGAGTTCTTCGAGGAGTATGTCTCAGGAAACCTTGGAAAAGTGTACCTCGGTGACGATCAACCTTGTTCGATTGTCGGTAAAGGAGTAGTGAAGATCAAGTTGAACGGGTCTGTTTGGGAGCTGAAAGATGTCAGACACATTCCCGATCTCAGAAAGAACTTGATATCAGTAGGCCAGTTGGCAGATGAAGGTTATGACACCAACTTCCGTGGAGACACGTGGAAGGTTTCAAAGGGTGCAATGACTATAGCTCGAGGTAAAAAGAACGGTACTCTTTACCTCACAACAGGTGCGTGTTGTTCCATTGCAGTTGCAGTGGGAAATGAAGATTCCAATATGTGGCACCAGAGACTTGGCCACATGAGTGAGAAAGGGATGAAGCTTATGCATTCAAAGGGAAAACTCCCAGGTGTACAGTCAGTAGGGATAGACATGTGCGAAGAATGCATACTTGGAAAGCAGAAGAGGGTGAGCTTTCAAACAAGTGGTAGAGCCCCAAAGAAGGAAAGACTAGAGCTTGTCCACTCCGATGTTTGGGGGCCAACGACTACTTCATCCTTTGGCGGGAAGCACTATTATGTGACTTTCATCGATGATCACTCTCGGAAGGTATGGGTTTACTTTCTAAGACACAAGTCAGAAGTTTTTGAGGCTTTCAAGAGATGGAAAGTGATGGTTGAAAACGAGACGGGTGTGAAAGTTAAAAAGCTCAGAACCGACAATGGTGGTGAGTATGTAGACACCATGTTCAAAAACTTTTGCTATGAGCACGGGATCCGGATGGAAAGAACAGTGCCGGGAACGCCTCAACAAAACGGTGTAGCTGAGCGTATGAACCGAACGTTGACAGAAAGAGCCAGAAGCATTCGTATACAGTCAGGTCTACCGAAGCAGTTCTGGGCAGAAGCAATCAATACGGCATGTTACTTGATTAATCGAGGTCCATCGGTTCCGTTGCAGTTCCAGATACCAGAAGAGGTATGGAGCGGAAAAGAAATAAAGCTGACACATTTGAAGGTTTTCGGTTGTGTCGCATATGTGCATATTAGTGATCATGGCAGGAATAAGCTTGATCCTAAATCTAAGAAATGCACTTTCATCGGCTACGGAGAAGATGAGTTTGGATATCGCCTTTGGGATGATCAAACCAAGAAGGTGATCCGTAGCAGAGATGTGATTTTCAATGAGAGAGTCATGTATAAGGACAAGAATAATAGTGACGCTAGCGACTCAGGAGAGAGTGGGCCAACATTTGCAGATGCAGATTATATTCCAGATTGTCCTATGATAGAGCCAATCATGAAAAGTCCTCAGTCAGAGGGACTTGTCGGACGTAGCAGTGTGCAACAGTTAGAGACGCCACAACCTTCTACTCCAGCTCCTGGATTAAGAAGGACTTCCCGACCTCATGTTCCTAACAGGAGATACATGAGTTATTTGTTGTTGACAGATGGAGGGGAGCCAGAATGCTACGATGAAGCATGTCAGACTGGTGATGCAAGTAAGTGGGAGCTTGCAATGAAAGACGAGATGCAGTCTTTGACTTCAAACCAGACATGGGAACTAGCTGAGTTGCCCATAGGTAAGAAGACACTTCACAACAAATGGTTGTACCGGTTGAAGAATGAGCATGATGGCTCTATCAGGTACAAAGCTCGACTAGTTGTGAAAGGGTTTCAGCAAAAAGAAGGTGTTGATTACAACGAGATTTTTGCTCCTGTTGTGAAGCTCAATACTATCAGATCAGTGTTGAGTATTGTTGCCATTGAAGATATTCATCTTGAGCAGTTAGACGTGAAAACTGCATTTCTTCACGGAGAGTTAGATGAAGAGATATACATGCACCAACCAGAAGGCTTCTCAGAAAAGGGAAAAGAGAAGATGGTGTGCAGACTCAAGAAGAGCTTGTATGGCCTTAAACAAGCTCCGAGACAGTGGTATAAAAAGTTTGATGGCTTCATGTACAAGGAAGGTTTCCAGAAGTGTAACGCCGACCACTGTTGCTACTTCAAAAATTATCAGTCCAGTTATATCATATTGCTACTATATGTTGACGATATGTTAGTAGCATGTTCTGATATGAATGAGATTAGAAGGCTGAAGCAGCAATTGTCAAAAGAGTTTGACATGAAGGACTTAGGTCCAGCAAAGAAGATTCTTGGAATGCAAATTACAAGAGATAGGCAGAAAGGGACATTGCAGTTGTCTCAGTCAGAGTACATCAAACGTGTCTTGCAAAGGTTCAACATGAGCAGTGCCAAACATGTTAGTACACCTTTGGCAAGTCATTTTCGCTTATCCAAGGATCAATCGCCTAAGACAGAAGAAGATAGAGAGTTCATGGCTAAGGTTCCTTATGCCTCAGCCATTGGGAGTTTGATGTATGCTATGGTCTGTACAAGACCAGATATTGCACATGCAGTGGGAGTTGTTAGCAGGTTTATGTCAAATCCGGGAAAAGCTCACTGGGAAGCAGTGAAGTGGATATTAAGATATCTACAAGGCACGACAGAGAAATGTTTGTACTTTGGTAAGGGTGATATTAAAGTACAAGGCTATGTAGATGCGGACTTTGGAGGTGAAGTCGATAACCGGAAAAGCACAACGGGTTATGTTTTCACTGTCGGAAATACAGCTGTTAGTTGGATGTCATAATTGCAGAAGATTGTTGCTCTATCAACTACAGAGGCTGAATATGTAGCAGTGACTGAAGCTAGTAAGGAGATGATATGGCTTCAAGGTTTGTTAACTGAGCTGGGATTCGTACAAGAGAATAATGTGTTGTACAGTGATAGTCAGAGTGCAATACATTTGGCAAAGAATTCGGCATTTCATTCTAGAACCAAGCACATTGGACTTCGATACCATTTCATCAGATCGTTGTTGGAAGATGATGTATTGAAACTGGAGAAGATCCAAGGCAGTAAGAATCCAGCAGACATGTTAACAAAGACGGTGACTATTGACAAATTGAAGTTGTGTTCAACTTCAGTTGGCCTGCAGAAATGACAAGACCATGTGTGTGAAGACAGATTGAAATCAGTCTTCAAGTGGGAGATTGTTGGAGAATTATTAATTCTCTAATATTAGGAATTATAATAATAGTAATATCTATTATTGATAATTGAAAGAGAATGCTCTTTTGTAGGAGGCGTAATAGAGAAATGAAACGGGAGGCAAATATTGAAGAAGGAATTTGCACCAACCATTTCCTCTCTTGAAAGCCTATATAAACCAATAAGTTTTCATTTGTAAATTATCCAAAACAAAGAGAGAAAAGCTTAGTTAAAGCATTAAACAGAGAGAAGCTTTCAGGAGAATTTTCTGCGTAAAATTCCAGAGTGTAGTTTTGGGTGTGGGTATAAAGTAATTGAGTTGTAATCACATTATCATTCTATCAAAGTGTTGCGGTAGATTAGAAACATCTCGTGTGTGTGTTTTCTATCATTGTCATTCTCATTATTCTGATTTTCGGGAAAGTTGAGCGTATTTTTTTCCCCAACACAGTTAATGGCATCTCAAAAGAAAGGAAGATCAGACAATTCAATTTATTATTATTAAAATCTCTTCATTTAGTCAGATGCACTAATATGTATTTTCAAAATGTCTCGCATAAATGAACCTATTCCTAAAGATGCATACCAAGTGAGTTAGATCTCGGAAGAAAAAGGAAGATCACACAATTCAAGTTATTATTATAACTTCATGGACAGAGATTTACCTCCCATTAATAAAAACACCTTCAGTTTTTTAGATGTTACTAATATGTATCATCAAAATGTCTTACATAAAGGAATCAATTCTCAAAGATGCATAGCCATTGGTTGAATGAGTGGCCTTTTGGTTTGGACACTTGACAGATGGTTACAGGTCTACATGAACCTAATTTTTTATAATAGGAACTTAATTATCTCCCATAAAAATCAATGACACCTTAACAAGACACAACCAAAGATACGAAGACAGAAACCTAGAATCTGAGCTACTTGTACTAAAAACTGAAAGATACCTTAATACATTCGACCTGAGCAGTCAGAAGAGCCACAGTAGAAGTTCTTGACCTTGACATTCCCATCCTTGTCACAAACTTGGCCTATTGTGTAATTGTAATCGTAAGTCAGCTCTTGCAGAGGAGGAATATCTTCAGTGGCAAAAAGCATTATATGGGGTATTCTAGTGTCATTATGATCATAGAGAACATGCTGCGGATATAGGTTCGGAGAACAACTGTGATTAATAAACCTCCCCACGCTTCCATACTGTGCGGCGTCAATGGTAAACTCCATATCTTCAACTTCACTAGAACTTGATGTTGCATCAGGCATGTGACCTGAAATTCCTTCCCAGAGGGATTCCTCGTTGTAGTTCTGTCCAATATCAAATAGGTATTCGTCATTTCCAGTCCTTTTGTCAGCTTCGTTGTCCTCAAGAATCTCCCCGATATACTCACAAATGAAGCTGCCCGAAGGGATATGAGTCGGGCATCTGACACCCCATCCCCGTTGTTTAGTTTTGAAGACCTCAAGCGGGAACCTAATACCATTTTGGCTGACCCTGTTTTGACAACAAGGAGGACATTTGCAACAAGGACCACACTCAAACACAATAAATTTTGGTTCAATAATCTGCCCATTAGAATTAAAAGGGATCTCGTCTCCGTTCTTGACAACACAAGGACATTGTATGGAATCTGAGCACCCCTTCATGCAGTTACATCCTTGAGGTGGGAAAAGTTTGTACCAATCAGGGTACATCATGCTCGTAATATATGTAAATGGAGGAGGTTTCTCACCATCTAAGGTATTTATAGCACGAATAGGAAACTTTTCTTTCCCTTCTGATACATCATCTACCAAACAAGTCTCCCCAAGTTTAAGTTTCTCGAATTTCTTCGCTTCTTTCCAGGAGAGCTCGGGTTGATCTGAAAGTCTCTTTAGCTCAAACTTGTAAACTTTATTCCCATGCTGCCCAATTTCTTGCCAATATCTCTCCACAGTATACAATCCATCATAAGTATATGTCCTCGTAATGGTAGGCAATCCTTCATAACCATCAGAAGACGGTTTTGACTCTTTGTCTCCTCGGATAACCCTAACCACATTTCTTTCATCTATGCTGTTCTTCATGGCCAGATTTCCCCGCGCTAGCTTCTGATCTTCAGGCTCTTTACCCCAGACAGTAAAATTTCCTCCTTGACCCGAAAATGTCATCACATCAGAGTAATCCACATCATTGTCATAACGTCCAAAAGATACAATACTTGTTGCAATAACCTTCTCATCTACATGTACATAATCTATACCACCTTGCGGCAGGCGGTGAAGTCCAATTGTCATAAGTTCAGAGCGGTAGTGGAATCTATCCCCAACTTCAACTCCTGGAACTTTTCCAATTATTGGTCTTCCTGTATTAATATATTTTCCTTCAGACTTGAGAATTTTCGCGGCGTTTTGATAAATTCTCGTCCACCTATTTCTTTGTGTCTTCGGCTTTGTTTCTTGTTCTCGGAAAAGCTTCCGGAGAACATCTTCGAACAATCGTAGTGTCTCCCTAACCTTACTACGATCGCCTCTATCACTCAAACATGAAGGCCCAAAAGGCGGAACCCTCACATCCAAACTACGTAGCAAAGAAGTTCTCGTCTTACTCATAATTTCTTCTTTCCGTTGGCCAGGGTCCTCCATTGCTTCATCAAAAACTGGATTCAGTTTTTTTCGCTTGTTAACAATGCCTTCTTTCTGCCTCCTGTATGCACTTGCAGTGGATGATTTAGCCATAACTAAGGATGATGTACCCTTTATTGCCCCCTCCTGGAATGTACAAAGAACTGCAGCCATCAGAGCATGAGACAATCACTAAGTCTTCTTTATGATGTGCACAGTCATCATGAGAACGATATCTTATTTTTTCTATGTTAGTCCTAACATCAGCTTCACTATTTTCAGACCCCATTACCTCCACAGTCACTTGTCTAGTTTATTTCAAGGTCAGGGCATACTACGAAATAATATACTGCATTTGGCAGGGAGTAGTGTCTCACTTGTGCAGTAACAGAAAATGGAAAGAAAAAGATATGCTCCATTTAAACCATATACAAAAATAAGCTATGCAAAAACAGACATTCTATCAAAGCTCCCAAGCTGAAAACTAAATGCCATAAAACCCCTAAACATAAAGGGCGAAAGGCATAGTATACTTTATAAACATATAAGAAGGGTCCGTTTGGTTTGAGTTTATGGAAACGGTAACAAAAAGAAAACGAATCTAGTCCACTTTGACATTATGATACATTGATCAAATTTTTTATCTTGGCTTGGGGTTCTAAGATTTGTGTGCCAAGAGAAGGGAGAAAGGAAATGATTTCATCATTTTACAACCCACCCTTGTATTGGGGTTACAAATACCTCCATCATAGTGCCAAGAGAAGGGGAAAAGAAATGATGATCAATGAATAATGACATTAAATTAGACTAGATTCGTTTTCTTTCCGTTACCGTTTCCATAGTTTAAAACAAACGGACCCTAAGCAGTTTAAAAATCCAAACCTACAAAACCTCCAAGTGCACAAACTACAGCATTGATAAGGAAAATTAGCAACTGGGATCCCTTGTGCAACAATAAGGGCATAAATGTAGAAAAGTTGGGAAATTTTTTCCAATGGCCAATCTTAATACATCCTAACCATCAAGCAAACTGTACAACCTAATTAATCTTCTATAAATACAACTGCAGCGAAGTCTCCACGCCCATCAAAGATTTAATCAGCCCCCTCTCAAATTATAAAATTTGGAACTTTAAGAGTAATACATCATCGACAATGTTTTATACACACCATGCAATCTGCAAACGGTTCATAAATGTGGGTTTTAATGAATGTCAATTTCAATTCCCGAATGTGAAACTCCCACCTTTTAGAGATTAGAGAATCAATTTCAATCTCTTGAAGTCACTGAATTCAACTACAGCAATATCACTATGTATTTCCCTAATACTCCGTCCGGAGAAATTTCAACCAGATTCGAATGTCACGCGTACAATGCAAAGCTACTACGAGAACAAACGTCCGAAAACAAGATTATTTCGCGGATCTAGACAACAATTCAACCAAAACAGAATTGGACTAAAGAAAGCATCAAATTTGGAAAGAAGAAACACAAATTGCGAACCTGATATCCAGAAGCAGCTACAAACGGAGATGAAGCAGAAGGATTTTGGTGAACATTTATAAAAACAAGCGGAAGAAATCTTTGATTTCAACAAGGATGCGCGCGGAAGAAAGGAGAGTAGTGGAGGAGTGGGGGTAAAATTTTGGTTGATTTCACTTTCCATATATATTTCCGTTTTTTTTAAATATCCTGTTTTATTTATCGCATTACCTTTGGAAAGTTTATAAACAAAATAATATATTGTTACGACCTAATTAATTCACATCACAATACAATGTCATTATATTATTTTTAAAATTTTCACCTACTTATTATTATTTTTTAAATTCATTTAAATATCTTGTGTATTTTTACTTTTCAAATATAGTTATATATGATAAAATAATATCTTTGGAGATATTATTATGAAACAAATTTACGCATATGTAGTTTATAGAGAGAAAAATATACCTAGGGTCCGTTCGGCAGATACCGAGTGGAAGTGGAGAAAGATGAAATATTTGCTTGAACTCCTACTTCATCTTCCACTTTTGCCTAATGTCCCCCCCTGATATTAAGTAATTCCTTAAACTTCATCTCCTCCTCCTCCTTCAACTCCCACTTCATCTCCACTTTCATCTCCACCGAACAGACTCCTAAAGAATAAGATCAAATTAATCTCTAACAATCTTCTAAAATATGATTCAACCAAAATATAAGCACAATCTATCTATTTATATGTATCTATATTCTATATTCTATATCTATCTATCTATGTTAAAGCTCTAATTATCTCTCCTACGTGTCAATCCTTAAGTCATGTCACATAGGCAAATCTCAAAGTACAATTATAATTTTATTTTCCCCTAATTTTGATATTTATATACTCTATTTCTTATATACTTATTTTTTTACCGAATAACTTACCTTAATTATATTGATAGTATCAACTCAAAGATTATTTATATCTTTTTGTCTTATTAGTTTCTTCTTATTTATAAATAAAATTATTTATAATATACTTTTACCTTATTAGTTACATTATTTCTTATAGTTTTAATACTTCAATTTATATAATTGATAACATATAATTGAACATAATTGGTAATATATGATTCATGATGCAAAATTGATAATATACATATTTAAAATAAATATGTGATATAATTTAACCATTATTTCTCTTTTAATTAATTATACATAATTAACATTCTCATTACTTAAATCTAAACTTATATATTTTCTTATTTAGTTATTTGTACAAAATTCCTAATTTATTATTCCTTTATATATGCAAATCCGCATTTATATTTTCAATTATAATTATACAAAAACCTTATCACCATATGTGTCAAGCTTATAATTTACCATATTAGTTTTCATAAATATTTAATATTATTTCAATTTCAAATTTTATTAACCAAGTCTGTGTAGAGCACGAGAACATATGCAAGTTAGAAAGTAGAGATACATATATTTACTGAATAACATTTCAATTATTTTGAAAATCAAATTACAATAAAATTCATATCTTTCTTCTTTTCAATTTCGTTTTTGAGCATATCTCTTTTTAGTTTCATACAAAAAAATGCGTCCTTTTACATTCAACCATTCTTCTTCCCGAACACACCTCTTTTTCTTCAATTTTTTTTGAACAAACATAATCTTATAAATTATCATACTTATTGTTGGGCCAAGGTATTTGGAGTCCAATCCGATCGGCCCATGATCTCAGAAACAAGGCTAACAGAATCGGCTAAGGCACAGAAGAATAAACCCAAGGGAAGGAGACGTTGGCAAGGATCTCGGAGGACGGTTCAACGGTTCCCGCAAAATCTGGAAGGGAGCAGCTAGATTAGATTATTATGTAATTTATGTATAAGTACAAGATTAAAGGAGGTTAACAAACACACACGATCATTATCACTAATACAGGCTATCATTTACAACTCTCTTGCTCTCTTACGATTATTCTCTAAGTTTAGTTCTTCATTTCGATATTGAAGCGATCGACGACTAGATCATTCGACTCGACCAATCTCTTGTTCGAGAGAGATAAGCTAGTTCTTGCATCTATTTAACCTTATTTCGTTTAGTTCTTTGCTTGATTTGGATCATTCAGACATAATCAATATTGTCATTGTCTAGTTGCCCTTCACAAGGCGATTCAGGTCGGTTCAATCTTTTTGCCCCAAAACAATTTGGCGCCCACCGTGGGGCATCTAGCCAATCAGCGGTCCAATCATCAATCCGACACTCATCCAATCATGGCCAACAACTGGAAATCCTGCCATCCCCGTTGAGAACCAAGCTCAAGGCAATGTCCGAGTCACGAACCAGACAGAGGACATCAGTGGCCAACCAATTGCAAACTCGCAAATACAAGAGCTCGCAAAAGCCATGAATGTCCTCCAAGAGGAACTGGCCCAACAACGTGCCAGAACCGAAACGCTAAGTACCCAATCTGAATCTGAAATCGTTCGATTAACCCGTGAAAACGAGTTATTGAAGTCGCAAGTACACTCGGCCGTATCGGCCCCTGGAGGCTCAAGACGCATGGTCAACACGGAGGGACTGTCTACTCGACTCAACTTGGATGGACCATACATGACACCTACAACGACGACTAATACCTCCCTACCTTCTGGTATGTTTCAGACCCCTCCGGTCACTTTCGTTACAACTAACGTGCCAAACTTTGTAGCCGAGCCCCCTGAGGCTCGAGCGATCCATACACAGGTAACGGCTCCAGCCAATCTCCAGACCCTCATACAACAAGCTATCAACGAGCACATGAAGACCCTGGACGATCGCATCGCACGATTCTCGGGAGTCTCTCAACCGATCGAGAAAGAAGCAATCGATGGATATGAAGATTCGCCTTTCGCAGAGGCGATTGCATGCGTCGAGATTCCTAAAAAGTTCCACGTCCCCAACATGCCCAACTATGACCGGACCGGGGACCCCGACGATCACGTCTCAATTTATAAGCAAAAATTAATGACTATTTCGATCCCAAGGGAGAACCGCGAGGCAGTCATGTGCAAAAGCTTTGGCACGACCCTCGCGGGACCTGCACTAACTTGGCTTATGCATTTACCACAGGGTTCCGTCGCCTCCTTCACCGTCTTGATCAATTCGTTCAAAGTTCAATTTGCTAGCAGTCGACAATTAGAAAAACAGTCAAGCGACCTATACAGGATCATGCAAAGGTATGGCGAACCGCTAAGAGATTATCTTAACAGGTACAACAAAGAGAAGGTCGCAATCCCACATTGTGACGTTCCAACATCGACCTAAGCGTTTCGCCGGGGCCTGGTCAAAGGTAGTGAACTCTACCGCGAATTGACCAAATACCCATGCCGAAGCTTTGAAGACGTACATGCCAAAACCATGGCACAAGTCAGACTCGAGGAAGACGAGGAACCCTCCAAGGCAAACAAGAGTCCCGATCGAGTCGACCGAAGGGCACCCTCGGATTATCGACGCGATCGACGACACCAACCGTACCCTAAGGGGCGAAGCGACCCCGGTCAGGTAAAAAACTCTTATGACAGGAACCAGGATTGGCGAAACAACCCCGCTCTCCCTCCGAAGCTTCACTCTTACAACTTCAATATCTCCGTATCGGAGCTTGTAAAGAGTTTTGACAAATATGGAAATGAAGTAAGGTGGCCTCGGAAGAGCGACAAACCAGACGCCAAGAAGGACATGAACCGGTGGTGCGAGTTTCACGGGGACCATGGACATTCGACGGACGAATGCATAGCCCTTCGCAAGAAAGTCACGAGGCTTCTCGCACAGGGGCTATTATGCGACGTCATCTCAGATAGATCCAAAACGACCCTCGATCGAAGGGACCAGGTAACATCCGACAAACCATCCTCTCCGGTTCCCACTAAAATTATTAACACCATTTCAAGAGGGTCAGACGTGTGTGAGAACACATACTCGGCCGCCAAAAGACATGCTCGAGAGAGCAAATGCAACAAGCCGATTGAGACGGAGACAAGACAATTGCATATCTCCGACACTCCCGCCATTACCTTCGACGACTCGGAAGCTCAAGAGTTAGGCGACCACCATGACGGTTTGGTAATTTCTCTTTCAATTAGGAATTTCCTTATCCGTTGTGTCCTAATCGACACAGGTAGCTCCACCAACTTATTGACACTAGACGTCTTAAAGGGTATGAGTTTAAGCGAGGACGACTTCACTAGAAACTCTACCCCGCTGGTCGGATTCAGTGGGGAAGTTAAGTATACCCAAGGCTCGTGTTAACAACGTACGCCGGTGGAGTCAATCAATATGTAAAGTTTTTGATATTCGACTGCCCGTCTCCATACAATGCAATTCTTGGCAAACCCTTGATCCACGCCATGAAAGCTGTACCTTCCACTTACCACCAGACAATAAAGTTCCCTACTAAGTGGGGAGTACAGGAAATAAAAGGCGACCAACGGGCTGCCAAGGAGTGCTACGTCACTTCAATGAAAGGGGCAGTCGACAAACCTTCCGCATAGCAATCACAGTGTGGCGAAGGAACCACGCGATACATCGAGCCAGAAATGGAACAACTCGATGAGATCGTGCTGGATCCTTCGAAGCCAACACAAACAGTAAAGGTCGGATCAGATCTAAACGATTCGACCAGGACAAATTTAATTTCTTTTTTACGATCCAACTCTGATTGTTTTGCTTGGTCACACGAAGACATGGTGGGAATCTCCCTAGATATTATTACTCACAAATTGAATGTAGATCCCACGTACCCTCCAGTCTAGCAAAAAAGGAGAAAGTTCGCGCCAGAACTTAACAAGATTGTAGACGATGAGGTACAAAACTTACTCGAAACAGGTAAAATAAGAGAATTCAAGTACCCCGACGGATTAGCAAACGTCGTCGTAGTTCAAAAGAAGAATGGGAAATGGAGAGTATGCATCGACTTCACAGACCTAAACAAGGCCTGTCCAAAAGATTCTTTCCCATTACCACATATCGACGCCATGGTTGACGCGACCGTCGGACACGAAATGCTGACATTCATGGACGCGTTCAGCGGATACAACCAGATTCTCATGGATCCTGACGACCAAGAAAAGACAGCTTTCATAACAAGCCAAGGTACATACTGCTACAAAGTAATGCCTTTTGGACAAAAATATGCAGGGGCCACATACCAGAGGTTGGTAAACAAAATGTTCAAAGACCAGATCGGAGATACCATGGAAGTTTACATCGACGACATGCTCGTCAAGTCCAAAGCGGCAGGGGACCACATCGAACACCTGAAGGAAGCTTTCGAGGTATTGAAAAGATATAACATGAAATTAAACCCGACTAAATGCTCTTTCGGAGTGTCTTCAGGAATGTTCTTGGGATACATGGTCACATAAAGAGGGATCGAAGCCAGTCTAGACCAGATCAAGGCCATCGTCAACCTTAGATCCCCTCGATGCGTCAAGGACGTCCAGAAACTGACAGGACGAATAGCGACATTGAACAGATTCATATCCAAGTCCTCAGATAAATGTAAGATCTTCTACGAAGCCTTGAAAAAGAACAAATCATTCGACTAGACAACAACACACGAACAAGCCTTCCAAGATCTAAAGACATACCTGTCAAGTCCACTATGTAAGTCGCTCCTTACTTCCCGCCGAAACCAGGTACACATCACTTGAAAAATTAGTCTTGGCATTGGTTATGGCCTCAAACAAGTTACGACCCTATTTCGAATCACATGCTATTATTGTGAGAACTAACCATCCCATGAAAGCAGTCATGAGGAAACCATAATTTACAGGACGAATGGCTAAATGGGCCATACACCTCAGCGGATTCGACATCGAGTATGAGCCAAGGACAGCGATCAAATCTCAAGCTTTAGCCGACTTTGTGGTCGATTTCAGCCCGACGCTGGAACAAGAAGCCACGAAGGAGGTCGAACAACTAAAAGTCGAAGAAGACAGGGGCACATGGCAACTCCATACAGACGGAGCATCAAACGTAAGAGGAGTCGGCCTAGGTGTCGTGCTAAAATCACCACAAGGGGACCATATAGCCCAAGCTGTGAGATGCGAGTGGGATGCAACCAACAATGAAGCAGAGTATGAAGCCCTCATATTTGGATTAACACTCGCGCACGACCTCACAATTCTAAGCATAGAGGTGACATGCGGCTCTCTCCTAATCGTCAATCAAGTGCAAGGTTCGTACACTGCCAAAGACGACAGAATGATGGCATATCTAGATATCGTCAAAAAATTGGCAAGCAAATTCCAAAACTTCACCATCCGACAAGTCCCACGTGACCTCAACACACAAGCCGACGCCCTAGCAAATCTTGGCTCTGCCTTACATCCTAATGACTTCCACAACATTCCGTTGGAACATATCACCACACCAGCCGTCCCCAAAGTCTTCAGAATAGCTAACCAAGATGATATTAAGACAATGGACGAGTAACCCTTAGAAGAAGTCGTCTCAGAAGAGGTAGGCGACCACACAGAAGAAGATTTGGTGGGCGATCAAGATGATTGGACCACCCCGTACATCAAGTGGCTCGGAGATGGAACACTCCCAACAGACAAAGCAAAAGCTAAAAGACTCAAGGTACAAGCCGTAACCTTTGATTTAAAAGAGAATATTTTGTTCAAACGATCTATTACAGGCCTATACCTACGCTGCCTCAAAACAACCGAGGTACGACGCGTCTTACAATCCTTACACGACGAAGAATACGGAAACCATACTGGAGGACACAGCCTATCCGACAAAGCTCTCATGATAGGTTATTACTGGCCCACAATGAACAAAGACGCAACCGATTACGTCAGAAAGTGCGACGCCTGCCAATGACACACTCCTGTCACGCATCAGTCATCAGAGATGCTCCATCTGACTCGAGCTCCCTGGCCCTTCATGCGATGGGGGATGGACATCGTCGGAAAACTGCCACCAGCGTCAGGACAATGCGTCTTCTTCCTAGCCATGACCGACTATTTTTCTAAATGGATAGAGGCCGAAGCATATCGAGAGGTAAAAGAAAAACACGTTATCTCATTCATAAAACGTAACATTCTATGCAGATTTGGCGTCCCTTCAGAAATCGTATGCGACAATGGCTCCCAATTCATCGGTAGCAAGACGCGATCCTTCTGTAAATAGTGGAACATCACACTAGTCACGTCCACACCAAGATACCCATAATCCAATGGCCAAGCAGAATCCAGTAATAAAATCATCATCAACAATCTCAAAAAACGCCTCACAGGGGCAAAAGGCAAGTGGATCGACGAGCTCCCTTTGATATTATGGTCCGACAGGACGATGCCAAAAAATGCAATAGGACAAAGCCCTTTCTCACTAGTCTATGGAAGCGAAGCAGTCATCCCCATTGAGCTACTCGTCCCAACTGCCAGATACGGACTCCAAACTCCAGAGCAAAACGACGTCGAGCTAGCTCACAATCTCGACACCATTAACGAGACCAAATAGAAAGTCAAAATCCGAATGGTCCAATACCAACAACAAGTCACCCGGAGATACAATAAGAACGTCCGAGCTAAAGTCTTCAAGTTAGAAGACTGTGTCCTAAGGAAAACGTTCCAAAATACCAGAGATCCAACCGACGGAAAGATAGCACCCCAATGGGAAGGACCTTACCTCATCAAAGAAATCGTCGGACAAAGAGCATATCGATTAGAAACAAAGGACGTACAACCAATCCCTAGAAGTTGGAACACGGTCCACTTAAAGTTGTATCATTTCTGAACTTTCTTTCTCTTTGCATTTTTTTTCCTTACATCTATTCAATTATATTCGCTTGAATTACGATCACTAACTTAAGCATCGGAGAGTCGTTGGGTCACCCCCCAACGATCTCCCCAAGACCTTTCTTTTTTGTACTCTTAACGTAATCTGAACAGGAACAAGAGGCCTCGAAGATGAACTTGACACTCAGATTCAAAAGGATATCCTCACTATACACAAAACAACGCTTATGACATACAAATCGATCGATACACAGGGAATGGAGAAACAAAACAAAACGTTCTATTTTACAAAGACCTGTCCTACCCAAGGTACTTGTCTTTACCATACATTACAAACTACTCTTCCCTGGACAATGCATGCCACACTAACATTCACAACTACATGTCGTCATGACCAAAGACTTCGCGCCAAAACCAAGGCACGATCAACAAATCCACCTACAAGAAACATACGAAGCAAGAACAAGGTATGCAAACATAAAAGCATCCTACAAAATACGCAACCCGCGATGGTGGACGGGTCGCCAAAACATCGTTCATCCCGTCTCTTCGACGAGGCACAACATGTCATTTAAACTTCTAAAAAGAAAACAGAATGTTCAAAGAACTTCACCTACACAAACTTCATTACATCCGATTAAGATTCACCCGACTTCTCATTTAGGTCTGCAGGCACAAGTTCCTTACCTGTGGTCACTTCAGGGCCATCCTTCGATGCGTCTTTGACAACCTCTTCAATCGCCTCAGGATCGGCTTCCTCCCTTTCGTCTTCTCCTCCCAGTCCGACTGGCTTGAAGAGATCATCTCCTGGGTTGCCATTGGGATACAAAAGATCCATATCGGCCTTCGCATCTTCAATCTTCCAATCAACATGAGCACTAGCAGCATATTCCTCCATCATCTCAATACGAGATTTGAGGCAGTAATACACCTCCACATCGCCAACAGTACGAGCATCCTGCTCATGAAGCTTCTCGGCCTCAGCCTTCATTTCAGTCTTCACTTCCTCCAAATGAGCTTTGAAATTCTTCTTGGTCGACAAAATCTTCACTTCCTCCAGATGAGCTCCTCTGCTTGAGCAATCCGTTTGTCCGCCCTATCGCTCAATTCCTGGATAGTCGAGGAAGCGACCATAGAGTACTGGAAAGCCTACACTCGAAGCGTCATGTAATTCAGTCTCTTAGAAATAAAAAAAAAGAATTTTCATCTTTTTACTTACCTTCTACGCGCCGACAACAGCCTCGTCCATACAATGGCTGGGATAAAGATCGCCAATTTTATTCTTGGCCTCAGAGTCCACAAAACGGAGTAAGTCGCTCGCCGATCTCTCCCTTAACATGCCTGGTGAAGGGTTCAAAGCAGCCGTCGCCTTCCTCTTAGCCCCAGATGCTTTCGACGAAGGGGAATCCAAGGAAATAACCCTAGTAGACGGAGGAACCCTAGCCGAGGCCTTCGCCGAAGACGACGCCTTAGCAGCTGATGTGACCCTGCCTCCCATGACGGCCCAAGACGAGGAAGAAGCCATGAGCCTACGCTCAGAGGGCCTAGTGACAAGGTCTAGGTCCAAAGCCATCTCTGCCGCCGTCGTGTCACTTGTCGCACGCGTCGTCACTGGCCAAGGAAGCCCAGACGAAAACCCAAGACTCGTCGTCCTCTCCACCATCGGCATTGAAACAACGCGTTCTTTAGAAACAACATCGCGTGCACCCACCCGCGAGGCCATCGACCCTTAGTCGCTGTTCCTCGCGGTGTTTGTACTCATTCAACGCGTCGTTTTCATAGTTTCAAGACATTTTCTATATTTAGTATTTATAGCGTTTTAGATAGTTTCTATTTATAGTGTTTCTATATTTTAGGGTTTGTGCCTTTTACATGCTTGCATGGGCTAGCCCTTAGGCTCGTTTCGGCCCAAGCCCATTAGGTCTTGGCCGAGATACATTGGCTATTTAAAGCCTCCCTTGTTATTGTTATTTCTTACGTTCAATTTAATTCAAGGTTTCAAGTCGAGTGTTTATCCTCCTTCCCTTGACCGGAAGCCAAAACCCTCTATCTTCGCATCCCCTTCACTCCGTCGCCGACGCTACGGCAAGTGCTTGATTCATCAAGCCAAGTCTTCCTTCGCATCTCCCTTCCTCCGCAGTCGACGCTACGACACCAAAGACTTGTCTTTCAAGTCATCTATCCCTCATCAAATCGCTTCCGCCATCGCTTTCCATTCTTCCACCAATCGCTTCCATCGCCACCAACCCCGCGTTGTCGCCATCGCTAGCTTCGCCTTGACACCCGTCATCACCTTTGCTATCACCGACGTCAACAACTCCGGCCGCCCATCATCGCGATCATCACCACCGCGTTCCACAACAGATTGATATGACAGAGTGACTTCCCAACCAAGACTAGATCCAAAGGTATCACCTTTGACAATTTGTCTTGTCATCGGAGGCAAGAACACATCAACTGGCATCAGATCCCATCAGTCTTGTAAGTCACGAACTCAAGTTTACATCTTGTTCACAATTTTTTTTCTTGACCCCCATCGTTTGCTTTACTGAAATATCGCGAAAAACCATAAATTTTCCATCTTTGCTCACCTATTCGGTTTCTATAAGGTAATACCTTGGCCGAATTATTTTTCCTTGTTCCCCAAGTTTTGGTGTGTTAGGTAATTTGTTATCTTGCATGCTAGAATATTTTGTTTCCTTATTTCATGCATAGATAGAGTTTCCTTGTTTGCTGGATTCTACTTTTTAGGTTGTTAGCCGAATTTCCTTATATAAGATATCATATAAAATCTTATCTTCTCTCTCCTATCTCTAAGATCACACTTGTGATATTCTTGTTACTTAGACAGATTTTATTTTTGTTTCCTTTTGTAAATCCGAAAAGATCAAAAGATTAGATCTTGGATATTATATACAAAAAAAAGATATCCACACGATATTCAAAAAAAAAAAGTTTCCAAAGTTAGGTAAAGCCAAAATAAGGCAACCCTAACCCACTCTCGGTCTAAGCTCATCTTCTCAACCTCTCCACCTTCTAGGTCAAGCTTCCTAGAATGTACTTTCTTGCTTATTAGGTTGCTTTGTTTACGTTTGTTTTAGGGTTTCAATTTGTTCTTGTTTGTTTGATTGCCACTTGCTTGATACACCATCTCTTGTCAAGCCAAGCCGCCCTCACGTCAAGCCTAAACTAGCCCTACCTACGTGAACTTTGTGACTTGACTAGTGATTTGCTTGGTTGTTGTTCTTTGTTGTCTTTTGGTTCATTTTTACTCCCATGTCTGGCCATCTTGTTATAGGTACCATGCCGATTGGACACAGTGAAGACGAACGCGACGTTGACAACACCAACCCCCAACAACCGCTGTTGGTGCAACCAGACTAACCACCTCTCGACCCCCCATAACACGAACCACTCCTTGAGTTGTTCGAGGAGTAACAATTGATTCAAGCTCTTCGACAAGAGAATGCAGCCTTAAGAGCACAACAACGCGTGGCACCCATCGTGCCAACTCCAACTCCTCTGAGTGCCATGGACGCGCTGGCTCCACCTGGAGCCACCGATGCGGGTCCATCAAAGACAAGAGTCGATAAAGGAAAATGAATCATGCCTTCGACATCTCATCATCAACCACAACTCAATCGTATGCAGAGTGTCATCGAGAGTCGCCAAGGCTTCGTTTCCCAAGAGGACCGCTACGTGCCCAGAGCCACAACCGCTGGCTTCGACAACGGCTTCGACTACGACCACGACGCCGAGGACACTCAAGGTGAGTATTCTGAACCGTACAACTTTGATGATCGCTATGCCTCTAGGAGAACCCAGAGACGCGTACTGGGCTCAACACCACGCGAAGGCCGCCCTCGACGAACCGAGCAAGCCGACGCGACGCCAAGGATACCCAGTCGCCGACCAAGTGGGCATACACGACGCGATGAGACCAACTTGAGGACACCAACTACCCAACCCCGAAGCCATGATGTACGCGATCACCTTCGACACCAGAGTGTTCGAACGCCGCGTTACAGATCTGATAGCTACGCGTCGATCACACCACATGTCCACGACGACTTCGACGAGTATTATGACGAAGAGATCGAGGACTCAGGTATGGTCAACCCTATTTTTTTTCACCCCCTCTTGGAGATCCACTTGAATTGCAGGATCACCCTTCGGATTGGATACCTCCACCGCGTCTCCAGCCACAACGAGAACGCGTTCGTGACATTGGCAGTGAGCACCGCGATGTTATGCAAAGAGACATTCGATGCGACAACTATGATGCCCAGCCACGAAGACGTCAATGCGATGACGCCTACGTGCCCAGGGATGAGTATGTCCGCGAAGATCGCCAAGAACGCGATAGACGCCAGGTTGGACGCGATAGACCACATGGAGTGTGCGCCTTTGAGAACCCTCTCTACAATGCCGTGCCAAACAACGTGTTCAACCAAGCACCTGCCCAGCCTCGATTCCAACGCCACCAAGTCAAGGTAAAAATCGAGCATTTTAATGTGAATACAAACCCTCTGTTTTCCTTGAATGGGTGCAGGCTACGGAGTACACACTTCGATATTGTTGAGTGCCCCCTGAGGAGCATGTCGACGCCGCGACACTTAATTTCTGAGGAGCCGCGCGAGTATGGTGGCATCGCTTCGAGGATGACTGCGTCCGACGCCATAGGACAAGGGTCACGGAGTGGCACCAACTCGTGTACGTGATGACAAAGAAATATGTGCCTCCAGACTATAGGAATCAAATGTGACTGGAGATAGCCATTGTTTTGGGGAGAAAAGACCAGACGATCTAAATCGCCTTAGACGGGGTAACTAGTCGATCGAATAGTAGAAATCAAACCAATTCAAATAGATAATCAACCAATAGATAAGAAATGCAAGGAAACAATGTAATTTTATTAACGCGTTGATGATTGAAACAAGTCGGGTTACAACTTATCCTTAGAGAGAAGTAGGTCGGAGCAGACTCGACCGGGGATGATGATGTTCGACCGATGGACGTGAAATGGCGTTCCGGCCCGAGTAAGTGGTGGCGATTCAGAGCTTATATGTGCGTGTGTTCAGAGTTGATAGGCAGGAGAATGTGTTGTGTCCCTTTTTCCAGCTTGTGTTCCCCTCTTATCCCCTCCGAATCCAAATATGGTAAGTGCCTTTTCTGACTGTTTTCTTATGATTTGGCCATATCTTGCCTTCAATGCCGGGAGTGATTGCTGGGATTCTGTACTCGATTACTGTCATTATTGTGTTATTTTGAATGATGTGGCCGTTGCCTCAATCATGCATTTAATGCTCGGTATGATCTTCGCGATCTGGTCGGGAAGCATTCGACCACGGAGGTTATGACGATTCTCTCGACTTTCTCTTATCTTCCGACTTGTCTTGTATCTGGGCCCATCTGGCTTGGTCTGTCCTCCTAGGAGAGTGTTGGGCCCAACAATAGCCCCAAGTTGTTTTGGGCTTCGGCGAGGCTTGATGGATGGAGTCCAAACAACTTCCTACGCCACGATCTCCACCATCCATTTTTGACGCATCAAACGAGGGCTACGTGGCGAGTTCACGGAGCTTGATGTGACATTTCAGAAGACCTGCCTTCTCCCTCCATAAATTTGAAGCAGGCCTCGTTGATTTGACTTCATCTTCCTTCTTTTGCAAGCCTTACCCGGTAGGTCTTCTTAGCCTCTTCACCATTGCTCTCCGATTTCCTCCCATTTCTGTTTTAGAGATGGTTTCTAGTGAAGCCTCCGAGTCGTCGGCGACTCGTTCGGACCCGCGCAAGGACGAAGCTCCTCCCCTTTTCATTCTGAAGGAATCCGACGCTCTGACAAGTACTCTGTCGCAGGCGGAGCTAGAGCAGGTTCTCCAAGTCGGGGGTTTTCCTCCGGAGACGGTTGCGAGACTGCCTTACCCAGATGAGAGGGCTGACGCTCGATACGAGGGCTGGGTTTGCTTTTACGCTTATCCGTTTCGGGTTGGTCACAAGTTCCCCTTTTCTTCCCTTGTCAGAGCTTTTCTGGCTACTTTGGCGTTGGTACCGTGTCGGGTGATGCCTCAGGCGTGGAGGATTCTTAGGGTTCTGGATTTGGTAAACGTTCAATCTGGGGCTGGCTTTGATTTCGACGCCCTGTGGTACAATTACTCCCTTGGGTCAAAGAGTTCTTCCCGCGTTCAGCTGCGCATTCGACAGGGTCGGAAGCCTTTGGTGCTTAACCTCGATGTGAACGACCGCGGATGGGGGTCGAAATTATTTTTTGTCAAACGTTCATCTTTGGAGAAGGGGGGAGATTGTTCGTTCTTGCTGTCAGAGTGGCGAATCGAGAGTATGTGTTTGTACTTTCTTTGCACGTTTCCTGTGTCTTAACCTCTTGTCTTAACTTTTCTTTTTTGTAGTTCCCGAAGCGGAAGATCTGGAAGTGGACGCTCAGTCGGAAGGCTTGTCAAGGGTTGTTCTCAGTGTTCCTGTGTCGGAGAGGAAGTTCGTCAACGTCAACCTGCTATCGACCTCCCCCGCTACTCAAGACGATATGTCGACTGTCTCATCGTCTCGTGCCAAGTGTAAGTTTTCCCCAGTGTTCCTTTTTTGTTGTTGTTGTTGTTGTTGTCTGCTTTGTGATCTTTTCACGTTTACCTGTCGTGTTAGCTTCTCCTGGTGGTTGAACAAGTGCTCACTTGAGAGGAGTGTCTGGAAAGGGTTTGATTGAGCAGAGGAGGGCGGCGGCCAAAGTCGCATCGAGCAAGTCGATTCTGGCGGACCCGACGCCTTAAGTCAAGGTTGGTTCCAAGAGGAAAGCAGGCGTTCCTTCTGGCGACGTCAAGGCGGAGGAGGTTCCTAGAAAGAAAGGGGCGGCCGCTGATGGGATTGACAAGATCGGCGCGGTCGGTCGATCGATTGCTGACCTCTTTCATGCCCAAGATCCGACTCTGAAGTCGGAAGTCGATGACATCTCTCCTTTGGATTGCATTGGTGAAGCGGGGTGCTCCGCATGGAGGGTGAGTCATCTCTGCTTGTGCTTTTCATTTTCTTTCATTGAGTCGACTGAGTTTCCTGATTGTTTTTGTATTTTATTTTTCAGACCTTTCAGTATCTCTTGGGAGCATACTCCGACGCTAAGATGATGGTTGTCAAGGCCGAGGAGAGGGCTGCTAGGTCGGAGTCTGATCTCGCGTCTCTGAAGAGTAGGTTGGAGGGAGCTGAGAGTCGTTGTCGAGAGGCTGAGCACCGCTTTACTAGGGAGCTGAAGAGTTATCAGGAGGAGTTAGTCGTATGCCGGAAAGAACTAAATGAGAGCCGACCAGGTATCGAAGAAAGGGTGAAGCAAGCTCAGATCGCAGGCGACGTCGGCGCTTTTTATGCGTTGAAGTCGCGTGTTGAGATGATGGAGGAGTTTGATGAATGCAAGCACGGGCTCTGGGATCTGAAGGCGGAGAAGGAGACCTTGGACTCCATGTTCCCGAAAGGAAACCCTGGTCAGGAGCTTTTCCAATTGGCCGGCGTTGGAGAGGAGACTGCGGATGGAGATGTTGGCGAGGATGAGGTCCACTCCGGCGATGTTGAGCCAGATGATCCTCAGCTTCCTCTAGAGCCAACCCCTGTCGAAGGTAGTGTTGCTGCCCTTGACGCCTGATGTGTATTTTTTTATACAGTCTGACTTGTTGCTCCACACGTGTGTGGGTTTGGATATTTTGTGTTTTGGCGACCCGTCCACCATCGCGGGTCACAGACTGTGTAGTAGATGTTGTTGAAGTCCTATGTGTATGTAGGCAAACAATCTGTTTTGGTGACCCGCCTACCATCACGGGTTGCGTATTCGTATAAAAAATGCTTAGACTTTTATTTGATGCAATCTGTTTCTTACAAAGGATTATATGTTTGTTTGTTTCGTACATGTCGTTAGACTTTTCTTAGCAAAGTTTGTCGATGACGCTTTGTGTTTTGTATGCCGGTTTCGCCCGTGTGCTCCGTCGAGTGGGGCTCGCCGTATGTATGTGTTTAAAGGAGGCCTGCAAATGTATGTGTATGTGTTAGTCATGACTTTATGCCGGGGAGGTAAGCAATATGTCTCTATTGCGTAAATGTAATAAGGTGTCATAACCTTATGTATTGTGTAAGGCAGGCGGTGTGCCGACGTGCCTGTGTTGTCCATCTCCCCGTGTTCCGATCGATCGTGTAGATGTAATGTAAGCGTTTTTCACGGATGACTGGATCCAATGTATGTGTCAATGTTGTTCCGCATTCATGTTTTTGTAAGGAGGAGGTCCTTACTTAGTGTCGAATGCTAGTTTTTTAAAGAATTTGAGATGTGTATGCGATAATAAACGATGTATGAAGTTATGTGATGCCTTACCTCATTTGGTTCAGAAATGGTATAGCTTCAGATGTGTCGCGTTCCAACTTCTTGGGATTGGTCGTCCGTCTTTGTCTTCTAACTGATATGCTCCTTGTCCGACTACTTCGGTGATTAAGTAGGGTCCTTCCCATTGTGGTGCGAGATTTCCGTCGGATGGACTTTTGGTATTCTGGAACGTTTTTCTGAGGACCCAATCTCCAACTTTGAATGCTTTGATCCAGACGTTCTTGTTGTAACTCCTTGCGACCTGTTGTTGGAACCTTACCATCCTAATTCGGGCTCTTTCTCTGATCTCGTCCACCGTGTCTAGGTTGTGTGCTAGTTCGACGTCATTTTGCTCGTTTGTCTGAAGGTTGCAACGGGCGGTCGGAACCAATAACTCGGCCGGAATGACTGCCTCACTCCCGTAGATGAGAGAGAAAGGTGATTGTCCGGTCGCATTTTTTGGAGTAGTCCTGTCTGACCAGAGAATGAATGGGAGTTCGTCTGCCCATTTGCCTTTAGCCCCAGTGAGGCGTTTCTTGAGGTTGTTGATGATGATTTTGTTGCTGGATTCAGCCTGTCCGTTGGATTGTGGGTACCGAGGTATGGACGTGACCAATTTGATGTTCCATTGGTCGCAGAAGGCTCGAGTCTTATGACTACTGAATTGGGAACCATTGTCGCATACGATTTCTGATGGGACGCCAAATCTGCACAAGATATTGCGTTTTATGAATGAAATGACGTGTTGATCTTTTACCTCTCTGTAGGCTTCGGCTTCGATCCACTTAGAAAAGTAGTCCGTCATGGCAAGGAAGAAGACTCTTTGACCCGACGCGGGTGGGAGCTTCCCGACAATGTCCATCCCCCACCTCATAAAGGGCCTTGGAGCCAGAGTCGGATGGAGGAGCTCTGAAGGTTGATGATGGACGGGCGCGTGTCGCTGACAGGCGTCGCATCTCTTGGTGTACTCCATAACGTCTTTGTTCATCGTGGGCCAGTAGTACCCATTTTGCAGGGCTTTCCCTGAGAGGCTTCGTCCGCCGGTATGGTTTCCACATTCTCCTTCGTGTAGCGATTGTAAGATGCGTCCGACTTCCAGAGTCTTGAGGCATCGCAGGAGTATTCCTGTGACAGACCTTTTGTACAAGATGTTATCTAGGATATCGAAAGAGAGTGCTTGTACCTTGAGCCTTTTTGCTTCTGTTTTGTCATCGGGCAGGATGCCGTCTTTTAACCACCTGACGTAGGGTAGTATCCAATCATCGTTGGTGTTGACAATGTCTTCTTCTGGTCAGTCGCCTATCTCCATGGTGACCAGCTCTTCTAGTGGTGTAGTTGGTTCGACGGATGTTCTTGGGACGACTGGTGTCATGATGTGTGTCAATGGTATGTATGGAAATTCTTTCGGGTCCAAGGCGGATCCTAGGTTGGCAAGTGCGTCGACTTGGGAGTTAAGATCCCTTGGTACCTATCTGATATCGAATGCTTGGAACTGGCCGATCAGCTTCTTAGCTACTTCGAGGTAGGCTATCATTCTGACGTCTTTGGCGCTGTATGGCCCTTGTATCTGGTTCACGACCAGTAGGGAGTCGCAAATGACTTCGATCTCTCGGACCCCTAGGTCATGAGCTAGGATGAGTCCGAATATGAGTGCCTCATACTCAGCTTCGTTGTTAGTTGCGTCCCACTCACATCTTACGGCTTGGGCTATCTTGTCCCCTTATGGCGATTTCAGCACGACCCCTAGCCCCGATCCTCTAGCGTTCGACGCACCATCGGTGTGGAGTTCCCATATGCCTGTTTCTTCTATTGCGAGCAGTTGTGTTGATTTTCTTGTGGCTTCTTGCTCTAGGGTCGGGCTGAAATCTGCTACAAAGTCAGCTAAGGCATACGACTTAATTGCCATCCTGGGTTCATACTCGATGTTGTAACCGCTAAGGTGTATGGCCCACTTGGTCATTCGTCCTCTGAACTCGGGCTTCCTCATGATTGATCTCATGGGATGATTAGTGCAGACAATAATAGTATGGAATTCGAAATAGGGTTTGAGTTTATTCGAGGCCATTACCAATGATAGTACGAGCTTTTCAAGCGACGAATACCTTGTTTCTGCCGGTAATAGCGTCCGACTGACGTAGTATATCGGTGACTGCTTGCCGTCTTCTTCTCTGACCAATACTGCGCTTACGGCTGATTCTGACACTGCTAGGTATAGAAATAAAGGCTCGTCGCCTTGGGGTTTGGTCAATAACATGGGACTGGCCAGGTACTCCTTCAAGTTCTGGAATGCTGCTTCGTATTCTTGAGAGCGTTGTGGAAGGGTTTGCACTTGTCGGACGACTTTGAGATGAATCTATTCAGGGCTGCTATCCGACTCGTGAGTTTCTATACGTCCTTGATGCATCGGGGGGATTGAAGGTTGATGAGAGCCTTGATCTGTTCTGGGCTGGCTTCTATTCCTCTTTGTGTCACCATGTACCCCAAGAACTTTCCTGATGACACTCCGAAGGAACACTTAGTAGGGTTTAGTTTCATGTTGTACCTTTTTAGCGCCTCGAAGCTGTCGCGAAGGTGGTCTATATGATCTTTTTTCCTTTTTGACTTGACCAACATGTCATCTATGTAGACTTCCATCGTGTCCCCAATTTGGTCTTTGAAAATTTTGTTGACTAGTCATTGATACGTAGCCCCTGCATTTTTTAGACCAAATGGCATTACTTTGTAACAATAGATACCTTGGCTAGTGACGAACACTATCTTTTCTTGGTCTTCTGGTTCCATGAGGATTTGGTTGTAGCCACTGAAAGCGTCCATGAAGGTAAGCATTTCGTGTCCCGCCGTAGCGTCGACCATGGCGTCGATGTGGGGTAGCGGGAACGAGTCTTTAGGACAAGCTTTGTTGAGATCTGTGAAGTCGATGCAAACTCTCCACTTGCCATTCTTCTTCTGGACTACGACTACGTTGGCCAGCCACTCGGGGTAGTGGACCTCCCTTATCTTCCCTGTTTCTAATAAGCTTTTGACTTCGTCGTCGACTATCTTGTTCCGCTCGGGGGCGAACTTCATGCATTTCTGCTTGACGGGGGGATGAGATGGATCTACATTTAATTTATGAGTAATAATATTTGGAGATATTCCGACCATGTCCTCATGCGACCATGCAAAACAGTCGGCATTGGTCTTGAGAAAATCGAGGAGTTGTTGCCTGGTCGAGTCGTCCAGGTCCGACCCGACCCTTACCGTTTGGTTTGGCTTTGAAGGATCTAGTACGATCTCGTCGAGCTTTTCCATTTCTGGTTCGACGTACCGACTAGGTCCCTCGCCGCTCTGTGGTTGCTATGCGGTCTTGTGTTCGACGACGCTTTTCATAGATGCGACGTAGCACTCCTTAGCGGTCCTTTGATCTCCCTTGATTTCTTGGACTCCCCATTCAGTGGGGAATTTGATGACTTGATGGTACGTCGAGGGTACCGCCTTCATAGCGTGTATCCATGGCCTGCCAAGAATACAATTATAGGGAGACAGACAATCTAGGACTAAGAATTTCACCTGTTGGTTGATTCCCCCAGCGTATGTGGTTAGGATGATTTCGCCAGTCGTATGTTTAACCTCACCGCTGAACCCGACCAATAGAGTTGATTTTTTTGACTAGGTTGTTTTCAGCCAGACCGATTTCTTTAAGGGCGTCGAGGGTTAAATGATTGGTTGAACTCCCTGTATCAATTAGTACTCTTCGTATTAAGCAATTGCCAATGGACAAAGAGATTACCAGACCGTCGTGATGACCTTCTGATCCGTCGGAGTCGGACTCATCGAATGTGACCGTTGGAAGGTCGGGGACCTTTCTTGTCTTGAATTCCGACGCTTCGGGCTTATCGCCCTTGCTTTCCTTTGCATTCCGCTTAGCTACGGAGTATGTGTTTCCACATATATCCGAACCACCTGAAATAGTGTTGACAACTTTCATATGGATAGGAGATGGGGGTTTGTTTTGCTTTACCTGATCTCGCCATTCCATGGTGGCTTTTGCTCGCTCTGAGATTACGTCGTGCAAGAGCCCCTGTGCGAGTAGTCTAGCGACCTCCTTTCGTAGGGCGATGCACTCGTCGGTCGAATGACCGTGGTCGGCGTGGAATTCGCACCATTGGCTCATGTCCTTCTTGACATCTGGTCGGTCGCTCTTTCAGGGCCATCTTACCTCTTTCCCATATTTGTCGAAACTCTTGACGAGCTCCGCCACAAAAACATTGAAGTTATAAGATTGGACCCTGGGAGGCAACGCCGGACCGTCTCTCCAATCCTGTGATCTGTCATAGAAAGAGTTTACCTGGTTCGGCTCATTTCGATTACGAGGATAGGGATGATGACGTCTGTCTCGACGGTCGTCGGAGGGGTTTTTACGATCGGATGGATCGGATCCGTGTGAGGCTTTCCGTGACTCACGGTCCTCTTCCAATCTTACCTCGGCCATGGTTTTGGCCTGGACATCTTCAAAACTTTTACACGGGTACTTGGTGATCTCGTTGTAGAGATTGTTGTCTTTGATCAGACCTTGTCGGAAGGCTTCGATGGAGGTGGTGACGTCGTAATGGGGGATCGCCACTTTCTCTTTATTGTACCTGTTGAGGTAATTTCGGAGAGGTTCGTTATACCTTTGTGTGACTCGGTAGAGGTCACTTGATCGTCTCTCGAACCTCCGACTGCTGGCGAACTGACTCTTGAAAGAGTTGACCAGATCTGTGAACGATGCCATCATTACCTAAGGCAAACGCATAAACCAAGTTAGTGCGGGACCCGCGAGGGTTATGCCAAAGCTGTTACACATGACAGCCTCGCGGCTCTCCCTTGAAACGGATGCAGCCATTAGTTTTTGTTTATAGAGAGAGATATGGTCATCTGGGTCGCTGGTGCCGTCGAATGTCTCCATGTTGGGGATATGAAACTTCTTGGGAATCTCGACCCTAGCGATTTCTTCGGCGAACGGGGATTCTTCGAATCCGCCAGACGCTTCCTTTTCGATTGGTTGTGGGACCCCTGGAAGCATGGTGAAGCGATCGTCGATCGTCTTCATGTGTCGGTCGAGTGTCTGCTGGACAAGAGCGAGGATGTCTGGTGGATTGGTAACCTGCGGCTCATCGATTCGGGTCCCTGCCGACCCGATCGGTGTGGAAAAAGCGACATTATTAGTCGAAAACGGATTATCAAAATGAGTTCGAGATGTACCCTCTGTGTGTTCAGATCGACGTATGCTCGGAGGTGTCGGCCCGATGCTATCCATGTCGAGGCGCGTTCGGACGCTGTTGTGGATAGGCATGTTCCTAGACCCTGAGGCCATTGATTGTACCTGCGACTTAAGAGACTCATTTTCACGGGTTAGTTGTGCAATCTCGGCTTCGGATTGGGCCGACAAGGTGGCTAGGGTTTCGGTCTTTTGGCGTTGCTGGGCTAGTTCCTCTTGGAGGGCGGTCATTTTCTGGGAAAGCTCTTGGAACTGGGTTGGAGTAGGATTTCCGGTAGGGGTCATGTTTCCTTGAGCTTGGATGTTGTCCCTGAGGCTTGGCTCTTCGGTGTTGGTAGGTGGGTCGATAGTCATGTTTGAAAGGTCTCAAGAGAGTGATCGGCAAGTTGCCCCACGGTGGGCACCAAATTGTTTTAGGGCGAAAAGACCAGACGATCTAAATCGCCTTAGACGGGGTAACTAGTCGATTGAATAGTAGAAATCAAACCAATTCAAATAGATAATCAACCAATAGATAAGAAATGCAAGGAAACAATGTAATTTTATTAACGCGTTGATGATTGAAACAAGTCGGGTTACAACTTATCCTTAGAGAGAAGTAGGTCGGAGTAGACTCGACCGGGGATGATGATGTTCGACCGATGGACATGAAACGGCGTTCCGACCAGAGTAAGTGGTGGCGATTCAGAGCTTATATGTGCGTGTGTTCAGAGTTGATTATGCAGGAGAATGTGTTGTGTCCCTTTTTCCAGCTTGTGTTCCCCTCTTATCCCCTCCGAATCCAAATATGGTAAGTGCCTTTTCTGACCGTTTTCTTACGATTTGGCCATATCTTGCCTTCAATGCCGGGAGTGATTGCTGAGATTCTGTACTCGATTACTGTCATTATTGTGTTATTTTGAATGTTGTGGCCGTTGCCTCAATCAGGCATTTAATGCTCGGTATGATCTTCGCGATCTGGTCGGGAAGCATTCGGCCGCGGAGGTTATGACGATTCTCTCGACTTTCTCTTATCTTCCGACTTGTCTTGGATCTGGGCCCATCTGGCTTGGTCTGTCCTCCTAGGAGAGTGTTGGGCCCAACAGCCATGACTCGCCAAGGGTCGATGTCTCCACTCGAGTTCTTTTCCAAGCTTGAAGATATGTATTACAAGGCCAACATCTCCGTTGCACCATCGACATTGAGGACGAAATTCTTGAGTGGCTTGAATACCAACATCCGTGATCAACTCGAGATTTTGCCAATCAAGGACTTGAACACCCTCACTCACACGGCGATGCAAATTCATGCACAACTCACTCGTCGGAAGTCCTACACTTGGCAAAGTGTCCACACCAGGTATGCTTCTAACCCTAGTGGTTTGTCTTCTACTAACCCTCGCCCTAGTGCCTCTCCCACAGCCGCGTCAAGCCAAGCACCCAAGGCAAAGCCTTCGACGCCGAGCACCGCGCCGCGCCAGACCACGCCCAGACAACCCCTAGTGGGCACAGATCGCGCGCGACCTCGAATGATACAAGTGTGGTGGACGAGGCCACTACAAGAAAGATTGCCTCAATGCTCACAAGGTGTTGTTCTCCGCCGCCGCCGGCTACGAGTCCTGTGATGACGAGGAGGCCACACTTGACGCGATCGATGAAGGCAACGCAGAAGAGGAAGAAGACGCTTATGACTGCGAACCCGCTTCTCTACACGCGGGCACACCATTGAGCTTGGTGACGCGTCGTCTCCTCACGATCAAGGAAGCAAGCCTATGCGACCAAAGGGAGAATTTGTTCCACACAAGAGCTCTCGTCTAGACGGCTTCCTTGAGTGTCATTGTTGATGGAGGATCATGTGCTAACATTTTCAATGAGAAGGTCGTGACACACTTCAAGTTGCCCACGACGCCTCATCCCCAGCCTTATGCCCTCCAATGGATATCATCTAGTCCAGGTAACACAGTATCTCGCCAATGCTTAATTTCATTTTCCATAGGCCAATACTGTGATTCAGTTTTATGTGATGTCATTACAATGGACGCCACCCATATTTTGCTTGGGCGCCCATGGCAATTCGACAGACGCGTGCTCCATGATGGCTATTTGAACACTTATGTGTTCAATTACCACGGGAAGCGCGTCACCTTGCATCCAATGTCTCCCCATGAGATCTTGTAGGACCAGGTTGAACGCGATCGCCAGAAAGCCATAGAGGCCGTGTCTACTAGGTCAAAGGAGTGTCCAGAGGCACTCCAGAGGCCAAACTCCTCCAAAGCTGGCAAAATGTCATCTCCACCAGGCACTGATAGGAAGACGCACAACGCCATAGCTGGGACACCAAGTTCCCCACAAAATTTGAGTAGCGCCTCGCCACCGACACAGTTTGCCCCACCGTTGCCGAAGACGTCTCCTTTGTAAGGAAAGTGTGAGCAACGCGTGCTTTTAGCCAGGCCCAGTGACCTCACTAAGTGTTTGACTGGCAAAGCTCCATGTTTTCTGCTTGTGCCAACTCCATGCATCCCTGAGTCATCGAACACCGCGTCCGTGCCACCAGTCATCGCGACCTTGCTCGCCGCGTTCGATGATGTATTTCCTGATGAGTTGCCACAAGGTTTACCTCCACTGAGAGGCATTGAGCACCAGATTGACCTTGTACCCGGTGCTTCCTTGCCCAATCTCACTGCATATAGAGCTGGCCCAGAAGAGACCAAAGAGCTACAGCGCCAAGTGCAAGAGTTGTTGGATTGCGGCTACGTAAGGGAATCTCTCTCCCCTTGTGCTGTGCCTGTGATCCTTGTGCCCAAGAAAGATGGCACATGGAGAATGTGTGTTGACTGTCGCGCGATAAACCAGATCACCATCAAGTATCGGCATCCTATTCCACGCCTTGACGATATGCTTGATGAACTTCGTGGCGCCACACTTTTCTCCAAGATAGATTTGAAGAGTGGTTATCACCAGATCAGGATGAAAGAAGGTGATGAGTGGAAGACCGCATTCAAGACAAAGTATGGGCTCTACGAGTGGCTTGTCATGCCATTTGGGCTCACAAACACGCCGAACACCTTCATGCGCATGATGAACCACGTCTTGTGGACATTCCTTGGCAAGTTTTTCATCGTTTACTTCAATGACATCCTTGTGTATTCACGGAGTCTGGAAGAGCATGTCGCTCACCTTCGACTTGTGCTCGAATGCCTTCAATGTGAGAGCCAGTTTGCCAATCTGGCCAAGTCCAGTTTTGCTCTGCGTCCACAAATTTTTTGGGCTACGTCGTGAGTAGTGATGGTCTACGCGTCAACGAGGCAAAGACCGCGGCCATCAAAGAGTGGCCAACTCCGACGACGCCGACACAGGTGCGAAGCTTTCTAGGCCTCGCTGGATTTTATAGGCGCTTTGTTAGAGATTTCTCCTCCATTGCCGCGCCATTACATGAGTTGACGAAGAAGGGAAGCACAATTGTCTGGATTGAGTCCCACGAAGAGGCCTTCTCGGCCTTGAAGCGGGCCTTGTGCAACGCGTCATTACTCCAGCTCCCCGACTTCGCAAAGACATTCGAGGTGGAGTGCGCTGCCTCAAACAGAGGCATTGGTGGTGTGCTACACCAAGAGAAGAGACCCATTGCATATTTCAGTGAGAAGCTCACTAGGGCCACACTCAATTACCCCACCTACGACAAAGAGTTATATGCCTTAGTACGCGTGCTGAAGACATGACAACATTACCTTTGGCCGCGTGAATTTGTCATCCACAGCGACCATGCAGCCTTGAGCTATTTGAAGAGCCAGGCCCACCTCAATCGACGACATGCGCGTTGTGTGGAATTTCTTGAGACATTTCCTTATGTCGTGGTCCACAAGAAGGGAAAGGAGAACATTGTAGCCGACGCGTTATCTCGCAGGGATGTTCTCTTGACTCATGTACACATTAAAGTTTTGGGCTTTGCATTGATTAAGGAATTATATGCTAGTGATCCTTTCTTTGCATCTATTTTAGAGCATTGCCTGAGATCGCGTGAGTTTGATCCCTATTTCCTTTCTGAGGGTTATTTATATAAGGCTAGTCGCCTTTGCATCCCTAGGTCCTCCATTAGGATCCTTTTTGATTCAGGAAGCACACGAAAGTCGCTGACATTTTGGGATTAGTAAGACATTGGCCGCGCTTAGAGAACACTTCTTTTGGCCTAAGATGACACACCAAGTGACTAGGTTTTGTAGAAGTTGTGTGACTTGCCAGAGAGCCAAAGCTAGGTCTAGTCCTCACGCCCCTTACACTCCTTTGCCCATACCGAGTGCCCCTGGGAAGATTTGTCTATGGATTTCATCACGGGTTTACCCTTCTCTAGACGAGGTAAAGACTCCATTTTTGTGGTCGTAGATAGATTTTCTAAGATGACACATTTTATTGCTTGTAAGACAACCCATAGTGCTAGTGAGATTGCCGATCTATTCTTTGAGCATGTGGTTCGTCTTCATGGAGTCCCGCGTACTATAGTGAGTGATAGGGATTCTAAGTTCATTGGTCATTTTTAGAGAACTCTTTGGGGGAAGCTAGGCACCAAACTCTTATTCTCTACTAGTTACCACCCCCAGACCGATGGCCAAACGGAGGTCACGAATAGAACCCTAGGAGCCCTCCTTCGTGCAATGCTTAAAGCCAACCCTAGGCGTTGGGAGGACTTACTATCACTTGTCAAGTTTTGTTACAATCGATGCAGGCACACGATGACCAAGTTGACACCGTTCGAAGTGGTGTATGGCATGAACCCCTTGACACCACTAGATCTGTCGCCGCGACCACTACGTAACCCAGTGCATGTCTCCGCCGCCAACCGCGCCGAGCAAGTGCAAAAGCTTCATCGACGCACCAAGGAGCAGCTGGAGAGGAGGGCCGCGCAGTATGCCTCGCAGAAGAATTCTTGCCGCTGCCGCGTCGTCTTTTCCCCCAGAGACCTTGTCTGGGTGCATATGCGAAAAGAAAGGTTCCCCTCGCGGCACAAGCACAAATTGGCACCACATGGAGATGGACCCTTCCGCGTGATCAAGGCCTTAGGGGAAAATGCCTATCAACTCGAGCTCCCACCAGATTTTGGAGTCCACGCGTCCTTCAACGTTGCGGACTTGACACCATATGTTGAGCCTGAGTTTGATGATGGTGAAGCGGGGACGCTTCACAGCCAAATGGGGGAGGGTGATGTGACCCTGCCTCCCATGACGGCCCAAGACGAGGAAGAAGCCATGAGCCTACGCTCAGAGGGCCCAGTGACAAGGTCTAGGTCCAAAGCCATCTCTGCGGCCGTCGCGTCACTTGTCACACGTGTCGTCGCTGGCCAAGGAAGCCCAGACGAAAACCCAAGACTCGCCGTCCTCTCCACCATCGACTTTGAAACAACGCGTTCTTCAGAGACAACATCGCGTGCACCCACTCGCGAGGCCATCGACCCTTAGTCGCTGTTCCTCGCGGTGTTTGTACTCATTCAATGCGTCGTTTTCATAGTTTTGAGACATTTTCTATATTTAGTATTTATAGCGTTTTAGATAGTTTCTATTTATAGTGTTTCTATCTTTTAGGGTTTGTGCCTTTTGCATGCTTGCATGGGCTAGCCCTTAGGCTCGTTTCGGCCCAAGCCCATTAGGTCTTGGCCGATATACATTGGCTATTTAAAGCCTCCCTTGTTATTGTTATTTCTTATGTTCAATTTAATTCAAGGTTTCAAGTCGAGTGTTTATCCTCCTTCCCTTGACCGGACGTCAAAACCCTATATCTTCGCATCCCCTTCACTTCGCCGCCGACGCTACGGCAAGTGCTTGATTCATCAAGCCAAGTCTTCCTTCGCATCTCCCTTCCTCCGCAGTCGACGCTACGACACCAAAGACTTGTCTTTCAAGTCATATATCCCTCATCAAATCGCTTCCGCCATCGCTTTCCATTCTTTCACCAATCGCTTCCATCGCCACCAACCCGCGTTGTCGCCATCTCTAGCTTCGCCTTGACACCCGTCATCACCTTCGCTGTCACCGACGTCAACAACTCCGGCCGCCCATCATCGCGATCACCACCACCGCGTTCCACAACAGATTGATACGACAGAGTGACTTCCCAACCAAGACTAGATCCAAAGGTGTCACCTTTGACAATTTGGCTTGTCATCAGAGGCAAGAACACATCAGCAGCCGACAACCTTTGTTCCAACAGACTCTTTCCAGACAACCGTGCACTAGACCTTCCACCTTTCGACGCTGACAACATGACGCAACAAAATAAGCAAAGGAATACTCCAAAAACCAACCAAACGCATACCTGTAGGATTGAACAAGTGCCTTTGGTCACGGACACGGAGGGAGTCGACATGTCAACAGGCTCAGGTAAAAGAAGATTGACATTTTTAAAAGATCTTTCTGCTTTAGGTAGAGCAAGTAGAGTAGCAGTCACAGCTTCGAATCCAACGGGCTCCCTTGGATTAGGTGCTGCAACAAAACACATGTAAGCAAAATTTTAGAAATCACTCGACGAACAGATCGGAAAAGAGAAACACAATACCTATTTTCCTCCAGTTGGAGAGAAGAAAAGAGCAATCGAAACCTCTCTCAAGGGAGCTACGTTCTACGAAGAAAAACCGGGATCTCCATCAACGGTCGTTAACATCTAAATTCAAAGCTATGGGATTTTTACCCCGACGGAGACGCAATTAAAATCTTGAAGAACCACGAATACTCAAGTAGTACGAATACCACAGAGCATCAAAATCGAATTCCAAGTCCTTATCCGCGGTCAAGAGATCAATTACCATAAGCAAGCGCCATGTGTGGGGCATGACTTGGCAAGGTGCGAGCTTTAACACGGCTAAGAAATTCTGGACAAGATGAGAAAAAGGGAAGGAATGACCGATTTTGAAGGGATACTCGAAGAAACATACCCAACCATCATTATACCAATCCACTTGCTCACAAGGTGAAGGAAGACGTGCTACAATGCCTTCAGGAAACCCTCCGACCTCTAAAATCCTCTCAAGTTCGGGTTGGGTTAGGGTTCCATACAAGGAATCCTCTGGGTTTAGAAGATTCAAAGGGACAAAGGCGTCGCCTTTCTCACTTAAATTTCTTATAATGGCTTTGCCCTTCCTCGATCTAGAAGACGTCATGAGAGAAGCAGGGAAGAAGACGGTGAAAGTTTGAAAGAGAGAGGAGTTACCTTGACAAGACGTGAAACCTGCAGTGAAAAGAGAGGTAATCGAGGGTAATTTAAAGAAGCAAACCGCCCTACCTTTGGTCAAACCACTGAACCAATCACAAGACGCCACATTCGCTGAAGGATCGACAGAGAAAGATTCTGCAGGAAAGATCAAACTGTCCAAAAACCGTTCCTCTCCTAGCCCACTTTGATCTTGGGGCAATTGTTGGGCCAAGGTATTTGGAGCCCAATCCGATCGGCCCATGATCTCAGAAACAAGGCTAACAGAATCGGCTAAGGCAAAGAAGAATAAACCCAAGAGAAGGAGACGTTGACAAGGATCTCGGAGGACGGTTCGACGGTTCCCGCAAAATCCGGAAGGGAACGGCTAGATTAGATTATTATGTAATTTATGTATAAGTACAAGATTAAATGAGGTTAACAAACACACACGATCATTATCACTAATTGTAACACCCCCGACTTACGTCGATAGTGCCACACGCCAGTGACCTCAAACGTTACTGTCCGATGTCACCCTAGGCTTTAATCGGAACAATTAATCTTAAATAAACATAATAACTAACGAAAGGTTTAAACATCGGAAGATATTTTTAAATGGAACTCAACCATTTTTATTAAAAGATTTCTCAAGAACAATTTACAACAGAGTGCAATTACAGCAAAAGACTTTAAATTACACAGCGAAAGACTTTAAGAATAAACCTATTACATGACTAGGTTGTAAAAATACATATTAAAGTAATACTTAACAACCTTGAAATACCGACACTTAAATCTGCAACTGCAAGCCTCTTCTTCAATTGGTTACTTCGAGTCTTCGGGGACCAACCACTGATGTGCCGTATAGGACGGATGACACCAGCCAACCATGCAAGGAATAAAACCCGATTGGTTAGTCTAATGAAAGACTATGCAAGGGTGAAAACAGAATGGTTCTAGTGATCGTAACCATTTACTATCATTATCCCTCGAATAATAACCGAAGGAACGATACATAACCCGAAACTTTCACGGAATGATTAGAATTTAGGCATGCACTGAAAAAGAAGACTCCAAAGGAATTGAGTCTTATGGGAAACGTATGAAGAGAAGACTCCAAAAGATTGAGTCTTATGGGAAAGTATGACAAATGTTTGGGAACGTTATAGTTTTCATACAAGCGTTTAAAAATGACTTGATCATTTGGGTCAACGACCAACTTCACCGCACAATGCGAATCCAAATTGGAAAGAAGACTTACTCTAACCGAAGTCCGGGCGGTTTCCACGTTGTACTCCTCGCCCGAGGGTATATTAATTATGTGCATAATCGCACTTATCTTGTTTAATTCCAAAATACATATTTACGTTAAAGCTTTTATCATATAAATATATCATCTCCATACGAGAGATATCTTGGGAATAAATCCTGATTGTTGGCACTAGCTGTGTGCACCTCCCCTATATTCGAATACGGGATTGTCATGACCAGGGGAAAGGGTGTTAGGGCTTGAACATCCTACACACCACGGTTATAAAGAAACGGCTAGACATCGCAAGGTACATAGCGTTTCTATGAATACTCGTTCTAACTACATATGTATAAGTTCACACATAAAATCCACACCAATATCATCATGATAATAACAGATATAATAGCGTTGTTTCTAGCAATATATACAACCTATCATAATGTCACATTTTAATCATACATTTATAAAAACTATTCCCAAACGAAAACAACATTCATCCCAATTTAATTAACAATTAAAAACAATTGATAATTAACGGAAACATGGAATGATAAGCAAGAGCGAACCGCCACTTGCCTTGATCGAGATGAACGAACGATGTAGGGTTTCTGGGTCCGGAAACTGGAACCTGGAATCGGGATACGGATTCCTACGACGACAACGAACCCACGACGAAACCCTAGGTTAGATTCGATATGAACAATAATACGAATCTAAAGAAACGAAAGGAAACGAAAGAAACGAGGGTCCCATCCGTGACCGGCTCGTCCAACGCCACGATCGCGTTTGCTAAGGCAAACCGCGGTCGCGGTTTGGATTCCGCGGTCGTGGATATCTGGGCACCATCCACGGTCGCGGTGTTCATGTCCGCGATCGCGGCTCAACCTCCGACGAACCCTAAATCGAACCAGTTCACCGATGACGACGACAACGGCTCGGACAAGGGGGCTTTGACTACCACCACCACGAGGCCTCCAAAGCACCACCAAATGGACCACGAAAACCTCCGGCGAGCTGCTCCGACAACGACGAACTCCGGTGAAGGGAAACGAGCACGAGCGAGAGAGATCTGAGAGATGGAGATCGGATTGGATGATCGATTCACCCTCCACGAGCCTCCCTTTTATAGGCCTCCGAGGAGCTCAACCCCCGACCAGCCGAATCGCTCCAGCTCCCTCCCCTGGCGAATCGACGATGACCCAACCGGCAAAACGCGAAATCCCATTAAAGGCGACGCTGAACAGTTTTCCGCGATCCCGAAAATTCTTCCGCAGTCGCGGAAAATGCCACGTTCGCGTCTTCTGCTCAGGGAAAAGATTTAACACGTGATTAAACCCGAAAAATAAATATTTGTAACCAAACAAATATTCTAAGCCTCGAAAATACATCGAATGTATATTATAAAGCTCACGGAATTATTACAGAGATTATACGAGTCATATAAATTCCGAATTTCGCCTAACGTGTCCCGAATAATTGACGAGGGTTTGGGAAATTACCCAATTACCCTTACTAAAAATGAGGGGTATTACATCACTACCCCCTTAAAAGAAGTTTCGACCCCGAAACTTGGCTGATAACAACTCGGAGATGCAACCTTATACTAAGTTTACTCAAACCGTATAAGTTTAACCATGCCTAACTGATAGGTGTTATTTCATACACCTTTACTAGCAATTATTAGCATGATTTGGAGAGGTTTTAGATGAGTTTTGGTGCTAAGTCTGTGACGGGGGCTAAAGATGCACAACAAATGTCGTTGACTAGCCCTATAAAAGTAATTATCCTAACCAACCTACTAAACAGAGTATATCAGACAAGTAAGGGTCGAATCCCACAGAGAAGGTATGATGTAGTATGCAAACGTGAATGACAAGTAACAAGTAACTAGGGGGGTTTGTAATCAAGAGAACACAACACAAGCAAGCAAGTAGATTGAGTAAAATCGAGAGAATAATATGAGGGAAAGTAGTCCTATTAGAGCGAAATCCACAGTACAAAGATAGAGTTTGATCACTGAAATCTATTCAATCCAAGTTCAATTATTTATCCTTATAAGCGTTCCCACCCTGCTCGTAAGTACTATTGATTCTCACAGTTGTCAATAGACTTATCACTATGCCAATGATAAAGTACAACTGATTCTCACAGTTGTTAGCGTACTTTAGCACCAACACAGCAATAGCAATGCACACAAGGATATAGGATACATGCAAGTAGAAAGACGTACAAGTACTCACTCCCCTACTTAACATGCAATTGATTCTCACACACAATTGTACGCTCGGAACCCCTATCCGCACAATTGTATTTGCCACTAGATATGCACTCAGAACCCCTATATGCAATCCTAGCAATTGATAACAAGCATTCAACCTAGGTGATCAGGCTAAGAAGAACAACAAGAAATCAAGTTCGATATAATCAAGAGAATCAATCCAACACTTATAAGGATAAGAACAAGGAATAGAAATCTCACAAACACATCAACTGTACTGCTTCAATCGTCTAACAGAACAAAGGGAAGTTAGTTCTCCATCAATGGGGATGAAAAACTCTAATTAGAAAACTACGTCTGAAACAATGGTGCGTCTGATGATGACGATTTGGAGGCTGTGGGAAAAGAGGTTAAATAGAGTTAACCTAAATCCCCAAGATCACAAACCATATCTTACAAGGAAATAAAATAATAAAATAAAGGAAATCTGACTAATGCATAAAAGGAAATAAAGTAAAATAAAATAACTCTGGCCGCGAGGTCATTAAGCGCAGCCACCGCGGGGCGGTGAAGATCCACCGCGGGGCGTCGAACTCTCCACCGCTGGGCGGTGGCTTCCTCTCACGCGGGCTCCATCCTGCACTGGGAGTCATCGCCGGGCCGCGGCATTGCTGACGCGGGGCGGTGAACTCCAGACTTCAGCTCTCGTCTTCTTCTCTTCTTCTGCTGCTCTCCAAATACTACCAAGTGTTGGTAGCCTTTTCCATAAATACTCCAGCAGCTCCATCTTCATCTCTAAACTCCATCTAAGCTGCAAATCCTTGGATTTCTTCACTTCTCTCCATAACATTTGGATTGCAGACTTAGTACCAAAACACATCCAAAACTCCTCCAAATCATGCTAATAGATGCTAGAAAAGGTGTATGAAATAACACCTATTAAATTCCCCCATACTTAGATCTTTACTCGTCCCGAGTAAACTAAAGAAAAGCTCACCCTCTCAATCAACACCAAGGTCTCAGGAAGTACAAGAAAACATGACACCAACAAACTACAACATATCTTTGTAATGCCTAGGGCCTCGTGGATCACCTTCCGCGATAAAGAATAATCACGCCCATTGTAGGTGAACGTGATCTTGCGCAGAATTTTGTCATCAGACTCCTCGTGGGTGAACCACCTGAACGAGGCAATGAATTGGAAGCACAGCTCAGGATACGCGGGGGCTGCCTTGTTCATGAAATCCCCCAGCCCACACTGTGTCAAACACAGCGTCACACAAGCGAGCAATCCCATCTGCTCCAGAGTCTGCTTGTGGAAAATATTGGAAGCCACCACCCTCCTCTCCTTCACAATGTCGTACAACTCACTCTCATCCCTACTCATTGACGCTTTCTTCTTGCCTTTCGAAGCCATAAGTGAAGAATGGGAATGCTCAAATCAAAAGGCAGCAAAGAATACTCACAATCAAGCAAACACAATGTTCTGGAGAGACTCAGCGCGGGGCGGCGGCATCGCGGTGAGAAACTGAGAACAGGCACCGGGTCGCGGCGAGGTCGGCGTGGGGCGGTAGCAATAGGAACGCGAAGCGGTGGCAGCGCGAGGCGGGATTACAGCAGCGCGATGGGGTTGTGTTTGGGCTTGGTTGTGAGGTTAGACTCCAAATGGGGGATTTGGGGCTAGAGTATGCTCAAGGTCGAGAGGGGAAAGTAGAATAGGAGTTTGAGGGGGCGCTGGGAATTATAAGTGTGGGGTGAAGTGGGGTTAGGTCAAGGAAGGGTAAGGTGAAGAGAAAGGGATGATGGGCCGGTCATGTACCATGGCCCATAAGAGAAATCATGGCCCATAAAGAAGCCCAATCCGTCAAAACCTTAGTGACCTCTTAAGAATAAAGCTTTTACTCACCCGTTTAAGGTTTTTTCGGGGCCCATAATTCTTGCTTTTTTTTTAAAAAAAAATAATAGTTGAGAATCGATACCTGACCTTCACCGTGGGGCGGTGAGCTCCACCGCGAGGCGGTAGGAAGGCGCCGCGGGGCGGTGAGAATGGCTGGGCACCTCATCCCTTCTCGGTTTACTTTCATACCTGAAACGTGAGTAACAGGCGAACGAAACAAAGCAAAATAAACTACAAAAATAATCTAGTAAAAAGAAAAATCAAAGAAAAACTAACACGGGTTGCCTCTCGGACATCGCCTTGGTTATCGTCGTTGGCTCGACGTACTGCAGATCAACTACCATCTCGAATAGGATCCTTTCGGAATCCTCCAACTCGTCTCTTCCTATGGAGACCTCTCATGGAAATGTTTGAACCTTAGATCATGTTCCTTATTCGCCACCCACTCCATGTTCATTCTCTTTGGAGTGTCGCCCCCATACTCAGAACGATGCGGGGGCCGATATGGCTCAACATGGATATGCTGCACATCACTAGATAAAGGCTTGCTGCCTTGTATGGTTAATGTAGGGGGGCAAGTGCCCAAAGCAGAGGAAATGGGGTCTCCTATATCATCTAGCAAGACATTATCAATATGCAATTCATGCAAATCATGCAACTCAATAGGTCCATCAGGAGTGGGACACTCAACTACGGTCTCTACGGCATCAATTTTAACATTTCCATGCACAGAATTATCAATATCATTAATGCAGAGAGGAGCGGGTAATTCAATGGAATTGGCATTATGAATATCATGTCGGAAAATTATTCCATCAAATTCCAGGGTACCACTATCAACATCAATCTTAGTCATGGAAGTTTTCATAAAAGGTCGCCCTAGCATAATAGGGGCAACTTGTTCATCATAATCCATATCCATAACAAAGAAATCAGCAAGGAATATCAGGGGACCTATCCTAACAAGGACATCTTCTACAATACCCTTAGAGGGTACATAAGAACCATCAATAAGTTGTATAACAATATTAGACTCACGCAAGGGTCCTAATTCCAATTTCTCAAGTAAAGAATAAGGTAGGACATTAATTGAGGCACCCAAATCAAGCAGGGCCTTCTCAAAAACATGCTCACCTATAGTGATAGGAATAGTAAACATATCTGGATCCTTGCACTTTGCAGGTAGACGCTTCTGAACTACCGCTGACACTTGTTCACCCACTGGACTCTTCTTCTGAGTCTTTTGCCTTTGGGCCTTCTTCACCGTGCATAGCTCCTTTAAGAACTTGGCATATCGCGGGATAGCCTTAATAAGCTTCAGCAGGGGGATGTTCACCTCACAGTTTTGGAATGTCTCGAACAAGTCTCTGTCGTCGACAACTCTCCTAGCCTTTAGCGCCTCAGGAAAAGGTGTTGGGGGCTTCTCTGAACCTAGAGGAGGGAACACTGGACGAACGTAGTTATCAATGTAGGTGTCGTTAGTGGGAACAGATTTTCGAGGATCAGGTCGCGGCGAGCCCACCGCGGGGCGTAAGTGATCGCCGCGGGGCGGTGGGGTCGCGGTGTCTTTCCTGAGCACAGACACCGGGTCGCGGCGAGGGTCGCCGCGGGGCGGTGGGGTCGCGGTGATATCGACGCGGGGCGTGTCGGTGATTTCCTTTTTCTCGGGAATTTCATTCTCTTCTTCAGCAATGGGAGAAATAACCTTCTTACCACTTCTCAGCGTGATAGCACTCACGTTTTCTCTGGGATTCACAGTGGTCTGGGATAGCAGGGAGTTTGAGGCCCTCTGGTTGATTTTGGTCACCTCATCAGCTAACTGGCCAATCTGCCTCTCCATGTTCTTGATACTTGACTCAGTAGCCTGCACATGTGTAGCAAAGTGTTGAGTCAAAGTCTTCAGCATATCCTCAGTAGAGGCTCCAGAAGTTTGGCCCTGAGGCCTCTGTTGGTACTGAGCTCGTTGCTGGTACTATTGTTGCTGAGCCGGCTGATATTGCTGTTGTACCGGCTGCTGACCACCCTGAGGGTCACTCCATCTGAATCCTGGGTGATCACGGCCTCTCTGGTTGTAATTCGGCTGTCCACCATACTGTTGTCTAGGAGCGCCATAGCCTCCTACAACATTGACTTCGGCAACACCGTCCTCTTGCAGCTGAGGACAAGCCTCGGTGTGGTAGGCCTGATTAGAGCAAAGACCGCATGCTCTGGCGTGTTGAGGGGCATTCTGATTTGCTATCTTCATAACTATCTCCTTCAACTCGGCCAACTCAGTCAACACCGGGCTTGGTCCTGCAGGGGTCACAGCATTGACCGCCTTCCTCTGGTATGTCTTCCCGAAATTCCGGGTGCTCTCACTCATTTCCTGGAGTCTATTCATGACGTCATCCGGTGTCAGGTTCAGAATACTTCCACCGCATGCAGCATCAACCATTCTTCTTTCTTGATCCAGCAGACCATTGTGCAAATAGAGAACAAGATCTTGCTTGGCATACCCGTGGAATGGGCAGCTGGAACAAAGCCTCTTGTACCTCTCCAAATAATCATAAAGTGTTTCATCACCAGCCTGCTCGATGTTGGCAATTGCCTTTTTCAAAGCATTCGCCTTCTTCATGGGAAAATATTTATCGAGGAACACTTTGTGCAGCTTCGTCCATGTATCTATGGTTCCTGGCGGCAGGTGATAGTACCAATCACTCGCAGAGTCGAGTAGAGAAAAACCAAAAGCTCTCATCTTGATTTGGTCTTCGGTCACGTTCCTGGGCTTCATAGTCATGCAGACATTGTGGAACTTGCCCATGTGAGAAATCGGATCCTCTCCACTCAGACCGTGGAATTTAGGGAGGTAAGCAACAACTCCTGACTTCAATTCAAAGTTCACCCCTTCTCCTAGTGCAGGGATGATGACAGCTAGGGGTTGAGCCCCAATATTTGACTCAGTAAGCTCTCTCAGAGTTCCAGTTCCAGCCATTACAACAGCTGGGGTAGTAGCAGTCTCAACGGTCTCGGTCGCAGCGGTTTCGACCTCTTCTTCCTCTCCTCTTTGATTTCGCAGGCTTCCAAGAAAAGATCTTTCAATCTCTGGATCCAAAGCTAGAAGGGGAGAGTCAGTACTACGGGTGTCGACTATAAGATAGGTCTCCACCAACAGTCAATCACGAAAACACACAACAAACAAAAACCTTCCCCGACAACGGCGCCAAATTTGACGGGGCCTAAAGATGCACATCAAATGTCATTGACTAGCCCTATCAAAGTAATTATCCTAACCAACCTACTAAACAGAGTATAGCAGACAAGTAAGGGTCGAATCCCACAGAGAAGGTATGATGTAGTATGCAAACGTGAATGACAAGTAACAAGTAACTGGGGGGGTTTGTAATCAAGAGAACACAACACAAGCAAGCAAGTAGATTGAGTAAAATCGAGAGAATAATATGAGGGAAAGTAGTCCTATTAGAGCGAAATCCACAGTAAAAAGATAGAGTTTGATCACTAAAATCTATTCAATCCATGTTAAGTAGGGGAGTGAGTACTTGTACGTCTTTCTACTTGCATGTATCCTATATCCTTGTGTGCATAGTCGTTCTCACCCTGCTCGTAAGTACTATTGATTCTCACAGTTGTCAATAGACTTATCACTATGCCAATGATAAAGTACAACTGATTCTCACAGTTGTTAGCGTACTTTAGCACCAACACAGCAATAGCAATGCACACAAGGATATAGGATACATGCAAGTAGAAAGACGTACAAGTACTCACTCCCCTACTTAACATGCAATTGATTCTCACACACAATTGTACGCTCGGAACCCCTATACGCACAATTGTATTTGCCACTAGATATGCACTCGGAACCCCTATATGCAATCCAAATAATTGATAACAAGCATTCAACCTAGGTGATCAGGCTAAGAAGAACAACAAGAAATCAAGTTCGATATAATCAAGAGAATCAATCCAACACTTATAAGGATAAGAACAAGGAATAGAAATCTCACAAACACATCAACTGTACTGCTTCAATCATCTAACAGAACAAAGAGAAGTTAGTTCTCCATCAACGGGGATGAAAAACTCTAATTAGAAAACTATGTCTGAAACAATAGTGCGTCTGATGATGACGATTTGGAGGTTGTGGGAAAAGAGGTTAAATAGAGTTAACCTAAATCCCCAAGATCACAAACCATATCTTACAAGGAAATAAAATAATAAAATAAAGGAAATCTGACTAATACATAAAAGGAAATAAAGTAAAATAAAATAACTCTGGCCGCGAGGTCATTAAGCGCAGCCACCGCGGGGCGGTGAAGATCCACCGCGGGGCGTCGAACTCTCCATCGCTGGGCGGTGGCTTTCTCTCACGCGGGCTCCATCCTACACTGGGAGTCATCGCCGGGCCACGGCATTGCTGACGCGGGGCGGTGAACTCCAGACTTCAGCTCTCGTCTTCTTCTCTTCTTCTGCTGCTCTCCAAATACTACCAAGTGTTGGTAGCCTTTTCCATAAATACTCCAGCAACTCCATCTTCATCTCTAAACTCCATCTAAGCTGCAAATCCTTGGATTTCTTCACTTCTCTCCATAACATCTGGATTGCAGACTTAGCACCAAAACACATCCAAAACTCCTCCAAATCATGCTAATAGATGCTAGAAAAGGTGTATGAAATAACACCTATCAGTCTGCAATCCAGATGTTATGGAGAGAAGTGAAGAAATTCAAGGATTTGCAGCTTAGATGAAGCATGAGGATGGATGGAGCTGCTGGAGCATTCATGGAGAAGACTACCAACACTTGGTAGGATTGAAGGGCAGCAGGAGCAGAGAAGAAGAGAGCTGGAGAATTGAGCTCATCGCCCCGCATCAGAAGTATCGCGGCCCGGCGGTGACTCTCAGTGAAGATGGAGCCCGCGCCAGAGGATGCCACCGCCCCGCGGTGGAAGTTCGACGCCTCGCGGTGGAATTCGCCGCCCCGCGGTGGCTGTGCTTAATGACCTCGCGCCAGAGACGATTTTCTTTCCTTTTTTTGTTTGAGACTTTATTTTATTATTATTCTGTTTCCTTTAATTTCCGCTTTAGTTTAACCTAGTTTGTTAAGATTATTTAAGCCCTCTTTCTAGGTTAAGAGGAGGACACACTACGACAGACACACTATTACGGAGACTTGGACTATTTGTTATCATCGTTTTTACTTTTCTTAGTTTTTCATCCCCTTTGATGGAGAACTAACTTCACCTTTGTTCTGCTAGACGATTGAAGCAGTACAGTTGATGTGTTTGTGAGATTTCTATTCCTTGTTCTTATCCTTATAAGTGTCGGATTGATTCTCTTGGTTATATTGATATTGATTTCTTGTTGTTCTTCTTAGCCTGATCAACTAGGTTGAATACGTTTTATCAATTGCTAGGATTGCATATAGGGGTTCCGAGTGCATATCTAGTGGCAAACACAATTGTGCGTATAGGGGTTCCGAGCGTACAATTGTGAGTGAGAATCGATTGCATGTTAAGTAGGGGAGTGAGTACTTGTACGTCTTTCTACTTGCATATATCCTATATCTTTGTGTGCATTGCTATTACTGTGTTGATGCTAAGGTACGCTGACAACTGTGAGAATCAGTGGTATTTTATCATTAGCATAGTAATAAGTCTATTGACAACTGTGAGAATCAATAGTACTCAAGATCAGGGTGGGAACGACTATCAGGATAATTAAAAGAACTTGGACGAAATAAATTTCAGTGATCAAACTCTATCTCTGTATTGTGGATCTCGCTCTAGTGGAACTACTTTCCCTCATTATATTTTCTTCCTACATAAATCAGACTTGTTTGCTTTACTTGTTTACTTTCTTGATAACTAAACCCCCGTTTGTGTTACTTGTCATTCACGGCTGCATACTACATCAAACCTTCTCTGTGGGATCGACCCTTACTTGTCTACTATACTTCTGTTTAGTGGGTTTGTTAGGATAATTTACTTTGATAAGGCTAATTAACGACATTTGCTTGTGCATCTTTTAGCCACGTCAAATTTGGCGCCGTTGCCGGGGAAGGTTTTTGTCTGTTGTGTGTTTTCGTGATTGACTTTTGGTGGAGACCTATCTTATGGTCGACACCCGTAGTACTGACCCTATTCTAGCTCCTTTTGATCCAGAGGTTGACAGATCTTTCCTTAGGGACATGCGCAATCAAAGGGAAGACGAAGAAGAAGGAATAGAGACAGTTGAGACCGTTGAGACTGAACCCGTTGAGACTGCCAACACCCCAGCCGTTGCAATGGCTGGAACTGGAACCCTGAGAGAGCTTACTGAGCCGAATATAGGGGCGCAACCCCTAGCTGTCGTCATCCCTGCGCTAGGAGAAGGGGTGAACTTTGAATTGAAGTCGGGAGTTGTTGCTTATCTCCCTAAATTCCACGGGCTGAGTGGAGAGGATCTGATCTCTCACCTGGGCAAGTTCCACAATGTCTGTATGACGATGAAGCCCAGGAATGTGACGGAAGACTAGATCAAGATGAAAGCTTTTGGTTTTTCCCTACTCGACTCTGCGAGCGATTGGTATTATCACCTGCCACCAGGGACCATAGATACATGGACTAAACTGCATAAAGCATTCCTGGACAAATATTTTCCCACGAAGAAGGCGAATGCTTTGAAAAAAGCAATTGCCAACATTGAGCAGGCTGGTGATGAGACGCTATATGATTATCTGGAGAGGTACAAGAGGCTCTGTTCCAGCTGCCCATTCCACGGGTATGCCAAGCAGGATCTTGTTCTTTATCTGCACAACGGTCTGCTGGACCAAGAGAAGAGAATGGTTGATGCCGCATGTGGTGGAAGTATTCTGAACCTGACACCGGATGCAGCCATGGAGAGATTCCAGGAGATGAGTGAGAGTACCAGGAGCTTTGGGAAGACGTACCAGAGAAAAGCGGTCAATGCTGTGACCCCTACAGGACCAAGCCCGGTCTTGACCGAGTTGGCCGAGCTGAAAGAGTTGGTGCTGAGGATGGCGAATCAGAATGCCCCTCAACAAGTTAAAGCGTATGGACTTTGCTCTAACCAGTCCCACCATACCGACACCTGTCCCCAGCTGCAAGAGGAAAGTGTTGCTGAAGTAAACGCTGTAGGAGGTTACGGACCCCCTAGACCACAATACGGTGGATAGCCCAATTACAATCAGAGAGGGCGTGACTACTTAGGCTTTAGATGGAGTGACCCTCAAGGTGGTCAACAGCCAGTGCAGCAACAGCAGTACCAGCCAGCGCAACAACATCACCAGCAGAGAGCCCCTTATCAACAGAGGCCCCATGGCCAAACATCTGGAGCTTCTACTGAGGATATGCTAAAGACTCTGACTCAGCACTTTGCCACACATGTGCAGGCTACTGAGTCGAGTATCAAGAACATGGAGAGGCAGATTGGTCAGTTAGCCGATGAGATGGCCAAGATTAACCAAAGGGCATCCAATTCCCTACCATCCCAGACCACGGTGAACCCCAGAGAGAACGTGAGTGCTATCACGCTCAGAAGTGGTAAGAAGTTGATCGTTGCTCCCAATGCTGAAGTGGAGAACGAGTTCGAGAAAGAAGAAATCACCGACCGCCCTGCGGCAGACCCCACCGCGACCCGGCCAGAAATTGAGGGAGGAGCCAGTAAAGGAATGCCATTGACACCGCCCCGCGGCGGCCTCTACCGCGACCCGGCGCCTGAACCCAGTAAAGCCACCGCGACCCCACCGCCCCGCGGTGGGCTCGCCACAACCTGGCCCACAAAAATCTATCTCCGTTGAAGAGACTTATGATGATTACATTCGCCCCGCGTTCCCGCCTCTCGGTTCGGAGAAACCCCCAGCACCTTTTCCCGAGGCGCTGAAGGCAAAGAGAGTTGTCGACGACAGTGACCTGTTCGAGACATTTCAGAACTGTGAGGTGAACATTCCCCTGCTCAAGCTTATAAAGGCTATCCCGAGATATGCCAAGTTCTTAAAGGAGCTATGCACGGTGAAGAGGACTCAAAAGCAGAAGACCCAGAAGAAGAGTCCAGTGGGTGCACAAGTTTCAGCGGTAGTTCAGAAGCGTCTGCCCGCAAAATGCAAGGATCCAGGTACTTTTACGATTCCTATCACCATAGGTGGGCATCTTTTTGAGAAAGCACTGCTAGACTTGGGTGCCTCAATTAATGTTCTACCCTATTCATTGATTGAAAATTTGGAATTAGGACCCTTGCATGATTCTAACATTGTCATACAACTTGCTGATGGATCATGTGTTCCCCCTAAGGGTATAGTGGAATATGTTCTTGTCAGGATAGGTTCTTTGATTTTTCCTGCTGATTTCTTTGTTATGGACATGGATTATGATGAACAAGTTGCCCCTGTTATGCTCGGATGACCTTTTATGAAGACTTCCATGACAAAGATTGATGTAGATAATGAAACTTTGACTATGGAATTTGATGGAATTATATTTGAACATAATATTCATACAACCAATTCCATTGAAGTATCCACTCCTCTCTGCATTATTGATATTGATAGTTCCATGCATGAAAATGTTAAAACTAATGCAGTTGAGACCGTAGTTGAGTGTTCCGCTAATAAAGGACCTATTGAGTTGTACGAAGTGCGTGTTGGTGATGTCCTGCTAGAAGATGTAGGAAGTTCTATTCCCTCTACTTTGGGTGCTAGCCCCCATGCACTAACTATACAAGGCTGTAAGCCTCTATCTAGTGACATGTAGCATATTCAGGTCAAGCCATATCAACCCCCACATCGTTCTAAGTATGGGGGAGACACTCCAAAGGAAGCACAAAGGGAGTCAATGGCAAAGAGGGAACATGGTCTAAGGTTTAAACCTTTCCATGAGAGGTCTCCACAGGAAGAGACAAGTAGGAGGATTCCAAGGGGACCCTACTCTAAATGGTAAAGGATCTGCACTACGTCGAGCCAACGACGATAACCAAGGCGCTGTCCGGGAGGCAACCCGTGTTAATCCTTCTTTGATTTATTTCCTTTAATTAAATTATTTTCATAGTTTATGTTCCTTTGTTTTGTTCGCCTGTTACTCACATTACAGGTGCGAAAGTAAACCCGAGAAGATATGTGGTACCCAGCCAGTCTCACCGCTCCGCGGCGTCCCCTACCGCCCCGTGGTGGAGGTCAGGTATAGCCTCTCGACTCCTTAAAAAAAAAAAAGCAAGAATAATGGGCCCCGAAAAAACCTTAAACGGGTGAGTAAAAGCTTATTTCTTAAGTGGTAACTAAGGTTTTGACGGATTAAGTTCCCTCTGGTGGGCCAAGATTTCTCTTTTGGGCCATGGTGTATGACCGGCCCATCATCCCTTTTTCCTTTCTCTTTCCCTGACCTAACCCCACTATCTAACTTCCCCCATTCCAACGCCTCCCTCAAGCTCCCACTTCTACTTCCCTCTATCTCCCCCAAATCCCTATTGACCTTGAGCCAAATCTAGCCCCAAGTCCCCAATTTGGAGTCTAGACTCACAAACAAGCCCAAACACAACCCCACCGCGTCGAGTTAATCCCGCCTCGCCGTCGCTCCGCCTCACGCTACCCCCGCTTCGCGTCGCTGCTGCTACCGCCCCGCGCCGACTTCATCGCGACCCGGCCATAGCTCATAGTTTCTCACCGCGACCCTACCGCCCCGTGCTGAGACTCTCCAGGCTGCGTGTTTGTTTGTTTGTAAGTTCTCTAGTTTGCCTTGCTTTGAGCACCTCAATTTCCTACTTATGGCATCCAAAGGCAAGAAGAAAATGTCGACTAAGGATGGGAGTGAGGTTTATAATGTGGTGAAGGAGAGGAAGGTGTTGGCTTCGAAGTTTTTCCATAAGCCAACTTTGGAGCAATTGGGACTGTTGGCATGTGTGTCCATGTGCTTGACACAGTGTGGGTTAGGAAATTTTCTGGACAAGGCTGCCCTTGCGTATCCAGAGCTGTGCTACCAGTTTATTGCCTCTTTCAGGAGGCTCACCAATGACTCGGACGATAGGCATCTGCGCAAGATCATGTTCACCTACAATGGGCGTGATTACTCCTTATCTCTGAAGTTGGTGCATGAAGCCTTGGGTATCACGAAGGACCCAACTGATGGGTGGTCTGGTGGTATTCACGAGTCCGAGATGATGGAGTTCTGGCGGGCTGCTACGGGCAGAAGTTTCAGGAAGGGTCGGGAGGTGAATTCCAAGTTGGTGAACCCGTGTCTGCGGTTGATCCACAAGGTGATGATGCGAGATTTCTTTGGCCATGCAGACGATGAGAAGGTCCCTCTGAAGGACTTGCAGTGGTTTATGAGCATCTTGGGGACTGTCGAGTATACGCCGTGTTGGGCTACCCTTCTCTTGGGTTCCTTGAAGAGGATTCGTGATGGCGAGCCACGTGATATTTGTGGGGGTGGTCTGATTACACTCCTTTGTGCTAACGTGATTGCTTGCGATCAGATTTCTCGGCCTGTTGCCTACGCGGTATATGATTTAGCGCACATGAAGGTGTGCTCCATGATGAAACCACTGGGATAGGATGACGATTTGGTCTGGTCGTCCTATGAGGGCCACATTTTGATTGTTCCACGGGATTTTGCCTACTCGCCTTCATATGCGGGTTGGTGGATCCCCAGTGATAGCCGGATGCCGATCGATGATGCCCCTGCTGTCGCTCCTTCAGGTCCGTTTGGGGAGGGCCCTAGTGGTGGTTGTGATGCTGTTGCCGCTGATTCCGTGGGTGGGGACGACCCCATGTCTACCCAGTTTGAGGCGCCTTCGTCTTCATACGGTCCTGTCGCACCCTGGCAGGAGTTGTATTCTAGATGGGATGCGTTCTCAATGCGCCAGGATCAGTGGAACTCCCAGATAGAGACCGGTCTGCACACTTGGCAGACCCAATTCCGTGCTGATGTAGATGAGCGTCTGGACACCATGGACGCCAATATGAGAGACTATTTTGGGATGTTTGCCACTAGATATGCACTCGGAACCCCTATATGCAAATCCTAGCAATTGATAGATGTCGAAAAACCTAGTTAGCTACGCTAGAAGAATCAACATAAACCAATAGACAATATGCTCAAGAGAATTAAACCAACTTTATAAGATATAGAACAAGGAATAGAAATCTCACAACCAATCCATTGCAATGCTTCAATTGTCTAGCGAAATAAAGGTGTTTAGCTCTCCATGGGTTGGAACCTTGGAGGTAGAATGAAAAACGAACTAAGTCTCCTATCTAAGACCAGGAAAAGATCTTAAAAAGGCTTTGGAAAAATAAAGTTAACTTAATGCAAAATAACAAAAGAAATAAAATAATAGAAAATAAGAAAATCCGAAATAGCAAAAATAAGGAAATAAAGTCTCACTGGCCGCGAGGCGCTACGTGCCCACCGCGGGGCGTCAGTCTTCTCTGAGATCCACCGCCGGGTGGCGGTGGCTATTGGCGCGGGGCGGTGAGTTCCACCGCGGGACGGCGGTGCCTTTTTCAGCTTCTGCGACACTTTAGTAAAAACGTCATAACTTTTGATTCCCAACTTGGATTGCGCTCATATTTTGAGGACGTGCAGTAGACTTCAAGATCTAACTCCTCGAATTGGAATCACTTCATTTGGACATCTGAGTAGAGAGAACGAACCATTTTAATTCAGTACATTGTTCTTCTACTCTTCAATACACTTTAAACCTCTATAAATCTCATGATTTCTTCACTTCTCCACTCTAACTCCATAATCCACGATTGTGCTCTAAATCCATCCAAATGGCGCCTCAAACATGGTAATAACCCCCAGATATATGCTATAAAATAGCACTTATCAAATCCCCCATGCTTAAACCTTGCTCGTCCTCGAGTAAGCTAAAGTCAACATACTCCTCCAATCAATCCCCAAGGTTTCAGGAAGCATAGAAAACTCAACCTCAAAGAATCATACCAAACAATAAACTCCAAGCAACCATACAAAATAAGTCCAGCACAATAAACTACAACATCCAATAAAAAATCTCAACACCCCACACAATCAAGCCAAAAGGAAAGCAGAGTACTTCCCCCAAACTTATCCCAAACACCATAGAGTGAATAAATTCTAAGCCTACCTCCCATCTATCTTCTTATATCTCCAGAGTGACCTACCAGAAATCCTAAAATCATTCTTCTTCTTTTCGCTCATTTTGCCAAGGCGCCCTTTCGGGTTTTCACCAAGCCACTCATTTCATTTTCCAATAGATGTACTCACATAAGCTCACGTCACTCTTGACCACATATTACCCCAGCCTAATGCTGGTCCAAGTCACCTGCTTATTACCTAGGCCTCCCTTTTGGGTTTTCGACCTATCCCAGGATTTTTATTTTTGCCTTTTTTCAAGTTTTTGGCTTTTTTCATTTTTTTTAATTCTCCTCAATGACGTAGCAAGTATAGAACTCTCCCCCATGCTTAAACATTGCATTGTCCTTAATGTAATGAAAGACAAAAGAATAAAGCACAGGAAAAAGCAAAAAATAACTCACAAACGTCGCCAAGCTACTTGGACACTGTAGGTGTCGCTGGCGGTCTTCTCAATAAATGCCCAGGTCTCTGGTGTTGGGCGGGTGTCTTCATCAACTCTGTAATCTTCTCCTACCGTGCAACCAAAAGGTAACCACTTTGGTGAATAGTGGTATAGCAAAGATGTCGGGGTTGCACGGCCTTCTAGGAATACATGGTGGAGCCCATATGTAATCATGGTGGGGGCTCTAGTGTTCCTCCTCTCCAACTGCCTATTGTAGGGCCATCATCATTGTCAAATAATGTGTGGGGCAAGTGTATCCTCCTTGACAACATGATGCGCACCATCTCCATGAGGAACTCTGGACAGCTGGCCTTCGGTACCCTTTTTTTTCGTTTTTTTTTTTGCCCCCCGTTTAAGGTTTTTTCGGGGGGTGACTTAGTGCAGGGAAAGAAGACTTACATTGGTGTGGAATACACCTTCTTCAATAGGCATGGATCTCTTTCCTGCAGGTTAGTCGAAAACAAAAACCAAAACAAAAACAAGCAAAACTAATGCAAGAAATAAAGAAAGAAAAACAAAGAAAGTAAAACATACCTCGGATTGCCTCCCGGACAGCGCCTTAGTTATTGTCATGGCTTGACATACTATTCAGTCTCAACTCGGGTTGCTCATAGCAACTGAGCACCTGGGATCTGGATCTTGGGGGGGGGGGGGCTCTTTGGGTGCTCCATGTTGAGCGTGAACCCCAATCTTGTGCAATTGTTGATGGCTGGATCACTCGTCGTATCCACGAATGCACTTGCCATCTTTAAAAACTGTCTACCCAACATCTCAGGGGCTGCATGTACGTCCTGCCCCGTATCCAGCATATAAAAATCATCCACTTGTATCAAGGCTTCCTACTTGTGCTTCCCCTTCGGTTTCTTTTTGATCAAGCCCAGCACCTTTAACATTTCCTTGCAGCGAGGGGTGCTGTCTGCCAGATGGACCAAAGGGGTGGTTGCCTTGCAACTACTGAAGGTGTCAAATAAGCCTTTGTCGCTCCCCACCTTTTGGGTGTCCTTCAGAGCCTCAAGGGAGGGTGTAACGGGTTTTAGCGCGACGAGCGGGAAGGAGTTGAGATGCACAAACTCATCATAGGCAGCCTCTAGAGGATCGGGGACTGCCGGGGCATTTTTGAGAGAAACGGGTGTCTTAGGAGTATTTCCGTGATCGCGGTACTCCTCCTCATCGTCGCTCCACTCCTCCTCAAATCTCAAAAAGTACTCCTCCTCAGTCAGCAACTCTGGACGATGATAAGGATCAACCCAAACCTCATCAGCATAATTGGAATATTGGACGCCGGGTTGCTCTGAACTCACCGTGGGTCGCGGCGAAATCTCGCTAGGAGGCACTCCGTCCACCGCAGGGCGGTGGTCATTGCTGCGGGGCGGTGAGGTCGCGGTGGAGATAACTGGGACTTCACGCCGGGTCGTGGTAAGAGGTGACGCAGGGCGGTGGGTGATGTTCTCCATCTCATATTCGTCCTCCTCTTCAGCACTAGGAGGAACGTTTTCCCTCGGGTTTACTACCGTTTGAAATGGTAGATTTCCCTCAATCCTTGCATCGATCCGTATAATTGACTCCATCATTTGGTCCACCTGCCTTTTCATATTCTTGATGCTTGACTCAGTAGTGTGCACATGAGTGGTGAAATGTTGAGTCAAGGTCCTGAGCATCTCTTCAGTTGACATAGCGGAACTTGGATTGGATACTGGTGGGCTATTCTCATAGGCAGGATTGTATTGTTGTGGAGCACCCTGCTGATAGAATGACTGTGGCTCTGGTAGAACTCCTGGTGGTCATAACCATATGGATGGTATTGATGGTACCCATAACTCAAATTAGGGTGATCTCTCCACCCTGGAGTGTATGCGTAGGAGTATGAGTCATATCGCGGCTCTCCCCAGAAATCCATATTTGTAACAAGAATCAAAAAGGAAAAACAAAAGTCAGTAGCACGGGTGTGGACCGTAAGATAGGTCCACACCAAGGTAACACGCACACAAACAAACACACAGAAAAATCAAATCTTGCCTCCTCGGCAACGACGCCAATTTGATAAGCATTGTCGTGACACCTAAACAAAATAATCCTAACAAACCTAAACAAGTAGTAGAGGCAAGCAAGGGTCGAATCCACAGGGATGAAGTGATCTTTCTATGTGTTTCTAAGCATGCAAAGTAACAAGAAAGGGGGTTTGATTATCAAACACAGTAACAAGGACGCCAATATGAGAGACTATTTTGGGATGTACCCACCACCACCCTCAGGTCCACAGTGAGTTTATCTTTTCTTCCCCTATTTCATTTGCTGTTCTCCTTTCTACATTGAGGACAATGTTCGGTTTAAGTATGGGGGAGGGATATAGACTTGCTATCTTGCTTTCCATCTAGCTAGTGTAAATAATTTTGTTTCTGCATTTGTCGTTGTTTGTTTCTGCATTGTAACTAAAAAAAAAATAGAAAAAGCCAAAAAGAGGTAAAAAGGCAACCAAAATCCTGGGATGGACTGGAAACCCGAAAGGGCGGTCCAGGTAAAAAGCAGGTAGTCCGGTCGGTATAGACCAGGGCAAAATTGGACTGGAGTGATGCAAGTATATGTGAGATATCTAGCAAAATGAAATGAGTGGCTAGGTGAAAACCCGAAAGGGCGCCTAGGCAAGATGAGCGCAAAAGAAGAAGAGTGATTCTAGGATTTCTCCATATTTCTTGGCGAGGCGTCATAAGAAGGGGAGCCATAAGGAGGACTCGGGTAGGCCACTTTGGAGCGATAAGGAGCTAGATTGGAGTTAGGATTAGTTTATCTTTGCATCACCTATTTTGGTTGTCTGGAGCTTATTGTTGATATGCTGTAATTGCTAGTGTCATATTGTCTTATACTTCCTGAGGCCTTGGTGTTGATTTAGAGAGTGAGCTTTTCTTTAGTTTACTCGGGACGAGTAAAGGTCTAAGTATGGGGGAATTTGATAGGTGTTATTTCATACACCTTTACTAGCAATTATTAGCATGATTTGGAGAGGTTTTAGATGAGTTTTGGTGCTAAGTCTACAATCCAGATGTTATGGAGAGAAGTGAAGAAATTCAAGGATTTGCAGCTTAGATGAAGCATGAGGATGGATGGAGCTGCTGGAGCATTCATGGAGAAGACTACCAACACTTGGTAGGATTGAAGGGCAACAGGAGCAGAGAAGAAGAGAGCTGGAGAATTGAGCTCACCGCCCTGCGTCAGAAGTACCGCGGCCCGGCGGTGACTCTCAGTGAAGATGGAGCCCGCGCCAGAGGATGCCACCGCCCCGTGGTGGAAGTTCGACGCCTCGCGGTGAAATTCGCCGCCCCGCGGTGGCTGTGCTTAATGACCTCGTGCCAGAGACGATTTTCTTTCCCTTTTTTGTTTGAGACTTTATTTTATTATTATTCTGTTTCCTTTAATTTCCGCTTTAGTTTAACCTAGTTTGTTAAGATTATTTAAGCCCTCTTTCTAGGTTAAGAGGAGGACACACTACGACAGACACACTATTACGGAGACTTGGACTATTTGTTATCATCGTTTTTACTTTTCTTAGTTTTTCATCCCCTTTGATGGAGAACTAACTTCACCTTTGTTCTGCTAGACGATTGAAGCAGTACAATTGATGTGTTTGTGAGATTTCTATTCCTTGTTCTTATCCTTATAAGTGTCGGATTGATTCTCTTGGTTATATTGATATTGATTTCTTGTTGTTCTTCTTAGCCTGATCAACTAGGTTGAATACGTTTTATCAATTGCTAGGATTGCATATAGGGGTTCCGAGTGCATATCTATTGGCAAACACAATTGTGCGTATAGGGGTTCCGAGCGTACAATTGTGAGTGAGAATCGATTGCATGTTAAGTAGGGGAGTGAGTACTTGTACGTCTTTCTACTTGCATATATCCTATATCTTTGTGTGCATTGCTATTGCTGTGTTGATGCTAAGGTACGCTGACAACTGTGAGAATCAGTGGTATTTTATCATTAGCATAGTAATAAGTCTATTGACAACTATGAGAATCAATAGTACTCAAGATCAGGGTGGGAACGACTATCGGGATAATTAAAAGAACTTGGACGAAATAGATTTCAGTGATCAAACTCTATCTCTGTATTGTGGATCTCGGTCTAGTGGAACTACTTTCCCTCATTATTCTTTCTTCCTACATAAATCAGACTTGTTTGCTTTACTTGTTTACTTTCTTGATAACTAAACCCCCGTTTGTGTTACTTGTCATTCACGGCTGCATACTACATCAAACCTTCTCTGTGGGATCGACCCTTACTTGTCTACTATACTTCTGTTTAGTGGGTTTGTTAGGATAATTTACTTTGATAAGGCTAATTAACGACATTTGCTTGTGCATCTTTTAGCCACGTCACTAACCCATTTCACACTTTGTAAATTGGTTCAGGTATTTCTAGGTTAAGATCTATAAGTTGGTTCAATCTACAGTTAACGTAGGGTTAACCATAATTTAGACCCTTCACAACCTAAGAGAATTCTATAACTTGCTTACCAGACATACATTCTATCATATTACCCCTATGGTAACATGAGGGTTATTACATTACTACCCCCTTAAAATAGTTTCGACCCCGAAACTAGCATCGCTAAACTAAAAGGACCGGTTTCACCATAACTCACTACCTGATCTTAGTATCCTTAACCATCTCATCCTTGTACTTGCTCCTAGGAAAATGATCTATTTCCTCAACCATACCACTATCTCGCATATCCTATATCCATGTGCTACACTTGTAATAACTCATGACTATCTCTACAAAGTCATAATTATCTTTAGGATAATAGTCTCCAAACATCATCTCAATAGACTCGCTATACCTTAAGCATGAGAATACACATTTCTCTTTCCTTACCCTTTATAAACACTCTCACAGTACATACCTTATCTTCCTTAATTCGATATCCTTAAATAAATTTGGTCTTCGTAACCTATATCACCAAAGTCGAACTATTTACTCGATCATGATTCCACTTACTACACTGCCTACATTCCTTACTCTCGCTAGAATCGATATGATCATCCACAAGATTACCATTGCCTTAATCAGAGTATCCGTTATAATCTCCAATATAACCTCGCTATATTGCCCTATTCCTCATAAAGACCTTGATGTCCTCAACCAGAAAAATACAACATTTTTCTACTAACTTTCCTTCGATGATCAGATCCTCAAAGTACATACATAGAATTCAACTATACTGCAACTTATTACTTCCACTTGTCATATAGGCCTTACTCCTTACATACACGGCTCACCTATTTCATTGGTTACCTTAATCACATTTGGCCCTTGTGCCATATCTTAACTCAAAATCTTTGTGCATGTGATCCCATAAATAATCACACCATAACCTATGTCTGATTATCTCAACATGATCTAATAATCTATTTCACAAGATTATACTCCTGTTTTACCCAAACGTTCCATACGATCACCTTAATAGACGTGGATCTCTTCATCTGATCCTGTAGACAAAATTCCATCCACTTAAGTTATCCTTTACTCTAAATCCTTATAATTTAAAACAACCTTTACCAACTGAGTTGTTAATCACCATAAATCTTTAAACACATAATCGTCCTTATACGATTCACTATCCCAAATCAAGCACCATTTTGCTTTACTGATATATACCATTTATCCAAGATTAACATAACGTATTCCATTATTCAATCTCTAACTTAAACCTTTTAATGTTCCTCAATTCTATTTCCCCAAAAAGACCATACTGATGAACGATGCCTTGCCATCAAAATCAATCACTTCACGTCCTAATCCTTTAATGGGTACATACGAGTAACCTTTGTTACTTTACTCCTTAAACGCACATACGACAATTTCCCATGCTACATCCTCTTGTTTATCGATATCCTCCAAATAACTAGGCCCTATACCATAACCTTTTAATTTCAAGTGGGCTTTCTCCCAATACAATCGTTCACAACTTAATTCTTCCAGAAAGTGCTATAACATCGGCCTTATAGACATCAGACTCTCTTAAAATCCACATATCAGACCTTGTAAATCTCTAGATATCATATCTCTATACCCCTTGAAGGTACAATTCCCTGATTCAGTTCCTTGGCCCAAATAAATTTGACCCTAAAGCTCACTTCCAACTCAAAACCTTTAGTTTCCCTAGACGTGACATCAAATTGCCTTAACAGACAGTGATCACTCTACATCCAATCCTGATGTCGTTTCTCTTATGAAAGCCTCATAACGCAACCTCAGATAAATCTTCCAAACTAATACCTATGGCTTCACACCCTTAGCCTTTTCGAAAGTGTAACCTCTGGGCCCACAATGGACATATACTCACTTACACATTCCCTAACCACACCCTTAGGTCCTAAGGTTTTACTCAAGGTCGTAATAGAGTACGATCTGTTTAGAGAAACTGAATTCCCTATGAACTATCTCTTATAACATTTATTCTCTTCTCAGCAATCTATCCACATAGATGACTATAGTATGACCTCACAACTAGGCATTCTGAACTTCATATAGTTTATTCTTACGTACTTTTACCAGAACAAATGTTTAGGGTACACATATGAGAAGAAAATTCTTAATCCCATAGAGCATTAACCACATACATTTGTTTCCTTTATATTAAGGAATTTTGGTAAAACTCAACTCACGAGATAACGCTCGTTCACTCAACGAAGGGAGTAATTAATGTCATACCGATGTGACATCACTCCAAGAGTAAAGAGAGATTCCTAATAATAGATCTAGGAATTCAGTAATAGAGTCGCCCCTGGTGTTTAACCATGTAGGGAACGAACACCTAGGCTCCATACGTTACCCCTCCTTTATGAGTCCTGATAGCCCTTATCCACCCATGGCATAAACTGTTTTTGGCACTCACGAAGTCTCGTATGAGCGAACCATTTGCAATAGTAACGAATTTAGTAATTTCCGAAATAAGAAAACACTTCTTTATTATTCGAAACATTACATAAAATAACTGATAGAAAGTCGAATAGACAGATTACTAAACTATGGAGACTGTCGACACAAGTCATCGCTCCTTATTCTCAAAAGCCTTACAAAATACTACCACTCGTACATGGCTTCTCTCCCGTCGGGGTGACGTATCACAAAGAGTCGTTGCTCTTGACCCGAAGATTCCATAGGCGCCTTTCCTTTGATACGAGCAACAGATTGCTCCGGAGCAGACACTTCCGCCCTTGGGTTCTGCCCACTGCCAGCTTTTAAGGCCTGATGTAGTTGTGTTGGCCTTAGGCCCTTTTGCCTACAGTATGCCTTCATGTGGCCTGCCTTCCCACAACTAAAACATGCCCTCCTCTCCTTTTGGCAACTAGGACTCTTGTGCCCATTACGGGCTAAAAGTGCACAATGCAAGTATCGTTGATTAGCCTTATCAAAGTAAAAAGTCCTAACATACCTACTAAACAGATGTATAGTAAGCAAGCAATGGTCGAACCCACAGGGAAGATCTGATGCAGTATGAAAACGTGAATGACAAGTAACAAGCAAGGGGGGTTTAGTTATCAAGAAAGAACAAAGCAAGCAAAGCAAACAAGTTTGGTTGAGTAGAGAAAATATAATGGGGAAAGTAGTCCTACTAGAGAGAGATCCACAATACAGAGATATAATTTGATCACATAAATCTATTAAATCCAAGTTCTTTTACTATCCTTATAGTTGTTCCCACCCTGATCTTAAGCACTATCGATTCTCATAGTTGTCGATAGACTTATTACTATGCCAATGATAAAGCACCACCGATTCTCACAGTTGTCGGTATACTTTACCACTAACAAAGCAATAACAATACACACAAGGATATAGGATACATGCAAATAGAAAGACACCTTACTACTTAACATGCAACTGATTCTCACTCACGATTGTACGCTCGGGACCCCTATACGCACAATCGTGTATGCCACTAGATGTGCACTCGAAACCCCTATATGCAATCCTAGCAATTGATAAAAAGTATTCAACCTAGTTGATCAGGCTAAGAAGAACAACAAGAAATCAATAATCAATATAACCAAGAGAATCAAACCAACATTTATAAGGATAAGAACAAGGAATAGAAATCTCACAAACACATCAACTGTATTGCTTCAATCGTCTAGTAGAACAAAGGGAAGTTAGTTCTCCATTCAAACGAGAATAAAAACTAAGGGAAAAACAACGATGATAACAATAGTAGTAGTAGCAGTCTCCCTTTTTCTCTTAACCTAGAAAGAGGACTTAAATAGGTTTAGGAAAACTAGGTTAAAACTAACGAAAATAATAAAGGAAACAAAATAATAAAATAACAAAGTCCGAAATTAAATAAAGGAAATAAATGTCTTCTGACGCGCGACATTAAACACGGCCACCGCGGGGCTTCAAGCTTCTCTCGGAGTCATCGCCGGGTCGCGGTGAGGATCGCCGCGGGGCGGTGAACTCGCTCACTCTCTTCTGCTGCTCTTCATTACTACCAACTATTGGTAGTCTTCTCCAAGTATGCTCCAGCAGATCCATCTCCATCCTCTTCATCTCCATCTAAGCTGCAAATCCTGGGATATCTTGACTTCTTTCCACAATGTCGGGACTGCAGACTTAGCCTTAAAACTACTCATAAACTCCTCCAAATCATGCTAATAATTACTAGTAAAGGTGTATGAAATAACACCTATCAAATTCCACCATACTTAGACCTTACTCGTCCCGAGTAAGCTAAAGAAAAACCTACTCTCTCAATCAACACCAAGGTCTCAGAAAGTACAAGAAAACATGACACCATCAATTACAACATATCAACAATAAGCTCTAGACAACCAAAATAAGTGATACAAAAATAATTCTAATCCTAACTCCAATCTAGCTCCTTATCGCTCCAGAGTGGCCTACCCGAGCTTCTTATACCACCTCTTCTTATGACGCCTCACCAAGAAATAAAGAGAAATCCTAAAATCACTCTTCTTCTTTTTCGCTCATCTTGCCAAGGCGCCCTTTCGGGTTTTCACCTAGCCACTCATTTCATTTTGCTAGATATCTCACATATACTCGCATCACTCCAGTCCACTTTTGTCCTGGTCTATACCAGCCAGACTACCTGCTTTTTACCTGAACTATCCTTTCGGGTTTTCAGCTCATCCCAGGATTTTGGTTGCCTTTTTACATCTTTTTGGCTTTTTTGATTTTTTATTTTTGTTTTAGAAATAAAATACTCGAACGGAAATTATAGAACACAAAACAAAACAACGCTATATACACTAGCTAGCTAGATAGAAAGTCTAAATCCCTCCCCTATACTTAAACCGAACATTGTCCTTAATGTAGAAAAGAGAACATCAAATGAAATAGGGGAAGGAGAAATAAACTCACTGTGGGCCTGATGGTGGTGGTGGTGGGAACCTCCCAAAGTAGTCCCTCATATGAGCGTCCATACCGTCCAAACGCTCATCTACATCAGCACGGAACTGGGTCTGCCAAGTCTGCAGACCGGTCTCTACTCGGGCGTTCCAGTGAGTCTGTTGCACTGAGAATGCATCAAATCTTGCATACAACTCATGCCAAGGTGTGGCAGGACCATAAGAAGACGAGGGCGCATCAAACTGAGTCGGCATAGGATCATCCTCACCCACAAAATCAGCAACAGCAGCCTCAAAACCAGCACTAGGTCCCTCTCCATACGGACCTGAAGGAGCAGCAGCAGGGGCAACACCAGCACTAGGACCCTCTCCCTACGGGCCTGAAGGAGCAACAACAGGGGTATCATCAGTCGTCATTCTGCCATCACTTGGAATCCACCAATCCGCAAATGAAGAAGAATAAGTGAAAACCCGGGGAAGAATCAGAATGTGGCCATCATAGGAGGACCAGACTAAATCACCATCCTTTCCCAATGTCTTCAACATCGAGCACACTTTCATGTGCGCCATATCATACACCGTGTGAGCAACCGATCGAGGAATCCGATCGGTAGCTATAATGTCAGCACAAAAGAGGGTAATCAGACCACCCTCACAAATATCATGTGGCTCACCATCACGAATCCTCTTCAGGGAACCCAGAAAGAGAGTAGCCCAACACGGCGTGTACGTAACAACCTCCAAGATGCTCATAAACCACTGGAAATCCTTCAAAGGAACCTTACCATCATCAGCATGGCCAAAGAAATCTCTCATCATCACTTTGTGGATCAACCGTAGACACGGGTTCACCAGCTTCGAGTTCACCTCCTGACCCTTCCTGAACGTCCTGCCCGTAGCAGCCTTCCAGAACTCCATCATATCCGACTCAAGAATGCCACCAGACCATCCATCCGTTGGCAGCTTTATAATGCCCAGGGCATCACGCACCACCTTAGGGGACAAAGCATAATCACGCCCATTGTAAGTGAACGTGACCCTCATCATCCTCTTGTTGTCGGAACCATTAGAGTACCTCTTGAAGGAGGCGATGAACTGGTAACAAAGCTCGGGATATGCAGGGGCAACCAAGTTCAGAAACGTCCCCAAACCACACTGTGCTAAGCACAGGGACACACACTCTAGCATTCCAAATTCAGACAATGTTGGCTTATGAAAGAATTTAGTAGCCAACACCTTCCTCTCCTTCACAACATTGTAAACCTCACTCTTATCCCTCGTAGACACTTGCTTCCTACTCTTAGGTTCC